>JASFAX010000022.1:122485-1322485 GCA_030737875.1 Allium sativum
ACATCGCTGATCAATGAGTGCTTTAAAAAATTTATGGTGCTGTGCTTCTAGCTCTTCTTCGTCCTCAACGTCGGATGAATATTTTGAGCATCGTAAAAGAGAACAACATTCTTTTCATGAAGAAACAAGATATGCGATAGAACGAGATATTGCTGAAAGCTCAGCGTCGACCCAAGGTGGAAGCGTTGAAGGTAGAAAAGAATTGCGATACGGACGCGACTATCCCGCTGGACACAATCAACTAGTCAAGGATTATTTCGTGGCAAGCCCCGTATACGGAGATGTATATTTCCGTCGAAGATTTCGTATGTCAAAAACAATATTTACTCGAGTACTTACCAAAGTTTCCGCAACCAACATATATTTCACACATAGAAGAAATGCCATCAACGAACTGGGAATTTCACCACTTCAAAAGGTTACAGCCGCACTACGTATGCTTTCTTATGCATGTTCCGCTGATTCGTTGGACGACAAAATCAGAATTGGTGAGTCGACGACAGTAGAATGCATGAAGCAGTTTTGCAAAACCATTGTATGTGAGTTCGGGGAAGAGTATCTCAGATCGCCAACAGCTCATGACATTGCTAGATTATTACTTATGGGGGATCAACGTGGATTTCCAGGTATGTTGGGTAGCTTGGATTGTATGCACTGGACATGGAAAAACTTTCCAGTGGCACTGCAAGGACAATACAGAGGTCATATGAAAAAGGCTACGATGATTTTAGAAGCTGTTGCTGTTAGAGTTTATGCCCTAGAGGCAATCCATTTGATGTGATAGATAACAATGTTGTTGTTATTTTATTCTATTATATTATATTTACTGCGTAATATAAATATTAATATAATAGAAGTCCTTAGAATTATAATACGGAATTATATAATTCGAGTAAGACTTGAATTTGAGATTATATAACACGATAAGTATTATAATTCTTAAATGTCCCTAGTCGAGTTTTATTGTTTATATAGGACAACAATAAAGCGTTGAGACTAGTATGTTGATTGACTGATGATCACATCTCATTGATCATTAATATACGTGATATTAAAGTCAAGACATAAATACGTATTGGAGAATAGCGTATTGGGCTGACCCACCGTGAAATAACTACATGGAATATAATTAACAGTATCATAAGTTATTCTCACAGTGACAGTGATGTAATGGTCCTCAGACCTGAAATCATTATAATTTTATTCGAGGATATTTGTGTTTTGATATCATCTAAAGTTATTCGTAACAGAGTAACGATAACGGTGATTATTAGATACATCTCGAATCGAATGAAAAATTATGAATGATCTAGATGGAATTTAACCCTACGATATATTCGTAGTGATATCCATGGGCCTCTTGATTGAGTGAGACTGTGTAATGCATGGCCGTGCTCAAATATTGATTTGTTTTAATCAGTCTGCTCATCGATCAAGAAAAACGGATTAAACTATAAAGAGGATGATACGATCCATGCCTTGAGTTTAATCCAGGATATGTTGGTTAATAGGATTATATTACATTGATACACTGGTCATGGAAAGGTTGTATCTAATCATTAATTTTATTATAACTTGGGTAGCTGCGATGTATTACTAGATGCCGCTCACTGTTTATATTTTAAATATGATTTAAATTATTGCCAACGTTGTAATAACCTATAGGGTCACACGAAATAGAACATTATAAAGAAGAAAAATATTTTGGACGAATAAAACATCAATTTGTTGATATTTTATTCGAAGTTGGAATAAGTATTTGGTCAGTTCCTAATTTTGGTTAACCTTTGTTACAAAGGGATATTTATTCTCTTATAAAAGGATAGCTAACCCTAGTTTTAGTTATCAGAAATAACCGACCAAAAACTTTATCTCAAAAACCCCAAAATGTCAATGGCGGCTATTACTATCTCCTCTTTAATTTCTTATTCGATTCGATCAAAATTGAAAGGTGTTCTTGTGGATATCTATGGAGGGCCAGCATCCTGTTGAGCCTAATGATTTGATCCAGTCAAGATTTCGAGTTCGTGATTCATGTGGTTCCTCGCAAAATTAATCATGGCAGGTATAAAATTAAACTCAATTTAATCGATTTTGTTTGGATCCTGGTTATAGGGTTTTATTTTTCGTTGCGCTTAATCCTTAAAACCTTCAAGTGGTATCGGAGCCGCTTTCAAAATCGTAAATTGAGTTAGTTTAGTTCGCTATGCATCTGTGTTGTCAACAAATAATATAGATCTGTTTTTCAAATCAATAGTTGATTTTGAGAAACAGTCGAGTTCTTTTAATTTGTTAAGCCATAAAATTATTATTGTAATAGTCTAAGCGATGTTGTGAACATTGATAAACATCAGATCTGGAATATAATCATCATCCGATTTAGAAATGAAATTGTCTCATGATCAATTTTGTTACTTTCGATTGAATGATTAAGTCCAGATAATATTTGTTTGAATGTGGGTTAGCTGTTTACTCCTAAAATTCTGTAATATTTATCTGGAACAATGTAATGATCTGGTTATATGAGTAAACAGTGTTAATCTTATCGTCAAACTGTTTGACTGACAAGTAAAATCATTTGATTGGAAATTTCTTAAGACAAATATTTCTGAATTAATATTTGTACCTGCAAATAAAATCAAATTTGTTTGATTGACAAATAAACAGTTTTGATCTGTTTATAAGAATTTGATCCCAATTAGTATATTTGATATGTTATCAAAATATTTGATTAATATGTATGTATGACCCGAATTATAATACATCATCATCTCATGATCAAAATTTGGTTTCAATGATGACAAGTCCATAAGATGATTAAAAGCTTATTATGTTGTAATTTATAGATCCTATATATCTTAAACTGTTCGAGATAAAGGATTTTGGACCATAGTTACATATTTGAGCTTAGTTTATGAAATGAATACACACATAAAACAGAGTATGACTCTGTCATATTTTGATTTTGATCGAAAACAATGAGTTCGTAAATTTGGTCTAAAACAATATATATATATATATATTGATTTATTTACAGTTGACAATGCTATTTATGATGATCAAAATGTTTGATTAAACCGAGTGCAAATGTTTTTGACTCAGTTATACATGTATTTTACTGTGATTAAAGACCTGTTTTAATAGTTTGATCTTTCAAGGTTTTGTTTTTAATAATATTTGATTTGCTGAAATTAATTATTATTAAAATCTGTTTCTGATTCATTTGTAAAATCAGGAAGATTGACTCTTTTATGATTTCACAGTATGATACTGTTAAATTTGTCCAAATTTTATGTGCTTGGAATTCATTCATAAAGTCCAATATTTTTTTATTTATTTTCGCAAACATTATAAAGATAATGTACGAGACAGTTTAACAATAGTATCATGATTTGGCAACTTCATGAAATACATAATTGATGTGTTTCATACAAGTATAAAACATATGTTGTTGACCTGTTAAGTAAAATCATATTTGGGCCAATATCTAATGTTTATATATTTATGATGATATATACATATTAGGCTTTAATTTCAAAATTAACAGGAAATAAGATTTCCTGTTTACTTCAGTTTTGTGACCTTTTATCTAAGACTACATGTGGACTTAAAAGTTACAATTATATGTTTACTATGGTAAGTATATATTATAATTTGATTTCAAAATCACAGGAATATGATTTCCTGTCTATTCCAATTTTATACCACATGTATAAATTAATGTATCATGATGCAATGTAAATATCAAGGTCAATTTTAGATTAATGATGCAAATATGAATTTGTGTGTGTATTTTGTCTAAGTGTGACTTAGATCAATACTTATATATATATATGTGATATATAAATGTTATATACATATACATATTTATATATACAGATTCAAAAAAAAAATCACAAATAAATCTGATATGATCAGATTTATTTGAGATGGAATAAAATTGCCAAGTTATTTTCAAATTCAATGGTTATATGATATGTTTCTCTAATTCTCTGAATATTATTAACAGACATTTATATTTGTTGCAAATGTTGTTTGCAAATATAAACCCCGGATCATACACTGTGATAGGTGTCAAATAGCATCTACACTGTCATGTAAACCTTTAAACTTGTTTATGATGTTAAATGAACATATATATAATAAGTATATATGATATGCATATTATATTTAACAAATAAATGCAGGAATTTAAATACTGTTTGTATTTAGTTCATAACTAGTTTTCTTGTTTTGAACATTGATGTTTTATGTACATATATATAGATATATGTATAACAGAATACATTAAGATGCTATCTTGATTAAAGGCTTGTGGCTAGTGATGCCATACTTAACCAAATCATTCTAGCTGCCAGCATATGTGTCTGCCAGCATATCTATAAGCCTATCAATGTTAATATATGCCTGTATTTAATTTAGTTTTCAGGCTATTGATGTTTTAAAATGAAATATGGTTATTAAGTCAGTTCTAATACATGACTTAAATTATAAAACATTGTTGCTTGAAACTACATTCATCCCTGTGAAGACAGGGAGTCAAATTGGTTGACGAATTAATACAGTATGAATATTTGGCTTTAAAGATGTATGTTTTCATCTTTGAATTTCTGCCTGATTTGATTTCATTCAAATGCTTATGATATTCATCCAAATCCAAGTTGATTAATTCATACCTGTATACGATACTATATTAATATTTTGATATAAGTGATGATTGCTAAACATGGCTGTATATATTGGGTATGCAGATTCTGTGATGACAGTTTTGATAATGCTAAATACTCCCTTCTAACACAGATATATATGTCAATCACTAACTGTATAGATATACAAGTGTATGTATTTTCAATTTTGGGAATCCTGTAATAAAACATATATCATGATGAATTAGTAACATGAAAAATTGCGAGTTAGACTTGCAGAACTCAGTTATAAGGATAAATTTGACTTGTATATGATACGCATGCGTGTAATTAAACATGCAACAGATATGGTATATATATTTGTTCCCCATTTTATTTATCAAAGTGAAAATGTTTCACAGATAGATATGGATATATATATTTAGTAAGACTAACCATCTGGATTAAAACTGTTTTATAAACGCAGGGGTTGTGCTTGTTGAAATTGTTTCAGCACGAAAGATCAACTACTGGCAGGGTTCGGAAATTGTTAATTTTACAAATTTGTGTATATATTACCGATATGTCTATATATTAAAATGACTGTATGGTTGTAACAGGCATTATTTATCAGTGTTTGAAATAGGGTCTGACCCTATATAGTTCCATAATATGTTCTATCTGTAATGTTGTAATTCAATCTCTGTACATTTATAGCCTGCCAAATGTATATGCATTTAGTTTTGAATTCATATTATAATTCATGATACAAACATGTACATATGACCATGTTTACTAAGTTCTGATAAGAGCTGCATATATAGATACAAGTCCCTGCATATATATATATATATATATATATATATATATATATATTAATCTGAATATATATTTTGTTTTGAACACACGAATCAGTAGCATTGTTGTAACAACCCGGAAAATGCGAGCCAGTTTGAAATTTTTATTTTGGCAATTTTTGCGAATTTTGATTATTTAAAATGAAATATTTTAAATAATATCGACGAGAAATTTAGTTTGAATATAATTCGACTTATATATTATATACGTCGTCATTAGAATATATAATAATTATATATAATTATAAAAGGAATTGAAAATGGCGCGGTAGTTCGAAAATTCGATTTCTAATTTCAAATGAATATACAGAATTCAATATAAGTCAGAATTGAACGAAACAAGAAATATTTGAATCTGTATAACTATATCTTTGTAACGAAGTTGACAAACTGAGATTTCATCTTAGAAATGATAAGATATGTCCAGTTTAAAATTAGAAATAGTCGCTGTGGAATTTATATATATTTTTATATATATATAAGGCCCTTAAAAATAGCAATTTTGCAAACGACCTCGGATTTCGACGAAACCAGTTTTGTTGGGTCCGTGATGTAATGTTATTGCTAGGTTTCAAGTTTCATAATTTTTCGAATCAATATGTGAGCGTGGCAAAGGAAAACGCGTTTGACCAGTTTCTGTTGATTTTAATCGACTGGAAATTGGCCATTTTTCAAACGGTCTCAGAATTCGACGAGACTAGTTTTGTTAGGACCGTATCGTCAATACGAAGCTAGAAAATATTTTTTCTGGAATTTTTCTAGTTAGTATGTGCCCCCGGTAATTTGAAATGTACGTTTAAAATTCAATATAGTGATTTAAATGAAAATTCAAAAGGAAACTGATTGTAACAATCGAATCAGCTTGCGATACATATCCCATTGTGTTCGGAATGGGGGTGAAACGTTAGGGACGACAGGCGGTGGGTTTCGTTTGGGGTTCGAATTTAAAGGTTACCTTTTTTGAATTAATTGTAAAATAATAATAATAAAAAAATATAAAAAAAATATATATCCTCTCTCCTCCGTTATACTCTGCCCCCCCCCCCCCCCCCGTTTAGTTTCAGATTCAACAGTAAAGAAAAAAAAAAATATACACGAAGGAGGCATCGATCCCGCTCCTCCAAGGGGAGAGCTGGCGCCACCGCGCTAGGGCCACCGTGCCGCCCAAGCCGACCACCGCAGCCTCTTTCTCCTCAGCACCTTCTCCCTCCATCTTCTGCTCGCAAGACACACTCGCCCCAGAAACCCTAATCGGAGCGAACCCTAGCCGCCGAAGATCGCCCAACCGCCGACGCTCCTGAGTCCATCGCCCCGCCTCCGTTCTGGCCACCAGCACCCAGCGCTGACGCCGTCTACACCCCCCCCGACGAACCATGGACCCCCCCTCTTCTTCGAGCAAAAAGAAGAAAAAAAACACTGTAAGTTCGGTTTTTTTTTTTATTATTATTTTTTATTATTTATTTTCATTTAACTGAATTTTTATGATGATTTTAAAACTGATTTTGTTAAATATTAAAAAACCGATTTTTATGTTTTTAAATTCTGATTTTAAGATGGTTTAAAACTGATTTTAAGATGGTTTAAAACTGAATTTTACTTTAGGAATTTTAAAACTGTTTTAAAAGGATTTTAAAAACTGGATTTAAAAAAAAAAAGGATAAAAACAGATTTTATAAAAGGTAAAAACTGATTGGTTAAAGCTTTAAAAACTGATTTGAGAAGAAATAAATAAAACTGATGTTATAAGATTTTTAAAACTGATTTTTATTTAAGTTCTTAAAACTGATTTTTAGTTAAGTTTTTAAAACTGATTTCTAAAGGTTTTAACTTTAAATTGAAAAAGGTTTTAACTTTAAATTGAAAAAGGTTTTAACTTTAAATTGAAAAAGGTTTTAACTTTAAAAAGAAAATGGTTTGAACTTTAAAAAGAAAATGGTTTGAACTTTAAGATAGAAAAATAGGATTTTTATATATAGAACTTCGATAGTAAAAAAATTCGATTTTTATATATGTAGTGGATACGGGCGACGAAGCTGACGAAGATGCGATAACGACGAAGATTTCTCTAAAGGAAGAGTCGTGGAGCTAGGATAGCTATATGTGAGAATTTCTCACTCTTCAACTTATTTTCTAGTTATATATATATATACTAGGATGCAGACGGTGTTTAGTAGCACCCGACACCCGTCCACATACCATGGACTTGTTTGTTTGGATGTTTGGTGATTGATTGAGATATTGGTTTGAATGTGGTTTGTGGTGTGAAAAATCGAATCGATAAATTGGTTAGGATTAGACGTGCGCCGTTATAAGGCGAAGGAGTAAGACTAGGTTAGACTCTTACTCCAAATTTTGTGGTTTGCATAACGAAAGTGATTTGATTGATGTGTGAATGGCGTGGGCCTTCACTAGACCGGGGATAAGGCTAGGCCTTGTCCCGTTTCTAGTATCGTGCCGTTATGCCGCCGAAATTTTCTAAAATATGTTAGAAAAATAAAAATATCATTTATATTGTGTAAATGAAATGAATAGAAATTCAAGTGTTGAAATAGAATATTTTATCGTTAAAAATATAATTTTTAACGTGAAAGTGAATAAATGAAATATTTATAAACAAATCGGCCGATTTGTTTATATACACTGATTTGACTGATATTGATTGGGTTGATAAATTTTACACATCGCTCAACTGCACAAATAAAATATGTGTGTGATTGTTTGAAACCCCACACGGGTGTTGGGATGAAATTTGAAGTTCACTCATCCTGATTGATTGAATATGTCGATCGATTGATTGACAGGCTGTTATAAGCGTTAGATATCGATATTTGATGCTTATACAGTGTAGTGCACTTTGGTTGATGGTTGATTATTTTTCCATGCTATTATATACATGTGTTGTATGAAAATCCATATAATTAACTTTATATGATAATTGATTGGGCCTCATTCCAGTTTTAAAAAAAAAGAAATATTTGAAAAAGAAATATTTGAAATAGAATATTTGAAAATAGAACTTTATGAAGCCGTGTTGATTAGATTGACGCCATTTTGACGTGAACGATATTTATATCGATTTTATCGATTTCGAATTGAATTGAAAACGATTTCGAAATGAATTGAATTGAAAACGAATTCGAAATGAATTGAATTGAAAACGATTTCGAAATGAATTGAATTGAAAACGATTTCGAAATGAATTGAATTGAAAACGATTTCGAAATGAATTGAATTGAAAACGATTTCGAAATGAATTGAATTGAAAACGAATTCGAAATGAATTGAATTGAAAACGATTTCGAAATGAATTGAATTGAAAACGAATTCGAAATGAATTGAATTGAAAACGATTTCGAAATGAATTGAATTGAATATGAATTTAAATTGAATTGAAATTTGAATTGAACAGAAATGAATTTTGAAACGAATTTATAAAGAAGAATTCAATTTTGCTTTGAATTGAAATGGAAGTTGAAATAGATTTTGAAATGAATTTAAAACTGTTTATATAATTCGTTTTTAAATAGAAATCGACGAAATATATTATATATATATTATATATAATATAATGGCCTGAATAGAACGCGCCGCGCCGCGGCAGTTCGCGAATTTCGACCATTTATTTCAAACGGACATTACGGGAGATCCGACCGTCGGATTCTCCTAAAACCGGAACCGTTGGGTTCGTATCGAAAAGAGCTTTCTAACGAAGGTTAAAAATTTGAAATCTAACGGTTGGATTTGGAGATACGTCCAAATCAAATTCGAAAAAGGTCGCTGTAAGTGCAGTTCGATGGCCATTGTTGGAAATCGACTGTACAGGCCTTGATAAAATTATTAAAAATAGTAATAATTTGTGTAAAATCATAAGAAATGATTTGTGAAGAATTGGGATGAAAAACTCCCTATTTGAAGAGATAAAAATAGATTTTTATCGAAATGAACTAGTTTTGAACTAGAATTATAATTTTATTTATTTTTAAATAAATAAATTGAATTTGAAAAGGGTTTTGAAAATAACCAAAATTTCCAATGATTGCATTGGAGTGGATTTGAATCGAAATTGTCTTCGGAATATTTCGATGTTGGAATTCGTGATTATACAAGTGTTGTTATGGAAATTTGAAAGATATATATTTATATTGTTATTTCCAATACGACATTTGTTAGTCGTAGAATTTGATATTGAATATAAGCCGGGATATTTTCTATTCAGAGCCTTGTATTTAATATCAAATGTGATTTGGGGTTTGTCGTGAATGGTGTCTTCACTAACACCGTTCTTGAACCCAGTTGAGAAAAGATTAAATCTTTTTATTTAGATTTAATGAAGTGTACCAATTAAATAACATTTAATTGGAATTGAATCGATATTGATTTTTGGGTTTATCGTGGACAGTGTTTTAAATAACACTCGTTCTTTAACCCGATAATTAATGGAATGTGACTTTGGGTTTATCGCGAACCGTGTTTTTAGATGACACTGATTCTTTAACCCAGTCACAGATTAAAACTAAGTGGAGTTTTAATGAATCTTTAATTAGATTGAAAAGATCGAGAATGGAGTATCACCAGTTTTGCTCCAGGCGATAGTTAAATCTTTAATTAGATTTGAACGTGAAATTTAGAAACTAACTGTCGGTTAGCCAAGCAGAATGGTTTTCTGGATATTGATCTGATGTTGGTTTCGGCCTTCGGGGTTAATATTTGGGGAATTATTCTCTTGATTAATTTACGGTTAGTGACTAATGAATTGGAATGAGGCGTATGTTGTGTTTGTGTAACACTTATTTAAATATACGCGAGTTATTCGGAAAGACCGGGTTTATCCCATTCTGGATAACTGATACGACGATAAGTCGAAGATGAAGACGATGGTCGAAGACCGGAGGTCTTCACGTCGTTTGGGTGATAACTGATGATCTTGATTGGGCTGTACACCCAAGAAGATGGAAACAGTTAGTGATCGTCCAGACGTACTTGGAGATCGATGGATATGCGGGGTACTAGGTGCCTCCGGTTTCGTTCAGACCCAGAACGGACTTGTAAATGGACTGTGTGTCTGACATCGGATTTCATTCTGTGTGACTGATATCGGTTGCATAGGATGGTTTGCCTGTGTGGCATGCTAAGATGCAAATGATCAAGGCTTCTGTTGAAAAGCAAAGCCTTGTGGTGATGATCAAAGCACGGCCTTTGTGGCGTAGCTTTGTGTAACGTTTACCTCGCGTGTTTCACACCCGGTATGAACCAAAAACGGGAGACGGACCTCAGGGAGGACTTGCGTTTCATTCTAGCTAGAAGTGGCGTCAGTGGTTTTTCACGCCCTGACGAGTTTGACTTATGTGGTTGTTGCTGTTGCGAGGCGCCTCGGTTATATCGGTTTCGGCCGATGCTTCTGGTCGGCTGACGGACCAGACTTACACCCCATAGGGTGGGGAAACGTAGTGTTCAGGCATTTTAATCCACATCGGTGGACCGGCCCTGTCGCTCCAAGGGCTCACCTGAGTCTGGGTCCTGTGGCTCGGGCTAGAGAGTCACGAATCGTTTGAGGACTATCTTTTGCCTCGGTTCATAGAAGGAAATCCAATTTCCAAATACGTGACATTTGCGGTTTTAGTTGCAATCCTATATATAGCGACATAGTGGGATGGGGCGCTTATGCCGCCTATGATTGATACTTATGATTTGAAGTTGTTTTATACACTATGCACTTATAATAGTATCAAACGATTTGTTTTAAACGTATCAAGCATTCTTTGGCTGTTATAAGGGAAAACCCTATCCTCGACTGCGTTGCATTGTGTGATGGGACCTGGGTCTTATAACAGCTTCATTTTTCTTTATTTAGCATTGCGCTGTTGTTTTATGCACTGGTATTCTTGGGAGGAAACCCGTTCCGTGTTATACGGCGTGGTCCCTTGATTTACCTATCTTTAAAAATAAAGATTAATAACTGTTTTAGTTCTCACACCAGTCACCTGACTGACCTGGAGTTTATTGTTTTAACCTAAACTCTGGGTGCCCTTATTTTGACACGGGCAGCTAGTAGTTTTGGTTTCGCAGATTTATATTCACAGGATCCTGGTTTACAGCTGGAATGATATCCGGAAAGCTTTGTATCCGTATATCTCTTCTAGTTGTGTACTGTATTATTTTCCGCTGCTATGTATTTAAATGTAATTTAAATCTCTGATATTTCTGTGTAATATTCATTTATACTCTTTATATTCTTGTAATCTGATGCATTGTTGTTATATACAATGAAATGTTCTTCTGTATGCGTTCTGTTGTGGCTTGTTCTCGAACTATCCGTCGCTTTCCTTTACGGGGAAGTTACGGGCCGTCACAGTTGGTATCAGAGCTTTGGTTTACAAAGCTTAGAGAACAAGACACATTAGAACCATACGAAAGAATTCATCAGATATTGGATTAGTAATATCCAATTAGAATGACTCGTTAGAGATGGGATCAGTAGTATCCTAGAACGAGTGTGAAGAGTTTATTTTTAAAATAAAACAAATTTTTGTTTTGAAAATTTAAATCAATTATTCGTATTTGATTATTTATTTATATTGATGTGGACAATCCAGTATATATAGATTTTGCGTATACGTCTGATCCGCGTGTATTTGAAATTTTAATATACTGGATAGATATAGAATCACACTCTAGTCGCCCGGAGATAATTTTGGTAATGCGGCCGCATTATCAATTTTTATATTCGTGTTTCGAAGGTGTGATATCTATATATTTCCATTAGACTGGTGTGAGAACCAAAACTAATATAGGTAGATTTATTGTTGTGATTTGGCATCAAAAATCAGATTTTTTGTATATGTATCGAAATTATGAATTTAAAACGTTAATCCACTAATTGATTGATGTTTGTGTTGTTTGTTTATTTGTTTGCTAATTTTTAACCATTTATGCCTAATTGAACCGAATATTGAATTGTATTGAAAATTGGTCGCATTTGCTTGCATATACGTGTATATCATTGAACAGGTCATAACAAGGAGGCTAGAGCCGAAGAATAAAATTTGTTTGCCCGACAAATAGGTACATGTTTACTACATAATTTCCTGTTTTGTTTGGGTGATGATGATTTTGTGAGCCTATTGGCTAGCCGCTTGGCTTTTTCTTTTTCTTTTTGAGATCTGAAGGACCGGGGAAGCTATTTGAAATTCCCCGATGCTCCCATTGCAGGGGAGGTTATGGCGAAATTTTTCGAAAATTTAGGGTGTTAGCCAAATTTTTGAAATTTTGAAAATTCTCAGAAACTGAAAAGTTGGAGAATGGAAGCCTGATCGAACGTAGAGTTGATTAATCAAACCACTTTCGACTTTGTTCCTTTTCGGGGACGAAAAGTTTTAAGTGGGGGAGATTGTAACAACCCGGAAAATGCGAGCCAGTTTGAAAATTTTATTTTGGCAATTTTTGCGAATTTTGATTATTTAAAATGAAATATTTTAAATAATATCGACGAGAAATTTAGTTTGAATATAATTCGACTTATATATTATATACGTCGTCATTAGAATATATAATAATTATATATAATTATAAAAGGAATTGAAAATGGCGCGGTAGTTCGAAAATTCGATTTCTAATTTCAAATGAATATACAGAATTCAATATAAGTCAGAATTGAACGAAACAAGAAATATTTGAATCTGTATAACTATATCTTTGTAACGAAGTTGACAAACTGAGATTTCATCTTAGAAATGATAAGATATGTCCAGTTTAAAATTAGAAATAGTCGCTGTGGAATTTATATATATTTTTATATATATATAAGGCCCTTAAAAATAGCAATTTTGCAAACGACCTCGGATTTCGACGAAACCAGTTTTGTTGGGTCCGTGATGTAATGTTATTGCTAGGTTTCAAGTTTCATAATTTTTCGAATCAATATGTGAGCGTGGCAAAGGAAAACGCGTTTGACCAGTTTCTGTTGATTTTAATCGACTGGAAATTGGCCATTTTTCAAACGGTCTCAGAATTCGACGAGACTAGTTTTGTTAGGACCGTATCGTCAATACGAAGCTAGAAAATATTTTTCTGGAATTTTTCTAGTTAGTATGTGCCCCCGGTAATTTGAAATGTACGTTTAAAATTCAATATAGTGATTTAAATGAAAATTCAAAAGGAAACTGATTGTAACAATCGAATCAGCTTGCGATACATATCCCATTGTGTTCGGAATGGGGGTGAAACGTTAGGGACGACAGGCGGTGGGTTTTGTTTGGGGTTCGAATTTAAAGGTTACCTTTTTTGAATTAATTGTAAAATAATAATAATAAAAAAATATATCCTCTCTCCTCCGTTATACTCTGCCCCCCCCCCCCCCCCCCGTTTAGTTTCAGATTCAACAGTAAAGAAAAAAAAAAAATATACACGAAGGAGGCATCGATCCCGCTCCTCCAAGGGGAGAGCTGGCGCCACCGCGCTAGGGCCACCGTGCCGCCCAAGCCGACCACCGCAGCCTCTTTCTCCTCAGCACCTTCTCCCTCCATCTTCTGCTCGCAAGACACACTCGCCCCAGAAACCCTAATCGGAGCGAACCCTAGCCGCCGAAGATCGCCCAACCGCCGACGCTCCTGAGTCCATCGCCCCGCCTCCGTTCTGGCCACCAGCACCCAGCGCTGACGCCGTCTACACCCCCCCCCCCGACGAACCATGGACCCCCCCTCTTCTTCGAGCAAAAAGAAAAAAAAAACACTGTAAGTTCGGTTTTTTTTTTTATTATTATTTTTTATTATTTATTTTCATTTAACTGAATTTTTATGATGATTTTAAAACTGATTTTGTTAAATATTAAAAAACCGATTTTTATGTTTTTAAATTCTGATTTTAAGATGGTTTAAAACTGATTTTAAGATGGTTTAAAACTGAATTTTACTTTAGGAATTTTAAAACTGTTTTAAAAGGATTTTAAAAACTGGATTTAAAAAAAAAAGGATAAAAACAGATTTTATAAAAGGTAAAAACTGATTGGTTAAAGCTTTAAAAACTGATTTGAGAAGAAATAAATAAAACTGATGTTATAAGATTTTTAAAACTGATTTTTATTTAAGTTCTTAAAACTGATTTTTAGTTAAGTTTTTAAAACTGATTTCTAAAGGTTTTAACTTTAAATTGAAAAAGGTTTTAACTTTAAATTGAAAAAGGTTTTAACTTTAAATTGAAAAAGGTTTTAACTTTAAAAAGAAAATGGTTTGAACTTTAAAAAGAAAATGGTTTGAACTTTAAGATAGAAAAATAGGATTTTTATATATAGAACTTCGATAGTAAAAAAATTCGATTTTTATATATGTAGTGGATACGGGCGACGAAGCTGACGAAGATGCGATAACGACGAAGATTTCTCTAAAGGAAGAGTCGTGGAGCTAGGATAGCTATATGTGAGAATTTCTCACTCTTCAACTTATTTTCTAGTTATATATATATATACTAGGATGCAGACGGTGTTTAGTAGCACCCGACACCCGTCCACATACCATGGACTTGTTTGTTTGGATGTTTGGTGATTGATTGAGATATTGGTTTGAATGTGGTTTGTGGTGTGAAAAATCGAATCGATAAATTGGTTAGGATTAGACGTGCGCCGTTATAAGGCGAAGGAGTAAGACTAGGTTAGACTCTTACTCCAAATTTTGTGGTTTGCATAACGAAAGTGATTTGATTGATGTGTGAATGGCGTGGGCCTTCACTAGACCGGGGATAAGGCTAGGCCTTGTCCCGTTTCTAGTATCGTGCCGTTATGCCGCCGAAATTTTCTAAAATATGTTAGAAAAATAAAAATATCATTTATATTGTGTAAATGAAATGAATAGAAATTCAAGTGTTGAAATAGAATATTTTATCGTTAAAAATATAATTTTTAACGTGAAAGTGAATAAATAAAATATTTATAAACAAATCGGCCGATTTGTTTATATACACTGATTTGACTGATATTGATTGGGTTGATAAATTTTACACATCGCTCAACTGCACAAATAAAATATGTGTGTGATTGTTTGAAACCCCACACGGGTGTTGGGATGAAATTTGAAGTTCACTCATCCTGATTGATTGAATATGTCGATCGATTGATTGACAGGCTGTTATAAGCGTTAGATATCGATATTTGATGCTTATACAGTGTAGTGCACTTTGGTTGATGGTTGATTATTTTTCCATGCTATTATATACATGTGTTGTATGAAAATCCATATAATTAACTTTATATGATAATTGATTGGGCCTCATTCCAGTTTTAAAAAAAAAGAAATATTTGAAAAAGAAATATTTGAAATAGAATATTTGAAAATAGAACTTTATGAAGCCGTGTTGATTAGATTGACGCCATTTTGACGTGAACGATATTTATATCGATTTTATCGATTTCGAATTGAATTGAAAACGATTTCGAAATGAATTGAATTGAAAACGAATTCGAAATGAATTGAATTGAAAACGATTTCGAAATGAATTGAATTGAAAACGATTTCGAAATGAATTGAATTGAAAACGATTTCGAAATGAATTGAATTGAAAACGATTTCGAAATGAATTGAATTGAAAACGAATTCGAAATGAATTGAATTGAAAACGATTTCGAAATGAATTGAATTGAAAACGAATTCGAAATGAATTGAATTGAAAACGATTTCGAAATGAATTGAATTGAATATGAATTCAAATTGAATTGAAATTTGAATTGAACAGAAATGAATTTTGAAACGAATTTATAAAGAAGAATTCAATTTTGCTTTGAATTGAAATGGAAGTTGAAATAGATTTTGAAATGAATTTAAAACTGTTTATATAATTCGTTTTTAAATAGAAATCGACGAAATATATTATATATATATTATATATAATATAATGGCCTGAATAGAACGCGCCGCGCCGCGGCAGTTCGCGAATTTCGACCATTTATTTCAAACGGACATTACGGGAGATCCGACCGTCGGATTCTCCTAAAACCGGAACCGTTGGGTTCGTATCGAAAAGAGCTTTCTAACGAAGGTTAAAAATTTGAAATCTAACGGTTGGATTTGGAGATACGTCCAAATCAAATTCGAAAAAGGTCGCTGTAAGTGCAGTTCGATGGCCATTGTTGGAAATCGACTGTACAGGCCTTGATAAAATTATTAAAAATAGTAATAATTTGTGTAAAATCATAAGAAATGATTTGTGAAGAATTGGGATGAAAAACTCCCTATTTGAAGAGATAAAAATAGATTTTTATCGAAATGAACTAGTTTTGAACTAGAATTATAATTTTATTTATTTTTAAATAAATAAATTGAATTTGAAAAGGGTTTTGAAAATAACCAAAATTTCCAATGATTGCATTGGAGTGGATTTGAATCGAAATTGTCTTCGGAATATTTCGATGTTGGAATTCGTGATTATACAAGTGTTGTTATGGAAATTTGAAAGATATATATTTATATCGTTATTTCCAATACGACATTTGTTAGTCGTAGAATTTGATATTGAATATAAGCCGGGATATTTTCTATTCAGAGCCTTGTATTTAATATCAAATGTGATTTGGGGTTTGTCGTGAATGGTGTCTTCACTAACACCGTTCTTGAACCCAGTTGAGAAAAGATTAAATCTTTTTATTTAGATTTAATGAAGTGTACCAATTAAATAACATTTAATTGGAATTGAATCGATATTGATTTTTGGGTTTATCGTGGACAGTGTTTTAAATAACACTCGTTCTTTAACCCGATAATTAATGGAATGTGACTTTGGGTTTATCGCGAACCGTGTTTTTAGATGACACTGATTCTTTAACCCAGTCACAGATTAAAACTAAGTGGAGTTTTAATGAATCTTTAATTAGATTGAAAAGATCGAGAATGGAGTATCACCAGTTTTGCTCCAGGCGATAGTTAAATCTTTAATTAGATTTGAACGTGAAATTTAGAAACTAACTGTCGGTTAGCCAAGCAGAATGGTTTTCTGGATATTGATCTGATGTTGGTTTCGGCCTTCGGGGTTAATATTTGGGGAATTATTCTCTTGATTAATTTACGGTTAGTGACTAATGAATTGGAATGAGGCGTATGTTGTGTTTGTGTAACACTTATTTAAATATACGCGAGTTATTCGGAAAGACCGGGTTTATCCCATTCTGGATAACTGATACGACGATAAGTCGAAGATGAAGACGATGGTCGAAGACCGGAGGTCTTCACGTCGTTTGGGTGATAACTGATGATCTTGATTGGGCTGTACACCCAAGAAGATGGAAACAGTTAGTGATCGTCCAGACGTACTTGGAGATCGATGGATATGCGGGGTACTAGGTGCCTCCGGTTTCGTTCAGACCCAGAACGGACTTGTAAATGGACTGTGTGTCTGACATCGGATTTCATTCTGTGTGACTGATATCGGTTGCATAGGATGGTTTGCCTGTGTGGCATGCTAAGATGCAAATGATCAAGGCTTCTGTTGAAAAGCAAAGCCTTGTGGTGATGATCAAAGCACGGCCTTTGTGGCGTAGCTTTGTGTAACGTTTACCTCGCGTGTTTCACACCCGGTATGAACCAAAAACGGGAGACGGACCTCAGGGAGGACTTGCATTTCTTTCTAGCTAGAAGTGGCGTCAGTGGTTTTTCACGCCCTGACGAGTTTGACTTATGTGGTTGTTGCTGTTGCGAGGCGCCTCGGTTATATCGGTTTCGGCCGATGCTTCTGGTCGGCTGACGGACCAGACTTACACCCCATAGGGTGGGGAAACGTAGTGTTCAGGCATTTTAATCCACATCGGTGGACCGGCCCTGTCGCTCCAAGGGCTCACCTGAGTCTGGGTCCTGTGGCTCGGGCTAGAGAGTCACGAATCGTTTGAGGACTATCTTTTGCCTCGGTTCATAGAAGGAAATCCAATTTCCAAATACGTGACATTTGCGGTTTTAGTTGCAATCCTATATATGGCGACATAGTGGGATGGGGCGCTTATGCCGCCTATGATTGATACTTATGATTTGAAGTTGTTTTATACACTATGCACTTATAATAGTATCAAACGATTTGTTTTAAACGTATCAAGCATTCTTTGGCTGTTATAAGGGAAAACCCTATCCTCGACTGCGTTGCATTGTGTGATGGGACCTGGGTCTTATAACAGCTTCATTTTTCTTTATTTAGCATTGCGCTGTTGTTTTATGCACTGGTATTCTTGGGAGGAAACCCGTTCCGTGTTATACGGCGTGGTCCCTTGATTTACCTATCTTTAAAAATAAAGATTAATAACTGTTTTAGTTCTCACACCAGTCACCTGACTGACCTGGAGTTTATTGTTTTAACCTAAACTCTGGGTGCCCTTATTTTGACACGGGCAACTAGTAGTTTTGGTTTTGCAGATTTATATTCACAGGATCCTGGTTTACAGCTGGAACGATATCCGGAAAGCTTTGTATCCGTATATCTCTTCTAGTTGTGTACTGTATTATTTTCCGCTGCTATGTATTTAAATGTAATTTAAATCTCTGATATTTCTGTGTAATATTCATTTATACTCTTTATATTCTTGTAATCTGATGCATTGTTGTTATATACAATGAAATGTTCTTCTGTATGCGTTCTGTTGTGGCTTGTTCTCGAACTATCCGTCGCTTTCCTTTACGGGGAAGTTACGGGCCGTCACAATTGTATAATTTGGGAACATATTCATGGAAGAAGTATTGGTTAATTAATTTAATATTAAGTTTGAATGTAATCTGATTGTAAAGCAAATCAGAGGGATTTTGAAATGTTCAAAAGAGAACATGTAGGTATAATATCTATGTATTGTTGAATTTAAATAAATATATGTTTCACATATTTTGTTTAAATTCAAATTTATGTTACGAATATATATAATACATGTATTTTGATATATGTGAATGACTCTAATAATGTTCGCCACTACGAATTATAAATTACCTTTAAAGCAAATTATTTTGTTATATTAAGTCACGGTGACGTCTTCCAATAATATATTCATCACTGTCCAAAATTACTGATTGTAACTAACGCCAAAGCGTTGTGCACCTTTTAACTTTGGTTATATGCGATGGAGTAAAATGTGGTGCTCCAACCTATTATTGGGTTTGATTTAACTAGGCTTCATAATACGATTATGGCCTTAGAGACAAAAGCATGAATTATTCTATATAATTTGAGCAAATGAATAATACTGAAAAATCTGTTCAACATGCGATCCAAGAGTTATATAAACGATATAATTGACATAAGATGTCTACCTAAAAGGTTGTGTTTTGAGTTTAGCCGAAGCTAGGTCAAGGCATGATTAGATATGGATCTTGGAACACCGTTATATATGTATACCTGATATGTATATATAAACAGAGGGATGTTAATTTGAGTGGGAGCGTTTTTTAGTTTAAAATATATACATTTATGTTACTATAAATTTTGATTGTCGAAATTTGTATTAAATAAATTTTAAAGAATCAGTTATTATTTATTATCTACTGTAGATATTAAATAACAAAATAACTTCGATAATTTAAATTAATCCTTGAGAAGGATAAATTGAATTAAATCGAATTTCTTGACTGACATTGAAATTTGAGGATTGTCCTCAAACAAATTAAAACGTAATTGTTCTAATAAATATAGAGGATCTAAAAGAAAGGTTAAAGTATGACTTCAACTGAATAAAATATAAATGTTATAATAATCTACTTATACATTTCAAGTATTAGATACTAGATATAAATCACATAAATGTATGTTGATTTACAGAAATTGTAGAATAAGTAGAAATCTGATAAACGAACAATTGGACTTACAATTGGAAATGAAGCAAATGTTGATAGATTATCCATAGTAAGTTGATTCTTGTTAAATATACTGGCTTAATTAAATAAATAAAACAATTGTTATTACGAAATTTCACTTAAAATAAATGTTATAATATATCTTGTTTAGACAAGTTTGAATTTCATTTGTAATAAAAGAATAATTGTTATTCATCTTATTTAAATGAAATATAATATGGAATTTCACAAATAGTTAATGATATCTGTAAATCCTTAACTATAATGTACTTGACATTAATAATGACTGGATTAAATTTAGTGATTTAAATCCAATATACCTTTAGTATTACCAGTTAGCCCAGTAAACAAGAAAGTATATCAAAACTCCATAATGATGGAATTTTGAAATCAATTGATTTCGAATCAAATAAAGAATACAGATCTTGTTTATTAGGCAAAATAACTAAATCACATTTCACTTGACGCAGTGAATGAGTGATAAGTATTGGGTCTCATACATAATGATGTATATGGAGCAATGGATACATAAGCTAGAGGTAAGTTTTATTACTTCATTATATTTGCTGATGATATCAGTAGATACAGATATGTGTATCTTGTGAAACACATATCAGAATCCTTTGAAAGGTTCAAAGAATTCAAAGTGGAGATAAAAACCAATTTTAATGAAATATAAACACCTTTCGAATAGATTGAAAAGGAATTAAGCCAACTACTTAATGACTATAAAGATGAGTTTAAAATTGTTTCATAACTCACTCCATTTAGAACACCATATTGGAATGATATGTCTGAAAGGAGAGATCACACCTTATAAGATACAGTACGATTAATGATATGTCATACATAGATTTTCTAATAAATTAAATTTAGAACAATTGCATTTAATCCCACTAAAACGAGTTTATAGAAGCCATATAAGATATGGACTGGGAAATGTCCTAGTTTGTCTATTATGAAGATTCAGGTTGTAAGACGTTCATTAAACGTCCTTCTGATAAGATTGGATCCAAATCAAATAATCATTTTGTGGAATATCCAAAAGAACCAAGTGGATATTATTTCTATATATCCTCTGAGAATAAAATGTTTATTGCTCTATTTGGTATCCTTTTGAAGAAGAGCCGGTGTCTAAGACACCGATGGGAATAAAACAGATTTCGAAATGTTTCGGAAACCCCGAAATACCATTGAATCTTGTATAGACAAGAAATTGAGTGGGAGTGACACAATAATTCTGATGTTATTTGATAACACATTAATTATTGTAAATAATGTTAGTTTAAAAACAAGAAATAAATAATGATTCTAAGAAAGAAAAATGTTTGGATTAAGAAGTTTGTGATTGAACTTAATTCATTGTTGATCGGATGATATACATTGCGATAACAATATGGCTGTTGCTCAGGCCTAAAACATTAAACTCATCATCAATCCAAACATATATATTTTAAGAAATATAATTCTTATGTGAAGTAGTTCACGCAAGAAATAAACACACTTGCAAAGTTACAAAAGTTATAATGTTGCAGACCTACTGAATTAAACTCTATCGCAGCAGAAGTTTAATAGTCACACTAGTTTCATGAGTATACGATACATAAATGATTGACTCTAGTGCAAGTGGGAGATTGTTAGAGTTTATGCCCTAGAGGCAATCCATTTGATGTGATAGATAACAATGTTGTTGTTATTTTATTCTATTATATTATATTTACTGCGTAATATAAATATTAATATAATAGAAGTCCTTAGAATAATACGGAATTATATAATTCGAGTAAGACTTGAATTTGAGATTATATAACACGATAAGTATTATAATTCTTAAATGTCCCTAGTCGAGTTTTATTGTTTATATAGGACAACAATAAAGCGTTGAGACTAGTATGTTGATTGACTGATGATCACATCTCATTGATCATTAATATACGTGATATTAAAGTCAAGACATAAATACGTATTGGAGAATAGCGTATTGTGCTGACCCACTGTGAAATAACTACATGGAATATAATTAACAGTATCATAAGTTATTCTCACAGTGACAGTGATGTAATGATCCTCAGACCTGAAATCATTATAATTTTATTCGAGGATATTTGTGTTTTGATATCATCTAAAGTTATTCGTAACAGAGTAACGATAACAATGATTATTGGATACATCTCGAATCGAATGAAAAATTATGAATGATCTAGATGGAATTTAACCCTACGATATATTCGTAGTGATATCCATGGGCCTCTTGATTGAGTGAGACTGTGTAATGCATGGCCGTGCTCAAATATTGATTTGTTTTAATCAGTATGCTCATCGATCAAGAAAAACGGATTAAACTATAAAGAGGATGATACGATCCATGCCTTGAGTTTAATCCAGGATATGTTGGTTAATAGGATTATATTACATTGATACACTGGTCATGGAAAGGTTGTATCTAATCATTAATTTTATTATAACTTGGGTAGCAGCGATGTATTACTAGATGCCGCTCACTGTTTATATTTTAAATATGATTTAAATTATTGCCAACGTTGTAATAACCTATAGGATCACACGAAATAGAACATTATAAAGAAGAAAAATATTTTGGATGAATAAAACATCAATTTGTTGATATTTTATTCGAAGTTGGAATAAGTATTTGGTCAGTTCCTAATTTTGGTTAACCTTTGTTACAAAGGGATATTTATTCTCTTATAAAAGGATAGCTAACCCTAGTTTTAGTTATCAGAAATAACCAACCAAAAACTTTATCTCAAAAACCCCAAAATGTCAATGGCGGCTATTACTGTCTCCTCTTTAATTTCTTATTCGATTCGATCAAAATTGAAAGGTGTTCTTGTGGATATCTATGGAGGGCCAGCATCCTGTTGAGCCTAATGATTTGATCCAGTCAAGATTTCGAGTTCGTGATTCATGTGGTTCCTCGCAAAATTAATCATGGCAGGTATAAAATTAAACTCAATTTAATCGATTTTGTTTGGATCCTGGTTATAGGGTTTTATTTTTCGTTGCGCTTAATCCTTAAAACCTTCAAGTGGTATCGGAGCCGCTTTCAAAATCGTAAATTGAGTTAGTTTAGTTCGCTATGCATTTGTGTTATCAACAAATAATATAGATCTGTTTTTCAAATCAATAGTTAATTTTGAGAAACAGTCGAGTTCTTTTAATTTGTTAAGCCATAAAATTATTATTGTAATAGTCTAAGCGATGTTGTGAACATTGATAAACATCAGATCTGGAATATAATAATCATCCGATTTAGAAATGAAATTGTCTCATGATCAATTTTGTTACTTTCGATTGAATGATTAAGTCCAGATAATATTTGTTTGAATTTGGGTTAGCTGTTTACTCCTAAAATTCTGTAATATTTATTTGGAACAATGTAATGATCTGGTTATATGAGTAAACAGTGTTAATCTTATCGTCAAACTGTTTGATTGACAAGTAAAATCATTTGATTGGAAATTTCTTAAGACAAATATTTCTGAATTAATATTTGTACCTGCAAATAAAATCAAATTTGTTTGATTGACAAATAAACAGTTTTGATCTGTTTATAAGAATTTGATCCCAATTAGTATATTTGATATGTTATCAAAATATTTGATTAATATGTATGTATGACCCGAATTATAATACATCATCAACTCATGATCAAAATTTGGTTTCAATGATGACAAGTCCATAAGATGATTAAAAGCTTATTATGTTGTAATTTATAGATCCTATATATCTTAAACTGTTCGAGATAAAGGATTTTGGACCATAGTTACATATTTGAGCTTAGTTTATGAAATGAATACACACATAAAACAGAGTATGACTCTGTCATATTTTGATTTTGATCGAAAACAATGAGTTCGTAAATTTGGTCTAAAACAATATATATATATATATTGATTTATTTACAGTTGACAATGCTATTTATGATGATCAAAATGTTTGATTAAACCGAGTGCAAATGTTTTTGACTCAGTTATACATGTATTTTACTGTGATTAAAGACCTGTTTTAATAGTTTGATCTTTCAAGGTTTTGTTTTTAATAATATTTGATTTGCTGAAATTAATTATTATTAAAATCTGTTTCTGATTCATTTGTAAAATCAGGAAGATTGACTCTTTTATGATTTCACAGTATGATACTGTTAAATTTGTCCAAATTTTATGTGCTTGGAATTCATTCATAAAGTCCAATATTTTTTTATTTATTTTCGCAAACATTATAAAGATAATGTACGAGACAGTTTAACAATAGTATCATGATTTGGCAACTTCATGAAATACATAATTGATGTGTTTCATACAAGTATAAAACATATGTTGTTGACCTGTTAAGTAAAATCATATTTGGGCCAATATCTAATGTTTATATATTTATGATGATATATACATATTAGGCTTTAATTTCAAAATTAACAGGAAATAAGATTTCCTGTTTACTTCAGTTTTGTGACCTTTTATCTAAGACTACATGTGGACTTAAAAGTTACAATTATATGTTTACTATGGTAAGTATATATTATAATTTGATTTCAAAATCACAGGAATATGATTTCCTGTCTATTCCAATTTTATACCACATGTATAAATTAATGTATCATGATGCAATGTAAATATCAAGGTCAATTTTAGATTAATGATGCAAATATGAATTTGTGTGTGTATTTTGTCTAAGTGTGACTTAGATCAATACTTATATATATATGTGATATATAAATGTTATATACATATACATATTTATATATACAGATTCAAAAAAAAATCACAAATAAATCTGATATGATCAGATTTATTTGAGATGGAATAAAATTGCCAAGTTATTTTCAATTTCAATGGTTATATGATATGTTTCTCTAATTCTCTGAATATTATTAACAGACATTTATATTTGTTGCAAATGTTGTTTGCAAATATAAACCCCGGATCATACACTGTGATAGGTGTCAAATAGCATCTACACTGTCATGTAAACCTTTAAACTTGTTTATGATGTTAAATGAACATATATATAATAAGTATATATGATATGCATATTATATTTAACAAATAAATGCAGGAATTTAAATACTGTTTGTATTTAGTTCATAACTAGTTTTCTTGTTTTGAACATTGATGTTTTATGTACATATATATAGATATATGTATAACAGAATACATTAAGATGCTATCTTGATTAAAGGCTTATGGCTAGTGATGACATACTTAACCAAATCATTCTAGCTGCCAGCATATGTGTCTGCCAGCATATCTATAAGCCTATCAATGTTAATATATGCCTGTATTTAATTTAGTTTTCAGGCTATTGATGTTTTAAAATGAAATATGGTTATTAAGTCAGTTCTAATACATGACTTAAATTATAAAACATTGTTGCTTGAAACTACATTCATCCCTGTGAAGACAGGGAGTCAAATTAGTTGACGAATTAATACAGTATGAATATTTGGCTTTAAAGATGTATGTTTTCATCTTTGAATTTCTGCCTGATTTGATTTCATTCAAATGCTTATGATATTCATCCAAATCCAAGTTGATTAACTCATACCTGTATACGATACTATATTAATATTTTGATATAAGTGATGATTGCTAAACATGGCTGTATATATTGGGTATGCAGATTCTGTGATGATAGTTTTGATAATGCTAAATACTCCCTTCTAACACATATATATATGTCAATCACTAACTGTATAGATATACAAGTGTACGTATTTTCAATTTTGGGAATCCTGTAATAAAACATATATCATGATGAATTAGTAACATGAAAAATTGCGAGTTAGACTTGCAGAACTCAGTTATAAGGATAAATTTGACTTGTATATGATACGCATGCGTGTAATTAAACATGCAACAGATATGGTATATATATTTGTTCCCCATTTTATTTATCAAAGTGAAAATGTTTCACAGATAGATATGGATATATATATTTAGTAAGACTAACCATCTGGATTAAAACTGTTTTATAAACGCAGGGGTTGTGCTTGTTGAAATTGTTTCAGCACGAAAGATCAACTACTGGCAGGGTTCGGAAATTGTTAATTTTACAAATTTGTGTATATATTACTGATATGTCTATATATTAAAATGACTGTATGGTTGTAACAGGCATTATTTATCAGTGTTTGAAATAGGGTCTGACCCTATATAGTTCCATAATATGTTATATCTGTATGATCCAGTCAAGATTTCGAGTTCGTGATTCATGTGGTTCCTTGCAAAATTAATCATGGCAGGTATAAAATTAAACTCAATTTAATCGATTTTGTTTGGATCCTGGTTATAGGGTTTTATTTTTCGTTGCGCTTAATCCTTAAAACCTTCAGTTGCATCGTTTGACCTTTATATATGGCATGCTTTTTTTGGCGTTCCTGGATCTCTAAATTAATGTATTACGACAATCATATGTGTTTAACGATTTGTACAATGATCTTTCACCCCCTTGCAACTACAAAATTGGTGGCAACGAACATTCGGTTGGTTATTATCTTGTAGATGGAATATATCCGAAATGGAAGACGCTGGTGCAAGCGTACAAAAAAACGAACAATGCAAAAGAAGCCTTATTCACGAAACAACAAGAGAGCTTGAGGAAAGATATTGAAAGGGCATTTGGAGTACTCCAAGGTAGGTTCCACATACTGCGAAACGAAGTACACTACCACGATAAATCTGTTATAGCTGACATCATGTACTGTTGCATTATTTTACATAATATGATTGTTGTAGAAGAACGAGGAGGATATGAACTCCAGCTTCGAAACTACCCGGACATTGCAGTGGAATTTAGGAAAAAAACATATAAGGACCCAAATACATTTGCAGAATACTTGCAGCGACTGGAAGAGGTGCGAGATCCACAAGCTCATCTAGAATTACGAGAAGAGCTTGTTGAACACTATTGGGAGTATGCGGGAAACCAATAGTAAATTACTGCCTTAATGATTGGAGTGAATGCGTTATTATGTAAGATTTAGTGTGTTTACGTACTTGTTATTTCTATTTTATTGTAAATTAATGCTTGAATGCTTTCCTTCACTGCAAACTCTAATTCGTAATCTCGTTATGTTATGACATTTTATAATATTGTTGCAACTTAATTATAAACGTAAAGTACAAGGCCTGAATTCAAATACTAAAACAACACCATTCACTTAAACACAAGTACACCTAAACTGGAACATAACACTAAAACTGCCTAAAGTGCGTTACGTTTCTCGAACTCCTCAAGTCGCTTTTCCATGTACCTCCTTTGAATTGGATTTAGATCGTCCAGCTTGACACTCATAAGTGTAAAATCATCTATACTTTGTTGTCGAGCTAACTCTTCTCTTCGTAACTCCAATTCGTTGATTCTCATTTGTTGAAGCTCTTCAAGTCGTCGTTGTTTTTCCTCTGCTCTCTGTCTTCTCTCTATTCTTGATGCTTCCTTAGTTTCCAAGTACTGCTGGTTTGATTCCTCCGCAGCTGCCATACGTCCATCGAGTTGCTCGTAATACTGGCTGTAATCTTTCGTACCCTTTTTATTTGCTTTGTACTTCCCAGGTGGCCTTCCTCCTAAACCGGTTGTAAAAGGGGTTACTTCGCTTGCATTAATGCTCCCGTGACTAACATCTTCGCTCGGCCATAGTGGCATGAACTGCTGTGTTGTATGCTCCTGCCGCACATTGCTCCATTTATCTTCTTGCGAAAGTATATCATAGCAATTGTGCATAGTGAACGGTTGGTTCTTTGATTTGGCCATATACACTTCATTTGCTCTACTAAGCTGCATTACAGTAATTAACGTAAACGAAAATATCATAAAACAAGAGAAATGAAAAGGGTGTAATCTAATTTAGTACCAAGTCCATGTCGTTTGCTCCACTTTGCTGTCTACTCGCCAATGCACTCATTATCCCTTTCCAAAGTTGACAACAAGCATTGATTCTCTTCCACGACTGCTTCAAAGAGTCAATCGATCTCGGAGGCTTATATGGACTTCGACCGTTGAATAATTTACAAACCGAACTCCAAAAAGAATTTTCAGTTTGATTAGTTCCTTTCACGTTATCTTTCGAACACTAAACCCAACAAAATGCTAGTTCAGCTTGTTCATCGGGTGTCCATTTGACCATTTTCGCAACCTTCGCAAGCGGCTGAGTCATAACTGAATCGGGAATCTCATTCGTATCAATCAGCATTTCGTTTTTTCTACACTATCATCACCATATAACATGTTCATGTTTCTACAAAGTTGGGGAGAAGTATTTGGAAATGTCGCTTCATGTTGGCTGCTAGGAGATGAATAAGGTTGACTGCTATATGATTGTTGAAAAGAGGAGTTATGCCCATAGGCAGATACTTGAGTGTTTTGAAAATGATTAGAATTTTGTTGTGACTGGTAGAAGTTATGATTTTGCTGCGGAGGATAACAATTAGAAGTGTTGTGCATTGTACCTGAATTAAAATGTTCGTTGCGTTGATAAGAATTTTGCGTTGGAATATCTTGCTGCTGTTGATCAAAGTTGTATGGCCTTGAATTGCTTTGTGACGCCATCTTCGATTTTCCTTTGTTAATCTTGCTGCTCGGTTTATTCGACATTACAATTGGATGATAAAAGGAATTTTACGTGATAGATTAGGTGAGATAGAAGATAAGTGAGTGGTATATAAATTAAAAAACTGATGTAAATATAGAGGAGGGAAGGGTAGGGATTGTGGAGCGGGTAAGGAGCAACGGCTCTAAAATAGCCGTTGCTCCTTACAAGGCTTTAATAAAGTCGTATAAGGGGTGGGGGAAATTAATTCCCCACGCCTTATACGGCTTTATTAAAGCCGTATAAGTGGAATTAAAATTCTACTTATACGGCTTTCTTAAAGCCGTATAGCCATATCCGACTTTAAATAATCCGGATATGGCTATTTTTCAAAGCAACCTCTCGGGTTGCCTTGGCAACCTTCGGGGTTGCCAAGCCAACCTGGAAGAGATGTGCTGACCCCCCGTTGGGGGTCGGTTCATCCCCAACCAACATTGCGTTGGGGATGCTCTAATGCTCTGCCTTGATTGACTTAGTCGTGCATCTTATTTCAGGTGAAAATCTTAAGTGAAGTTGTTTTACATGTGATTTATTGTTTTTAATTAGATTAATAGTTGAAGTATGACAATATTGCCATTGCTTGATGAAATCAAACTAGATGCATTATTTCAGTTTGTACTGGTCTAACTATTTGTGAATTTATTAATTCCTATGTAGTGGTACCCTTTTTTGGTTTATTACTGTTTGACTGCTACAAAAATTCAGATATTTATTGCTTTAGGTTTTGGTGAGTATCGTCTTTTGTAAAAAAATGGGTATCCATTAACTACATAAACATGTGTACCGTTAGTTGGATATCAATGGATATATCCAATAACAATTAATACTTTTCGCCCTCGAAAAGGAAAGAGAATCGCAATTACTCATTTGACATCTTGTAGATTTTCAGACACAAGATTAAAATTCTTTATACCGAAGCTCCCTGTTCTCATAATGGATATACCAGGTAGAATATTCTAACACGCATATTTATGGATAACAATATTTACATGTCCTCCAACGATATCTTCCAATCACCCATTATATTCAATTCATCATTTACTGGGCTAATTACTTGTACTTAACCATTTGCCTCCTTTAAGAAAATTCAGAGTTATAAATTTATTCTCTTAGATCTTATCTTGCAAATACAATGATTATGAAACTTATTCCTTTTTAGTTTCCAAAATTTACTATTATTCGCTACACGAAAAACTTGATCATCTGCGAACTCAGCTTGTCTAAATGTTTCAGTTTAGGTAATTTCTACTTACTATTCCCTCTTGCCAAATATCCTTATATCAAATTGTGAAACTTAATTCACGAGGTACTCATGCTTACTTAAACAGTTACTTTTATGACTGCAATATATTATAGAGCTCATCGACTATCCAAATCACCGATAATTCCATATTTTAGTTCCTTATGTTGTTTAATTTTGGCTATCCTCATTAATTATTCCAAATTAAAGGTTATGAAACTTATTTCCTTCAAACTTTAGAGAAACAGCTTTAACCAAAGTAGTCCTTAACCAAAATATCGTCAAATATCTTATAGTCATATTGTGAAACTGAATTATCAAGATATTTGCATTTTAAATTTAATTAGTTGGGGAGGACTAAGTATCATATATCCTGATTGATTAACTCCAACTTATCCTTTAAATCGTTTCCCAAACTACTTTTTCTATATTTTGATTGCTTATGTAAATTACAACTTTACATAAACGTCTTTTAATCAATTAAGAAATTCCAATCACAAGATGTCGTGTTCAGGTTTTAAATTTCCAAATATTTTCAAAGATGTTTTTCCTTTATATTCAAAATATATCCTTTCAAAATCAATTCCAAAGTAACTGCCAATTCTTACTCAAATTTTTTATTTGAGTTTTCAAATTATACATCTTTTCAAAACCTTTTTTAATATATATATATATATATATATATATCACAAATGCACTTTTGCAAAACTCTCTACTGGCTCATCCCTATTACAGGTTCACCTGGTATAATTCTTACAACTTATCAAATATTCAAGATCTCACTTACTTATTCTAATTCACCTCAATTTACCAAATATTTTCAAACACTTATCTAAATTGGTTTAAGTATATATTGATGTTTTAATCGGAATCATATAGTCATCCCACTTTCGAAACTTGAAAATGCATACTGATGATGCTGTAGTCATAAAAAAAATCATCTTCAAGAGACTAGACTGTGATTCTATATCTTTCTAGTATACTTAAGACTTTGCATATACGTTGATCAGCCGTATACACAAAATCTTATTATACTTGATAGTCCAACCTCCACATAGAATAAAATATTCAAACTCTTATTATATATTTTAGTTCCTAACCATATTGGTTAATTTCTTTAGATGAGAATTTACCTTAACAAATTTGACCCAAGTTTATCACTTAACAACTTATATAATATAATCTTACCAATATTTTGAAATGTTACCCAATAGTGAAATTAAATCCAAAAGGCATTTGTACTCGGATCATTTTCCTAATTAGTAGAAGGGGCTTAATTAACATGCCATAAGAAGTATTTTATGTGTAATAATAATCACAAGATATAAATTGAACCTTAATCATTTGATTAAGTATCCAGGCTATAATTAACCATATACTTTCAAAATATGTTTCTTTCTTAAAATATAACTTTTCAAAACTCATTTCATATTTTCAAATACGCTCTCTCATATTTAATACTCCAAAAACTCATTCTCGGGCATTACTAACCCTATCTCTAATGAGATATATAACTCTGATGAGTCTTTCCTTTTGTTAAAATGTGTCGTACCCCATTGATTTGTATAAACCAAAGCTCTGATACCACAATGTAACGACCCAGATTTTTGCTCGGTTTTCGCCTGTAATTAAACCAACTTAAAACATTCATAAAGACGGATCGTTAGGGGTACTTACACATTTGCACAAAATAAAAACAACTTTTCCATTATCATTACAATAATATTACATCAGAGTTACTGGAGAAACATCAGAGTACATCGATTACACAGCGGAAAAGATACTAAAATCAGCCGAAGAATATGTATGCTCCAAGATATAATAGCTCCAGCTAAACCAGCATCCTGCTCTAACCAACTCCAGGACTAAATCTGCAAACCAAACTACTAGGCTGCCCATGCTAAAATTATAGGAAACCAGAGTTTAGGTGTGGGAACAATAAGCTCTAGGTCAGTCATGGGACTGGTATGAGAACTCAAAACATTTCTTATTATGGTTTATTTTAAAGTAAGGTAATTCACCGGACCATGCCGCTAATGCGTAACTGGTTTACTCCATGTGAATAGTGCATAGAAAATCACAATGACTTTTATGAAAAATGAAACTAACATAAGGTCTCACGGCACACGCACAATGCAAACGCATACATGGGCGATGTTTCTCCTTATGCAGTCAAAAATGCATGATATGTGAAAATCCTCTTTCAATACAATAATATAGCCAGCATAGGTACCATATGCTATACTGATGTACGGTATACAACTAAAATCGTACGGGCTCGTAGCAGTGATTGGGTTTCCTTCCGAACCAAATTTTGAACACCTCTAGAGGGATGTCTGAGGATTAACAGTGATGCTCCTCATGCCAACACAAGGCCGAGTTACCCCTTAATAGGGTAACTTAGAGTATGCCTAAGTATGTCATCTTCTGGTCATTACCGGCCTTTCCGAGAACGCACCAACACCAACCAAAAGTAGATGCTTTTACCACATAGGTTAATACCTGGGCTCTATACCATCGTACACCTTTTATCTAAAAGGAGACAACACCTCATAACCATGCTGCATTTCTTCCTGTTTTGGCCATTTACCGGGGTGTGAGGCTTGCCGAGATCTCGATATACAACAAAGATATGCTTAAATAAGCCATGCTTTGATCATCCAAAGCTCACCACATAACTTAAGTATGCCACATTATCCATTCACAACGCATCACTGATTTCTATCGATATATAAGCTCTAAGCTCATACGTCTTAGAGAAGGGTGTTAAGCAAGAGAATAAATTCTCCGCCACCAAATAGATATATATTTAACAGAGATCAGTGCTACGCAGTCAATTACAATATCAGACACACAATCCATAAGCGTTTGTTCTGGGCCTGAACGAAACAATAATCCGAAATTCCTTCACATAAATTTTGGCTTCTTGCCACTTAGCTGATATAAAATCCATTTGCAAATGGGAGCTACCCATTTGAGACATTCAGCAAGTCGTCCTTACGTTATGAAGGGTCCTGGTCTTCAATACCATCTTTAATTGCTCCACAATATCATATTATTACTTGGAATGATTTTCGGATATACATCTGATCCCGGTCTTCCCCAATAAAAAGTGAAATTTTTAAAACACAATTACGGAACACATAGGCATTCAACCAAATCTCCTTCCATCTTAGATTTTGTTAAATTAAATTTCTTTAAACCCCTTCTCAAATTATGTTTAACAAAATCCATATTTTACTCTTTTTCTTTAAAATACATCCCTTAAATCAAAGATAATCTAACCCAAAAGCCTTAATTAATTTTCCGTTTGATAACTCGTTATCAAAACCCAGTTTCCTTTGAAAATCCTTTAATCCATATTGAAACCATAGTTTTCAATTAAATCGATTTTCCAACATTCAATTATTTAATCTTAACTAAAAGATCATAATAGGTTCCCAATTTCTTATTTTTAATTTTCTCAGATCAAAGATTTGATTAAATCCTAATTTACGACATGAATTTCCACAACTCAATCTCATTAGATTTCAAGAATGATATTATTGAATATATGATTCACGACACATCCCAAATCAATCGATATTGAACATAAGTTACACAAAGATTGTATCTACTTATATTCGATATCAATTCTCATAATCAGAGTATACTATAAGTGGAATAACAATATAATAATATCTTCCAAATGCCTCAAATATTATACGTTCAGACTAAAGAATTTCATATCAAATATCCGAAGATTGTTTCTATCCAACTTATCCAAATCAAATTGGGAGACCCATATCTTAGTTAAAAGATTTATCTGATTCTTTGACATTAGATCTGGATAAAAATACCATCAACTTATCCTCAATTTTAATCTTCGTGTCCCACTCACATTATAACCGGAATAATAGTGAACTACCTTTTAAATTCCATATAAAATATTTCAAATACTTTTAAACCTTTGAAAACATTCCACAAATCATTACTTATAGTTCGGAAAATAGTTTATGGTTTCAAACTTCAAAATAGATTGTTTTCGAAGGAAGCGTTATAGTAGCATTTCTAAAGTGTTACAAAAGCGTTACCAAACAGTTATCTTAACCATTTTGATTGAAATATCATTTATCTTATCCAAAACTTAAAACTTTACAATTCAAAACACCTTTTCATAGTTTGTAATGATTTTACAATTTTTTTCCATATTTTTAAAATATTTAAAAATTGCTTTTTATAGTTATGGTCAACAATTGTTCTTACATCGACCTTTTCCAAAACGATTTCAAATATAACTCGAAAATTATAACTCGAATTTAAAGTCTTCTTTCACTCATTTGAAAGTTCTTGTTAATTAAAATCAAACATTTTTCATTTTGTGGAAATCTGATTTAGATTGCGAAAGTTATAAGCATTTAAGTTTGCATCTAAAATACATGAATTGCCGCTGTGCGACAAGCTCTATTTTGACCGCAATAAAAATTATTCTTCAATATTTCAAAATATCTGAGAAAGCCTTTATATACCATTTAAAATCATTTAAGGTAATTTACATTGGCTTTCCAAATTATCTCGGGTTCAAAAATCAACTTTTATTTTTCACTTAATTAAATATTAAATTAAAAATCCAATATAGATCTAAATTGATCAAATATCTTCGAATTAACCATCACATTCGTCGGATCAGTTAGAGATAGCCAAGGAGAGCAGGAAACTATATTTTCTAAACCCAAGCATAGACACTATCCTCTCTGTCATCCTAGAACATTCCGGTATTTATTTATTTATTCAAAGAAACTTTATCAAAATATATGAATTCATACATATGGTCTTTCCCAATTATTAATATTAAACTTCAACTTCAAAAATGATATTCTTTTAATTACGAAGGACATTTGTCGATCACCAATGTGATACCATACTTATTGTGTCATAGTGTGTGCAAAACAGCATCAACAACCATTATAAACATCTATAGCAACCATCACCAACATAGTTAAATAAATCATAACTGTGCGCAAGCGTTATAACACTAATGCTTAATAGTGTGTGTTCTAAACTACGCATCCATCATCCATCACAACAAACATCAATCATCATTAACCACTAATGATCCATCACTATATTTAATTTAGTCTTAGTACTAATTAAATATTTAAACCGTGTGTAAAAATACGGATTTCGCTCGGACCTAATCAATCGCTAAATTGACCAAGACCGTTTAAAACCCAGATACAGTAACTTTGGGCATATAACACATCAGAACAAATAACAGACGACTTTTATAAACATCATAATAATGTTACATCATAGTACAGAATATATCAGAGTATATCGAAATATAATACACAGCGGATATTAGTTTACACTAAATGTAATGCAATGCAACGGAAACAAATAAACTAATACAGAGGAAGACTATCAATGCTATGGACACAGCTTAAAGCTTAAATCTAGAATCCTGCTCAATAAATAAATATCTGCAAAACAAACCAGTCGACTGCCCATGTGGAAAATAGGGGCACCCGAGTTTGAAAGGGAAAAGCAAACTATAGTTCAGTCATGGGACTGGTATGAGAAACTCTACAGTTAAAGTTAACTTATTTAATAGTAAGACAAATCACAGGACCACGCCGCTAACGCGGAACGGGTTTACCACCATGAATGCCAGTGCATAAACAACAATCAGTAATAGAGATATGGATCTACTATGCATCAATCAACATGCAATATCCCAATTTACCCATTTAGATTTATCACCACACTTAGAATTTCGAAATCCAATTTAATTTACAGAAACTATTCCTTTGGACTCTATTTCCCGATTTCTATTTCAAATCATTTGAAATACATATCTAGCTTTTATATCAAAGCAGATTTCACTTCGAGATCTCAAATCAAATCATTGGAAATATGAATTCCAAATCATGACAATACATACAAACAAATATGCAACCAAATATCGAGAATCTTCCCTTAGACAAGGCTGTACACGCCTCTCCAACTCGATATATATATGCACCTCCTACTATGGAACGGGCTACACGCTGACCACTCAACCTAAGGTCCTAGATCCAACCAATACTTTTAGTCATCCAGGTCACCTGATCTTTAGCCACATACTTGCTAAATCATTTTATATCCCGAAGTGGGGAAAATCATTTCACAACATAATAATCACAAGTACTTTCAAATTATAGTACTGCAAATCAGCAATTCACACATATGATCAGTCACTATTAATCACATAACCTTTGAGCTCATACGTCTCAAAGAAGGGTGTTAAGCAAGAGAATAAATTGTCAGCTACCAAACAAATATGTTATGAATAGCAATTAATCGGTTATGTGTTGAACTACAATGTAAAACCATAATACACTTCCAAATCATTTCGAAATATCGGGTTTATCCCTCGAAATCCTTTCTGTTTTATAAAACATTTTTATAAAACATTCCCTGTTCAAAATCGGGAATACATTTCTTTTTACTTAAGAAAACTATCATTTCAAAATCATTCATTAAATTTGAAATGAACACAACAACATCGCTACACATCTCATAGTCAAATCGTGAAGTGTTCCACAAGATGTTAGCGTATCGGTATTTCTACCCAACCCAATATTAAATGTAAAAGCATATCTTTCTCATAAACTAGTCGAGCACAATCCAAACAATCAGTCAATCAAAATCATGAATATCAACAACCAAGTAAATTTGGTTTAATCACACCACGTGTCTTGGTAAATTCAATTTCCATTTATTCATTCACAATCTAATTAAAGATTTGTTTAAACTCCAATTGGTTTTAATCCCAAAAATCATTTCTTATCGATTGTTCAAATTTCTAGAAATTACTTTTACTCGAGTTAAAGAACCAATGTCATTTAAACACAGTTCACGACAAACCCAAAATCCAATTTGATATTAAATATAAGGCTTAGAATAGAAAGGCTTATATACAATATTAAATTCTGAAACTAACGAATATCGTATTGGAATAACGATATCAATATCTTCCAAATTCCCACAACAATATCCGTATAATCATGGAATCCAATATTAAAATATTCCGAAGATTATTTCTATCGAATCCATTCCAATTTATATATTGGAAATTTTTGGCTATATTAAAACCCTTTCCAAATCCAATTTATTTATTTAAAAATTATTGGATTATTAATCTAGTTAATAACTAGTTCAATTCGATAAAATGTATTTTTATATTTTCAAATATGGAATTTTTCATCCCAATTCTTTCCAAATCATTTATTATGATTTTACACAAATTATTAATAATTTTATCAAGGCTTGTGCAGTCGGTTTCCAATAACGGTCACCGAACTGCATTTACAACGACCTTTTTCCTAATTTGATTTGGACATAATTCCAAATCCAACCATTAGATTTCAAATCTCTTATATTCGTTGGAAAGTTCTTTTTGATATGAACCGAACGGTTCTGGTTTTAGGAGAATCCGACGGTCGGATCTCCCATTATGTCAATTCGAAGTCAATGGTCTAAATTCGCAAACCGTTTTGTGCATTCTATTCAAGCCATTAATATATATATATATATATACATTTCGTCGATTTCCATTTAAAACATATTTTATAAATCATTTTAAATTCATTTTAAAAACCATTTTAACTTTCGTTTCAATTTTTTAATCAAAATTGAATATTCCATTACATGACAAATTCATACGTCTCATACATATGTTAAAAATAATATTTTTAACCAACCAATATTTATTTCATTCCCATTTCATATATATATTATTTTCACACTACATATATATGTTTTCATTTCATATATATATTATTTTCACTTCATATATATATTAATTTCATTTCATATATATATTTTTCACATTTTATTTATATAAATATATCATTTCCATTTCATATATATATATATAATTTACATTTCATATATATAATATTTTCATTTCATATATATATTTTTCACATTTCATATATATATATCATTTTCATTTCATATATATATTTTTCACATTTCATATATATATATATCATTTTTCATTTCATATATATATATTAATTATTTACTACGCATATATATATTATTTTCATTTCATATATATATTATTTCCATTTCATATATAAATATTTTTCACATTTATATTATTTCCATTTCATATATATATTATTTCCATTTCATATATATATTATTTACTACGCCTATATATATTATTTTCATTTCATATATGTATATTTATTTTCATTTCCTATATATATTATTTCCATTTCATATATATATTATTTCCATTTCATATATATATATATTATTTCCATTTCATATATATATATATATATATATATATATATATCACACCGCAAATATATATTTTATTCACATCGTATATACATATAATTTTCACATTGTGTATATATATATATATATTTCACATCGCAAATATATATTTTATTCATATCATATATATATAATTTTTACACCGTATATATATATATATATCTATTTCACATCGCTAATAAATATTTTATTTACCCTCGTATATATATATATATATGTATGTATGTATGTATGTATATTCACATCGCAAATATATATTTTATTCGCATCGTGTGTGAATATATATATATATATATATATATATATATTTCACTTTGTGTATATATATATATATATATATATATATATATATTTCATTCACACCACAATCATAACATAATACAGTAAATTATGGTTTGTACAATAAATAGTGTCAAGTGCTTCTAAGCACCGTTTGCAACCTAGAATATTTTAATTGTAAAATAATTTCAGTGAGAGAGAGTTCTCACAGTCAGTTTCGACTCCATCATTCTTTATTCTGAATTTCTGTTCTATTTTGATTTAAAATCGCCTCAATTTCTGATTTGCTCCAAATTTGTTCTAGTCAGTCCTGAAATGTAGTGTGTGTTGAGACAATTCCAATGGACCTTGTTTCGAGTGATTCGAAGCTCGTATGAAAAAGTTTTGTCAATTTAAAGGTTAATAACATTAAATAAATTACTTAAGATAATTAATTAGTTAATTATACTAATTAATAACCCTCCTTACATTAATCTCTCCCCTTCCAGTATTCAGGAACGCACGAAAACCCGACTTCCACCTTGATTTCCATAATCGCACGCATCCCCAGGGATGATCAGAACTTCATCGGCGACTCTCAAATGATGCGCCTCCCTCAGACTCCACCATTTCCCTCAGCAATGCACTACTCGGCCCTCACCTTGGTCACGAAATCAAGCTCAAAGTTTGTGCCTTGCTGACCAGATTCCAACATCCTCTAGTCAAAACTTCATATCACCACCGTTCAGTGTGTAGATCTCGATCTCCTCTTCAATTTCTGCTTTGAATGATTCAAATAATATTAGGTGGATTAGGAGATTTAGAGGAACAACTTTATGATGATTTCAGCCTTCCATTTGAAAATAGCGGCAGCCTGGATATTGTGTAGGTAGGGTTAGGGTTTAAGGGTTTTATAATATGATTTAATATTGTTTTAATTTATTTAATTCCTTTGTTATGAAATTTCGTGTACGAACTCCAAATCAAACTCAACGATTGTCACCCCTAACCAAATACCCCTATTCCGGACCTCTTCAATTTCCGCTTTGAATGATTCGAATAATATTAGGTGGATTAGGAGATTTAGATGAACAACTTTATGATGATTTCAGCCTTCCATTTGAAAATAGCGGTGGCCTGGATATTGTGCGGGTAGGGTTAGGGTTTAAGGGTTTTATAATATGATTTAATATTGTTTAAATTCATTTAATTCCTTTGTTATGAAATTTCGCGTACGAACTCCAAATCAAACTCAATGATTGTCGCCTGTTTCGACCCAGAAAATCTGAACCAATTTAAAAATTTTAAATTGGCTAAAATAATGGATTTTAAATATTTAAAATAAATATTTTAAATAAAGGCGATGAAAACTGAGTTTGAATCGACATTTGAAAACGAATATAATTAATTATAATTATATATAGAATTGAAAATGGCGCGGTAGTTCGATAATTCGATTTCAAACTTCAATTGAATATTCCGGATGCAAAACAATCCGGATTTTAGTGAAACCAAAAATAATGGAATCTAATTGATAATATCTGTCCAACGAATCTGACAAATCGAAATTTGATAGCGGGAATCAAAAGATATGTCCAGTTGAAAATTCTGAATAGTCGCTATGGAATTCAGGCCCTTAAAAATGGACATTTTGCATACGACCTCGGATTTCGACGAAACCACTTTTGTTGGATCCGTGATGTAAAGTTATTGCTAGATTCCAAATTTCATAATTTTTCGAATCAATATGTGAGCGTGGCAAAGGAAAACGCGTTTGACCAGTTTCAGTTGATTTCAATCGACTGGAAATTGGCCATTTTTCAAACGGTCTCAGAATTTGACGAAACTAGTTTTGTTAGGACCGTATCGTCAATACGAAGCTAGAAAATATTTTTCTGGAATTTTTCTAGTTAGTATGTGGCCCCGGTAATTTGAAATGTACGTTTAGAATTCAATATAGTGATTTAAATGTAAATTCAACGGAAACTGATTGTAACGATCAAATCAGCTTGCGATACATATCCCATTGTGTTCGGAATGGGGGTAAAACGCTATGGGCGACAGGCGGTAGGCCTCGTTTCGAGGTCGTATGTAAAAGTCAACCTTTTTGCAAAATTAAATAATTAAATAATAAAAAGGAAAAAAATATTATTTTAATTCCCTCCCTTTTCTTCTTCTTGGCCCCCCGATTTCAGTAAACAGAAAACAAAAAAAAAAGAAGAAGAAGAAGAAGAAAGCAACAGCAGCAGCCGCCGCCTTCACCGTCGGTCAAAAACCTCCACCGCGCCCTCCGATCTTCTTCCCCCCCTCTTCCTTGCTCTCGCTCCCTCCTCCTCCTTCAATCCGAACCCCCCCCCCCGAAGCCATCGCGAGCCCCGTTCGAGACGCCACCGCCGACGAACTGAAGGTCGTCCCTCCTCCAACACCTCCAGCGCCGCCACCTGACGCAAACCCCCCCCCCTCGCAGATCAAAGTAAGTATTTTTATTTTATCTTTAATTCTGAAAATTACTGATTTTAATTAGGATTTAAAACTGATTTCATTATGATTGAAAAACTGATTTTAATTAGAATGTAAAACTGAATTTTATAAAGATTTAAAACTGAATTATATAAGGCATATAAAACTGATTTTTTTTAAAGGAAAAGATTTAAACTTTTTAAAGGAAAAGATTTAAACTTTATAAAGGAAAAGATTTAAACTTTATAAAGGAAAAGATTTAAACTTTAGAATAGAAAAAGATTTAAACTTTAAAAAGAGAAAAGTTTGAACTTTAAAATAGAAAAGATCAGATTTTTAGAATAGAAAAGATCATATTTTTAAAATAGAAAAGACGGAATTTTTATTAGGTAGAAGAAGTAAAATATGATTCTTATATTTTTAAAGCAATAAAAATATAATTTTTACATCATAGGAATATTAAAAATATAATCTTTATTTTTAAAATATGATCTTTATATATTGAATAGCGAAGTCAAAATTCGATTTTTATATATATTGAATAACATAGTAAAAAAATTCGATTTTTACATATGTAGAGAATACGGGCGAAAGCGACAAAAAGGCGAGGTTGGCGAAGATTTCTCTAAAGGAAGAATCGTAGTATTGGATAGCTATTGGTGAGAATTTCTCAATCTTCAATTTCTTTTTCTATATATACATATGTGTGAAAATAAAAGTGAATTGCTATATATAAATATATTTATATACGCCCCTCGTCCACAAACCATGGACGATATTTATTGGTTGAAATTGTTGTGAAAATTGATTGATAGCGAATGATTGTTTGGGATTGTTTGTGATTGATATTGATTTGATTTTGGTTGAAAAATACCCATTTGTGGTTGAGAAATATTTGGTTGAAACCACATAGGATTAGTTTGTGGAAATGAAATAAATATATACATGCCGCCTGCGTGCGAACTAGATGCATGATCCCCATTGTCAAAAACCGCGAGGTTTTAAGGTAGAGCGAGGAGCCGTACTAGGGACGGTCCCGGTTTAACTACCCTGCCGTTATGCTGCCGAAATTTTGAATAATATTCTTGTGTTTGAATTATTTTCATATGCTTAAACTATATTTATTCATTGAATAGAAAACATTCATGTGTTGAATTGATATTCATTCGTTGATTAGAAATTCATGTGTTGAATGGTATTCGCGTCTTAAAATGTAAAAAAAAATCACCTTTTATCTATATATAGAAACTATAGAAAACATTCATGTGTTGAATTGATATTCATTCGTTGATTAGAAATTCATGTGTTGAATGGTATTCATATTTTGAAATAAATTGTTTGATAATAAAAATCACATTTTTATCTATATATAGAAACTATAGAAAACATTCATGTGTTGAATTGATATTCATTCGTTGATTAGAAATTCATGTGTTGAATGGTATTCATATTTTGAAATAAATTGTTTGATAATAAAAATCACATTTTTATCTATATATAGAAACTATAGAAAACATTCATGTGTTGAATTGATATTCATTCGTTGATTAGAAATTCATGTGTTGAATGGTATTCATATTTTGAAATAAATTGTTTGATAATAAAAATCACATTTTTATCTATATATAGAAACTATAGAAAACATTCATGTGTTGAATTGATATTCATTCGTTGATTAGAAATTCATGTGTTGAATGGTATTCATATTTTGAAATAAATTGTTTGATAATAAAAATCACATTTTTATCTATATATAGAAACTATAGAAAACATTCATGTGTTGAATTGATATTCATTCGTTGATTAGAAATTCATGTGTTGAATGGTATTCATATTTTGAAATAAATTGTTTGATAATAAAAATCACATTTTTATCTATATATAAAAAACTATAGAAAACATTCATGTGTTGAATTGATATTCATTCGTTGATTAGAAATTCATGTGTTGAATGGCATTCATATTTTGAAATAAATTGTTTGATGATAAAAATTCTATTTTTATCACCTATATGAACTATATAGAAAGATAGTGTTTTGAATTGTCTTACAATAAAATTCACATTTTTATTGTATGCATAAATCGTTGAAATGTGAAGTGTTAAAAATAGCCACTTGTTCAAAATAAACATATATGAGTTGAAATATTCACTAATTAGCTAATGAAATGATTTACACCTATTTATGTAACATTAGAATGAATGGTGTTTTTAAACCAAATAGAAATCAAATATGAAGTCGAATAGAAAATGATAAATGATAAGAACTGTATATATATGTACATGCATATTTATTGAACAGGTTATAGCAAAGGGGCTAGAGAAGAGGAATAAAATTTTGTGCCCGACAAATAGGTACACATTTACTGCTTTGTTTGGGTGATGATTTTATGAGCCTGTTGGCTAGCCGCTTGGCTTTTTCTTTTTCTTTTTGAGATTAGAAGGACCGGGAACGCTATTTGTGATTTCCCGATGCTCCCGGTGCAGGGGAGGCTATGGCGAAATTTTCCAAAATTTTAAGGTGTTAGAAAAATATTTGAAGTGAAAACGATATGGAAATCATTGAATGAACTATATTTATATAAATATATAAATATAAATAAAATTAAAACGAAACGAAGCCGTGCAGTTCGTATTTTGAAACCGTGATTTCAAACAACTAATGCGGGAAATCCGACCATTGGATTTTCCCGAAACCTCAACCGTCGAGTTCGCCTTGGAATAATCTTTCCAACGGCACCAACCTTGTAAAAATCCAACGGTTGGGTTGTCTGGAATGTTTAATTCAAATCTGAAGAAAAATAGCGCCAGAAGCGATTATATTTATATATATATATATATATATATATATATATATATATAAATATAATTATATATTTAATCGAATAACGATGCTGCAGTTCGTATTTTGAAATCAAAACTTCAAACGATTGTACCGGGAGATCCGACCGTCGGATTTTCCCGAAACTGGAACCGTTGGATTCGTTTTGAAAAGACCTTTCTAATGATGTAAATTTTGTGAAGATCCAACGGTTAGATTTTCAGATATGTGTAAATCAAATCTGAAGAAAAGCAGCGCCACGGCCGCTTTATGGCCTGAAGCGTCGTTTTGAATAAATTAGCTATTTTAAAATAAATAAAAATAGCGATAAATAGTTATAAAATATCATAAGCGATATGGAATGGAAATAAACTGAATTTGCTTGATTTATGTGGCTTTTGATGGTTGAATGTGTTTGGTGTGAAAATTACATTAAAGAACACAATTGGTGTTGTCGAATAATTTAACCATTGAAATAAATTGATTTGAAATTCTAAATATACGTGAATTATTTGAGAAGGCCGAGTTAATTCTCATTTCAAATAATTGACCGACGATTGAAAGTCGAAGATGAAGACGATGGTCGAAGACCAGAGATCTTCACCTCGTTTGGATGGTAACCGAGGTCCTGATTGGGAGGCATCCCGAAATATGGATAATGAGTGGTGATCGTCCAGACGTACGTGGTGATCGATGAGTTTGCGAGGTATTTAGTGCCTCCGGTTTCGTTCAGACCCAGAACGGACTTGTAAATGGACTGTGTGTCTGACATAGGATTTATTCTATGTGGCATGCTAAGATGCAGTGATCAGGGCTTCTGTTGAAAAGCAAAGTCTTGTGGTGATGATCAAAGAACCGCCTGTGTGGCGTAGCTTTGTGTATAACGTGAATTCGCGAGCCTCACACCCCGGTATGAACCTAAAACGGGAGAACGGACCTCAGGGAGGGCCTACGTTTCCTCCTAGCTAAAAGTGGCGTCAGTGGTTTTACACGCCCTGACGAGTTTGACTTATGTGGTTGTTGCTGTTGCGAGGCGCCTCGGTTAGATCGGACGATCCGGGTCCGATGGAGTCACTTGTTGGCTCGCTTACGCCCCCAAAGGGCGGCGAAACGTAGTGCTCAGGCATTTTTAATCCACTCCGTGTGGACCGGCCCTGACGATCCAAGGATCGATGCGTTTTGATCCTGAGACTCGGGCTAGGCAGTGTCGAATTCGGTAAGGACTATCTTTTGCCTTGGTTCATGATGGAAATCCAATTTCCAAATACGTGATAGTGCGGTTTTGATTGTATACCTATATATGGCGACATAGTGGTATGGGGCATTAATGCCGTCTATGATTTGAAATTGTTTTCAAAACATATTAACACTAGCAATAATATCAAATGCCTTTGTTTTATTCGTATCAATCATATTTTGGCCATTATAAGGTAAAACTCTATCCTCCGGTTTGCGTTGCATTGTGTGATGGGAACTGAGTCTTATAACGGCTTCATTTTTATAAAAAGCATAGCGATGTTTTAAAGGAAAGATTTGTTTTAAAGCACTGGCAATCCAATGGAGTAAACCCGTTCCACGAAAGTGGCGTAGTCCTGTGATTGTCCAATTATATATGTGTTGAGTGGATTTCTCATACCAGTCCCATGACTGACTCGTAGTTTGTTTCACTTTCAAACTCGGGTGCCCCTTTTTCTACACGGGCAGCCTTGTATTCAGGTTTAGCTGGTTCTTTTTCTGGATAGCTGGAGCTGAAGATGGATTCTATCATTTATTTCTTTTTATGCTGTTCAGCTCCTATTGTACATATTTTGTTTATTTCCGCTGTAGACATTTATGTATAGCTGAACTGTATTTGTACTAAGTAAGATCCTGTATACTGTGTAACTCTGATGATTACTTTTATCCATTATATTCTATTGTTCATTACCTGGTGTATTTATTTAATTCTGTTCTGTTATTATCTGTTTCTGTGTTATATTCCAAAGATAACCCTGTTTCCGTCTGAACGGGATTTCAGGTCGTCTCAACGTGGTATCAGAGCTTTGGTTAACTTTAGTTCTGGAATATAACATGTGAACGAACTCGTCAGAAATAGAACCAGTAGTGTTCTAGGACGGGTAACTCAATACAGATAGGATCAGTAATATCCTAGTATGAGTAAAGCAGAATGAAATTACACCTTGATAGACACATTTACATTTGAAGTATGTGTTTCTATATTTTAAAATACCTTTTCTGTGACCTGACACTTGATCTGCCATTTGCAGAAGTACTAGAAAAATGAGTGCCAGAAACAGAAGGAATACAGAACCTGATCTAGAGGCTCTATTAAAGAGATATCGAAATCTGAACGGAGCACAATTCTCTGGCAATGAATCAATAATTCAAACTCAAGCTTGGATGAGTTCTGTAGAGAGAATCTTTGAGCATATCCAGCTGAGAGATGACCAGAAACGGTTAGTAGCATCTTGGGCGCTCAAAGAAGAAGCTTTAATCTGGTGGGAAACAATCATCAAAGATAATCCAGAAGGTGATATCACCTGGGAAAGATTCAAAGTGATTTTCCTAGAAAGATTTACTCCTCCCGAAGTTACCGAGAGATTATGTGATGAATTTTCTTATCTAATACAAGGTGATATGACCATTCCCGAATATCATAAGAAATTCAATGAACTTGCTCACTTTGCTCCCCATCTGATTCAGAATACAAAGAGGAAAAATCTTAGATTTATTCATGGGCTTCAAAGGAAATACCAGAATAAAGTATTAGGGCATGTGAAGCTTCCTTTTTCTGAAATGATTTATATGGCTTATCAGTATGAAGATCTCCATAAGAAAGGAATGTTACGTGACGAAGAAGAAGTCAGTTCTAGTGACAAAAAAGAGTTGGAAACTGATATTCCTGAAGCCAGTAGAAGGTCTGAGGACAGTAAAGAGCCTAAAGTAAATCGAAAAAGGGCAAAATCTGAAAAAGAGCGGGCAACGACTGCCACATGCTCTAACTGCAATAAACAGGGGCATCTGACCAGGAAGTGTAAAACCTCGAAGAAACGAAAGAAGGGGTCTAAACCCGATAACCAGTTTCGAGAGAATAGAAAATGTTGTCAATGTCATCGGATTGGCCATCTTGAAAAGGATTACAGGCAATTTAAGAAGTCCAAAACAGTACATATAAATGAAGTAGCAGAAGCGTCTGGGCCCTCAGCTAGCCAAGAAAGACCAGATGTTTTAGAAGGCACGCTAACTATCAAAGACATCCCAGTTAAAGTACTGTTTGACACAGGCGCGTCAAGAAGCTTCATTGCCAAAGATGCAGCTAAGAAACTGGAATTGAACTTGAAAAAGCTCAAGGAACCAATGACTGTCCAGAATCCGGTTGGGGGTTCCATTGATCTCAGTTGGGTTTGTGGAGTGCCGGTTTCTTTCTCTCGTTATCGGTTTCCTACCATCGCAGTCGTCATGAATTTTAAAGAGTTTGATCTTATCTTGGGGTTAGACTGGTTGACCAAATATGAAGCTGAAGTTAAATGCGCCGACAGAGTCGTAAAGGCGAAGATTAAATCAGGTGATTATATAACCATTCCCTGTGAAGGTCAGAAAGCAAATAGAAAAGACTTCTGGGCAGCTTTGAATGTTTCTCCAGCCCAAATAGAAAATGTCCCTGAAGTCATAGAGAATATTCCCGACCTCATCAAAGATATTCATGTCGTCAAGAACTATGCGGATGTGTTCGAAGAAGTTGTTCGCTTACCTCCGCAAAGAGAAATAGATTTCAAGATTGCTTTAATTCCCAATGCAAGGCCGGTAGTTCACGCTATTCGAAGAATGTCCTTGAAAGAGAAGGAGGAATTAGACAATCAAACACGACAGCTAGTATGGAAAGGTCTGATCGGGCCCAGTTTCTCTGACTGGGGTGCAGCCGTGGTATTTGTCCCAAAATCTGACGGTACTCTACGGTTATGTGTGGATTATCGTGATCTGAACAAACAGACGATAAAGAACAAATATCCATTGCCGCGAATAGATGATTTGTTGGATCGATTAAATGGAGCACAAGTATTCTCACGATTGGACCTAGCTACAGGATTCCATCAACTTCGAATTGCCGAAGAGTGTGTTCCAATGACAGCGTTCAGAGGCCCCGACTTATTCTACGAGTGGTTAGTAATGCCGTTCGGCTTATGTAACGCTCCAGCTTATTTCGTCGATCTGATGAACAGAGTATTCAGAGGAGTATTGAATAAATTTGTTCTGGTTTTCATTGACGATATTCTAATCTTCTGTAAATCAAAGGCCGAACATGAAAAGCATCTGGAAAAGGTTCTAGAAATTCTGAGACGGAATGTGTTAAAAGCCAAATTTTCCAAATGTATATTCTGGCAAGATGAAGTGAAATTTCTGGGCCATGTTGTATCGAAAGAAGGAATTGCTGTGGATCCAAGTAAAATCACGGCTATTCAAAATTGGAAACAGCCCAGTACTCCCACTGAAGTCCGCAGCTTTCTCGGATTGGCTAGCTATTATCGGAAGTTCGTTAAAGACTTTTCTAAGATATCTGGCCACTTAACGAAGCTTACAAAGAAGCATTCTAAGTTCAAATGGACTCAAGAAAGTGAGGAGGCTTTCGAAGAGCTAAAGTTAAGATTAAAGACAGCTCCAGTGTTAACCATCATTGATGGCAACCAAGATCTAAAGGTCTGGACTGATGCGTCTAGAGAAGGCCTTGGCGCAATGTTAATGCAAAGAGGCCAAGTAATTGCTTATGCTAGCCGTCAACTGAAGCCACACGAGAAGAACTACGTAACTCATGATCTTGAGTTATTGGCTATCATATTCTCTTTGAAAATCTGGAGACACTATCTTCTGGGCGAGAGATTTGAACTGTTTACAGATCACCAGTCGTTAAAGTATCTGTTTACTCAGAAGGACTTAAATTTGAGGCAGCAGCGTTGGATGGAGTTCCTTGCAGCATATGACTTTGAAATTATATATACTCCAGGGAAAGCCAATATCGTGGCCGATGCGCTGAGCTGAAAGAATGTAATGATCGCTAGCTTTATTATCATGACATCCTTGATTGACAGAATATCTATTCTTCAGAAGGAGGATAACTTTATTAAAGACATGATAAAAAGGATTCAGAAAGGCGAACCCTCGTGTTTTCAAATAGATAACGACGAGACCTTGAGGTTAAAAGGAAGGATTTGTGTTCCTGACGTTCCTAAGCTAAAAAGGGAAGTGTTAGACGAGTGTCACAAGTCCAAGCTGAGTATCCATCCTGGCGTGGCCAAAATGTATAACGATCTCAAAAGAACATTCTGGTGGAAGGCTATGAAGAGAGACGTTTCAATATATGTTAGCCGATGCCCTACTTGCCAGCTAGTCAAGAGTGACCAACAGAAACTGGCTGGATTATTACAACCGCTAGAAGTTCCTGGCTGGAAGTGGGAACATATTTCTATGGATTTCATCGATGGTCTGCCCAGAACCAGAAAAGGAAATGACAGTATTTGGGTGATCGTAGATCGTTTCACGAAGACCGCCCATTTCATACCTGTCAGATCAAATAGAACTGCTCAGAGTCTGGCGCAGATTTACTTCAGGGAAATAGTTAGACTGCATGGAGTGCCGCTCAGTATAGTCGGTGATAGAGATACAATATTCACTAGCAAATTCTGGGAAGCATTTCAAGTCGAGCTGGGAACGAAGTTAAACCTAAGCACAACTTATCATCCTCAGACAGACGGTCAGACTGAGAGGGTGAATCGCATTTTAGAAGATCTATTACGGGCGTGTGTTATAGATTTCGGTGGATCATGGGAAGACCATCTGCATTTGGCTGAATTCTCTTATAACAACAGCTACCAGGCGAGTCTGACAATGTCGCCATTCGAAGCATTGTATGGTAGACCGTGCAGATCTCCTGCTTGTTGGGTCGAGCCTGGAAATAGACTTGTGTTGGGTCCTAATATGATTCGAGAAGCTGCCGACAAAGTCGATTTTATTAAGAAGCGATTACTCGCCGCTCAAAGCCGACAAAAGAGCTATGCCGATAGAAGAAGAAGAGATATATCCTTTGAAGTTGGCGACTATGTATATTTGAAAGTATCGCCGATGAGAGGAGTTATCCGGTTCGGTAAAACTGGAAAGTTAGCGCCCAAATTCATTGGTCCGTTTCCTATTCTGGAACGGATTGGAACTCTCGCTTATAGGGTCAAACTGCCTGACTGGTTGCCTGGAGTGCATGATGTATTTCATATATCTCAATTTCGAAAACACGTTCATGATCCAGACTTGATCGTGGAAGAAGCAGCTCAGCAGGACATTGAAATAACCCCAGAATTAGCTGTGAGGCGAGAGCCGCTAAAGATTATCGGCAAAGAAACCAAAGAGCTGAGGAACAAGAAGGTTCGCTTAGTCAAAGTGCAATGGAGTGGAGATCCGCGAGATTGTACTTGGGAAACTGAGGAGAGCATTCAGAAAGCTTACCCCAGATGCCGAGTAGATATCTCTGATTGACTCCGGTGCAAGGTACATTTACCCTACTTTGCACTACCATTCGATTCTCTACTCTACTGTTATTTTCTTTTCATAGATGTGCACTTTTAATTATATAGTCTGAATGATTTTTAAAAGAATATAGAAGTTGATCAGAATATTTTTGAAGGTTAAAACAATTGAATTAGTTGTTGTATTGTGGGATTGTAGATTTATCAAACCACTTTCGACTTTGTTCCTTTTCGGGGACGAAAAGTTTTAAGTGGGGGAGATTGTAACGACCCAGAAAATCTGAACCAATTTAAAATTTTTAAATTGGCTAAAATAATGGATTTTAAATATTTAAAATAAATATGTTAAATAAAGGCGATGAAAACTGAGTTTGAATCGACATTTGAAAACGAATATAATTAATTATAATTATATATAGAATTGAAAATGGCGCGGTAGTTCAATAATTCGATTTCAAACTTCAATTGAATATACCGGATGCAAAACAATCCGGATTTTAGTGAAACCAAAAATAATGGAATCTAATTGATAATATTTGTCCAACGAATCTGACAAATCGAAATTTGATAGCGGGAATCAAAAGATATGTCCAGTTGAAAATTCTGAATAGTCGCTATGGAATTCAGGCCCTTAAAAATGGACATTTTGCATACGACCTCGGATTTCGACGAAACCACTTTTGTTGGATCCGTGATGTAAAGTTATTGCTAGATTCCAAATTTCATAATTTTTCGAATCAATATGTGAGCGTGGCAAAGGAAAACGCGTTTGACCAGTTTCAGTTGATTTCAATCGACTGGAAATTGGCCATTTTTCAAACGGTCTCAGAATTTTACGAAACTAGTTTTGTTAGGACCGTATCGTCAATACGAAGCTAGAAAATATTTTTCTGGAATTTTTCTAGTTAGTATGTGGCCCCGGTAATTTGAAATGTACGTTTAGAATTCAATATAGTGATTTAAATGTAAATTCAACGGAAACTGATTGTAACGATCAAATCAGCTTGCGATACATATCCCATTGTGTTCGGAATGGGGGTAAAACGCTATGGGCGACAGGCGGTAGGCCTCGTTTCGAGGTCGTATGTAAAAGTCAACCTTTTTGCAAAATTAAATAATTAAATAATAAAAAGGAAAAAAATATTATTTTAATTCCCTCCCTTTTCTTCTTCTTGGCCCCCCGATTTCAGTAAACAGAAAAAAAAAAAAAAAGAAGAAGAAAGCAACAGCAGCAGCCGCCGCCTTCACCGTCGGTCAAAAACCTCCACCGCGCCCTCCGATCTTCTTCCCCCCCTCTTCCTTGCTCTCGCTCCCTCCTGCTCCTTCAATCCGACCCCCCCCCCCGAAGCCATCGCGAGCCCCGTTCGAGACGCCACCGCCGACGAACTGAAGGCCGTCCCTCCTCCAACACCTCCAGCGCCGCCACCTGACGCAAACCCCCCCCCCCCCCTCGCAGATCAAAGTAAGTATTTTTATTTTATCTTTAATTCTGAAAATTACTGATTTTAATTAGGATTTAAAACTGATTTCATTATGATTGAAAAATTGATTTTAATTAGAATGTAAAACTGAATTTTATAAAGATTTAAAACTGAATTATATAAGGCATATAAAACTGATTTTTTTTTAAAGGAAAAGATTTAAACTTTATAAAGGAAAAGATTTAAACTTTATAAAGGAAAAGATTTAAACTTTATAAAGGAAAAGATTTAAACTTTAGAATAGAAAAAGATTTAAACTTTAAAAAGAGAAAAGTTTGAACTTTAAAATAGAAAAGATCAGATTTTTAGAATAGAAAAGATCCTATTTTTAAAATAGAAAAGACGGAATTTTTATTAGGTAGAAGAAGTAAAATATGATTCTTATATTTTTAAAGCAATAAAAATATAATTTTTACATCATAGGAATATTAAAAATATAATCTTTATTTTTAAAATATGATCTTTATATATTGAATAGCGAAGTCAAAATTCGATTTTTATATATATTGAATAACATATTAAAAAAATTCGATTTTTACATATGTAGATAATACGGGCGAAAGCGACAAAAAGGCGAGGTTGGCAAAGATTTCTCTAAAGGAAGAATCGTAGTATTGGATAGCTATTGGTGAGAATTTCTCACTCTTCAATTTCTTTTTCTATATATACATATGTGTGAAAATAAAAGTGAATTGCTATATATAAATATATATATATACGCCCCTCGTCCACAAACCATGGACGATATTTATTGGTTGAAATTGTTGTGAAAATTGATTGATAGCGAATGATTGTTTGGGATTGTTTGTGATTGATATTGATTTGATTGTGGTTTAAAAATACCCATTTGTGGTTGAGAAATATTTGGTTGAAACCACATAGGATTAGTTTGTGGAAATGAAATAAATATATACATGCCGCCTGCGTGCGAACTAGATGCATGATCCCCATTGTCAAAAACCGCGAGGTTTTAAGGTAGAGCGAGGAGCCGTACTAGGGACGGTCCCGGTTTAACTACCCTGCCGTTACGCTGCCGAAATTTTGAATAATATTCTTGTGTTTGAATTATTTTCATATGCTTAAACTATATTTATTCATTGAATAGAAAACATTCATGTGTTGAATTGATATTCATTCGTTGATTAGAAATTCATGTGTTGAATGGTATTCGCGTTTTAAAATGTAAAAAAAATCACCTTTTATCTATATATAGAAACTATAGAAAACATTCATGTGTTGAATTGATATACATTCGTTGATTAGAAATTCATGTGTTGAATGGTATTCATATTTTGAAACAAATTGTTTGATAATAAAAATCACATTTTTATCTATATATAGAAACTATAGAAAACATTCATGTGTTGAATTGATATTCATTCGTTGATTAGAAATTCATGTGTTGAATGGTATTCATATTTTGAAATAAATTGTTTGATAATAAAAATCACATTTTTATCTATATATAGAAACTATAGAAAACATTCATGTGTTGAATTAATATTCATTCGTTGATTAGAAATTCATGTGTTGAATGGTATTCATATTTTGAAATAAATTGTTTGATAATAAAAATCACATTTTTATCTATATATAGAAACTATAGAAAACATTCACGTGTTGAATTGATATTCATTCGTTGATTAGAAATTCATGTGTTGAATGGTATTCATATTTTGAAATAAATTGTTTGATAATAAAAATCACATTTTTATCTATATATAGAAACTATAGAAAACATTCATGTGTTGAATTGATATTCATTCGTTTATTAGAAATTCATGTGTTGAATGGTATTCATATTTTGAAATAAATTGTTTGATAATAAAAATCACATTTTTATCTATATATAGAAACTATAGAAAACATTCATGTGTTGAATTGATATTCATTCGTTGATTAGAAATTAATGTGTTGAATGGTATTCATATTTTGAAATAAATTGTTTGATAATAAAAATCACATTTTTATCTATATATAAAAAACTATAGAAAACATTCATGTGTTGAATTGATATTCATTCGTTGATTAGAAATTCATGTGTTGAATGGTATTCATATTTTGAAATAAATTGTTTGATGATAAAAATTCTATTTTTATCACCTATATGAACTATATAGAAAGATAGTGTTTTGAATTGTCTTACAATAAAAATCACATTTTTATTGTATGCATAAATCGTTGAAATGTGAAGTGTTAAAAATAGCCACTTGTTCAAAATAAACATATATGAGTTGAAATATTCACTAATTAGCTAATGAAATGATTTACACCTATTTATGTAACATTAGAATGAATGGTGTTTTTAAACCAAATAGAAATCAAATATGAAGTCAAATAGAAAATGATAAATGATAAGAACTGGCATTCTCTTACTTAACGCCCTTCTCTGAGACGTATGAGCTCAGAGGTTATAAATTGATAGATATCAGTCGCATGGCATGAATTTCTCGTGTGGCATGCTGAGATGCAGGGATCAGGGATTTTGTTGAAAAGCAGAGTCTTGTGGTTGATGATCAAAGCATGGCTTTAATACAGCGTAGCTTTGTGTATGGTGTTAATTCGCGAGCCTCAAACCTTGGTATGAGTCAAAAACGGGATAAAGGAACGCAGTGAGTGCATGACGTTTCTTTCTAGCTATGGGTGGTGTCAGCGTTTTACAAGCCCTGACATTTATGTTATTTTTACTTATGTGTTTGTTGGATTGCGAGGCGCCTCGGTTATATCGGTCTCTACGTAGCCGATGGATAGGTCTGATAGGACCGGGAAACGTGTGTTCAGGAATTGCCAATCCTTAAACATAATGGAGGACCGGCACTGTAGAATCCCGGAGCTGCCCAGAGGGCGTAGTCCCGAGGCATTTGCTAGAGTGTCTCGAAGCGGTTAGGAGTACATCCCTTGCCCAGACTCATGACGGAAATCCAATTTTCAACATGTGACATTTCAGTTTTGATTGTAGAGCCTAGTATTGGCGATATGGATGGTACCCATGTCGCCTATGATTGATACATTTATATTTGAAGTTGATTTCTTCACTTATAGTAATAATAAAAGATTAAATTTCACGTATCAAGCATTATTTGGCCATTATAAGGTAAAACCCTATCCTCCTGCTTGCGTTGCATTGTGTGATGGGACCCGGGTCTTATAATAGCTTCATTATTCTTCATTTAGCATTGCACTGTTTGTTTTATGCACTGGTATTCTTGGGAGGAAACCCATTCCGTGTTATTAGGCGTGGTCCCTTGATTTTCCTAACTTTAAAAATAAAGATTAATAACTATTTTAGTTCTCACACCAGTCACATGACTGACCTGGAGTTTTTGTTTTAACCTAAACTCTAGGTGCCCCTATTTTCCACACGGGCAACTAGTAGTTTTGGTTTTGTAGATTTATATTCGAAGGATCCCAGTTTACAGCTGGAACGATATTCGGAAAGCTCTGTATCCGTTTATCTCTTTCAGTTGTGTTTTGTATTATTTTCCGCTGCTATGTAATGTAATTTAAATCTCTGATATTTCTCTGATGTATAATATTTATTCATACCCTATATATTCTTGTATTCTGATGTAGTTGTTGTAATAAGCAATGAAATGTTCTTCTGTTTGTGTTCTGATTCGTCTTGTTCTCAAAGAAATTCGTTCTTCCCTTTATGAGGTAGTTCGGGTCGTTTCATAAGCAAGAGAATAAATTCTCTGCGACCAAACAGATATATATTTAGCAGAGATCAACCATATAGTTTGGAATACAATGTTAGACATGTAACCCTGTCTTTAACTAGGTTAAAGAACCAATGTCATTTAAAACACGGTTCACAATAAACCCAAATCCTCTTCCATAAAAATAGAATCTTCATGGAAAACAGATCAATATATAATCGATATCAATTTCCGTATCCGACTAATAATATAAATGGAATAACGACAAAGCCTTTTAAATTACGCATATATTAACAGTCTTCCTCCACAGAAGTTCATTTCGATTATTATCAAATCGAATTCCATTCAATTCCAATTTAATATATTAAATTGGAATACTTTACTTTCGAAAATTCCCCTTAAATCTTTATAAAAAGATTTATAAATTCCAAATCACATTTCACTGTAAATCGGGTCAAAGAACGAATGTCGTTAAAAACACAGTTCACAATAAACCCAATTCACATTCCATTTTCAATTCCAATTAAATGTTAATTAATTGGTAATTCTTCTTTAAATCTTAATTAAAAGATTTATTCTTTTCACACTGGGTTTAAGAACGGTGTTAATAAAGACACTACTCACGACAAACCCAAAATCCAATTCTATTCAATTCCAATTAAATATTAATTAATTGGTAAACTCTTCTAGATCTTATTTAAAAGATTCAATCTTTTCTCAACTGGGTTTAAGAACAGTGTCATTTAAAAACATAGTTCACGACAAACCCAAAATCCAATTCAATATTAAATACAAGGCTCTGAATAGAAATTATATCGGCTTATATTCAATATCAAATTCTGAAATCAACAAATATCGTATTGGGAATAACAATATATACATACATACATACATATATATATATATATGTCTTCCAAATTCCTCCGAAATATCCGTATAATCACGGAATCCAATATCGAAATATTCCGAAGATAATTTTGATTCAAATCCATTCAAATTCATATATGGGAAATTTTGGTTATTTTTAAAACCATTTCGAATCCAATTTATTTATTTAAAAATATTGGATTATAATTCTAGTTCATAACTAGTTCATTTCGATAAAAATATATTTTTATCTTTTCAAATATGGAATTTTTCATCCTAATTCTTTCCAAATCATTTATCATGATTTTACACAAATTATTAATATTTTTAATAATTTTATCAAGGCCCGTACTGTCAATTTCCATAAACGGTTATCGAACTGCACTTACAATGACATTTTCCAAATTTGATTTGGACATAATTCCAAATCCAACCGTTAGATTTCAAATCTCTTATATTCATTGGAAAGCTCTTTTTGATACGAACCCAACGGTTCTTGTTTTAGGAGAATCCGATGGTCGGATCTCCCGAAATGTCAATTCGAAGTCAGTGGTCGAAATTCGCGAACTGCCGCGGCGCGGTGCGTTCTACTCAGGCTATTAAATGTATATATTATATATATTTCATCAATTTCCATTTAAAAACGTATTTTATAAATCGTTTTAAATTTGTTTTCAAAACGATTTCAACTTTATATTCAATTTCAAATCAAAATTGAATATTCCATTTCATTGATGTATAAATGATAATATTTTCAAAACATTAGATTTAGAAATCACTTTCTTTTCGATATTCATTATAAAAATGAATAAAATCGATATAAATATCGTTCACGTCAAAATGGCGTTAATCTAATCAATACGGCTTCATGTATTTAAAGATTTTCGTGTCTATCCTAAATCGGACATCAAAATCACATTTTGATTCATTACTGAATATTATTTTAAAATGTTATTTATTTTAAAATATTCGTTACTCGTCATTTTAAAATATTTGTTAATCTAAAATATTCATTCTTTCCAAATTGGAATTAGACACAACCAATTACCATATACTTTTATTTATATGGATTTCATACAGACATGTACACAACAATAATCAAACACAGTCAAACATCATCCAGAGTGCATTACATAACTGCATAAGCATTAAATATAAATAAGTAACGCTTAAAACAGTCTGTCAACCCATCAATTGACATACAACTAATATTAGGATTAGTGTATGTCCAATATTATCCCAATACCCTTGTGGGGTTTTTAAACAACAAACATTGATTATTATTTGTGCAGTTGTGCGATGTGTAAAATATATCGTCCCAATCCATATCAGTCAAATGTGTGTTATAATACAAATCATTCGATTTGTAAATGAATATTTATTTTATTCATATACTCCTAAAAAAAATATTTTTAACTATAAAATATTTATTTCAACTCATGAATATTTTATACTTCCATTAAACATTAAAAATGATACTTTTAATGATTACATATTTTATTCAACACATGAATATTTTATTTATTCCATTCCACATCACAATCAATTTTCACAACACAATCAAATCAAACAAGTCACCCATGGTTTGTGGACGACGGGTGTCAGGAGCTACTAATCCCCGTCTACAACCTAGTATATATTTAACTATAAAACAAATTTGAGTGAGAAGTTATCACCTTTGGGATCCAGTCCTCCATTCTTTATTTCTGAACGGTATGGATTTTGAATCCAGTTGGTTCCATCGCAGTCTGTTTCACGCGGTTTTATGTTAAAAGTCACATTTCTAAACAATGATGTTTATAAATAAAAATCACATTTTTATTTTAACTCTTTCTTTATAAAAATTATATTTTTAACACGAAGTTTATATTTTAAAAAATCATATCTTTATATCGTTAAAAAATCTAATCTTTTCAATGTTGTATTTTATATAAAAATTACATCTTTCTTTAAAGTTATGTGTAATAAAAATAATAGTTTTATTTAATGTTATTATATGTAAAATAAAATTGATTTTTATTTAAAATTAATTATCTTAAATAAAATAGAAATAATTAAAAAAAACTCACCTTTGTCTAAAAATTTCATCTCAGTCGGAGGAGGGGCCCGCTGACCGGAATTGGGTGGCGGTTGGCCATGGGCTAACGGTGGAGGGCGTGTAGCGGCGGTGGGGTGGTGCACCAAGGCGGCGGCAGATCTCTCAGGGGTGTTGGGGTTCGGGTTCACGTATGGAGGTGGAGGGAACTGTGGAGGAGGCGGTGGTGCCAGGGAGGCGGAGGGGAGGTCCGCTGGCGATCGCGGCGACTGGGGTGGGGGCGAGCGCCTCCGGCGGCGGCGGATTAAGGTTATGCGGTTTATTTATTTTTTATTTTTCTCTGTAGGAAGTCGGGGAGAGAGAAAGGAAAAAGTGGGAGGGAGTTTAAATATATATATATAATAATTTAATATTATTTTATTCCATAAAAGTTGACTTTATATTTGAACTCCAAACGAGACCTAACGATTGTTGCCCCTAGCTAATAACCCACATTCCGAACACAATGGGATATGTTTTGTAACCCAATTCAACCATTACAATCCGTTTCCGTTAAATTTAAAATATAGATTAATATATTTTAAATTCAAACACACATTTTAATTTATCGGGGCCACATACTAAATCCAAAAATCCCAGGAAAATAAATATGGCTATGTTTTGACGATACAGTCCTAACAAAACTAATTTCGTCGAATTTGGAGACCGTTGGAAAAATGCTCATTTTCCAGTGATTAAATTCAAACTGAATTGACCAAACGCGTTTAAATTCACCACACTCACATATTGATTCCAAAAATTATGAAAATTGGAATCCAGCAATAATTTGACATTTTAGATCCAACAAAAGTGGTCTCGTTGAAAATGGAGGTCGTTTGCAAAATCGCTATTTTTAAGGGCTATATTTCATAGCGACTATTCTGAATTTTCAACCAGGCATAACTTTTTATTCCTGTTATGAAATCTGGATTCTTCGAATTCGTTGGAAAGATATTTTCAAACAAATTCTAATATTTCTGGTTTCACCAAAATCCGATTTATTTTGAATCCTGTACATTCATTTGAAATTTGAAATCGAATTTTCAAACTACCGCGCCATTTCCAATTCCTTTTATAATTAAACTAAATAATTATGTTCTAACTTCAATTCAAATAAATTTATACGTTCTAATTCGTTATTATTTAAAATAAATCATTTAAAAAAATTTAAATTGGTTCTGATTTTCCTGGTTGTTCCAATGTCCGAGGAACAACAGTGATGCTCCTCGTGCCAACACAAAGCCGGGTTACCACGTAACTAGGTAACGTAGAGTACGCCTGAGTATGTCATCTCCCAGTCGTTATCGACCTTTTCGAGCGTGCGACAACAAAAACCATAAAAGTATATGCTTTTACCACATAGGTTAATACCAGGGCTCCATACCATACTACACCTTTTATCTAGAAGGAGACAACACCTTATAACCCTACTGCATTTCTTCCTGTTTTGGCCATTTACCAAGGTGTGAGGTTTGCCGAGGTCCAGATATACAAAAAGCTACGCTTAAATAAGCCATGCTTTGATAATGAAAAGCTCACCACATAACTTAAGCATGCCACATTATCTATTCACAATGCATCAATGGTTTCTATCGATATATAACCTCTAAGCTCATACGTCTTAGAGAAGGGTGTTAAGAAAGAGAATAAATTCTCCGCCATCAAACAGATATATATTTAACAGAGATTAGTGCTACATAGTCAATTACAATGTCAGACACACAATCCATAAATGTTCGTTCTGGGTCTGAATGAAACAACAATACAAAATTCCTTCACATACCTTTGGGATTCTTGCCACTTAGCTGATATAAAATCCATCTACAAATGGGAGCCACCCATTTGAAACATTCAACAAGTCGTTCTTATGATATGAAGGGTACCGGTCTTTTGTACTGTCTTCAATTGCTCCACAACGTCATATTATTACTTGGAATGGTTTTCGGACATACATCCGATCTCGGTCTTCCCAAACAATAAGCATAATTTTTAAAACACAATTACGGAACACACAAGCTTTCAACCAAATCTCCTTCTATCTTAGATTTAGTTAAATTAAATTTCTTTAAATCCATTCTCAAATTATCTTTAACAAAATCCATATTTAATCCTTCTTCGTTAAAACACATCCCATAAATCGAAGATAATCTGTCCCCAAAGCCTTAACTAATTTGTGGTTTGATAACTCGTTATCAAAACCCAGTTTCCTTTGAAAATCCTTTAATCCATATTTCAACCATAGTTTCCAATTATAACGATTTTCCAACATTCAATTCTTTAATTTTAACTAAAAGATTATGCTTGGTTCCCAATTTCTTATTTTTAATTTTCTCAAATCAAAGATTTGATTAAACCCCAATATACGATATCAATTTCCACAACTCAATCTCGTTGGGTTTCATGAAATATATTGTTGACGATATGATTCACGACAAAACCCAAATCAGTCGATATCGAACATAAGTTATACAGAGATTGTATCTACTTATATTCGATATCAATTCTCATAATCAACGAATACTATAAGTGGAATAACGATATAATAATAATAACTTCCAAATTCCTCAAATAGTATATGTTTACACCAAAGAATTTCATATCAAATATCCGAAGATTATTTCTATCCAAATTATCCAAATAAAATTGGGAACCCATATCTTAATTGAAATATTTATCCAACTCTTTGACATTAGATCTGGATAAAAATATCATCAACTTATCCTCAATATTAATCTCCGTGTCCAACTCACACTATAAGCGGAACAACAACGAACTACCTTTTAAATTCCATATAAAATATTTCTAATACTTTTAAACCTTTGAAAACATTCCACAAATCATTACTTATAGTTCGAAAATAGTTTACCGTATAAAACTTCAAAGTGTTACAAAAGTGTTACAAAACAGTTATCTTAACTATTTTGATCAAACGTTTATCTTAGCCAAAACTTAAACTTTGCAATTCAAAACACCTTTTTATAATTTGTAATGATTTTACAATTTTTTCCATATTTTTAAAACATTTAGAAATGGCTATTTATAGTTATGGTCAACAATTGTTCTTACATCGACCTATTCCAAAACGGTTTCAAACATAACTTGAAAATTATAACTCGAATTTAAAATATGCTTCCACTCATTTGAAAGTTCTTATTAATGGAAATCAAACGTTTTTCATTTCATGGAAATTCGATTTAGATTGCAAAAGTTATAAGCGTTTAAAGTTTGCATCTAAAATACACGAATTGCCGCTGTGCGACAAGCTTTATTTGACCGCAATAAAAATTATTCTTCAATATTTCAAAATACCTTAGAAAACCATTATACACCATTTAAAATCATTTAAGGTAATTTACATTGGCTACACAAATTATCTCGGGTTCAAAATTCAACTTTTATTTTTCAAATCTTAAACTAAAAATCCAATTTATTTCTAAATTCTAATAACTTCAAATTAACTATCTCATTCATCGGATCAGTTACGGATAGCCAGGGAGAGCAGGAAACTTTATTTTCCAAACCCAAGCTGAGACACTATCCTCTCTGTCATCCTAGAACATTCCAGTATTTATTTATTTATTCAAAAAACTTTATCAATTTATATTAATTCATACATATAGCCTTTCCCAATTATTAAACTTTAATTTCAATACTGATACTGCTTTTAATTACGAAGGAGATTTGTCGATCACCAATGTGATACCATACTTGTTGTGTCATAGTGTGTGTAAAACAGCATCAACAACCATTATAAACATCTATAGCAACCATCATCAACATAATTAAATAAATTATAACTATGCACAAGCGTTATAACACTAATGCTTAATAGTATGTGTCTTCTAAACTACGCATCCATCATCAATCACAACAAACATCAATCATCATTAACCACTAATAATCCATCACTATATTTAATTTAATCTAACTACTATTAAATATATAAACTGTTTTTATAGAGTTCTCACCTAACAGCTTTCCAAATCTTCACAGTAGGCGAGCCTAGCTGAGTGAACCGTTAGACAGTATTTCGGTACAATGTCTTCTTCACCAATATATATATATATATATATATATAATATACACTAATCCCTCTCTCTATATATATATTATAAGAAGAGGAGGATGACGAACTTCGTCAAGGTGGTGGTGGAAAACGAGAAAACTTATGCCATGGAAACCATGGCCATAAGCATTAAGAAGAAGATGAAAAGAAGAAAATGGAGTGGAATGGTTAAAAAATGGAGGAAAGGCCTCCTTATATAGGAATTGAAGGTTAAGGAGGTAATGACACATAAGGGGGCAAGTGTAAAACATGCATGAAAGGAGGCAGCAAAAATACAAGTGTCCTTACACTTGTCTTAAGGAGGGAAAGTGATCTTTTGGTAGCATTTCCTTTAAAATGCTATGAAAACTAAGGACAACACTTAGTTCTAACGCTGCTAATTCATGTTATGGTTTGACAAATCCGATCAAATGATAAATAGTAACAATAAATCCAAACTTATTAATAATCATTCTCATTTATAATTCAAGTAAAATCTATCATATAACCTGTCAAAATTATTAAATATTCTAAACCATGTATATTTATTTCAAATTCAAATTTAAATTCAAATTAAGTAATAAAAAATTCAATTTTAAAGTGGTTAAAAATTATGGATTGTTACACTATATATAAGGTGTACAAATTTGAATACATTGTTGGATAAAGATGCATAGGAGCTATTTTCACTAGTCTAAGAAAATCGACGATGAAAGGGTGAAACGGAGGAATGCTCCCGACCGAACACATTTACTGACTTATCGCTATGTATCCCTGTGGAGGATTTTGAGGTGTACCTAAGATATAAGAAACTCGAAGGCCATCCCAAGATATCCCATGTTTCAGACATAATAATTGAAGTCTTGACTCATCGGTAGTGGATGCCCAAGAGTTATGGGGTTCTTCTAGAAAAACTGCATCATTGAATGTGTTGGGATCTCTATTGTCTCCTGCTCCTCCTACCTGCTCGTACATAGAAATTCCTTCTTCGGACGATTCTTCCTTCCCATGGATGTCAACTTCAAATTTTGGATCAGTATCGTCAGAGTTAGAGTTTGATAGAGGAATATCAGGATTGGTTGTTGTATCTGAAGACTTTCCTTTTTCAAATTCAGAATATCTGGTGGATATCTTTTGAACATGCTTGTTGTATCCTAGCAACGTTGGAGATTAGAATAAAGTAACATGTTCTCGTGTATGTGTGCTAGTGTGTATAGTGTAGGTGTGATAAATTTCAAAAAGGAAAGAAGTGATAAAAGCAGTAATTGTTTGATATGAGTCGCGGTGTGGTAGAGAGTTATGTCTTTACACCCATAATTTCTGAGTAGGTATGCTATGCAACTTAAGTCTGGGTTCTGAAGGCTCTATCCTAACTATCCCGAGAATGGATGTTATATTGTTTTATTCAATCTATATATAATGGGTTGGAGCTATTGCATTATATGAGTCACGTTCATTGCTCGATATGTTTTAGTACAAATAGAAACAGTTCGAGTCGAAGTCCCAGTTCGAGTGCCCCGGTCGAACTTTTTTGGGTCGAACAGCTTCGGATCGAAAATATTCGATCCGAACCCATAAAGCATCAGGCATTTGTAGCCATCTTCATTTTTCAGTCCTTCAATCCATCACTGCACTTATCCTGAGTTTCGATCGGATCGAATTACACATTTGATCTGAAAGGCTTTCGAGTCAAATTAACTCTTGTCCCACACTCTATCTTCCACATTGCACTTATATCGTTTCTCCAGTACCCGAGTTCGAGCGACTTACCACCATTAAAACAACACCATGCATGACCGTTGAAAAAATGGAGATAACAAGAGCACCATCGACGGTGGCGGTCAACCCTAGAACTCAAGGCATCGACGCTGTAGCAAATCGGAGGTAGTTAACGAGGTTTTAGGAATAAAATTCATGTGAAATTTCAAATTAAAACATGAATTAAATGTTTGCAACCCACCTATGGGTTGGATTCAAGAATTGAGACTAATTCGAAGTATTTGGGAAGTTAGGGTTTACGAGCTTAAAGAAATTTGGCAAGAGAAAGTGAAGTAATGGGTAAAGGAGGAGTAAACCGGCTTATATATGTAACCAGGGTGACCATTAAACCCACTGACAAGTTGGCACACGCATGTTTTTTCGAAGTTGATTTAAAGGATGGAGAATAGGTTCGATCGAGTGTACTTCGGGTAGAAACATTCGATCTAGGTCTTGGTAAAAAATTTCGATCCGAACCGCAAGGACTTCAAACTTGAAAATTTAAGATAAAATGAGGGGAATCTTCGACGATTATTTCATGCTATTGGTGATATGGCACATTCATATGGTTTAATTATATATTAATAATCAAAAGATATTATTTGGATCGACTTGTATGTGTGTAAACATATACGAGAAACCAACAAGTTAGCATGATTTAAAGGGGTAACCATAACCTTTTGATTTGATAAGGGTTTAAAAGATTTACCTATGTATCTTTCTATACTCCAATCGAAGACCTCGAATTGACAATTACAACCAGGACAATCATGGGTTTGGTCTTCTATTTATACATGGCATAACGAATCAAGAGTCACGACTTCATAGAAAGACACGACTGTTGACTGTTACTTATTCAGGAATGAATAGCTTGACAAGTTCAAAGCACATCTCATCAATGATAAGATGTACTTTAGGGGGAAAATGTTAGCCTGCCTTTCGACAAGACTATCAATGATCTGGATATTCATAGCCAAAGCACAAGAACCCATTAAAATGCCAAGCAATACTTTAAATTATGTATTAAATCGTAGCCAGATCGAATAGAGTTTCGGGTTGAATGGGCTCCCAAATCGAAGAAATATGGATAGCACACTTTGCCTCAGACAAAATCCTCAAAACAGAAAATTGATGGTCCTAAATCGAATTATTCAATCCGGCTTAAGCAGTTACACCCAAATTTGTCTAACCACCTATCCACGTTCACCGTTACCTTCAGACCGAACATAATTTTTGCCATTTGTCCAATGAACTGACCCCACTTTTCTACATGAAACTTCACCCACTACGTTCTATATCCACGGTTCGAATGATACATGTCACCAATTGTTCCCGCCAATATTTCAAACCGAACTGCTGTTGCTACTATATATCTCTGATCCAAAGGACAAAATAAGAACTTTTGACACTTATAAGCTTGAAACACCATATTCTATACACCATTAATCCTATATCCGAACCCATTTTGAAGATATTTGAGTGATTTTTGAGAAGATTTTGATTTTATATCGAGTGGTTGAGGATTTCAAGCATTGTAATTGTAATTCTTTGTTGAATAGAAGAATTATAAAGTGGACATAGGCTCATTAATGCTGAACCAATATAAACATGTGTGTTTATTGATTTTTTTCTCATTTTCATTTTATATTTCTTCATTATTCTCTACAAATCCTGATATGTTGGGTGTTAGAACCATTTTTAGCCTAACATTTCATATAATAGGAATATTGCAATATATTTGCAAGATTTTGAGGTGTAATTAGAATTATTGGATTTCAAAGTAAATAACGAATAATTTGACATTGTTTGGCCCAAATATAAAGTGTACCCCTCAGTTATGTATATAATAATATTTTTTAAGTAATGGAAGTGGTATAGTTTTCCAAAGGTAATGTTATATTGGAAATATATATAAGTTGAATTATATTGAAAAGGATTATAAATTGGATTTTGGAAAAAAGAAATTGTCAAATAGAAGTTTAAATGTCGATAAGAGGTTTAGGAGCATGTTAAGGTAAGGATATCAACTATTGCAAATTGTTGACAAAATTGAATACAAATGTTAAGTTAAATGTTTGATTTACAAACATGTATTTTTATAAAAAGGACTTACTTTTCCAATTTAGGAAATAAATAATGGTTATTGAAAATGTTTTACAAATGGTAGATTAAAATGGAATTTGATAAAATAAATGTGAGATTAGATCATTTTGAAATATTAGAAGGTGGAATGGATACATGTTAAAAATTGACTGTTGATTAGTTAAGGTAATGAAATGATATTTCACAATAAAGTTGGAGATGATTAATTGAGATTGTAAAGGAATATAATCATTTTAAAATGGTAAGAGGGAACCAAATTGTACTTTGAGAACGTTCGAGTAAATTATGAATTATTTCTTAAAAAGAGTTCAAACGAAGATTTGAATAATTTTTTAATTTATTCTTCCTAAGTGTCGGAAAGGAAGTTGAAAATATATTTTTACATATGGTAATTAAATTTTGATTATAATATTTTGAATTGTCATAATGATGTTTTATGGGAAATCTGTTGAATTCACAGTGTGGGGTGTATATATAAGAATTGTTTCTGAAGTATTTAAAATGGTTTTAAAATACTCTTATGATAAAATAAGAATTGAAAAGCTATGTTCGAAATATTGAAATATTTAGAGGTTTTAATTAACAAATGGTTAAGTAAATAGGCCAAGTGATGCTAAGTAATGAACTAATGAATTCATTTTATTTTCATGGCTGAATGGATGTTTATTAGATAGTTAAATAATCTACAACCAAATCTGGCCTGGTATCGATTGTTGGTACGGAAGGATTGGGATCAAATTTATATTCAAACACCATTCCGACCAGCAAATACGTAACCATGGAAGATATAAGATGTCGATCGAGAAGGAGAAATTGAGGACCATGGATCTTTATAAAATGGAAGAACTACTTAAAATCTCTAGATCTCTCCTAGAGATATATTGTGGTTCTATCACGGTTGAAATCTACGGATTGAAAGGACTACTCGCTACCGATCCATAGGGTGATTCCTATGATGCGGCACGAGAGTGCCTTAGGTTCATCCTATTCCTGGATGAATTGTATGGATAGATGTCTAGCAGACTCTTTCCAAAGGGGTCATGTACGTTGATTTCTTCAAACATACCAAAATTGGTGGCGGAGGAAGCAACTTCTCTTAGCTTAACACCTAAATTATATTTTTGGAAATCAATTAGAGATTTCTGGCAGATCTAACAATGTGGCATTCAAAGTAAATGACAATGTGATGTTCAAAAAGGTAACCGTAACCTCAAGCCTTATCAATCGGGAAGTGACATAAATCAGGCCAGGTTGCAAGATGTTCTTGTTGAACCCAGTATATTCCTTTCCAGAGATAAACTATCGGAAGGTTGTCCTATACCTTATCATAGTTGGAATCCATTATCCGATAAGTGCATTGCAGTTTTTGATTATATACTAAGTATGTGGAGCATGAGATGCAAGCTTTCTGCTAGACAGTTATTTATTTGATTTACACACTATTATAATATCAGAACAATTTTGACACAAATAATGTATTGTGTTATCGCAAGGTAAAAATCATTCGTGTTTATGTCTAGACTGGTCTTACGATCATCCTTTACTTTCAAAAAGATTTTTAACCTTAAATTAGTCAGATGATACATATAAACTTAGTGAGTTTTCTCACGCTTGTTCACCAAATTGATCCATGGCGTTTGCAATGATCGGGTCATACTGAGTTTTACATGTTCATGATAGTATGCTACCGACCGCATAAGACATGCTAGAGAAGTTCAGACATATGATACGTGTTCGGTTTTTATTTCGCTGTGTGCTGTATATGAGGACAAATTGTTATAACTGCCCAGATGTATTGGTTGTCTATTGTACTCTGATGATTATAAGTATTTTTACAAGTTCTCCATATAGATTTATTTCCATATTATACTTCTGATGCGATGTGAAACTCTGAGTTCGAGTGTAATTGTATACATACATACATACATACAAACATATATATATATATATATATATATATATATAGGAGCACGTATTTGTAATTCAATATAACATTATTTTTATATCATTTTTGCCCTGTATTTTGAAAGAGGATAATGAAATAATTTTTTCCCAAATTTTATTTTTTACATACAAACATAATTTTCTCAAATTAAGGTAGTATTGGTTTGTTTGATTGATTTGAATGGAATTCAAATGGGATTACGAATTTGAATGGTTTAATATAACCAGAAGAAAATTCACATATAGAAATTGTGAATAAGAATTTAATATGGAATAGGATGATTCAGAATTTAACTTAAAGTTAAGTTAAATGAAATTAGAAGGGAAAATGGATGATTTTTTTGGAAAGAAAATCGAAAGATGAAAGTGTAATAATCGAAAGATCAACTAGTTAACTGAATATGAAATGAGAGTTAACTTGGTTAAGTAAAGAAGTGGGTGAATTAAAATTGGTTAATTAAAAAAGTGGGTGAATTAAATTTGTAATTGGGTATAGATTTTGGGACAAATGGAGGTGTTATTGTGACTAATGAAAATATGCTAAATGCTAAAAGCTAATGAGTTGGGAAATAATAATGGAATGGAAGTCAATTTGACGTTAATCAATTATTATTGAAGCATGTTAAACCCAAGTGAAATTAAACAAGTAATATTAATGTTGAATATAGATTAAATTGGTTTGATTATATTGATTGTGCATTGTTTGTTTATTGGATGATAGATTGGTTGAACATAATTCATCAACAGTTTAATGGAGTTGAAGCTAAAGAAATGAATTCCAATATAACTGATTTGGATGGAACAAAAAGGATGAATGTGTGAATTCAAGTAATTTGAAAGTTGGTCCTGTATATGAATGAGCCAACTAATATAAGTATGCAATCTGCATGATTATGGAACTGATATGTTATATTGAAATAAGTACAGGTACTAGAAAGCTATGAGGGTTGATTTTGGTTGCATATATTGCATATAAGTTGAGAATGTATGCTTAATACTGCTCGTATAAGGAACACTTACGCGACAATATAAATTTGGTATATGAATTGGATTTTCCAACCGTGTGGGTCGATATATATTGTTCCTGCAATATTGCAGTAGTCTCTCCTGTACAGGGGAGGCCCTGCCGAATTTTTTGAAAACTTAAGGTGTTAGAAAATTTATGATATTTTTGAAATTTTTTGTTCACAATAACGAATTGGTTTTTGATTTAAAACTAATTGGATTTTTGAAAGACAATGGGTTTGTACCATTTTTCCTGCCTTAATAATTTCGGGAATGAAATTCTTTCAAGGGGAGAGGAATGTAATGACCCTAGTTTTTAGTCAATTAAGTTTGAACGTTTAAATTTGTTTTAAATGTTAATTTGGAAATATAAAAGGGTTTTCAATTATTAATTAAATTAAGTTTGAAGTATAATTTATATTTAATTAATAACGAGCTCGTAACGTCGCATTAGTTCGTAGTTTTACATTTTGAACTTTAATTGAATATACATAATCCAATCTTTGAAACATGAATCATTTGAATTTATTTGATTATAATTGTCTAATGAAAGATGAAAATCAAAGTTTCATATTGTAGATTTTGAGTTATGTACAAATCAAATTTTTAGAAAGTCGCTATGGAATCGTTTATAAACCATAATTAATGACTAATAGAATAAATTTAGTTTGATTTGAAAGGAATTGGTACATATCTTGAGATAATGATCGAATTAAGAAGAGAAACTAGTTCCGTTGAATTCGTACTGACGTTTAGAGTCAGGATAGATATATAGTTCGTTATTTTTAGAGATCAAGAAATTGTGTATCCAAAATAACGTTGTTTTACATGTAAAATATCATTCTGGGAGAACAGTCCTGGAATGCGACGAAACTTGTGTCATTGGATTCATATTTGTAATTAATTATAGGATTTCGATTTTTGTATCGATCGGACTTCCCGTTTGATTGTGTGAATGGTAAATGCTTAGTTATAAACCTATATAAATTTTCACACAAATTGAATCAGTTAAGTAGTTATATTCATATTTGGCAGTTGTTGAATTTAATATTTTAGCGTTACTTATTATTGTTCATTTACAAAAATCAGTTCATTTATTTCATTCAATTCAAAATAAAATGAAGTTTTGAACACTAAAATTTTAAATCCATATCAAAATTATTATTTTTAAACCTATTAAAAATTCAGGTTGTTACAATCTCCCCCACTAAAACCTTTTCGTCCCCGAAAAGGAACGAGGCAAGGAAATAGTAATAAAGCAATAATATATGTATAAAATCAATTTATATATAATTATTGACTTACTTTGACCAATATATGGGAGTATATTCAAATCAAAAGTTTTGGATTTTTTCCAAACATTTTAGTATGGTTTTAAGTATCCACCTGACGTCTCAATTGACACTATATATTCATCTCACTTTCAAAACCCTAAATTAAGTACCAATGTTGTCATGGACATCACCAGAATCATTTCCTAGTGACTAGAGTGTGATTCTATATCTATCTTGTACTTTTAGGATTTAGTACACATGTTAACTAGGTGTTTGTCCAAATCACTAAGTTGTCGATAGGCCAATTATAACGTCAAGTAAATACTCAAAACTTTCCTTCTCAAAGTAAAATATATAAAATTTCCAAATATTTATATATTTCAAATCATTCATTCATTTCAAAATTTCAAAAAGGAACATTTATATATCTCCCCCACTCATTTATTTATTATATCTTGACTCATATCATATATTTGAATATAGCCAATTTATAGTTACCATGAGGAATCCTATAAAATATCATTCTTAAGACATATATTGTACGATTTCCAAACGTTTATAAGGATTTTACCTAAGCGACCTTCTAAATTCTTTATTCCTATATTTGAACACAAATCATGTTTATACCTAAACTCATTATTATAGAGTTTCCAAATCTTATTGCATTAATTAGACTTCCATTTATAAATATATAAATTAAGTATATATTCACTCCAACCTCAACATATTAGATTCATCTCAATATTATTCTATACTATTCTTAATGTCACCAAGTTTAAAACATCATTAAGGTTTATTTCTAAATTTCTCTATTCAAATCAATTTAAAACTACTAAAACTCAATTCAAATAATAACCTGTTTTATAAACTTAAAAGGTATGATCACCTAAGTTTAACTTATAAAGTCCATTTACTTACATGAATCTAACTTATACTTATTTCACAATCATTGTTCTTTTAAAATTCTATTCCTTTATATGGAGCAAACCATTTGAGCTCATAATTGTGCCTCAAAAATCAATTATTACTTAAACTATAATACTATGAAATCAATTTTATTTTCTTGCTTATTGGACTTAAATAAGTTTTACAAAATTCAAAACATCATGTTTCAAGTTCAATCTTATATCCTTATTAGTATAAATTCACTTAATATATTAGTTTTTGACCAATATTACTTTTTATATGTTTATATCACTATAAGAAAACTAAGTTATTATTACCTTAGTTATTAGCACGTCAACATTTTCACATTAGCTATATTGAGAATTTTACATTATTAATTTAGTTAGTTCAATGATAAGTCTGAAATAAAAGACAGAAATTGAACCAATGAAATAACCTAACTAATGGAATCAACATAGATGGAGATCCTAATCAATGTAAATTAGAGAATATCAAGTATTTCGAAAGCTATAAACTATAAATTTTGAAGGATATATATTTAGGACAATGGTTGAGATTTAAACTAAGGAGATCCTAATTTAAGAGAATTCTAACAATGTAAACGAATTCAAAGAAAGGAGACACATTTAGAAAAGATAACATTTTAAACAAATTTTTTATATCGAAAATAAGTTTAAAACCATTTTAAAAACTGTTTATACTTTTCAAAGAACGCTCACTCAAGAAAGATTCTGCGACTAATTCTACTCATTCTAGGGTATTGCTACCATATCTCTAATGAGTTTTTAACCCCATAAACTAAGTTTTTTGATTAAACCAAAGCTCTGATACCACATGTAACATCCAGTTTTTTCTTACTATTTAAGTCAGTAACAAAACCAACTCAAATTGTTCGAAATAGTTAATTGTTTTAACTATAGGGTTTAATAAAATCAAATCACAAAAAAAATGATACAAAATACAAGAATAACCCGCAGCGTAATAAATAACTTAGTAGTTCATGAAGTGTAACAACCCGGAAAATCTGAGCCAATTTAAAATTTTTATTTTGGCAATTTTGATGAATTTTGGATATTTAAAATGAATTAATTTAAATAATTACGACGAGAAATTTATTTTGAATAAAATTAGAATGAATATATTTATTTGAATCGACTTTAGAAAATAAATATTTTATTTTAATTATAATAGGAATTGGAAATGGCGCGGGAGTTCGAAAAATCAATTTCAAAGTTCAAATGAGTGTACAGGATTCAAAATAAACCGGATTTTAGTGAAACCAAAAATATTAGAATCTATTTGAAAATTTCTTTCCAACGAATCTGAAAAATTGAAATTTCATAGAGGGAATAAAAAGTTATGTCCAGTTGAAAATTCAGAATAGTCGCTATGTAATCCTGGCCCTTAAAAATGGAAATTTTGCCAACGATCTCTGTTTTCGACGAAACCACTTTTGTTGGATCCGGGATGTCAATTTTTTGCTAGATTCCAAAATTCATAATTTTTTGAATCAATATGTGAGCGTGGCGAAAGAAAACATGTTTTGATAGTTTCAGTCAATTTCGATCGACCAGAAAATGGCCATTTTTCAAACGATCTCAAAATTAGACGAAATTAGTTTTGTTAGGACCGTATCATCAATACGAAGCTAGAAAATATTTTTTGGGAATTTCCAGAGTCAGTATGTGACCCCGGTAAATTGAAATGTGCGTTCAAATTCAATATACATTGATGTATATTTTAATTTGAATGGGAACTGATTGTAACAAGCGAATTAGCGTACGAAGTATATCCCATTGTGTTCGGAATGGGGGTAATTAGCCAGGATGATAGTCATTGGGTCTAGATTGGAGATTGATTTAAAAGTTACTTTTTAAAATTAATTATATAATTAAATATATATTAATATACCCTCTCTACCTCACCCATTGAGACGACCCGAACTTCCCCATGAAGGAAAGCACAGATGTCGTTGAGGACAAGACGAATCAGAACACAAACATAAGAACATTTCATTTCTTATTACAACAATTCCATCAGAATGCAAGAATATACAGAGTATGAATAAATAATATACATCAGAGAAATATCAGAGACTTAAATTACATAGCAGCGGAAAAACAATACAAAACACAACTGAAAGTAATACACGGATACAGAGCTTTCCGAGCATCGTTCCAGCTGTAAATCAGGATCCTGTGAATATAAATCTGCAAAACCAAAACTACTAGCTGCCCGTGTCGAAAATAAGGGCACTCAGAGTTTAGGTTAAAACAATAAACTCCAGATCAGTCATGTGTCTGGTGTAAGAGCTAAAACAGTTATTTAAACTTTACTTTAAAAGAGAATTGTAACGACCCGCATTCTACGCATCATAGGATCGTAGAATATTTATTTCTTTCACATACGAAGTCGTATGGTCATGTAACTTTGGGAGACGACTATTGGGGTCATTTCCCATGTTCATGATTTTTCCCGATTTTTAAATGACCATTTTACCCCCAATTGGTACTGTTTTGGCCATAACTTTTGACTGGAAAGGAATTTTGACCTGAAACCACTTTCATTGTCTCCGGATGATGGTTTACAATTCCGTAGAGTGGTCACATTAGCCAAACGGACTCACCGTTTGGGAGATATGGCTGAAACAAGTTTCAGATAGTGAAAAACAGCTTAATTGGGCTTAACCGGGTGATTAACAGCTAGGCCCAATGGGGGATTTCGGGATTAGGGTTATGAGGAGGCTGAAATCAGTTAGAGAACGATCTTATCCTCATTTTTTAGCTGCCACTTTCATTCTTGAACCCTAACAATGGCCGCCAACATCTAGAAACATCCCCAAATCACTTTCTAATCAAGTTTTGGCATAATCTACATCAAATTAAGGAGAGAAAACACGAAAGCAAGGTTAGAGCTGCTGTTAGACGTCAGTATTCACCCAAATCAGCGAGGTTTCAGTTCTGAGAATTTTATTTGTGGCCAAGGTGAGTGATTAACATTGTTTTGACACTAATTACAGTTATTTAAGGGTAATTAGTGAAGATTAGCGAACTTATACATTAATAAATTCTGGAAAAATATCTATAAATTCGAAAATAATATTTTATGCCTCTGGTAGAAATTTGGTTTAATTTGGTTAAGTTTTGTTAACCCTATGATTAGTTTTGCTTAAACATGCTTAAGGGAAAATATGGGGTTTTGGCTATATTTGATCCGTTTTAAATGTTATGGTTGATGTTTTGGTGTTTATGGTCATTTCTATTTGTTGCTATGACTGTATGAACTGTTTTGTGATTGATTAGTATAGTTAGATTGGTCGAAAACGTCGTCGAATGGCGTAAACAAGTTGCTGGAAAAAGTTGCAGAAAGTTGTGCAGGGTTTCGGATCGGATCGGGTATGGGCTCGGATCGGATATGAGAGCTGGGCAAGGAATCTGAACCGAACTGAAGTCTGGCACAAAGGAAGTTTGGCAGAAAGGAAGGTCATTGCTTAGAGTTGGAGTTGGACAGAGGATCGGATCGAAGCTAGGGAGCGGATCGGATCGGAGCAGGAAAGCGAGCGGGATCGGTCAGAGTAGGCAAGCTGGAGCAGGAGGGACGAACCGAACCGAAGGGAGTGTGGCACCCGAACCGAACCGGATGAGGACAACCTAACTGAACCGAGGCTGGAGCACTTGAACACGTCCGAACCGAACCGAGAAGGGATGGAGTACTGATCCAGGCATGGACTAGGACCGCCGAACCGAACCGAGTTAGACGAGGAACACCGAACCGAACCGTACGTGGGCTATTACTTCTACGCGACGACTTTTCTGAAGACCAACTCCAATTCGACCAAAACACGAGATGCAAAGGAAGTCCAAGTGAGGAGCTTTGACTTAGGATCCAGTTGGGAACCAATGAGTGAGGTTCATGATTGGGCTTTGCTGCCGGACATGTGCTAAGGGGTTGTCGATGTCTGTAACTTTGAATCACTATGTGTAGGGAGTACGTGTTCGGATTCAGGGCCACAGTGGGCTAGGTACGACTAAAGAGCTCGTAGACCAATGAAGTGGGGTCATTTGTAAAGATTTGGTCATGACTCCACGTGGCAAGCTTGGTAGTAGCAGTAGTTGTACAAGTCGAACTCCGTCACTACTTCGATGGGTCTAGTGATTGACAGTGGTGGACATCATATGCTTTACACACTGAGTGAGAGATGTGAGGATGGTTGTTATGCTTGATTTGTTTGCCATCATTATGACATACACACCCCACCCCCGTATTTTTACACTATCTGTTATGGCACCTTAGAGTATTGTACGGTATGTAGTGCTAACTCTTTGGTTGCAGGTCCAGGCTCAGATATGGTTTAGTATACCTGTTATTGTTCTGTTTAGATGCTTATCGCTCATACCAGACTTTTTGTCTGACCCAGAGTTTTATGTCTCTACTTATTACTCTGGGTGCTCACACGAGCAGACTAGAGACAGGTTAGCTGGTGATGCACGGGTAGATGATCCGGAGACGAGCAGGAGGCTTCCACGTATGATATATATATAGTATTCTCCCTGTGTTGTTGAAGATCACTGCTTGGGCATTAGTAGTGCATCTTCTACTTTAGCTTTCTTTTGTTTTAGAGACAGTAAATTTTGGGAAGTTGTAATAAGCTGTACTTGGATTTCCGCTGCTCTGATGTTGATGTTGGTTTTAGTTATCAGCTTATGTACTGTCTCATCTGTTTTATGTCAAGTATATTATTATTATATTTTGCTCCATGCGCTGTGAGACATTCTACAGGTTCCTCGTTAGTTAATTTCCTTCTTTGCTTTCTCTTCTGACGATCCGTCCCGTGCTAACTGGACATGTGTACAGCGCACTTTTGGAGTAAATGTCGGTTGGTGCGGGGCGGGCCGTCACACTTGGTATCAGAGCTCTAGGTTGCGTAGTTAACCTAGGGAAAGACACTAGGGAGAGATAGTACGTATATGAGAGAGCGTATTTGTGATTACTTTGGTTTTCAAAAGCTATATATTTATATACTATTAGTAGTATAAGAATGAAGTCGTGCTGCACTAGCACCACCATGGGGTCGTTAATCGTTTCCTTTTACAGATTGACGATGAGCCGATATGCTAGAGGTGCTAGTAGGGGAGCCAATAATGGGAATGCTGCTGACATGAGGGCGATGTTTACTGACCTCATGAGAGACATGCGTAGGGAGGTGCAAGGGGCAGCTCCCAATGGTGGAAATGGTGGTGGTCCAATAGTGCAGGCGCCTAGGGCCGATTTCGCCAAGCTAAATAAAGATTATACTAGTCTTAGTGGGAAGCCATTCCACGGAACGGAGTCGACCACGGATGTTCAGGATTGGTTGGATAGTTGCGAACGTATCTTCGAGGATTTGGGTATCGAGGATGCGATGAAGAGAAAGCTAGCGTCCCGTCAGCTGCAAGGGCGGGCAATGAATTGGTGGAATGCTATAAAGGCAGCTACGCCCGAGGATCAGATTACTTGGGAGCATTTTAAGGTTCACTTTAGCGAGAAGTTCATTCCAGCTGCTCAGAAGTCAGTGTTGTTTAAGAAATTCTTGGAGCTCAAGCAGAATGGCAGAGCTGTCTCGGAGTATATTGCTGAATTCGGCACCTTGTCAAAGTATGGGTTATCTCTTATTAATACTGCCGAGAAGAAGAATGAGAAATTCATAACTGGTTTGTACTTGGGGGAAAGGCTTATTAACCACATCGATGAGACGTTTGAATCGATTGTGGGAAAGCATTGAGGTAAGAAAGTCTCTACCCTAAGCCGAAGACTGAGGTTGCATCTGCAGAGGAGCCAAAGCCACAAGCAAGTGGCGGAGGCAAGGGTGGTTCCCAGAATAAGAGAAAGCAGAATCAAACTAAGGATGGTCAGAAGAAAAAGAATAAGCAAGATGTTGAGTGCTTCAGCTGTGGTAAGAAGGGCCATTATGCTAGTAATTGTCGGGCCAAGCCAGCGGATAGGAAGTGCTTCAACTGTGGCCAAATGGGACATCACAAGGACAAGTGTCCGCAACCCCCTAAAGAAAAGCAAATGGTGAAAGCATATGCCCTTAATGCTATTCCTTCTTCGTCGAATGCCCCAACCGCGGCGGAGAAGGGAAAGAATGCCGTCATTCAAGGTATGATTTCTGTTTATGATGTTCCTGTTAGAGTTTTGTTTGATACCGGAGCTTCCAGTTCTTTCATATCTAGTGACCTGGTAGATAGGTTGGGATTGGAGCCCGAGATTGTCGATAGACCTTTAGTAGTGACGAACCCAATTGGTGGTTCAACTAACCTTAACATGATTTGTCGTAATGTGGTCTTATCGAGTCATGGATGCATGTTTGTTTGTGATTGCTTTGTTTTGGGCTTTACTAGGTTTGGCATTATTTTGGGAGTAGATTGGCTCCAAAGATACGGGGTGGTGGTAGACTGTGAGGGCTTTTTGGTGACAGCTAGAGCGGACGATAGGCGGAGGGTAGTGTTTGGTGGTCTACCCAGTGAGGGGGTAATGGCTAGTTTTCTAAATTCCCTCGACATCCCGCATAGTGAGTTGTCAGGTTTGCCCGTGGTTGGCCAGTATCCGGATGTCTTCGAAGAAGTGACCGGGCTTCCACCACATAGAGAGATTGAGTTCCGTATTGATTTGGTGAAATATGCCAGACCTATAGTGATGCCACTTCGTCGTATGGCACCAAGGGAGCAGCGAGAGCTCGGGGTGCAAGTCAGCGATCTTTTGAAGAAGGGATTTATCAGAAGGAGTGTTTCTGAATGGGGAGCACCAGTTGTGTTTGCCACCAAGGCGGATGGTTCCATTCATTTGTGTGTAGACTACCGCGAGTTGAATAAAGTGACGAGGAAGAACAAGTATCCTCTACCGCGGATAGATGATTTGTTCGATCAGTTGAGTGGCGCGAGAGTATTTTCTCAGTTGGATCCCGCGACAGGTTTTCATCAGCTTAGAGTGGAAGCTGAGAGTATAGCTAAAACGGCATTTCGGACGCTGTCTGGATTTTATGAGTGGTTGGTCATACCATTCGGGCTGACCAATGCCCCAGCATATTTTGTGGATCTTATGAATAGGGTATTCAGAGATCAGTTGAATAAGTTTGTCCTTGTGTTCGTTGATGATATTTTGGTCTATTCGAGGACAGAGGAAGAACACAAGGAACATTTAAGAATAGTGATGGAGGTGTTGAGAAAACACCAATTGAAAGCAAAGTTTTCTAAGTGTCACTTCTGGAGGAGGGAAGTGAGGTTCTTAGGCCATGTTGTTTCAGAGAATGGTATCGCCGTGGATCCTGCAAAGGTGGCTACGGTACAAGATTGGTCTACGCCCAAGAATGCAACGGACATAAGAAGTTTCTTGGGATTAGCTAGATATTATCATAAGTTTATCCAAGATTTCTCCAAGATAGCAGCACCATTGACCCAGTTGACCAAGAAGAATCAATCTTTTGTCTGGGATGAAAGGTGCGAGAATGCATTCAAGAATCTAAAGGACAAGTTGACATGCGCACCAGTGTTAGTCATTACTAAGGGGAATGAAGAGATGACGGTATACACGGATGCCTGTGGTATCGGACTGGGTGTTGTATTGATGCAAGGCGGTAGGGTTGTAGCTTATGCAAGTCGGCAATTGAAACCGCATGAGAGAAGATACCCTACCCATGATTTGGCAGCGATCGTGTTCGCGTTGAAGATGTGGAGACATTATCTCTTGGGAGAAAGATTCGAGTTGTTTACCGATCATAAATCGTTAAAGTATCTCTTCTCTCAGAAAGGCCTAATTCTCCGGCAGCAAAGGTGGCTAGAATTCTTGGCTTCCTATGATTTTGACATCGCATATACAGCAGGAAAGGGCAATGCGGTAGCCGATGCATTGAGTAGAAGACATGCCAGTTTAGGGGCTATGTTTCTTGAATGGAAGCAACTAGAGTATATCGCGGGGTTTGATTTCAGACCAAAGTGCGAATTGGATCCAGACATGCTAGCTAGTTTGGCGATCAGACCAACTTTGATAGAGCGGATTGGTTCCAGCCAGAGGGACAATCCTAATCTATTGGAAATCATCTCCAAGTTAGAGATGGACATCGACGGTGAGGAGATGAATTTGTATGGGCTTGATCGAGATGGATGGCTTAGAAAGAATGGAAGACTAGTTGTACCCAACGTGAATGGTTTGAGGGATGAAGTGCTTAGAGAATGTCATCACTCAAAACTGACTATACATCCCGGTGGTAATAAGATGTATCGAGACATGAAGCAGACTTACTACTAGGAAGGGATGAAAAGAGACGTTGGGAAGTTTATATCCAAATGCATGAATTGCCAGCTAGTTAAAGCCGAGCAAAAGAAGCCTAGTGGGTTGTTGCAACCGTTAGAAATTCCCGAATGGAAATGGGAGCAAGTCTCGATGGATTTCATCGATGGTTTACCAAGGACTAGATCGGGACATGATAGCATTTGGGTAATTGTGGATCGATTGACTAAGAGTGCAAGATTCATACCAATCAAATCGACCAGAACGGCAGCTAAGTTAGCAGAATTGTATATGAAGTGGGTAGTGAGATTTCATGGAGTACCTATAAGCATTGTGAGTGACCGAGACCCGTTGTTTACTAGTGGGTTTTGGAAGAGCTTACAAGAGGCTCTAGGGTCAGAAGTACATCTCAGTATCGCATATCATCCTCAGACGGACGGTCAGACGGAGAGGGTGAATCATATATTGGAAGATCTCTTAAGAGCTTGTATATATGATTTTGGTAGATCATGGGATGACCATTTGCATCTAGTAGAGTTTGCATATAATAATAGCTACCAATCCAGTATCGGTATGGCTCCATATGAAGCTTTGTACGGAAGACCGTGCAACTCACCATCATGTTGGATAGAGACTGGCGTGAAGTTCATGCTTGGACCAGATGCGGTGAGGGAAACCTCAGATAAGATGAAGACCATTCAACAACGAATGAAGGCTGCCCAAGATAGGCAGAAGAGTTATGCTGATAAAAGGAGAAGAGACTTGAAATTCTCCGTTGGTGACTTGGTGTTTGTCAAGGTTTCTCCGTTGAAGAGCGTGATACGATTTGGCAGGAGAGGCAAATTAGCACCAAGATTTGTTGGCCCATTCCCTGTTCTTGAACTAGTTAGGAATTTGGCATATAGAGTTGGCTTACCAGAGAAGATGGCGGGAGTTCACAATGTATTTCATGTTTCCCAACTAAGGAAGTTCGTTCACGACCCAGATATGACTATTTCACCTGATCAGTTAGAGGACTTCGAAGTAGAACCCGAGGCGGTTAGGAACCGCAAGCCGATCTGTATTGTCGAGTACGATACGAAGCAACTTCGAAGGAAGGCGGTGAGGCTAGTCAAGGTTCAGTGGGGCGATGACGAGAATGATTGCACTTGGGAGACAGAGGAGAGCATTAGGAAGACGTATCCAGAACTCTTTGTCTGGTAAGATTTACCTTGTAATTTAGTTATTCCGCATGCTAGGATAGACTTGTTTTGCTTCTTTTGCATGTTTGATTGTTGTTTTATGGTTGATAGGCATGTGGGATCCTTTGTGTGTTTTGGTTAAGGAATTTCGGGGACGAAATTTCTTAAGGGGGGGAGAGTGTAACGACCCGCATTCTACACATCATAGGATCGTAGAATATTTATTTCTTTCACATACGAAGTCGAATGGTCATGTAACTTTGGGAGACGACTACTGGGGTCATTTCCCATGTTCATGATTTTTCCCGATTTTTAAATGACCATTTTACCCCCAGTTAGTACTGTTTTAGCCATAACTTTTGACTGGAAAGGAATTTTGACCTGAAACCACTTTTATTGGCTCCGGATGATGGTTTACAATTGCGTAAAGTGGTCACATTAACCAAAAGGAATCATCGTTTGGGAGATATGGCTGAAACAAGTTTCAGATAGTGAAAAACAGCCTAACTGGGCTTAACCGGGTGATTAACAACTAGGCCCAATGGGGGATTTCGGGATTAGGATTATGAGGAGGCTGAAATCAGTTAGAGAACGATCTTATCCTCATTTTCCAGCCGCCACTTTCATTCGTGAACCCTAACAATGGCCGCCAACATCTAGAAACATCCCCAAATTACTTTCTAATCAAGTTTTGGCTTAATCTACTTCAAATTAAGGAGAGAAAACACGAAAGCAAGGTTAGAGCTGCTGTTAGACGTCAGTATTCACCCAAATCAGCGAGGTTTCAGTTCTGAGAATTTTATTTGTGGCCAAGGTGAGTGATTAGCATTGTTTTGACACTAATTACAGTTATTTAAGGGTAATTAGTGAAGATTAGCGAACTTATACATTAATAAATTCTGGAAAAATATCTATAAATTCGAAAATAATATTTTATTCCTCTGGTAGAAATTTGGTTTAATTTGGTTAAGTTTTGTTAACCCTATGATTAGTTTTGCTTAAACATGCTTAAGGGAAAATATGGGGTTTTGGCTATATTTGATCCGTTTTAAATGTTATGGTTGATGTTTTGGTGTTTATGGTCATTTCTATTTGTTGCTATGACTGTATGAACTGTTTTGTGATTGATTAGTATAGTTAGATTGGTCGAAAACGTCGTCGAATGGCGTAAACAAGTTGCTGGAAAAAGTTGCAGAAAGTTGTGCAGGGTTTCGGATCGGATCGGGTATGGGCTCGGATCGGATATGAGAGCTGGGCAAGGAATCTGAACCGAACTGAAGTCTGGCACAAAGGAAGTTTGGCAGAAAGGAAGGCCATTGCTTAGAGTTGGAGTTGGACAGAGGATTGGATCGGAGCTAGGGAGCGGATCAGATCGGAGCAGGCAAGCGAGCGGGATCGGATCGGAGTAGGCAAGCTGGAGCAGGAGGGACGAACCGAACCGAAGGGAGTGTGGCACCCGAACCGAACCGGATGAGGACAACCAAACCGAACCGAGGCTGGAGCACTTGAACACGTTCGAACCGAACCGAGAAGGGATGGAGTACTGATCCAAGCATGGACTAGGACCGCCGAACCGAACCGAGTTAGACGAGGAACACCGAACCGTACGTGGGCTATTACTTCTACGCGATAACTTTTCTGAAGACCAACTCCAATTCGACCATAACCCGAGATGCAAAGGAAGTCCAAGTGAGGAGCTTTGACTCAGGATCCAGTTGGGAACCAATGAGTGAGCTTCATGATTGGGCTTTGCTGCAGGACGTGTGCTAAGGGGTTGTCGATGTCTGTAACTTTGAATCACTATGTGTAGGGAGTACGTGAACGGATTCAGGGCCACAGTGGCCTAGATACGACTAAATAGCTAGTAGACCAATGAAGTGGGGTCATTTTTAAAGATTTGGTCATGACTCCACATGGCAAGCTTGGTAGTAGAAGTAGTTGTACAAGTCGAACTCCGTCACTACTTCGATGGGTCTAGTGGTTGACAGTGGTGGACATCGTATGCTTTACGCACTGAGTGAGAGATGTGAGGATGGTTGTTATGCTTGATTTGTTTGCCATCATTATGACATACACACCCCACCCCCGTATTTTTACACTATCTGTTATGGCACCTTAGGGTATTGTACGGTATGTAGTGCTAACTCTTTGGTTGCAGGTCCAGGCTCAGGTATGGTTTAGTATACCTGTTATTGTTCTGTTTAGATGCTTCTCGCTCATATCAGACTTTTTGTCTGACCCAGAGTTTTATGTCTCTTCTTATTACTCTGGGTGCTCACACGAGCAGACTAGAGACAGGTTAGCTGGTGATGCACGGGTAGATGATCCGGAGACGAGCAGGAGGCTTCCACGTATGATATATATATAGTATTCTCCCTGTGTTGTTGAAGATCACTGCTTGGGCAGTAGTAGTGCATCATCTACTTTAGCTTTCTTTTGTTTTAGAGACAGTAAATTTTGGGAAGTTGTAATAAGCTGTACTTGGATTTCCGCTGCTCTGATGTTGATGTTGGTTTTAGTTATCGGCTTATGTACAGTCTCATCTGTTTTATGTCAAGTATATTATTATTATATTTTGCGCCATGCGCTGTGAGACATTCTACAGGTTCCTCGTTAGTTAATTTCCTTTTTCCTTTTCTCTTCTGATGATCCGTCCCGTGCAACTGGACATGTGTACAGCGCACTTTTGGAGTAAATGTCGGTTGGTGCTGTGTGGGCCGTCACAAGAATAATTCAAGGGACCACGCCGTATAACACGGAACGGGTTTTCCTCCCAAGAACATCAGTGCAGAGAATAAACAACGCAATGCTTTTTCGAAAAATGAAGCTATTATAAGACCCAGGTCCCATCACACAATGCAACGCAAGCCGGAGGATAGGGTTTTCCCTTATAATAGCCAAACATGCATGGTACATTTAAAATAAATCATTTGATACTATTATAAGTTATAGTGTCAAAACAATTCAAATCATAAATATCAATCATAGGCGGCATGGGTACCATATATCATGTCGCCATACTAGGCTCTACAAATAAAACCGAAATATCTCGTATTGGAAATTGGATTTTCGTCATGAGTCGTGGCATGGGGCAAGCTCCTCTCCGCTTCGAGACACTCTAGCAAATGCCTCGGGACTACACACTCTAGGTAACCCTTGGATCTTCAGGGCCGGTCCTCTCTTACGTTTGAGGATTGGCAATTCCTGAACACACGTTTCCCGGTCCTAACAGACCTATATCCGAGGCGCCTCGCATTCCAACGACCACATAGGTAAAAATAATATAAATGTCAGCCAGTTTAAGCACTGACACTACCTTTAGCAAGAAAGAAACGTCATGTTCTCCCTGCAGTCACTATCCCGTTTTTAACTCATACCGAGGTGTGAGGCTCGCGAATTCACGTTATACACAAAGCTACGCTACACAGGCCGTGCTTTGATCATCAACCACAAGACTTTGCTTTTCAACAGAAGCCATGATCAATTGCCACTTAGGCGTGCCACACACGCAATTCATGTCATGCGACTGATGTCCATCGATATACAACCTCTGAGCTCGTACGTCTCAGAGAAGGGCGTTAAGCAAGAGAATAAATTCTCCACAGCCAAACAGATGTATATTTAATAGAGATCAATCAACACAGAATAACATCCAATGTCAGACACACAGTCCACTTACAAGTTCGTTCAGGGTCTGAACGAAACCGGGGGCACTTTCCTCGAATATCCATCGATCTCCAAGTACGTCTGGACGATCACCAACTGATTCCCTCATCTTGGGTGTACAGCCCAATCAAGATCATCAGTAATCACCCAAACGATGTGAAGACTTCCGGTCTTCAACCACCGTCTTCATCTTCGACTTATCGCCGAATTGGTTATTCAGAATGGGTATAAACCCGGCCTTTCTGAATAACCTGCATATATAATAAACAAATGTTACACAAACACAACATACGCCTCATTCCAATTCATCAGTCACTAACCATAAATTAGCAAGAGAACAATCCCCTAGATATTAACCTCGAAGGTCGAAACCAACATCAGATCAATAACCAGGAAACCATTCACCTTAGCTAAACTACAGTGAGTTTATAAATTTCACATTCTTAGGGAAAGGTTCCCATTAATTTTATCAAAGATAAATTCTTTTAAATTTATTCTTTAATCTTCCTTTGGATGTCAATTCAAACCAAATTATGGTTTTTCAAACTAGTCGTGATTAGCGAACCACACCGAAGTAATTATTTATTTTATTTCCCAATCCCAACCTATTCATCCCATGAAGCAAAACTGGTAATACTCCATACCTAACACCACGGTGTTATCGGTAAAATTAATTGCCATTTCACGTTCAAATCTAATTAAAGATTTAACTATAGCTTTGGAGCAAAACTGGTGATACTCCATTCTCGATCATTTTCCAAATTTGATACTTTAAATTATCAATTCACATTTCAATCTAATTACAGATTCATTAAAACTCCTTTTACTGGGTTAAAGAACTAATGTCATTTAAAACACAGTTCACGATAAACCCAAATCCCATTTGATATTAAATATAAGGCTCTAAATAGAAAATATATCGGCTTATATTCAATATCAAATTCTGAAACCCACAAACATCGCTTTGGAAATAACGATATATAAAATATATCTTCCAAATTTCCTCCAAAATATCTATATAATCGCAGAATCTAATATCGAAATATTCCAAAGACAATTTCAATTCAAATCCATTCCAATTCATATATTGGAAATTCTGGTTATTTAAAAACCCATTTCAAATACAATTTATTTATTTAAAAATAAATAAATTATTATTCTAGTTACTAAATAGTTCATTTCAATAAAAATCTATTTTTATCTTTTCAAACATGGAGTTTTTTCATCCTAATTCTTCACAAATCATTTCTTATGATTTTACACAAATTATTGGTATTTTATCAAGGCCCATACAGTCGATTTCCAATAATGGCCATCGAACTGCACTTACAGCGACCTTTTCTGAAATTGATTTGGACCTATCTCCAAATCCAACCATCAGATTTCAAATCTCTTGTATTCGTTAGAAAGCTCTTTTCGATACGAACCCAACGGTTCCGGTTTTAGGAGAATCCGACTGTCGGATCTCCCGTAATGTCCGTTCGAAGTCAATGGTCGGAATTCACGAACTACCATGGCACGACGCGTTCTATTCAGGCCATTATATATATAATATATATATATATATATATATATTATATTTCGTCGATTTCCTTTTAAAACAAATTTTATAAATTGTTTCAAATTTGTTTCAAAAACAATTTCAACCTTCATTTCAAATTCAAATTCAAATCAAAATTGAATTTTCCATTATAAATTCTTTTTACTTTCATTTCTATTTGATTTCAATTCAAATCGATTTCAATTCAATTTCAGTTTATTTTCAATTCAATTTGAAGTCATTTCAATTTGAATTCATTTTATATTCAATTCAATTCGAATTCATTTTATATTCTATTCAATTCGAATTCATTTTATATTCTATTCAATTCGAATTCATTTTCTTTTCATTCGATTTTTAAATCTCTTTTCAATATTCATTATAAAAACGAATATAATCGATATAAATATCGTTCGCGTCAAAATAGCGCATCTCTAATCAATACAGCTTTATATTTTTCAATAACTTCGTTATTCTATTCAACGAATGAATATTTATTCTATTCAACACATGAATCTATATTTCTTTCAACACGTGACTAATCTCAACAAATGAGTACTGTCAACACGTGACTATTTTCGTTATTTAATATATTTTATAAAATTATGATTTCTATCGTTTAATTTTTAATCAAACTCTAACCGTAAATTAGCAAGAGAGCAATTCCCTAAATATTAACCCCGAAGGCCGAAACCAACATCAGATCAATATCCAGGAGACCACTCATCTTATCTATTTTCCATTTAGTTTCTAATTTTATATATGATAAAGATGTAAATTTTATTGTTAAAATATTTCGTTCAACACATGACTAATATCAACACTATTGTTAACACATGAATCTATATTTTATAATATTCTTTATTTCCCAAATTGGAATCAGGCCCAATCAATTACCATATAATGTTAATTATATGGATTCCATAAAACACATGTATATAATAGCAACGATAAATAATCAACCATCATCCAAAGTGCACCACACAACTGCATAAGCATCAAATATAAATAATTAACGCTCACACAGCCTGTCGACCAATCGATCGACATACAACTAAATAATTGGGATTAGTGTACGCCAAATATCATCCCAACACCCGTGTGGGGTTTCAATCCACAAACACCGAATATTATTTGTGCAGTTGGGCGATGTGTAAAATTTATCGTCCCAATCAATGTCCTTCAAATAGGTGTACATAAACAAACCGTCCGGTTTGTAAATAAATATTTATTTATCCATATACACGTTAAAAATTATATTTTTAACGATAAAATATTTTATTTCAACACATGACTTTCTATTCAGCACATTTATTAACTAAAATGATATCTATATTTTTCAAACTTATTTTAGAAAATTTCGGCGGCATAACGGCACGATACTAGAAATGGGACAAGGCCTAGCCTTATCCCCAGTCTAATAATGGCCCACACCATACACATACATTTTTTTATCAATTCTATTTCACCACAAACCAAATTCAAATCAATATTCCCATCAACTCAACAAATAAATCAAACAAGTCATCCATGGTCTGTGATGACGGGTGTCGGGTGCTGCTAAGCACCGTCTGCATCCTAGTATATATTTTTAACTAGAAAATGAAATTTAGAGTGAGAAGTACTCACCCAAAAGCTAAACCAATTCGTCGTGATTCTTCTAATGTAGAAAATCTTTGTCGCCGCGCTCGCTTTTGTCGTTCACCGCACTCGAATTCGCCTCTTTGGCCCTAGAACTTGCATGTGGCCTCCAAACTTCACCAAACTTGGTCACCAGCCAAAACGCGCCATTCTGGACAACTTTGGTCTAGGGGTCTTTCTTCCAAAACTGCACTAATTCGCCGGAAATCGCCAAAAACAACAGCAAGTCCATCAATTTCGAACGCGTTTTTCGGACAGCTCCGCAATCCAAAATGTGACTTTCATATAGGCAAATCGAAGAGGAGAGAGTGCCCTTCGACTTTGGTCTAGAGGAATTTTGGCTAAAGATGCATGGTTTGGGAGTTATTGGCGAAATAATGACAGGGTGTTATTTGCAAAACGGCATTTTTGGTGAAATTGATTTTTTGGGTGTAGCGGGGCTCACGACCGGAATTGGGGGGCCTGAGGGGCGCGCCGGACCTGATTGGAGGTGGGGAGGGCGCTGGTGGGTGGCGGCGGTGGTGGTGGGTCCCGTGGTGGTGGATTTGGGTGGTAGCTTAGGCTAGGGTTCACAAAATCAAAGTGAGAAAGAGGAGGAGAGGATGGAGAGGAGGTAGAGGAGGAGGAGGTGGTGGAGGGGGGCGGGCGGCGGCGGGGTGGTTGGTGGAGGAGGGGCGGCAGCGACATGGTGGAGGAGGAAGCCATTTTTGAGTTTTTTGAAGAGGAAGAGAGAAGTAAAATAATGAAGAGAGAAATAGAGTAAAAGTGATTATATGCTAGTTTATGGTGTATTGTCCCAATGCCAGCGATCTTCAAATGCCGCGGATTTTGGATATGACATAGTACACGTGAAGACGATTCCAACAAATCAAGTTTCGTCGAATTTCGAGTTCGTTTAACCATCCGTTAAAATTCTCAAAAATGCTCAGATAAGCTCTAAAAATGCGATTTTGGCGCACCATTTCTTCTTGCACGCTCACATGCTAACTCCAAAAATCATGCCCTTTTGGATATAACCATTATTAGACGATACGAATCCAAAAAAACGAAATCGAATTCTGAGGTCGTATCAATAACGTTCCTTTGTAAAATGACTGCCTGTTTTACCCTGAACTGTTTTTAGCTCGCACGGCCACATACTAACTCCATTCGACGCGCCCTTTGGAACTCAACAATGATTTGTCATTATGAATTCAGAAAAATTTATCTCGTCGAATTCTGAGCTCATATGCAGAATTTCACTTTTTAAGGGCTATGTTTTGCAAACCGAAAAGCACTAGCCAATTGCCACTATTCCGGATATCGGAATATATCGAAGCTTATACTTTTCAGAGTTCTACACGACATTTTGAACTCAATGGAAGTGGTTTCGAGTTCAAATTCACCCGAATGCAAAATATGACTTTTTGGGCCATGTATAATTTCCATAGCGACTATTCTGAATTTTCAACTGGGCATAACTTTTTATCCCCGCTATGAAATTTTGATTTTTCGGATTCGTTGGAAAGATATTCTCAATTAGATTCTAATATTTTTGGTTTCGCCAAAATCCGGTTTATTTTGAATCCTGTACATTCATTTGAATTTTGAAATCTAATTTTCGAACTACTGCGCCATTTTCAATTCCTTTTATAATTTAAAATAAATATTTATATTCTAACGACGATCTATATAAATATATACGTTCTAATTCTATTCAAAATAAATTTCTCGTCGATATTATTTAAAATAATTCATTTTAAATAACCGAAACTCATTAAAATTTCCAAAAAATAAAATTTTTAAATTGGCTCAGATTTTCCGGGTTATTACAATCTCCCCCACTTACAACTTTTCGTCCCCGAAAAGGAACGAAGCTGGAACTTGTTTTACAAACCAACTCAACTTCCAATATTTTCCTTACGGCTTAAGTTCTTCAACTTTACAGTTTCTAAGAACTTTTCAAATTTTTCAAAAAATTGGCTAACACCATAAATTTTCGAAAAATTTCGCCATAACCTCCCCTGCACCGGGGACTTCGGGATATTTCATATAGTCTCCCATGGCCTTTTTCAATCCAAAAGAAAAAGCCAAGCGGCTAGCCAATCGGCTCATAAAATCATCCAAACCCAAAGAAATACAATAAATTTGTACCTATTTGTCGGGCAAACAATTTAATCCTTCTGCTCTAGCCTCTTTGCTATGACCTGTTCAATGTAAGTACATGTATATGCATGCAATTGTACACATTTCTCATTATAGTTCAATATTCGATTCAATTAGGCTAAATGGTTCAAAATTTCAAATCAATAATCAAATAACACAACCATCAATTTATTAGTGGATTATCGTTTCAAATTCATAGCTTTGATATATATATATATATACAGAAAATCATGTTTTTGATGCCAAATCACAACAATAAATCTATATAGTTTCGGTTCTCACACCAGTCTAATGGAAATATATAGATATCACACCTTTGAACCACGAACATAAATACTGATGATGTGGCCACATCATCAGAATTATCCCCGGGTGTCTAGAATGTGATTCTATATCTATCCAGTATATTAAAACTTCGAATATACGTTCATGACGCACATATGCGAAATCTTTATATACTCGATTGTCCAAATTCAAAATAAATAAATATTCAAATACGTATAAAACGATTTAAATTTCAAAACAAAATTCGTTTTCATTTTAAAAATATACTCTTCACACTTGTTCTAGGATACTACTGATCCTATCTCTGACGAGTCATTCTCATTGGATATTACTAATCCAATCTCTGATGAATCCTTTCGTTCGGTTCTAATGTGTCTTGTTCTCGAGCTCTGTAAACCAAAGCTCTGATACCAACTGAGACGACCCGAACTTCCCCGTGAAGGAAAGCGCGGATGGCGTTGAGGACAATACGAATCAAAACACAAACAGAAGAACATTTCATTGCTTATTACAACTATTCCACCAGAATGCAAGAATATTCAGAGTATTAATAAAAATTATACATCAGAGAAATATCAGAGACTTAAATTACATAGCAGTGGAAAAACAATACAAAACACAATTGAAAGTAATACACGGATACAAAGCTTTCCGAGCATCGTTCCAGCTGTAAATCAGGAACCTGGGAATATAAATCTGCAAAACCAAAACTACTAGCTGCCCGTGTCGAAAATAAGGGCACGCAGAGTTTAGGTTAAAACAATAAACTCCAGGTCAGTCATGTGACTGGTGTGAGAACTAAAACAGTTATTTAAACTTTACTTTAAAAGAGAATAATTCAAGGGACCACGCCGTATAACACGGAACGGGTTTTCCTCCCAAGAACACCAATGCAGAGAATAAACAACGCAATGCTTTTTCGAAAAATGAAGCTATTATAAGACCCATGTCAAATCACATAATGCAGCGCAAGCCGGAGGATAGGGTTTTATCTTATAATAGCCGAACATGCTTGGTACATTTAAAACAAATCATTTGATACTATTATAAGTGTATAATGTCAAAACAATTCAAATCATAAATATCAATCATAGGCGGCATAGGTACCATATATCATGTCGCCATACTAGGCTCTACAAATAAAACCGAAATATCTCGTATTGGAAATTGGATTTCCGTCATGAGTCGAGGCAAGGGGAAAGCTCCTCTCCACTTCGAGACACTCTAGAAAATGCCTCAGGACTACACACTCTGGGTAACCCTTGGATCTTCAGGGCCGGTCCTATCTTATGTTTGAGGATTGACAATTCCGGAACACACGTTTCCCGGTCCTAGAAGACCTATATCCGAGGCGCCTCGCATTCCAACAACCACAAAGGTAAAAATAATATAAATGTCAGCCAGTTTAAGCACTGACACTACCTTTAGCTAGAAAGAAACGTTTGTTCTCCCTGCAGTCACTATCCCGTTTTTAACTCATATCGAGGTGTGAGGCTCGCGAATTCACGTTATACACAAAGCTGCACTACACAGGCCGTGCTTTGATCATCAACCACAAGACTTTGCTTTTCAACAGAAGCCTTGATCAATTGCCACTTAGGCGTGCCACACAGGCAATTCATGCCATGCGACTGATGTCCATCGATATACAACCTCTGAGCTCGTACGTCTCAGAGAAGGGCGTTAAGCAAGAGAATAAATTCTCCGCCGCTAAACAGATGTATATTTAATAGAGATCAATCAACACAGAATAAAATCCAGTGTCAGACACACAGTCCACTTACAAGTTCGTTCTGGGTCTGAACGAAACCAGATGCACTTTCCTCGCATATCCATCGATCTCCAAGTACGTCTGGACGATCACCAACTGATTCCCTCATCTTGGATGTACAGCCCAATCAAGATCATCAGTAATCACCCAAACGATGTGAAGACTTCCGGTCTTCAACCACCGTCTTCATCTTCGACTTATCGCCGAATCGGTTATTCAGAATGGGTATAAACCCGACCTTTCCAAATAACCCGCGTACATAATAAACAAATGTTACACAAACAAAACATATGCCTCATTCTAATTCATCAGTCACTAACCGTAAATTAGCAAGAGAACAATCCCCCAGATATTAACCCCGAAGGCCGAAACCAACATCAGATCAATACCTAGGAAACCATTCATCTTAGCTAACTTACAGTGAGTTTCTAAATTTCACATTCTTAGGGAAAGGTTCCCATTAATTTTATCAAAGATAAATTCTTTTAAATTTATATTTTAATCTTCCTTTGGATGTCATTTCAAACCAAATTATGGTTTTTCAAACTAGTCTGGATTAGCGAACCACACCGAATAATTATTTATTTTATTTCCCAATCCCAACCTATTCATCCCATGTAGAAAAACTGGTAATACTCCATACCTAACACCACGGTGTTATCGGTAAAATTAATTACCATTTCACGTTCAAATCAAATTAAAGATTTAACTATCGTTTTGGAGCAAAACTGGTGATACTCCATTCTCGATCATTTTCCAAATTTGATATTTAAATTATCAATTCACATTTCAATCTAATTACAGATTCATTAAAACTCCTTTTACTAGGTTAAAGAACTAATGTCATTTAAAACACAGTTCACGATAAACCCAAATCCCATTTGATACTAAATACAAGGCTTAAAATAGAAAATATACCGGCTTATATTCAATATCAAATTCTGAAACCCACAAACATCGCTTTGGAAATAACGATATATAAAATATATCTTCCAAATTTCCTCCAAAATATCTTTATAATCGCAGAATCTAATATCGAAATATTCCAAAGACAATGTCGATTCAAATCCATTCCAATTCATATATTGGAAATTCTGGTTATTTAAAAACCCATTTCAAATCCAATTTATTTATTTAAAAATAAATAAATTATTATTCTAGTTACTAACTAGTTCTTTTCGATAAAAATCTATTTTTATCTTTTCAAACATGGAGTTTTTTCATCCCAATTCTTCACAAATCATTTCTTATGATTTTACACAAATTATTGATATTTTTGATAATTTTATCAAGGCCCGTACAGTCGATTTCCAATAACGCCATCGAACTGCACTTATAGCGACCTTTTCTGAAATTGATTTGGACGTATCTCCAAATCCAACCGTCAAATTTCAAATCTCTTGTATTCATTAGAAAGCTCTTTTCGATGCGAACCCAACGGTTCCGGTTTTAGGAGAATCCGACGGTCGGATCTCCCGTAATGTCCGTTCGAAGTTAATGGTCGAAATTCACGAACTACCGCGGCGCGGCGCGTTCTATTCAGGCCATTATATATATAATATATATATTTCGTCGATTTCCTTTTAAAACAAATTTTATAAATCGTTTCAAATTTGTTTCAAAAACAATTTCAACCTTCATTTAAAATTCAAATCAAAATTGAATTTTCCATTATAAATTCTTTTTACTTTCATTTCTATTTGATTTCAATTCAAATCGATTTCAATTCAATTTCTGTTTGTTTTCAATTCGATTTGAATTCATTTCAATTCGAATTCATTTTATATTCAATTCAATTCGAATTCATTTTATATTCTATTGAATTCGAATTCATTTTATATTCTATTCAATTCGAATTCATTTTATATTTTATTCAATTCGAATTCATTTTCTTTTCATTCGATTTTTAAATCTCTTTTCAATATTCATTATAAAAACGAATATAATCGATATAAATATCGTTCGCGTCAAAATTGCGCATCTCTAATCAAAACGGCTTTATATTTTTCAATAACTTCGTTATTCTATTCAACGAATGAATATTTATTCTATTCAACACATGAATCTATATTTCTTTCAACACGTGACTAATCTCAACAAATGAGTACTGTCAACACGTGACTATTTTCGTTATTTAATATATTTTATAAAATTATGTTTTCTATCGTTTAATTTTTAATCAAACTCTAACCGTAAATTAGCAAGAGAGCAATTCCCTAAATATTAACCCCAAAGGCCGAAACCAACATCAGATCAATATCCAGAAGACCGCCCATCTTATCTATTTTCCAGTTAGTTTCTAATTTTATATATGATAAAGATGTAAATTTTATTATTAAAATATTTCATTCAACACATGAGTACTGTTTTTTATAATATTCTTTATTTCCTAAATTGGAATGAGGCTCAATCAATTGCCATATAATGTTAATTATATGGATTCCATACAACACATGTATATAATAGCAATGATAAATAATCAATCATCATCCAAATTGCACCACACAACTGCATAAGCATCAAATACAAATAATTAACGCTCACACAGCCTGTCGACCAATCGATCGACATACAACTAAATAATTGGGATTACTGTACGCCAAATATCATCCCAACATCCGTGTGGGGTTTCAATCCATAAACACCGAATAATATTTGTGCAGTTGGGCGATGTGTAAAATTTATCGTCCCAATCAATGTCCTTCAAATAAGTGTACATAAACAAACCGTCCGGTTTGTAAATGAATATTTATTTATACATATACACGTTAAAAATTATATTTTTAATGATAAAATATTTTATTTCAACACATGACTTTCTATTCAGCTCATTTATTAAATAAAATGATATCTTTATTTTTCTAACTTATTTTAGAAAATTTCGGCGGCATAACGGCACGATACTAGAAACGGGACAAGGCCTAGCCTTATCCCCAGTCTAATAATGGCCCACGCCATACACATGCCAATTTTTATCAATTCTATTTCACCACAAACAAAATTCAAACCAATATTCCGATCAACTCAACAAACAAATCAAACAAGCAAACAAGTCATCCATGGTCTGTGGATGACGGGTGTCGGGTGCTGCTAAGCACCGTCTGCATCCTAGTATATATTTTTAACTAGAAAATGAAATTTAGAGTGAGAAGTTCTCAGCCATAAGCTAAACTAATTCGTCGTGATTCTTCTAATGTAGAAAATCTTTGTCGCCGCGCTCGCTTTTGTCGTTCACTGCACTCGAATTCGCCTCTTTGGCCCTGGAACTTGCATATGGCCTCCAAACTTCACCAAACTTGGTCACTAGCCTAAACGCGCCATTCCGGACAACTTTGGTCTAGGGGACTTTCTTCCAAAATTACACCTATTCGCCGGAAATCGCCAAAAACAGCAGCAGGTCCGTCAACTTCGGACGCGTTTTCCGGACAGCTCCGCAATCCAAAATGTGACTTCCATATAGCAAAATCGAAGAGAAGAGAGTGCTATTCGACTTTGGTCAAGAGGAGTTTTGGCTAAAGATGCACGGTTTGGGAGTTATTGGCGAAATAATGACAGGGTGTTATTTGCAAAACGGCATTTTTGGTGAAAATGAGTTTTTGGGTGTAGCGGGGCTCACGGCCGGAATTGGGGGGCCTGAGGGGTGCGCCGGACCTGATTGGAGGTGAGGAGGGCGCTGGTGGGTGGCGGCGGTGGTGGTGGGGCCTATGGTGGCAGATTTGGGTGGTGGCTTAGGCTAGGGTTCACAAAATCAAAGTGAGAAAGAGGAGGAGAGGAAGGAGAGGAGGAAGAGGAGGAGGTGGAAGGGGGCGTGCGGCGGCGAGGTGGCTGGTGGAGAAGGGCGGCAGCGGCACGGTGGAGGAGGAAGCCATTTTTGAGTTTTTTGAAGAGGAAGAGAGAAGTAAAATAATGAAGAGAGAAATGGAGTAAAAGTGATTATATGCTAGTTTCTCGCGTATTGTCCAAATGCCAACGATCTTCAAATGCCGCGGATTTTGGATATGACATAGTTCACGTGAAGACGAGTCCAACAAAACAAGTTTCGTCAAATTCCGAGTTCGATTGACTGTCCGTTAAAATTCTAAAAAATGCTTAGATAAGCTCTAAAAATGCGATTTTGGTGCACCATTTCTTCTTGCACGCTCACATGCTAACTCCAAAAATCATGCCTTTTTGGATTTAACCATTATTAGACGATACGAATCCAAAAAAAAAAAACGAAATCGAATTCTGAGGTCGTATCAATAGCGTTCCTTTGTAAAATGACTGCCTGTTTTACCCTGAACTGTTTTAGCTCGCACGGCCACATACTAACTCCGTTCGACGCGCCCTTCGGAACTCAACAATGATTTGTCATTATGAATTCAGAAAATTTTATCTCGTCGAATTCTAAGCTCATATGCAAAATTTCACTTTTTAAGGGCTATGTTTTATTAACCGAAAAGCTCCAGCCAATTGCCACTATTCCGGATATCGGAATATATCGAAGCTTATACTATTAGGAGTTCTAAACGACATTTTTAACTCAATGGAAATGGTTTCGAGTTCAAATTCACCCGTATGCAAAATATGACTTTTTGGGCCATGTATAATTTCCATAGCGACTATTCTGAATTTTCCACTGGGCATAACTTTTTATCCCCGTTATGAAATTTTGATTTTTCGGATTCGTTGGAAAGATATTCTCAATTAGATTCTAATATTTTTGGTTTCGCCAAAATCCGTTTTATTTTGAATCCTGTACATTCATTTGAATTTTGAAATTGAATTTTCGAAATACTGCGCCATTTTCAATTCCTTTTATAATTTAAAATAAATATTTATATTCTAACGACGATCTATATAAATATATACGTTCTAATTCTATTCAAAATGAATTTCTCGTCGATATTATTTAAAATAATTCATTTTAAATAACCAAAACTCATTAAAATTGCCAAAAAATAAAATTTTTAAATTGGCTCAGATTTTCCGGGTTATTACAATCTCCCCCACTTACAACTTTTCATACCCGAAAAGGAACGAAGCTGGAAGTTGTTTTACAAACCAACTCAACTTCCAATATTTTCCTTACGGCTTAAGTTCTTCAACTTTTTAGTTTCTAAAAACTTTTCAAATTTTTTAAAAATTTGGCTAACACCCTAAATTTTCGAAAAATTTCGCCATAACCTCCCCTGCACCGGGGACTTCGGGATATTTCATATAGCCTCCCATGGCCTTTTTCAATCCAAAAGAAAAAGAAAAAGCCAAGCGGCTAGCCAATCGGCTCATAAAATCATCCAAACCCAAAGGAATACAATAAATCTGTACCTATTTATCGGGCAAACAATTTTATCCTTCTGCTCCAGCCTCTTTGCTATGACCTGTTCAATGTAAGTACATGTATATGCATGCAATTGTACTCATTTCTCAATACAGTTCAATATTCGGTTCAATTAGCCTAAATGGTTCAAAATTTCAAATCAATAATCAAACAACACAACCATCAATTAATTAGTGGATTATCATTTCAAATTCAAAATTTTGATATATATATATAGAAAATCATGTTTTTGATGCCAAATCACAACAATAAATCTATATAGTTTCGGTTCTCACACTAGTCTAATGGAAATATATAGATATCACACCTTCGAACCACGAACATAAATACCGCTGATGTGGCCACATCATCAGAATTATCCCCTAGTGTCTAGAATGTGATTCTATATCTATCCAGTATATTAAAACTTCGAATATATGTTCATGACACGTATACGCGAAATCTTTATATACTCGATTGTCCAAATTCAAAATAAATAAATATTCAAATACGTATAAAACGATTTAAATTTCAAAACAAAATTCGTTTTCATTTTAAAAATATACTCTTCACACTCGTTCTAGGATACTACTGATCCTATCTCTAACGAGTCATTCTCATTGGATATTACTAATCCAATCTCTAATGAATCCTTTCGTTCGGTTGTAATGTGTCTTGTTCTCGAGCTCTGTAAACCAAAGCTCTGATACCAACTGAGACGACCCGAACTTCCCCGTGAAGGAAAGCACGGATGGCGTTGAGGACAAGACGAATCAGAACACAAACAGAAGAACATTTCATTCCTTATTACAACAATTCCATCAGAATGCAAGAATATACAGAGTATGAATAAATAATATACATCAGAGAAATATCAGAGACTTAAATTACATAGCAGCGGAAAACAATACAAAACACAACTGAAAGTAATACACGGATACAAAGCTTTCCGAGCATCGTTCCAGCTGTAAATCAGGATCCTGTGAATATAAATCTGCAAAACCAAAATTACTAGCTGCCCGTGTCAAAAATAAGGGCACCCGGAGTTTAGGTTAAAACAATAAACTCCAGGTCAGTCATGTAACTGGTGTGAGAATTAATACATTTATTTAAACTTTACTTTAAAAGAGAATAATTCAAGGGACCACGTCATATAACATGGAACTGGTTTTCCTCCCAAGAACACCAGTGTAGAGAATAAAAAACGCAATGCTTTTTCGAAAAATGAAGCTATTATAAGACCCAAGTCCCATCACACAACGCAACGCAAGCCGGAGGATAGGGTTTTCCCTTATAATAGCCAAACATGCTTGGTACATTTAAAACAAATCATTTGATACTATTATAAGTGTATAGTGTCAAAACAATTCAAATCATAAATATCAATCATAGGCGGCATGGGTACCATATATCATGTCGCCATAATAGGCTCTATAAATAAAACCGAAATATCTCATATTAGAAATTGGATTTTTGTCATGAGTCGAGGCAAGGGGCAAGCTCCTCTCCGCTTCGAGACACTCTAGCAAATGCCTCAGGACTACACACTCTGGGTAACCCTTGGATCTTCAGGGCCGGTCCTATCTTACGTTTGAGGATTGACAATTCCGGAACACACGTTTCCCGGCCTTAACAGACCTATATCCAAGGCGCCTCGCATTCCAACAACCACAAAGGTAAAAATAATATAAATGTCAGCTAGTTTAAGCACTGACACTAACTTTAGCTAGAAAGAAACGTCGTGTTCTCCCTGCAGTCACTATCCCGTTTTTAACTCATACCGAGGTGTGAGGATCGCGAATTCACGTTATACACAAAGATGTGCCACACAGGTCGTGCTTTGATCATCAACCACAAGACTTTGCTTTTCAACAGAAGCCTTGATCAATTGCCACTTAGGCGTGCCACACAGGCAATTCATGCCATGCGACTGATGTCCATCGATATACAACCTCTGAGCTCGTACATCTCAGAGAAGGGCGTTAAGCAAGAGAATAAATTCTCCTCCGCTAAATAGATGTATATTTAATAGAGATCAATCAACACAGAATAAAATCCAATGTCAGACACACAGTCCACTTACATGTTTGTTCCGGGTCTGAACGAAACCAGAGGCACTTTCCTCGCATATCCATCGATCTCTAAGTACGTCTGGACGATCACCAACTGATTCCCTCATCTTGGGTGTGCAACCCAATCAAGATCATCAGTAATCACCCAAACGATGTGAAGACTTCCGGTCTTCAACCACCATTTTCATCTTCGACTTATCGCCGAATCAGTTATTCAGAATGGGTATAAACCCGGCCTTTCCGAATAACCCACGTATATAGTAAACAAATGTTACACAAACACAACATACGCCTCATTCCAATTCATCAGTCACTAACCGTAAATTAGCAAGAGAACAATCCCCCAGATATTAACCCTGAAGGTCGAAACCATCATCAGATCAATACCCAAGAAACCATTCATCTTAGCTAACCTACAGCGAGTTTCTAAATTTCACATTCTTAGGGAAAGGTTCCCATTAATTTTATCCAAGATAAATTCTTTTAAATTTATTCTTTAATCTTCCTTTGGATGTCATTTCAAACCAAATTATGGTTTTTCAAACTAATCGGGATTAGCGAACCACACCGAAGTAATTATTTATTTTATTTCCCAATCCCAACCTATTCGTCCCATGAAGCAAAACTGGTAATACTCCATACCTAACACCACGGTGTTATCGATAAAATTAATTACCATTTCACGCTCAAATCTAATTAAAGATTTAAATATCGCTTTGGAGCAAAACTGGTGATACTCCATTCTCGATCATTTTCCAAATTTGATACTTTAAATTATCAATTCACATTTCAATCTAATTACAGATTCATTAAAACTCCTTTTACTGGGTTAAAGAACTAATGTCATTTAAAACACAGTTCACGATAAACCCAAATCCCATTTGATAGTAAATACAAGGCTCTGAATAGAAAATATATCGGCTTATATTCAATATCAAATTCTGAAACCCACAAACATCGCTTTGGAAATAACGATATATAAAATATATCTTCCAAATTTCCTCCAAAATATCTGTATAATCGCAGAATCTAATATCGAAATATTCCAATGACAATTTCGATCCAAATCCATTCCAATTCATTTATTGGAAATTCTGGTTATTTAAAAACCCATTTCAAATCCAACTTATTTATTTAAAAATAAATAAATTATTATTCTAGTTACTAACTAGTTCATTTCGATAAAAATCTATTTTTATCTTTTCAAACATGGAGTTTTTTCATCCTAATTCTTCACAAGTCAATTCTTATGATTTTACACAAATTAGCGATATTTTTGATAATTTTATCAAGGCCCGTACAGTTGACTTCCAATAACGGCCATCGAACTGCACTTACAGCGACCTTTTCTGAAATTGATTTGGACGTATCTCCAAATCCTACCGTCAGATTTCAAATCACTTGTATTCGTTAGAAAGCTCTTTTTGATAAGAACCCAACAGTTCCAGTTTTAGGAGAATCCGACGGTCAGATCTCCCGTAATGTCCGTTCGAAGTCAATGGTCGAAATTCACGAACTACCGCGGCGCGGCGCATTCTATTCAGGACATTATATATATATATATATATATATTATATTTCGTCGATTTCCTTTTAAAACGAATTTTATAAATCGTTTCAAATTTGTTTCAAAAACAATTTCATCCTTCATTTCAAATTCAAATCAAAATTGAATTTTCCATTATAAATTCTTTTTACTTTCATTTATATTTGATTTCAATTCAAATCGATTTCAATTCAATTTCAGCTTGTTTTCAATTCGATTTGAATTCATTTCAATTCGAATTCATTTTATATTCAATTCAATTCGAATTCATTTTATATTCTATTCAATTCGAATTCATTTTATATTCTATTCAGTTCGAATTCATTTTATATTCTATTCAATTCGAATTCATTTTATATTCTATTCAATTCGAATTCATTTTATATTCTATTCAATTCGAATTCATTTCCTTTTCATTCGATTTTTAAATCTCTTTTCAATATCCATTATAAAAACGAATATAATCGATATAAATATCGTTCGCGTCAAAATAGCGCATCTCTAATCAACACGACTTTATATTTTTCAATAACTTCGTTATTCTATTCAACGAATGAATATTTATTCTATTCAACACATGAATTTATATTTCTTTCAACACGTGACTAATCTCAACAAAAGAGTACTGTCAACACGTGACTATTTTCGTTATTTAATATATTTTATAAAATTATGATTTCTATCGTTTAATTTTTAATCAAACTCTAACCGTAAATTAGCAAGAGAGCAATTCCCTAAATATTAACCCCGAAGGCCGAAACCAACATCAGATCAATATCCAGGAGATCACTCATCTTATCTATTTTCCAGTTAGTTTCTAATTTTATATATGATAAAGATGTAAATTTTATTGTTAAAATATTTCGTTCAACACATGACTAATCTCAACACATGAGTACTGTTTTTTATAATATTCTTTATTTTCTAAATTGGAATGAGGCCTAATCAATTACCATATAATGTTAATTATATGGATTCCATACAACACATGTATATAATAGCAACGATAAATAATCAACCATCATCCAAAGTGCACCACCCAACTGCATAAGCATCAAATATAAATAATTAACACTCATACAGCCTGTCGACCAATCGATCGACATACAACTAAATAATTAGGATTAGTGTAAGCCAAATATCATCCCAACACCCGTGTGGGGTTTCAATCCATAAACACCGAATATTATTTGTGCAGTTGGACGATGTGTAAAATTTATCGTCCCAATCAATGTCCTTCAAATAGGTGTACATAAACAAACCGTCCGGTTTGTAAATGAATATTTATTTATACGTATACACGTTAAAAATTATATTTTTAACAATTAAATATTTTTTTCAACACATGACTTTCTATTCGGCTCATTTATTAAATAAAATGATATCTTTATTTTTCTAACTTATTTTAGAAAATTTCGGCAGTATAACGACACGATACTAGAAACGGGACAAGGCCTAGCCTTATCCCCAGTCTAATAATGGCCCACGCCATACACATACCAATTTTTATCAATTCTATTTCACCACAAACCAAATTCAAACCAATATTCCCATCAACTCAACAAACAAATCAAACAAGCAAACAAGTCATCCATGGCCTGTGGATGACGGGTGTCGGGTGCTGCTAAGCACCGTCTGCATCCTAGTATATATTTTTAACTAGAAAATGAAATTTAGAGTGAGAAGTTCTCACCCATAAGCTAAACCAATTCGTCATGATTCTTCTAATGTAGAAAATCTTTGTCGTCGCGCTCGCTTTTGTCTTTCACCGTACTGAATTCGCCTCTTTAGCCCTAGAACTTGCATATGGCCTCCAAACTTCACCAAACTTGGTCACTAGCCTAAACGTGCCATTCTGGACAACTTTGGTCTAGGGGACTTTTTTCCAAAACTGCACCAATTCGCCGGAAATCGCCAAAAACAGCAGCAGGTCCGTCAACTTCGGACGCGTTTTCCGGACAGCTCCGCAATCCAAAATGTGATTCCATATAGCCAAATCGAAGAGGAGAGAGTGCTCTTCGACTTTGGTCTAGGAGGAGTTTTGGCTAAAGATGCATGGTTTGGGAGTTGTTGGCGAAATAGTGACAGGGTGTTATTTGCAAAATGGGATTTTTGGTGAAAATGAGTTTATGGGTGTAGCGGGGCCCATGGCCGGAATTGGGGGGCCAGAGGGGGGCGCCGGACATGATTGGAGGTGGGGAGGGCGCTGGTGGTTAGCGGCGGTGGGGCCCATGGTGGCGGATTTGGGTGGTGGCTTAGGCTAGGGTATACAAAATCAAAGTGAGAAAGAGGAGGAGAGGAAGGAGAGGAGGAAGAGGAGGAGGAGGTGGTGGAGGGGGGCGTGCGGCAGCGGGATGGCTGGTGGAGGAGGGGAGGCAGCGGCACGGTGGAGGAGAAAACCATTTTTGAGTTTTTTGAAGAGGAAGAGAGAAGTGAAATAATGAAGAGAGAAATGGAGTAAAAGTGATTATATGCTAGTTTCTCGCGTATTGTCCCAATGCCTACGATCTTCAAATGACGCGGAATTTGGATATGACATAGTACACGTGAATACGAGTCCAACAAAACAAGTTTCGTCGAATTCCGAGTTGGTTTGACCATCCGTTAAAATTCTCAAAAATGCTCAGATAAGCTCTAAAAATGCGATTTTGACGCACCATTTCTTCTTGCACGCTCACATGCTAACTCCAAAAATTATGCCCTTTTGGATTTAACCATTATTAGGCGATACGAATCCAGAAAAAAAATCGAATTTTGATGTCGTATCAATAACGTTCCTTTGTAAAATGACTGCCTGTTTTACCCTGAACTGTTTTAGCTCGCACGGCCACATACGAACTCCGTTCGATGCGCCCTTTGGAACCCAACAATGATTTGTCATTATGAATTCAGAAAAATTTATCTCGTCGAATTCTGAGCTCATATGCAGAATTTCACTTTTTAAGGGCTATGTTTTGCTAACCGAAAAGCTCCAGCCAATTGCCACTATTCCGGATATCGGAATATATCGAAGCTTATACTTTTCAGAGTTCTAAACGGCATTTTGAACTCAATGGAAGTGGTTTCAAGTTCAAATTCACCCATATGCAAAATATGACTTTTTGGGCCATATATAATTTCCATTGCGTCTATTCTGAATTTTCAACTGGGCATAACTTTTTATCCCCGCTATGAAATTTTGATTTTTCAGATTCATTGGAAAGATATTCTCAATTAGATTCTAATATTTTTGGTTTCGCCAAAATCCAGTTTATTTTGAATCCTGTACATTCATTTGAATTTTGAAATCGAATTTTCGAACTACCGCGCCATTTTCAATTCATTTTATAATTTAAAATAAATATTTATATTCTAACGACGATCTATATAAATATATACGTTCTAATTCTATTCAAAATAAATTTCTCGTCGATATTATTTAAAATAATTCATTTTAAATAATCAAAACTCACTAAAATTGCCAAAAAATAAAATTTTTAAATTGGCTCAGATTTTCCAGGTTATTACACTCTCTCTCACTAGAAGTCAACTGTCGGTTTAACATAAATAAATTTTTTTTACCGAAGAGCGACGAAGCCACCCCGTCGAGACCCACGCCACCGCACCCACCAGGTCGCCGTGGTCGAGGATTGCCCCTTTCCTCCAGCGCACCTCTTCTCTGTTCTCCCTCCTTCCGCTCAACTCCCTCAAAGGAACCGCACCCCCAAAACCTTAATGCCCAAACCGGAGGAACCCTAGCCATCGCACCACAGCCCTAATCCCCCAACGCCTGAGCACAGCCGCCGCCTGGACTCCCTCCGACGATCTCGAGCGCCTGAAACCCCCTTCTTCCATTTTAACTGTAAGTTTTTTTATTATTTTATTTCTATTCTTTTTAGTTTATTTTTATATAAGAGTTATTAGTTTATTAAAAATAAAAATAGGGTTTTATGTTATTTATGAATAAAGAATTTGGTTTTTGAAAATATAAACTAGAAGATTGTTTTTGAATATAAACTAGAATTTGATTTTGAAAAAAAATAAAATAAATTTTTTATCATATGTTAGAAATGTTTTTATGAAATTAAAATTATGATTTTTGCATTATAGAGATAATAAAAATATGATTTTTATATAGTAGAGATTATAAAAATATAATTTTTATAAGCCAAAGAATATAAAAATACGATTTTGATATATGTTGTAGCGAAATAAAAATTCGATTTTTATACGTGTAGCGGATTGAAAATAGAATTTTTATATAATATAGAATATAAAAATATAATTTTTATATATGTTTGAGAATAAAAATATAATTTTTATATATGTAATGAAATAAAAATATGATTTTTATATGCGTAGCGAATTAAAAATGTGATTTTTAATATGAACAGTGTGAAAAGATTGCGTTGGAATGGTGGGCAAATCCAAACCGTTCAGAAATGAAATGACGGAGTGGAACCCAAAGGTGAGAAATTCTCACTTTTAATTTGTTTTCTAGTTGAAATATATACTAGGATGCAGACGGTGCTTAGCAGCACCCGACACCCGTTGTCCACAGACCATGGACGACTTGTTTGTTGTTTATGGTGTGAATATTGATTGTGTGATGTGGAATGAAATAAAATATTTTATAGTTAAAAATATAATTTTTAATGTGTATATAAAATAAACATTTAAAAACAAATCGTACGATTTGTTTATGAACACTCATTTGACTGATATTGATTGGGACGATAAATTTTACACATCGCCCAACTGCACAAATAAAAATCTGTGTTTATTGATTGGAAACCCCACACTGGTGTTGGGATGATATTTGGCGTACATTAATCCCAATTATTTAGCTGTATGTCGATCGATTGGTTGACAGACTGTGTAAGCATTAATTATTTATATTTAATGCTTATGCAGTTGTGTGGTGCACTCTGCATGATGGTTGATCATTTATCGTTGCTATCATACACATGTGTTGTAGAGAATCCATATAATTAACATTATATGGTAATTGATTGGGCCTCATTTCAAGTAGGAAAATAATAAATATTCATGTGTTGAATAAAAGAATATTCATGTGTTGAATAAAAAATATTCATGTGTTGAATAAAATATAGATTCATATGTTGAATAAAAGAATATTCATGTGTTGAATAAAATAAATATTTATGTGTTGAATAAAATATATATTCATGTGCTGAATAAAAGAAAATTAATGTGTTGAATAAAAGAAAATTCATGTGTTGAATAAAATAAATATTCATGTGTTGAATAAAATATATATTCATGTATTGAAGAAAATATTCATTTGTTGAATAGAATAACAAAGTTATTGAAATATATAAAGCCGTGTTGGTTAGATATGCGCCATTTTGACGTGAACGATATTTATATCAATTATATTTGTTTTTATAACGAATATAGAAAAGGAAGTGATTTCAAAATATAACGTTTTGAAAATATTATCATTTGTATATCAATGATATGGAATATTCAATTTTGATTTGAAATTGAATAGGAAGTTGAAATCGTTTTGAATACGAATTTAAAACGATTTACAAAATACGTTTTGAAAGGAAAACGATGAAATATATATTATATATATAATATAATGGCCTGAATAGAACGCGACGTGCTGCGGCGGTTCGCGAATTTCGACCATTGACTTCGAATGGACATTACGGGAGATCCGACCATCGGATTCTCCTAAACCGGAACCGTTGGGTTCGTATAGAAAAGAGCTTTCTAATGAGTGCAGGAAATTAGAAATCTAATGGTTGGATTTGGAATTATGTTCAAATCAAATTTGGAAAAGGTCGTTGTAAGTGCAGTTCGATGGCCGTTTATGGAAATCGACTGTACGGGCCTTGATAAAATTATTAAAAATAGTAATAATTTATGTAAAATCATAAGAAATGATTTGGAAAGAATTAGGTTGAAAAATTCCATATTTGAAAAGATAGAAATAGATTTTTATCGAAATGAACTAGTTTTGAACTAGAATTATAATCCACTTATTTTTGAAATAAACAATTGGGATTTGAAAGGGTTTTAAAAGTAACCAGAATTTCCAATAATTGAATTGGAATGGATTTGAATCGAAATTGTCTTTGGAATATTTCGATGTTGGATTTCGTGATTATACAGGTATTGTTATGGAAATTTGAAAGATATATTTATATCGTTATTTCCAATACGATATTTGTTGGTCGTAAAATTTGATATTGAATATAAGTCGATATATTTTCTATTTAGAGCCTTGTATTTAATATCAAATGTGATTTGGATTTGTCATGAATGGTGTCTTCATTAACACTGTTCTTAAGCCCGATTGAGCAAAAGATTAAATCTTTTTATTTAGATTTAATGAAGTATACCAATTAAATAATATTTAATTGGATTTGAATTGAAATGGATTTTTGGGTTTGTCGTGAATGGTGTTTTAAATAACACTTGTTCTTTAACCCGATAATTAATGGAATGTGAGTTGGGTTTATCGTGAACTGTGTTTTAACGGCATTCGTTCTTTAAGCCGATTTACAGTGAAATGTGATTTGGAATTTATAAATCTTTTATTAATATTTAAAGGAGATTTTCCAAAGTAAAGTCGTCCAATTTAATAAAATAAATTGGAATAGAATGGAATTCGATTTGGTAATAATCGAAGTGAATTTCTATGGAGGAAGACAACTAATATATCTGGAATTTAAAAGGCTTTGCTGTTATTCTATTTATATTATTAGTCGGATATGGAAGTTTATATCGATTATATATATATAGATTTGTTTTCCATGAAGATTCCATTGTAAATGTAATGTGATTTTGGGTTTATCGTGAACCGTGTTTTAAATGACATTGGTTCTTTAACCCAGTTAAAGAAAGGATATGGTTTCCCAAGTTAAACAATCAATAATATTGATTTTTGGGAAGATTAAAACCAAGTGGAGTTTTAATAAATCTTTAATTAGATTGAAATGATCGAGAATGGAGTATCACCAGTTCTTGTTGCAGTCATGATGGGGGGGTTCTCGCTTCACGGTTTGGAGGCGAACGGGAGAATCTTACCCACACATGTCCCTCTTGAAGGTTGGTTAGGCAGTGGCCTGGAGGCTCGAGAGGTTCGCCGTAAAACAAGTGTATTGGGGGACCAGTTGGAAGCCACGGTGGGTTTTACCTACTGCTTTGGGGATGAAAGGATGGTTGCAAAGCCTACCGGATTACATACTCTGTATACTCTTGTATTTTGATGGAATTGTTGTAATTAACAATGAAATGTTCTTCTGTTTGTGTATCGATGTGGCTTGTTCTCAACTCAATCTGTGCTTTCCTTCACGGAGAAGTTCGGGTCATTACAGCTTGGTATCAGAGCTTTGGTTTATAGAGCTCGGAGAACAAGACACATTAGAACCAAATGAAAGAATTCATCAGAGATTGGATTAGTAATATCCAATAAGAATGACTCGTTAGAGATTGGATCAGTAGTATCCTAGAACGAGTGTGAAGAGTATATTTTTAAAATGAAAACAATTTTTGTTTTGAAAATTTAATTCAATTATTCGTATTTGAATATTTATTTTAAATTGATTTGGACAATCAAGTATATAAAGATTTCGCATATACGTCTGATCCACATGTATTCGAAGTTTTAATATACTGGATAGATATAGAATCACACTCTAGTCTCCCGGAGACGATTCTAATGATAGTCTAGACATCATCAGCATTAGTGTTCGAGTTTCAAAAGTGTGATTTCTATGTACATCCAATTGACTGGTGTCAGAACCAAAATATAGTTAGAATACATTGTTGTGATTTGGCATCAAAATCTGATTTTTGGACTATGTATCAAAATTATGAATTTGAAACGTTAGTCAACTAATTGATTGATGGTTGTGTTGTTTGATTATTGGTTGATTAATTAAAATTTGGACCATTTAGCCAGATTGATCAAATAGTGAGTTGTATTGAAAATTAGTCACATTTGCATGCATATACATGTACTTACATTGAACATGTCATAGCAAGGAGGCTAGAGAAGAGGAATAAAATTGTTTGCCTGATAAATAGGTAATTGTTTATTGTATTTCTTGGGTTTTTGATGATTTTATGAGCCGATTGGCTGTTTCTTTTTCTTTTTGGATTGGTGAGGGCCATGGGAGGTTATTTGAAATATCTCGAAGCTCCCGGTGTAGGGGAGGTTATGGTGAAATTTTTCGAAAATTTAGGGTGTTAGTGTAACACCCCACGTCCATTAATGTCACTCACAAAGGGAATGCATTAACTTCCATGGAGGTTTTAAGTGAATATAGAACAGAAAAATTACAATAAGACAGATAATAAGTAGTACTTGGAAATCTAAAACTTTATTTTATTGCAGCGGAAATTAAACATGTTTGTTACATCATAAAACCATAAATCAGAGTCAAGTACAATATCCATCTTGATAAAACAAAATACATAATCCCATTACATAAATAGCCATTAAAGAAGATAACAAGCCGGACTTTACTTCAACGGTCCAAGCTTTCCAAAAGAGAGAATAAGCAATCCAATCAAACTCCACTAGAGCTGGGCCCACCCTGAGGACCTGGAGGGGGAAAAGGATGGAAATAGAGGGGGTCAGACATAAAGTCTGGCGAGTATGATAATTCTAACAATACTATTATCAAAATAACTATACTAAGGCATAAGCTGGAAAACAAGGAAATGTCTATGAACTATTGGGTATGGAAGAGCTAATAAAGATAACGTTAAAGGCACACCTAATTACTAACGAATAATTACTACACTGCACCACAGCAGTCACCCTAAAGGTTGATCCCACTTGCTTCACTTAGAAATTATATAAATAGGTTCGTGTACCCCTAGCTGACTACATAGGTGCCGCCTGCCCCTATCTCCGCTAGATATACCCCACTACCCACTTTCGATCGGCTCCCTACTCGTAGATACCCGTGTTGTCCCCACAGTGGGGTGTATCACTCCCCTAAAGTGGCAACCCGATATAACTTGAGAATGCACGGCTTATACCTACACGATGCAACAACGTCTTACCTACCAGCCCGGGTCCACACACGCATATGAAACCCGTTGGACTTGCGTTGCCACCGCTACCCCGTTTGGCCTCTTATAGTCAAACCCAGTATGCGTGTCCCGTCCTCGACTTGGGTCGAGCCCACAAAGATACGTTTGGGTTACTGGTTGAAATGGGCCCCCACAAGCTATCCACCTAAGCTTGTCCCCACTAGTATATCCCACTTAACCCTCTTCTTAGTCATGTTCATTTACATGTGTGTTTGGTTAAGTCTTACTAATAGTATTTCAAATGCCACTAAAGGCACCCACTAGATTCCTCATGCCACCCAAGGCACCTACTTAACCCCCATGTCCCACTTCACATGTTTATCCGGTTAAGTATTTATTATTTCATTAAGGCCATAACCTCATAAAGACCTCTCACATTAGACTGGCATTTATGGCAGCTGGATTTGCCGGGCGAGTCCGGGCAGTCTTACACCATAAAAGAGTCTAACCTCGTGTCTTTACAACTGTTATGCTTTAGTTTGGGCCTAGGACCTCTCACATTGAGCTGACATTTGTGACTACTGGATTTGCAGGGCGGGTCCGGGCAGTTTTACGTCACAAACGAGTCCAACCTCGTGTCCTAAGCATTGATTAACACTTATAATCTTTTACCCTAGTTTTAAATATTTCCCTATTCAAATCATTAATTAATTCCAATTTTTAATGATGTCCATAATTGACTCAATTATGGCCATCCACTTACGGTATGCAAAATCATATCAATTGCACCCCAATTTCTTAATATTAAATCCTTAATATTACCCTTACCCCATGTTATACGTTCGCTTATTCAACACAAAATATACGTTAGACTCGAATAGTCTAAATCATAGCACAAAGATAAATTATCACAACATATAGACAAATAAAATAGATCTAATCATAATAGGGGTGAAACTTGCACAAAACTACACATGTCATGGATCTAAAGGTGTCAACTTGTTTGGTTAAATGTCACAACTTACATAATATGATCATAATCCAAATTCATGTATAAACTTGCATATGTGGTTTATGCAACATAATGATGGTGTGAACTAGCATCTAAGACATAGAACTCACACATGTCATAGCATAATCCTAGATCTAAATAGATGTCATAATTCTAGATCTAAATAGATGTCATAGGATATGTGAGATTATACATACTAATCAGTCTAAACTTGCATAGGTACATGTGATTTATCATGTGAATCATCATAGCCCCAAACATATATGTAACCAACATCATGATTTGATCAAGCATAAGCTAACTATAACATAAATAATAACATCATGACTTTGTAACATCGCAACTTAGCATAGAGACTTGCAACAACATATATAATATCATCATAGCATGATTTACAACATATAGGATATCATCATCACATAACATAGAATTTACAACATACACGATAGCATAAGGTTTTCAACAACATATATGAAAATTCACATCATTTTCTTATGATCCATATCACATCTTAATCTAATTAGTTTGCTAATAATCTTGTTAAGATCATCATACTCACAATTAGAGAAGAAAGAGAGTCTTGATTTGCTTTAGAGTTGAGTAGAATTAGGGTTTTGATTAGCTTTCTTCCTTCTTAGTTGGCGGCGGCTACACTGAGTTCCATGGCGACGGTATGACGGCGGCTATCCTATTTTTCATGTGAATTAGAGTGAGAGACTACCTAGGTATTTATAGAGTTTAGGATTTATTTAGGCCGTCAGATCAACTCAGAACTAACCTAAACCGTTTAATTTGCCAACTCAGCCCTAAAAACACATCAGCAGCTCAAGATTGGGCTTAGTCAAACCCTAGCCGACTGGACCAGGTCGACTCCCAGGTCGACTGCGCAGTCGACCTGGTCCCTAGGGTGTCGACTCCCCAGTCGACCTGGGTGCTGGGCGGGAATTTTCCCGCCTAGCCTGTTTGACTTCGAATTTGAAATTTAAATTTTCTGAAATCTGTTTTGAATTTTCTGAAACTTCCGATGGCCATATCTCCTTCATACGAAATCCAAATCACGCAAACTCGGACTCTATTTCAACCAGAATTCCGAGACGAACACAATGGCGCAACCCGTTTCCCAAAATTCTCACGTCTGAGATTAGTTATTCTTTAATTTGTGAATATTAATATTAACAGAATTACGGGGTGTTACATTCTCCCCTCCTTAAAGGATTTCGACCCCGAAATCTTCAAGTCAAGAAGAATGTATATCCTAACATCCAATCATCCATCTACTCAACCATCAAACACAGGCATCCATTGTCCTTATAGACTTCTAATGCTTTCATGTTTAAATGCACAGTGTGTGTATATGTCCATATCTAATGCAAAATCAGGCGGTCCACTGATTCAGTTGACCTCCTTAATGCAAATCATGATAGTGCCATGCGTCCATTATGTATGCAAAAGTTCCTTAATGCTACATATTATCTCTATATGCGTGCACAATCATTATCTGAATGCAGCATCCATATGATAAAAAGAATCCTCATACATCCATTTTACTGAATACATTCATATATATGCAATATGAAGTGACTGAGCCGATCTAGTGCCTAAAGTGTGTGTATATGCGTCCACGAGCAACCACTAGCAAACACTTGCATCCACTTTGCATCCATCATACATAACATGTCTCAAACACATGTTTCAACCATAGGATTATCCTAACTAAAGGTCGAAGATACTAGCAAGAGGACATACTAAAGATAAGATAAGTACAAGCTAAGCGATAAAGGAGAAATTAAAAGACATGCCCTCAAAAAGAAAAGGGTACAACGAACGCATCTTCGCTTCTGTCTCCCAAGTAGCGTTGCTCTCATCATCTCCCCATTGCACTTTGACTAGTCTGACCTCTCGATTCCTCAACTTCTTGATCTCCGACCCAAGAATGCGCGTAGGAGCTCGTCGAATCGTCGCATCACGCTCGATCTCCACCTCTCTAAGCAAGCTCGGCTCTACCACTTCTGCGTTCTCATGCAAGCACTTCCTCAAATGTGATACATGGAATATGTCGTGTACACCACTAAGTCTCTCAGGCAACTCCACTCTATACGCCATTTGTCCAATCTTCTCCTTAATAGGAAATGGCCCTACGAACCTTGGTGCTAATTTCCCAACGGACCCAAAGCGAAAAACGTTCCTTAATGGAGACACTTTGATAAAGACCATGTCCCCAATATCAAACTCAAGATCTATCCTCCTCTTATCCGCATAAGATTTCTGCCTATCTTGCGCCGTCTTCATCCTCCTTCGAATCAAGTCAATCTTTTCCGAAGTCTCTCTAATCATATCGGGCCCAAGTAAGATCTTATCCGTAGATTCCCACCAACATGTAGGTGAACGACAAGGTCGTCCATAAAGAGCTTCGAAAGGTGCCATGCCAATGCTAGACTGAAAGCTGTTATTTTATGCGAACTCTACCAACGGAAGATGCTCTTCCCATGTACCCCCAAAGTCTAGGATACATAGCCTCAAAAGATCCTCTAGAATACGATTCACCCTCTCGGTCTGGCCGTCCGTCTAAGGATGATACGCGGTGCTCAAACATAACCGAGTCCCTACCGCCTCTTGCAAGCTCTTCCAAAATTCGCTAGTGAAGATAGGATCGCGGTCGCTTACTATGCTAGAAGGAACACCGTGCAAACGAACTATTTCTCGAATGTATACGGAGGCTAACCATGGAGCAGTCCTCTTACTCTTCACGGGAATGAAATGGGCGCTCTTAGTAAGTCTGTCTACCACGACCCAAATACCCGTATTACCCTTCCTCGATCTCGGTAATCCGTCAATAAAGTCCATCGAGATGCTTTCCCACTTCCATTGTGGGACCTCCAATGGATGATGCAATCCACCGGGCTTCTTTTGCTCCGCTTTTACTTGTTGGCACACCAAGCATCTAGCGACATACTCAGCCACATCTTTCTTCATGCCGGCCCAAAAGTAAACTCGTCTCATGTCCATGTACATCTTGTCCCCGCCGGGATGGATGGTCATCGTCGAACGATGTGCATCATCAAGAATGGTCTTCCTTAGGTCATCGTCTTTTGGTATACAAAGTCTACCGTCCCTACGTAACCAACCCTTATCATCTAGGGTATACCTACGGAGATGGCTTGATGACTCCCCTATTTTGAGCTTTTCTACTAACTCAACCAACTGTGGGTCGTCTCGCTGTGACTCGCCAATCCGTCCTAAAAGCGTAGGTCTGACCTCCAAGGATGCTAGCAAACCGGGTACAAAGTCAACAGAAGGTGTAAAGTCAAATGTAGAAATGAACTCTAAACTTCACCGCTCAACAAACAAAGGACTTAAGGATAATCTTTTTCTACTTAAGGAATCGGCCACTACGTTACCCTTGCCAGGGGTATATGCTATTTCGAAATCGTAGGACGCTAAGAACTCCATCAACCTTTGCTGCCTTAAGTTCAAGTCCTTCTGAGAGAACAAATATTTTAGCGATTTGTGATCAGTGAATAATTCGAATTTCTCGCCAAGAAGATAATGGCGCCAAGACTTAAGCGCGAAAACAATAGCGGCCAACTCTAGGTCATGTGTAGGGTAATTTTTCTCATGCGCTCTCAACTGTCTTCCCCCATAGGCTATTACCCTTCCCTCCTGCATTAAGACTGCGCCTAGTCCTGTCCCACAAGCATCGGTATAAACAGTAAACGGCTTACTCCCGTCTGGCAGCACTAAGACTGGGGCTGAGGTCAAAGCTCTCTTTAAACGTTGGAACGCATCATCACAATATATGTCCCACGCGAAGACTAGGTTCTTCTTCGTCAGACGTGTCAATGGAGCTGATATTTTTGCAAAGTCTTTGATAAACTTCCTATAGTAGCCAGCCAACCCCAAGAAACTCCTTACTTCGGTAGCATTCTTAGGGACCTTCCAATCTTGGATGGCCATCACCTTCGCGGGATCCACTGCTATCCCTTCTTTGGAAACCACGTGCCCTAAGAATCGCACTTCTTTCCTCCAGAAGTGACACTTAGTAAATTTAGCTTTAAGGTTATGCGCTCGTAGAGTCTCCAACACTTCCCTAAGATGTAGGGCATGCTCTTCTTTATTCTTAGAAAAGATCAAGATGTCGTCTACAAAGACCACCACGAATTTATTAAGGTACTCCCTAAACACCCTACTCATCAAATCAACAAAGTATGCGGGGGCGTTTGTCAAACCGAAGGGCATCACTAGCCATTCATAGAAACCGTCCGGAGCCCTAAAGGCAGTCTTGTCTATGCTATCCTCAGCCACTCTCAACTGATGGAAACCAGTGGCTAAGTCCAACTACGAAAACACTGAGGCGCCAACTAACTGATCGAAGAGATCGTTAATCCTCGGCAGTGGGTGTCTGTTCTTCTTAGTAAGCTTATTAAGTTCTCTATAGTCCACACAAAGTCTAAGGGACCCATCCGCCTTCGTGGCAAATACTACTGGAGCACCCCACTCTGATATACTACGTCTTATGAACCCCTTCTCAAGCAACTCCTTCACTTGCTTATTGAGTCCCCTCCTTTCACGAGGAGCCATGTGGCGTACTGGCAAAGATATTGGTTTTGCATTATCCACAAGATATATTCGAAAATCTATCTCCCGCTTCGGAGGCAAGCCCTTCACCTCCTCAAACACATCTGAATATTCTCGGACCACTCTAACAGATCGTAGATTTTCCACCGACGCGTCAAGCGATTCTAGATAACTTAGCATAACGGAATTTATGGGATTACAAAAGATTTCGAGAGTGTTGCCAAGTCGAGTCATGAGCCTAACTACTCTCCTTTCACAATCAAGAACGGCCCCATTTCTGGATAACCAATCCATTCCTAAAATTAGCCCATAGCCCGTGAAGCCCAAAACATAAGCATCACATCTAAACTCAATGGTAAGTATAGAAATTTTCAAATCCAAACACATCATGGACAAATAAGCTGAGCCCCCAATTGGATTCAAAACAACTAAGGGATCCTCTACTAAACTGGTGTTTAAGTGCAGTGATTCACTAATGATGTAGAGATATACGAATGCGATGCGCCCGAATCGAATAAGGTACGGACATGATCAAACAGAAAAACTAAGCTTTCAACAGAAATGGTTCTACCTCGTTCTTGCAGCGGTGGGACCGCGAGAGCCTGAACTTGTCCCCTTGCCTGCCCTGGTGCCATAAGAGCCTGCACCTGTCCTCCCGAGGTAGACCCTGTCCTCTGTCCCTTCTTTGGGCAGTCCTTCACTAGATGTCCCGCCTCACCACAGTGAAAACAACCAATCTTATTTTTCTTTCTGCAATCCTTGCTGAGATGGCCTGGTGTCCCACAGTTAAAGCATATTTTCTTTCCTTTGCCATTACTGTCTTTACCACCCTTCTTGTTTTGCTGTTGTGGTTTCTTCTGATCCCCTTTCTTCTCGGGTGCCTAATTAGCATTAGCGCCTTTCTCCTTGTGCATGAGTGCCATGTCTACTAGCTTCTCAAAGGTGGCCCCCATAGGGATGTGGGTCATAGCCAACCCCTGCAATGGCTCATTCAAACCATTAACGAACCTCAGAGCCTTCTTCTCCGGCGTGTTCACTAAGTCCAAGCCAAACCTTGCTAACTGATTAAATTTGTTGACATATTCTTTCACTGATGAGCTTCCTTGCTTCAATGTCAAGAACCTTTCCATATATAGATTCTCTTCTGCCCTTGAGAGAAACTTTGCCTTAAACCTACGCCTGAAATCCGCCCAAGAATCAACAGGACGCTCCCCATTAGTGACCTCCCACCAAAACGAGGCCTCTCCCTTCATTAACCAAGCTGCTAATTTGACTTTCCTCCCTTCTTCTACTTCAAAGATTTCTAGCAATTCTTCCACCTCATTAAGCCAATCTCTAGCTTCCACAAACGTTTCTGACCCTTGAAAAGGTTTTCCACCCATAGCCTTAAATTCCTTGCACGTCTTTGCAAAAGTATCAGTGCGAGGAGGAGGAGGAGGAGCGGGTGCAACTGGTGGTGGAGGAACATTGGCTGGACCTGCAGCGGCCCTAGCCTCTAATAACCTCCTATACCATCCTGGTATCGTTACACCATCCGGAAGGTTAAGATCTTCAGCCATGCTGAAACGAAAAAGGAAAGATTCAAAATGGAGAATTCGAAAGATAAAGATATATGGCTATTGGGGATTATGTTTTTCATAAAAACTTTCCTCTTAAAATCACTCATTAAGACATGTTTTTGAAAACACTTCTTCCAAAAATACTTTAGAAAAATAGTTTTTCTAAAAAAATCATCTGTTCTGGTAACCTTAAGCTCTGATACCACGTGTAACACCCTACGTCCATTAATGTCACTCACAAAGGGAATGCATTAACTTCCATGGAGGTTTTAAGTGAATATAGAACAGAAAAATTACAGCAAGACAGATAATAATTAGTACTTGGAAATCTAAAACTTTATTTTATTGCAGCAGAAATCAAACATGTTTGTTACATCATAAAACCATAAATCAGAGTCAAGTACAAAATCCATCTTGATAAAACAAAATACATAATCCCATTACATAAATAGCCATTAAAGAAGATAACAAGCTGGACTTTACTTCAACGGTCCAAGCTTTCCAAAAGAGAGAATAAGCAATCCAATCAAACTCCACTAGAGCTGGGCCCACCCTGAGGACCTGGAGGGGGAAAAGGATGGAAATAGAGGGGGTCAGACATAAAGTCTGGCGAGTATGATAATTCTAACAATACTATTATCAAAATAACTAGACTAAGGCATAAGCTGGAAAACAAGGAAATGTCTATGAACTATTGGGTATGGAAGAGCTGATAAAGATAACGTTAAAGGCACGCCTAATTACTAACGAATAATTACTACACTGCACCACACCAGTCACCCTAAAGGTTGATCCCACTTGCTTCACTTAGAAATTATATAAATAGGTTCGTGTACCCCTAGCTGACTACATAGGTGCCGCCTGCCCCTATCTCTGCTAGGTGTACCCCACTACCCACTTTCGATCGGCTCCCTACTCGTAGATACCCGTGCTGGCCCCACAGTGGGGTGTATCACTCCCTTAAAGTGGCAACCCGATACAACTTGAGAATGCACGGCTTATACCTACACGATGCAACAACGTCTTACCTACCAGCCCGGGTCCACACACGCATATGAAACCCCGCATATGAAACCCGTTTGACTTGCGTTGCCACCGCTACCCCGTTTGGCCTCTTATAGTCAAACCCAGTATGCGTGTCCCGTCCTCGACTTGGGTCGAGCCCACAAAGATATGTTTGGGTTACTGGTTGAAATGGGCCCCCACAAGCTATCCACCTAAGCTTGTCCCCACTAGTATATCCCACTTAACCCTCTTCTTAGTCATGTTCATTTACACGTGTGTTTGGTTAAGTCTTACTAATCGTATTTCAAATGCCACTAAAGGCACCCACTAGATTCCTCATGCCACCCAAGGCACCTACTTTACCCCCATGTCCCACTTCACATGTTTATCTGGTTAAGTATTTCTTATTTCATTAAGGCCATAACCTCATAAAGACCTCTCACATTAGACTGGCATTTATGGCAACTGTATTTGCCGGGCAGGTCCGGGCAGTCTTACACCATAAAAGAGTCTAACCTCGTGTCTTTACAATTGTTATGCTTTAGTTTGGGCCTAGGACCTCTCACATTGGGCTGACATTTGTGACTACTGGATTTGCCGGGTGGGTCCGGGCAGTTTTACGTCACAAACGAGTCCAACCTCGTGTCCTAAGCATTGATTAACACTTATAATCTTTTACCCCAGTTTTAAATATTTTCCTATTCAAATCATTAATTAATTCCAATTTTTAATGATGTCCATAGTTGAATCAATTATGGCCATCCACTTACGGTATGCAAAATCATATCAATTGCACCCCAATTTCTTAATATTAAATCCTTAATATTACCCCTACCCCACGTTATACGTTCACTTATTCAATGCAAAATATACGTTAGACTCGAATAGTCTAACTCGTAGCACAAAGATAAATTATCACAACATATAGACAAATAAAATAGATCTGATCATAATAGGGGTGAAACTTGCATAAAACTACACATGTCGTGGATCTAAAGGTGTCAACTTGTTTGGTTAAATGTCATAACTTACATAATATGATCATAATCCAAATTCATGTATAAACTTGCATATGTGGTTTATGCAACATAATGATGGTGTGAACTAGCATCTAACACATAGAACTCACACATGTCATAGCATAATCCTAGATCTAAATAGATGTCATAATTCTAGATCTAAATAGATGTCATAGGATATGTGAGATTATACATACTAATCAGTCTAAACTTGCATAGGTACATGTGATTTATCATGTGAATCATTATAGCCCCAAACATATATATAACCAACATCATGACTTTGTAACATCGCAACTTAGCATAGAGACTTGCAACAACATATATAATATCATCATAGCATGATTTACAACATATAGGATATCATCATCACATAACATAGAATTTACAACATACATGATAGCATAAGGTTTTCAACAACATATATGACAACTCACATCATTTTCTTATGATCCATATCACATCTTAATCTAATTAGTTTGCTAATAATCTTGTTAAGATCACCATACTCACAATTAGAGAAGAAAGAGAGTCTTGATTTGCTTTAGAGTTGAGTAGAATTAGGGTTTTGATTAGCTTTCTTCCTTCTTAGTTGGCGGCGGCTACACTGAGTTCCATGGCGACGGTATGACGGCGACTATTCTATTTTCATGTGAATTAGAGTGAGAGACTACCTAGATATTTATAGAGTTTAGGATTTATTTAGGCCGTCAGATCAACTCAGAACTAACCTGAACCGTTTAATTTGCCAACTCAGCCCTAAAGACACATCAGCAGCTCAAGATTGGGCTTAGTCAAACCCTAGCCGACTGGACCAGGCCGACACCCAGGTCGACTGCGCAGTCGACCTAGTCCCTTGGGTGTCGACTGCCCAGTCGAATCCCAGTCGACCTGGGTGCTGGGCGGGAATTTTCCCGCCTAGCCTGTTTGACTTCGAATTTGAAATTTAAATTTTCTGAAATCTGTTTTGAATTTTCTGAAACTTCCGATGGCCATATCTCCTTCATACGAAGTCCAAATCACGCAAACTCAAACTCTATTTCAACCAGAATTCCGAGACGAACACAATGGCACAGCCCGTTTCCCAAAATTCTCACGTCTGAGATTAGTTATTCTTTAATTTGTGAATATTAATATTAACAGAATTACGGGGTGTTACAGTTAGCCAAATTTTTGAAAAATTTGAAAAGTTCTTAGAAACTGAAAAGTTAAAGAACTTAAGCCATAATGAAAATAATGAAAGTTGAGTTGGTTTGTAAAACAACTTTCAACTCCGTTCCTTTTAAAATTTGAGCCAATTTAAGCCAATTTAAAATTTGAGCCAATTTAAAATTTTTATTTTGGCAATTTTGATGAATTTTGGATATTTAAAATGAATTATTTTAAATAATTAAAACTATAAATTTATTTTGAATAGAATTAGAATGAATATTTATTTGAATCGACGTTAGAATATAAATATTTTATTTTAATTATAAAAGGAATTGGAAATGGCGCGGTAGTTCGAAAATTCGATTTCAAAGTTCAAATGAATGTACAGGATTCAAAATAAACCGGATTTTAGTGAAACCAAAAATATTAGAATCTATTTGAAAATATCTTTCCAACGAATCCGAAAAATCATAATTTCATAGCGGGAATAAAAAGTTATGTCCAGTTGAAAATTCAGAATAGTCGCTATGGAATTCTGGCCCTTAAAAATGGAAATTTTGCAAACGATCCAGGATTTCAAGTTATTGCTAGATTCCAAAATTCATAAATTTCTGAATCAATATGTGAGCGTGGCGAAAGAAAACGTATTTTGACAGTTTTAGTCAATTTCGATTTACCAGAAAATGGCCATTTTTCAAACGATCTCAGAATTGGACGAAATTAGTTTTGTTAGGACCGTATCGTCAAAACGAAGCTAGAAAGTATTTTCGGGAATCTCTAGAGTTAGTATGTGACCGCGGTAAATTGAAATGTGCGTTCAAATTCAATATACATTGATGTATATTTTAATTTAAACAGAAACTGATCGTAACAAGCGAATTAGCATACAAAACATCTCCCGTTGTGTTCGGAATAGGGGTAATTAGCTAAGGATGATAGTCGTTGGGTCTCGATTGGAGATCGGATTTAAAAGTTACTTTTTAGAATTAATTAAATAATTATTTATATACCCTCTCTACCTCACACTCTCTCTCCCTAGAAGTCAACTGTCGGTTTTAAAAGAAATAATAAAAAAATTACTGAAGAGCGACGGAGCCTTCCCATCTAGACCCGCGCCACCGCACCCACCAGGCCGCCGCCGTCGAGGATTGCCCCCTTCTTTCTTCCTCCAACGCACCTCTTCTCTGTTCTCCCTCCTTCCGCTCAACTCCCTCAAAGGAACCGCACCCCCAAAACTTTAATGCCCAAATCGGAGGAACCCTAGCCGTCGCACCACAGCCCTAATCCCCCAATGCCCGAGCACAGCCGCCGCCTGGACTCCCTCCGACGATCTCGAACGCCTGAAACCCCCATTCTTCCATTTTAACTGTAAGTTTTTTTTATTTCTATTCTTTTTAGTTTTTTTTATATAAGAGTAGTTAGTTTATTAAAAATAAAAATAGGGTTTTATGTTATTTATGAATAAAGAATTTGGTTTTTGAAAATATAAACTAGAAGATTGTTTTTGAATATAAACTAGAATTTGATTTTGAAAAAAATAAAATAAAATTTTTGACGTATGTTAGAAATGTTTTTATGAAAATAAAAATATGATTTTTATATTATAGAGATAATAAAATTATGATTTTTATATAGTAGAGATTATAAAAATATGATTTTTATAAGATAAAGAATATAAAAATACGATTTTGATATATGTTGTAGCGAAATAAAAATTCAATTTTTATGCGTGCAGCGGATTGGAAATATAATTTTTATATAATATAGAATATAAAAATATAATTTTTATATATGTATGTGAATAAAAATATAATTTTTATATATGTAATGAAATAAAAATATGATTTTTATATGTGCAGCGAATTAAAAATGTGATTTTTAATATGAACAGTGCGAAAAGATTGCGTTGGAATGGTAGGCAAATCCAAACCGTTCAGAAATGAAATGACGGAGTGGAACCCAAAGGTGAGAACTTCTCACTTTTAATTTGTTTTCTAGTTGAAATATCTACTAGGATGCAGACGGTGCTTAGCAGCACCCGACACTCGTTGTCCACAGACCATGGACGACTTGTTTGTTATTTGTGGTGTGAATATTGATTGTGTGATGTGGAATGAAATAAAATATTTTATAGTTAAAAATATAATTTTTAATGTGTATATAGAATAAACAATTATAAACAAATCGGACGATTTGTTTATGAATACTCATTTGACTGATATTGATTGGGACGATAAATTTTACGCATCACCCAACTGCACGAATAAAAATCTGTGTTTGTTGATTGGAAACCCCATACGGGTGTTAGGATGATATTTGGCGTACACTAATCCCAATTATTTAGTTGTATGTCGATTGGTTGACAGACTGTGTAAGTGTTAATTATTTATATTTAGTGCTTATGCAGTTGTGTGGTGCACTCTGGATGATGGTTGATGATTTATCGTTGCTATTATACACATGTGTTGTAGAGAACCCATATAATTAACATTATATGGTAATTGATTAGGCCTCATTCCAAGTTGGAAAACAATAAATATTCATGTGTTGAATAAAAGACTATTCATGTGTTGAATAAAAAATATTCATGTGTTGAATAAAATATATATTCATGTGTTGAATAAAAGAATATTCATGTGTTGAATAAAAGAATATTCATGTGTTGAATAAAATAAATATTCATGTGTTGAATAAAAAATATATTCATATGCTGAATAAAAGAAAATTCATGTGTTGAATAAAAGAAAATTCATGTGTTGAATAAAATAAATATTCATGTGTTGAATAAAATATATATTTATGTGTTGAATAAAATATACATATGTTGAATAGAATAACAAAGTTATTGAAATATATAAAGCCGTGTTGGTTAGATATGCGCCATTTTGACGCGAACGATATTTATATCGATTATATTCATTTTTATACTGAATATAGAAAAGGAAGTGATTTCAAAATATAAGGTTTCGAAAATATTATCATTTGTATATCGATGATATGGAATATTCAATTTTGATTTGAAATTGAATAGGAAGTTGAAATCGTTTTGAAAACGAATTTAAACGATTTATAAAATACATTTTGTAAGGAAATCGACGAAATATATTATATATATATTATATATATAATATAATGGCCTGAATAGAATGCACCGCGCTGCGGCAGTTCACGAATTTCGACCATTGACTTCGAATGGACATTATGGGAGATCCGACCGTCGGATTCTCCTAAAACCGGAACCGCTGGGTTCGTATAGAAAAGAGCTTTCTGATGAGTGCATGAAATTAGAAATCCAACGGTTGGATTTGGAATTATGTCCAAATCAAATTTGGAAAAGGTCGTTGTAAGTGCAGTTCGATGGCCGTTTATGGAAATCGACTGTACAAGCCTTGATAAAATTATTAAAAATAGTAATAATTTATGTAAAATCATAAGAAATGATTTGGAAAGAATTGGGATGAAAAATTCCATATATAAAAAGATAAAAATAGATTTTTATCGAAATGAACTATTTTTGAACTAGAATTATAAGCCATTTATTTTTGAAATAAACAAATTGGATTTGAAAGGGTTTTAAAAGTAACCAGAATTTCCAATAATTGACTTTGGAATATTTCGATGTTGGATTTCGTGATTATACAGGTATTGTTATGGAAATTTGAAAGATATGTTTATATCGTTATTTCCAATACGATATTTGTTGGTCGTAAAATTTGATATTGAATATAAGCCGATATATTTTCTATTCAGAGCCTTGTATTTAATATCAAATATGATTTGGGTTTGTCGTGAATGGTGTCTTCATTAACACTGTTCTTAAACCCAGTTGAGAAAAAGATTAAATCTTTTTATTTAGATTTAATGAAGTATACCAATTAAATAATATTTAATTGGATTTGAATTGAAATGGATTTTTGGGTTTATCGTGAACGGTGTTTTAAATAACGCATGTTCTTTAACCCAATAATTAATGGAATGTGAGCTGGGTTTATTGTGAACAGTGTTTTAAATAACACTTGTTCTTTAACCCGATAATTAATGCAATGTGAGTTGGGTTTATCGTGAACTGTGTTTTAACGACATTCGTTCTTTAAGCCGATTTAGAGTGAAATGTGATTTGGAATTTATAAATCTTTTGTTAAGATTTAAAGGAGATTTTCCAAAGTAAAGTTTTCCAATTTAATAAAATAAATTAGAATAGAATGGAATTCGATTTGGTAATAATCGAAGTGAATTTCTATGGAGGAAGACAGCTAATATATCTGGAATTTAAAAGGCTTCGCCGTTATTCCATTTATATTATTAGTTGGATGTGGATGTTTATGTCGATTGTGTATATATATATATATATTTGTATGTTTTCCATGAAGATTCCATTGTAAATGGAATGTGATTTTAGGTTTATCGTGAACCGTGTTTTAAATGACATTGGTTCTTTAACCCAGTTAAAGACAGGATATGGTTTCCCAAGTTAGACAATCATTGATATTGATTTTTGGGAAGATTAAAACCAAGTGGAGTTTTAACGAATCTTTAATTAGATTGAAATGATTGAGAATGGAGTATCACCAGTTTTGCTCCAGGCGATAGTTAAATCATTAATTAGATTTGAACGTGAAATGGTAGTTGAATTTACCGATAACACCGTGGTGTTAGATATGAAGTATTATCAGTTTTACTTCATGGGATGAATAGGTTGGGATTGGGAAATTATAACAAGTGATTACTTCGGTAAGGTTGGCTAATCCCGACTAGTTTGGATAGACCATAATTTGGTTTGAATTGATATTCAAAGGAAGATTAAAGAATAAATTTAAAGAATTTATCTTGATAAAATTAATGGGAACCTTTCCCAAGGTATAAGAATATTTGAATAAAAGAGTATTCTGAATTGGAATGAGGCGTATGTTGTGTTTGTGTAACACTTGTTTGTTATATACGCGAGTTATTCAGAAAGACATGGTTTATCCCATTCTGAATAACTGATTCGACGATGTGTCGAGGATGAAGACAGTGGTTGAAGACTGGAGTTCTTTACATCGTTTGGATAATTACTGATGATCTTGATTGGGATGTACACCCAAGAGGAGGGAATCAGTTGGTGATCGTCCAGACGTACTTGGAGATCGATGGATATGCGAGGTACAAGGTACCTCTGGTTTCATTCAGACCCAGAACGGACTTGTAAATGGACTGTGTGTCTGACATTGGATATCATTCTGTGTGATTGATGGATATCGGTTGCATGAAGTGGTTTGCCTATATGGCATGCTGAGGTGCAAATGATCAAGGCTTCTTTTGAAAAGCAGAGTCTTGTGGTTGATGATCAAAGAACGACATGTGTGGCACAGCTTTGTGTAGCATTAATTCGCGAGCCTCTCACCCCGGTTGTGAACCAGAAACGGGAGAGGACCTCAGGGAGGGCATGTGTTTCCTTCTATCTAGGGTGGTGTCAGCGACCTACCAGCCCTGACATTTATATTATTTTCACCTGTGTGGTTATTGGATTGCGAGGTGCCTCGGATATATCGATGACTATGTGGAGCCGATGGAGTCATTTGGCTCATTTACGCCTCAAAGGGCGGGGAAATGCAGTGTCCAGGCATTTTAATCCACATCGATGGACCGGCCCTAACGCTCTAAGGGTCGATGTGTTCTGATCATGAGACATGGGCTAGATTGTCTCGAATTCGGTAAGGACGATCCCTTGCCTTGGTCCACAGATGGAAATCCAACTTCCAATACTTGATTTTGCGGTTTTGATTGTAGAGCCTTGTTTGTCGACATGATATATGGTACCCATGCCGTCTAGGATTGGTACATTTATATTTGAAGTTGTTTTATACACTATGCACTTATAATAGTATCAAATGATTTGTTTTAACGTACCAAGCATGTTTGGTTATTACAAGGGAAAACCCTATCCTCCGGCTTGTGTTGCATTGTGTGATGGGACCTGGGTCTTATAATAGCTTCATTTTTCCAAAAAGCATTGTGCTGTTTTGTTATATGCACTAGTATTCTTGAAAGGAAACCCGTTCCATGTTATACGGCGTGGTCCCTTGATATATCTGACTTAAAGTAAAGCTTTAAATAATTGTTTTAGTTCTCACACCAGTCACATGACTAACCTGAAGTTTATTGTTTTAACCTAAACTCTGGGTGCCCTTATTTTCCACGGGCAGCTAGTAGTTTTGGTTTTGCAGATTTATATTCACAGGGTCCTGCTACAGCTGGAATGATATTCGGAAAGCTCTATATCTGTGTATCTTTTTCAGTTGTGTTTGTATTATTTTTCCACTGCAGTAATGTAATTAAATCTCTGATATTTCTCTGATGTATAATATTTATTCATACTCTGTATATTCTTGTATTCTGATGGAATTGTTGTAATTAACAATGAAATGTTCTTCTATTTGTGTCCCGATGTGGCTTGTTCTCAACTCAATCCGTGATTTCCTTCACGGGGAAGTTCGGGTCGTTACATGAAGCTACTAAGAACAAATCTCAAAATCAAAATACAGAATGTCTGATTCATAAATCAATACATGAGAAAACTTAAGACACATAAATGTCCAGTATACAAACAAATGATGGAAATGGAATAACTGATTCAACAAGATAGCTGTAGCAGATAGACAATAAGATGAATCTCCAATTGATCTCTAGCTCTAAAATGATGAATAGCTAAAGCTGAACTCCTTAGTCTAACTGAGCATAAGATCAAAACAAAACACTCAAATTATGAGTTACAATGTCAACGATGAATCAATTAAAGTAAAATGTTTAAATGAAATGCATCAATAACTTAAAGAATGCTTGGGATTTTATTCTTTAATAATCCGTTTCGAAATGATATTATACAATACAATACAATACACAACTATAATAGTGTCTAAGGTTAAATATACTATTGAAAATAGCATAAGAAGGTTAATATGACAAGGTTGGCAATACCCATCAACAAGATACTATCTTATTGTGGACCCAGGTTGGTGGTAACACATAGTCGCAACTACCGCCGACCTCAGACAAATCGCAATACCAAAGAGGCCTCAATCACATCACAAAGTAATAGATATAGTATAAAAGAAAGCATGCCTGCTAAGAGAAGCTAACTCCATTGGCCTAGGTATGGCTTCTGCTGTAGTCATTTCAATTATGGCCTGAAGGTCAAGGCAATCCATCATCATTCTCTTTCTTCAAATCCTGTAACCACCTCCAAATCCATCATACATTATTATGGATTCTATACCATGTGCACAGTTATTAAAATGGTTCCCGGTATTGGCGAAAGTATGACAATATCCGGCCACGGTCTTTTCAACAACCAAATGCTTATTTGACACCGTGGTCATTTATATTTAAAATCATTTCAGATACCAATAATCAATATAATAATAATATTGGTTTATACTCAAATAATTATGTTCAAATAGGTGAATGTTGTAAATCATATTTTAAGACATCACAAATCAAATAATAACGATATTGATTTATATTTAAATCATTGATTTCAAATACTTAACATCAAAAATCATATTTTAACCCATTTCACTATTTGATTAAGTTCATAAATCAATTCATATTACTGTATTCAATTCGAGATTAAAATTTCATATTCTTTTATAACAGTTTATAAACAAAATTACATTTCTATTTTTCAATCCTATATCTCAGATTTCACATTTAAAAAAATTAATACTATTAACATTCCGATTTCAACACTTCGGACCGGAACAACTTCTTATTTCAAATAGTTAATATAACATAAATGTTTTTATTTGAAAATAATAATTATGTTTGTTTGAAATAGTTTGATTTAAAAAATTGTAAAATAAATTATAGTTAAATTTAAAAACAAAATAATATAATTGAAATAGTTATAGAAAATATCGTAATAAAGTTTAGTTTCTTTAAGTCAGATTTCAGCAAACTTACTTCAGTCAATTTCTAAACTTTAAACATGAAAATTTAAGTTCAATTCATTTCAACTGTATAGAAGTTAGGTTATTCAATTATATTTTTAAAGATTCAAATTACTTTAAAATCGCCCTTTTATGAAGTTCATATCAATTGAATCTAAATTTCCATTTAATTACTTATAAAAATTTAACTATAATTAGATTTAGATTCAAAACATTTACTTAATAAATTATAATCAAATTAATTTATTAAGTTTTGTAATCATAGCAAATTCATAACCCATTGATTTTTAAATTCATGTTTTAGAATCAATTCATCTTACTCAATAAATTAAATTTTAATTTTTACAATTAGACCAATCAAGTTATCGTTATATGTCTAACTTCTTTTTCAATCCTTTTTATATACTGATATTTAATATATTTATATATAATTATATGTTTAAGTTTTGAAATTTAAATAATATTTATACTATAATAAAAGAATCAATAGTTTACTTATTAAAATAGTTTATATTATTTAAATTTTAAAACTAAATAATATTATAATATAAAATCTAGAATTTATATGAAAACATATAACTTATACATTTAATTTCTAACATATAAATAAAATTTTAAATTTAAAGCTTTATTAAATAATCAAAATATAGGTTTAATAAAATATAATTTAAATCTCTAAAATACTTTATCAAATCAATTTTTTTTAAATTCAAAAAATACATTCAAAATAAACCAACGGTGTCCGTATATAATTTTCTAACTATGCCAAGTAATATGGGTATATATATCATTTTAATTCGTTTAATATTCAATTTTCGGGTATTTATCATTCCAACCCACATCCTAATAAATTCAGTTTAAATTCCTAAATCTTTGCAATGATTCAGGTATATGTCATTTCAATCCATAATGATTTTACGCATATCTAGGGAACTTCCAACATAAGAGAAAAATAAGTATTGCATTTCAATTAACACACATAAATCAACACACATCATAACAATCAATTTCGTGTCATATATATCAACAGTGTGCGTGTAACATGTGCACAAACAAATAATGGAGTTTTCTAAATCAATCATAACGCTTCATATGCCATTTTAAATGATATCAATTTACTTCGTAAAATTATTACTCAATGAGGAATCTCATCATGCGTGGCAAAATAGAAATGGAATGCAAAAGCTCAAAAGGACATGGAAGCTAACATAGCACGATCAAATCACCGAATTGAACCTCTAACTTGAATATACCCAAGCTCAAATAAAATTCCAAATCAATAATCCTTATTATTTTATAAAATACATATACATTTACATGAAGCAAAATACATATACATTTGTATAAAATACTACAAACAAAATATTATCTTTAAATGAAAATTTTGGGATTGTAAAATGAATTTAATACAAGGTAGTTAAGTTAGAATTTATACTTAACTGGGATAATAAGTGATAAGCGCAAATTGAACTAGTTTTGTTGATAATTGGGAAGGATATTTTAGAGGCAGTCAAAATTCCAAGTCGTTACAGTTGGTATCAGAGCCAGGTTCAATCCTGGGACCTGTGGGCTAATTATTCACAAGACCTTATACTTGTCATTCACATGTCATACGACTTCACATACACATCTAATTGGTTTCCAAACACAATACAACCACACACATACAATCTCATACAATAACTTCACTTACAACTGCACACAACAGCAGGTAGTGGGGTTTTGGCTAAGAAAGACAGATTTAGATTTTTACTAAAGTTTTATAAAACCAAAACAAAATTTTGGTCATTTTGGATTAAATTTTAAGAAATGTTAACCCTAAATTTGAAAAATTCATAAACATAAAAGCTGTTGCAAATTCTTTTCTCTTCGATTTAATAAAATAAAAACTGACAGGGGTAAAATGATCACAAATAAAATTGGTAAAAATTATGGACATGTCTCACATCCCCATAAGCAACATATTAAGAGTCGAAAATGGTCCAACAATCACGGAATAAAATAAAAATATTTTACGATCTTCCAATATGTAAATTGCGGGCTATTACAATTGCTCAAAATTCTGGAAATAACAGAGAAATAAAAAAGAGAAGAAATGCTAGGGAAGTCGGGTTTTGGTTCAGGTTAGAGGTGCAGGCAGTGGCACAGGTGGTGCAAATGGGGGCAAGGGCTATAGTGGTAGTTGGTGTGGCTAGAAGGGAAGGATGAGGAAGTTGATACAAGTTTTCTTTTTTTGCTGCAAATTTAAAAGGTGGAAAATAATTTGGTTTTGCTTGCTTCATTGATTTTCTAACTCCTTTGCAAATTGAATTCCTTGCTTTTGATCCAGATTTTTTTTGAAATATGTTTAATATTTAGATCTAAAAGAGAAATATAATGAGAAAAGAGGAGAGAGAAGAGGAAGGATGGTATAGATATTAACTTCATGTTGATTTTCTCTTCCTTGCAAATTCTTCTTTAAATTAGATTTTGATTTGAGAATTTTTTTCATGAATCAAATTGAGGTTTAGACAGAGAGAGAAAGGAGAACCGAAATTTTTTCTAAGGGGAATAAGAAAGAAAAGAATACTTGAATTTTTAATCTACCAGAGCATGGTTACTGAAATCTTGAATGAAAACTAAATACAAATGTCCGTACATATTAAATATGTATATCCAAATCCAATAAATGGATAGATACAAAACAAATACATGTGAGATATAAGAAGGCTATATACAAAATATATACACAACAAAGCACCATCAGTTTAATGTGTTTTTTTGCAGTTTCAAGCACGAATACTAGACAAAAAAAATGAATTTCAGCTAATTGAAAAATGCTGGATGCTCAAATTTCAGTTTAGATTCATAAAAAATTGAATTCAAATTTTGACAACTTTTAAACGTTGATAAAAATTCAAATTTAACTAAATTTGACACAAACTGACTTTTCAAAAAATTTAATATTTTAACAAATTTTGGAATGTCAATATATTTATTAGTAAAATTTAATTTTCTTTATAAACTTACATAAATTTAATTAACACAAACCAAATCAGTTCAATAGTTACATTTATATTTGTCAATTGTTGAATTTAATTGTTCAACGTTACTTGTTATTGTTCATTTACTAAAACCGATTCATTCAATTCAAAATAAATTGAAATTTTAAATATTAAAATTTTAAATTGGAATCAAAATTATTAATTTCAAACCTATTAAAAGTTCAGGTTGTTACAGTCGTATGGTCCTCAAACGTAAGTGTGAATCGATCGAATCAGATCAAATGGAGTTGTGTTCAGTTTTTGTCCTAATTAGAAATGGATCAGGCATAAACCAAACTAGAATTATGTTTTGCTAAATTAAGTTGTCTTAAATCACGCTTTTTAGTAATGTTTTTTCCAATTACATTTTTTTTCATAATTAGGTATTTAAGTATGAATGTTTACTCAACAAATCGAACTTAACGATGTTTTAAAGAACATAATGGACACACTACAAAAAGCACTGAACTAGAGATGCAAAATTTCATTTCATAATTGAATAATTCAGTCTTTAAATAACATTTAAAGACCATTTTAAGACTGAAATTTTTGATGATTAATTCTTAAGTCCCAAAAAGTATTAAGACTGAAATTCAGTCTTTAAAATTAGAAATTGAAAATTAGTCTTAAATAGGCATAAAGTTCGAAACATACAAACTGATTTATGGTCTTTGAAAAGTCTAAATTAAATACGAAATTATTTAAATGTTTCTACCCCAATTCATACGATGTTCGTTTTGAGTTGTAAAATGCAATTTATAAACCGATCAATGATCATCAGTGTTACAGTTTCTAAAACAAACCAAAATAGGCAATTTTGGTTGTTAGGGAAGTCAAAAGTATAACTAAATAAGATCACAGTAAACAAATTAAAATATTTGATATCATAAATAAAAATAAGTGCTTTATTTACATAAGAACAAAATTGAGTACAACAGGTGCTATAGGTATACAAACAATTGAGTACAACAGGCGTTACAGATATACAAACAATTAGTAAAGAAACAAACATACACTTAGTACATTACATAAGCTAAGTGAAATATGTTCTCATAATTAGATTACATCATCAATAACTAGCAAACACACAGCTCAAACCCACAATCACATGCTCTTGCCGAGACATTTGTCCCCTTGCATTCTTTTCTATCACAATATTAAAAATAAACCAGATGGCTCTCTACAGATCATGGATGCTAAATTAACAAGTTGTAGAATCATTGTAGAAACTTTTAGATCTTGAAAATAAAAACAAAAAAGTTATGAACTGAAATATATGAATCATGGTTAAAAAGCTCTCTGACCCTGAAAAAAGAAACCAATAAAGAGAAAAAGAAGCCTATGAGCTGAAATATAAGTAAAATATTTGTTTACCATCTTTTTGGCCAAGCAGTCACATGTCAAGAATATGGTTAGCGATGCGCTCAAGTCTCGAGAATGTCGTCATAAAACATAAAGAAATTTGGTTGAAGTTGCGTCGTGTTCAAAAAAGGTTGGAAGTAGCATTAATTCATAAAATCATTGTTAACAAACTTGGAACACCCGACAGGGTAAAGATACATGATCGACTCGGCTAGATTAGCTCAAAATCCTAAAGTGTATCGATCCAGTCACATGGAAAAACTCATCGTAGAAAAATATATAGATTCTGGAAAATTCGGGTTTCACGCACTCAAAAACAGCTGATCGACATGGCATGATCACGAAAAAAGGCTTGTGCAGATCGTGACATTCCACTTTGGCACTTCGAAAATTTGGTGATCTACACAAGAAAAAGTGGTGATCGTCTTGGGCAGATCATTAAAAATCTCGTGTGCGCATTGGGCTGATCTATTAGGATTTTGATAAAACATCAGATTTGGCACATCTGAAATAGGTGATCAACCGTGCAAAAAAACCCGGATTTTATCATGCGCGTGCCATCCCCGGCACGGATTGATTTGGTAAGCTCAACATTCTTGGTTTCGGGAGTCAAAATCTGGGTTTGAGCAAGGATGCGAAATCTCATGATCGCATCAGGCTATATGTGAATTTTCATGAGTTCGCATCAGGAAATCACATCATGAATTTTGGAAGCGGCGGATATGAAAAGTGGCAAAGCTCGGATATGAGTTTTAGCCACCGTTCGGGATGCGAAAAGCACAGGATCGGCATAGTGGGGATGCGATTTCTCTAGTGCAGAACAACTGGGATCAGGTATGAGAAAATGGCAAGGCTAGGATTCGAAACATGGCACCCGGAAAATAGGGTTAGCACACTGAAGCAGATGTGTTTTTTCCATCTCTGCACTATGAATTTTGGGAAACGAAATTTGGCATTTGGCTGGGATTCGAAGTTTGGAAAGTGCCAAAACAATTTAGCAAGACAGTTTTACCGGCGGATCATATGGTTTTGCCTGATCCGCAAGTGTTAATCAAAGGTTTTTGGGATACGAACTTTCAGAACTCAGGGATGCGATCTTTTGGCTTTGGCTTGATTTTTTGGCTACATTTTCCGAATGCTAATTTCGCATCCGTCCGGGATACAAATTTCTAGCTGGTTCCCCACAAAAGTCACCTATAAATACCCCCATGCTTGGCATTCAAAGGGGTTGGTTCTTGCTTTGTATTTTTTAACTTTTTGGAGTTCTCAAGCACCATTAATGGTTGTCATCATCATCTCTATGACTATTGGACATAGCATGACCTCGAAACATTACATAAACATTTGCCTATAACTTTTAGATGTTCAATTAGACTTTTGGATTACTTTTGAACATATTTTCATACATTTGGACATTGGAGTTGTTTCTTTGACATTGACTTAAACTTTGACTCTACGAAGAAGGGCATTTTGGTCAAAGTTTAGAATTAACAAGTTATTTGTTGTTCTATTATACAACTTTGTACACTTAAATTGTCTATGCTTGCACAAACTTTGTAATAAACAATATTATGATGAATGATTACTATGAAGTGGACGTAGGCATTAGTGCCGAACCACTATAAAAGTTGTGTGTCTCCTTTATATTTCTTTTACTTTGGACATTCGGATTATAAGTTTACATCTAAACTTACACTTGGGAGTTGGTGTGCGCAAATAACCAATTTACCACGTTAACACTTCGGCGTGCCAGGTGGGAGGGCACAACTTAGTCTTCTACTTTGGTTTTGATTCTCGAATTTGATTTTGGATTTTAATTTCAATTTTCAACTTCAACTTCGATGTCGAATTTAGTTTTCATCTTTAGTTCTGAACCTTTGCTGTCGACTTTGGTCTTCATATTTAGGAACTTAACTTCGACTTTATTTCAAAAACGAATCGCACTCGCTTTTCTCCATGGTTGAAATGAAACAGTTAGCTCGCTCGGAAGGAGCACGTATGGAGGAAGATCAAGAACGCTCATCGACCAGACATCCATCAAATTACATCACTCGAGACGACATCAGCGAAGTCATTAAAGGTTTGAGTAACGATCTTACTTCTTGCTTAGAGAAATATTAAGAACATTTCTATCGACAAGAAGACACTATGGCCACTCTTCTCACTTGACCTGAAGGATTTACGAGGCAGTCGGGCTAAGGATTAGCTCGGGACTTGGGGCAATTCTCGAAGAACAGCCCCGCATTAACACCGATCCGCAAATAGCTACCGGATCAGCTAGGCTCGGGAGGAACAACCCCAGTCCCATTCAAGGATCAGCTCAGGTCACGGCTAATCGAATTTCAGGATCCGGTGTTGGAAATATCACTCAAGCTCCAGTTCACATAGCTTTGGATGTAGGAACTCCTGTTGTTCCGGATGTTGGATTCATGCCAATCGAGACACCTCAAATTAGGATCAAGCCAAATATTATACTTAATGCTCGACCTTTTGCTATTATTAGACTCGACGCTGGGGGCAATGGAGTGAACTTACATAATTTGAATTAATTTCTTGGTATAGGTAGTGAAAGTCAAGTCGCCGATGTTATTTGATACTACGCTCGAGGCAGGCAAACCCACGACTATGTTACCTGCAGTTCACTCTCTCAAGACATCAGGAATCCTCAAAACCCACCAGAATTCAAATTGCCGGTGTTAGAAGCTTTTAATGGTAGGGAGGATCCTATGATCAATCTCATGCACTACATGCGCCAAACGGATATAAATATAGCTTCAAAAGGCGCTATGGTGAAGTGCATCCAGCTTTATCTTACAGACATTGCTACTTTGTGATTTAGACAGACTTCAAAATCTCATTGCGATTGGACCCATCTAGGGATATCGCCAAATTCTACTTCGAGGCCGAAAGATTTCTAAGAGAGAAGGAATCCCATGACGAAAAGCATGTGCATCAAACTTACTCAGCAGCAGGCTCAGGGCCGTCTGTGCTCGAGAAAGGAAAGAGTAAATCTTAGGACAATGAACTCACGGCCTTGCTTCGAGCCAAAGTTCCCAGTTTACACTAAACTCACTTAGGGCTAGGAAAGAATTATCTCGACATCCCCAAAACTACACCTTTCCAAAAACTTCCCAAGGGGGACCCGACTCCAAATCAAGCAAGCTCCGACAAGTAATGCCTATTCCAGGAACCGCTGGGTCATGACACCGACCACTTCCAGCAGTTTTGCCATCTCCTTGAAGCCCGCGTCAGGTTCAGCGAACTACCATAGTAAGTTAGGAATCCCACGTCAGCAACAGAACATACTCAGCCCCTTATGACATCTCATAATAGGGCAGGACCAGAAGACCCCAAAGCATTGTGATCAATTGGTCTGGCTCTACGAGTCTTCTTGGCTTTTCTGGACCCCATTCCGACACTTATGTTTGTTCTTTTTGTTGGCGACCTCTTGCCTTTTTAACTTTCTCCACATATAATCAAAGAGGCAACATCATCCCACACACGCACGGAACCGACTTATGGTCTCTAGTCGTGCTGTAACAAACCGAGAGATTTTCGACCCGGAACGTTAATAGAAAGAAGTTAGGGGGTGAGAATTGGAAAAAAAGAAATTTAGAATAAAAGAAGAAGAAGATAAATACAAAAACATCAGAGTAAGCATGAATCTTATAGCGTATCGAATAAAATATATTATATAACATAACTTTTTGAAATACAAATTATAACTTTGTATACATACCATAAGTTTAACGATCTGAAATCCCCGGTCCCCGAAGAGACAGAGGAGCCCAGATTGCTTTGGGAGCACAACGCATCGGAACACAAACACTAAAACATTTCATTACTATTGAAACAATTACACCAGAGTATAGGAATATATCAGAGTATGAATAAATAATTTATAGCAGAAAAATAAATATTAGAGATTTAAATTATAAACCAGCAGAAATTAAATGTATAAATATAATGCGTAACAGAAATATATCAACTAGCACAACTGAAAGACATACACATATACAAAGCTTTCCGAATATAGCTCCAACTATAATCCAGGATCCTATAAAAAGAAATATCTGCAAAAACCAAAACTACAAGCTGCCCATGTAGAAAATATGGGCACCCAGATTTTAGGTAGAAACAATAAACTCTGAGTCAGTCATGGGGCTTGTGTGAGAACTAAAACAGTTATCGATTTTATTTTAAATAAAGTAAATCATGGGACTACGCCGTATGTCATGGAACGGGTTTACCCCCGTGAATACCAGTGCCTAAACAATAACTGATAATAGATATATAGATCTACAATGCATCATACAACATGCAATTTTCCAATCTACCCATTTACGCTAAACCCCAAACATAGATTTTCAAAATCCAATTTCCTTTACAGAAATTATTCCTTTAGACTTCATTTCCCGATTTCTTATTTCAAATCATTTGAAATACATATCTATTTTTCATATCAAAGTAGATTTCACTTCGAGATCTCAAACCAAAGTCATTTGGAAATATGAATTCCAAAATATCACAATGAATACAAACAATATGCAACCAAATATCGGGAGGTATTCAGCCCTTGGACAAGGCGACGGGTTCACACCTTACCAACTCGATATATATTCGTGCATGTAACACCCCACCTCCTTTATGAACACTCACAAAGGGAATGCCTTAACTTTGGTGGAGCGTTTTAGTAGACAGAACAGAAATTTACAAGACAGATAAACAATACTTGAGAAATTATAACTTTATTACAGCGGAAAACAGAAATCAGTTTGGTTACATCTTTCCAGAAAAAAACTCAAGCACATAAATATCAGTCTTGTTCAGAAAATCATCAGAGTACAAAACTTTAAAATCATAATCCCCGCAGAAGCTGCCATAAGGAGTCAAGCCATACTTTAAGCACTCTAAGTACTTCAAGCAGAAGAAATCCGGATCAAGCTAAAGTGTTCCCTCCTTGGAATACCTGGGGGGAAACGGAAGAAATAGGGGGCGAAAACAAGCAAGGTCAGACATAAAGTCTGGCAAGTCCAGTGACTTTCAGCATATGAACAGATAATAATAATCATGAAATTAAAATAAGCTGGATAAGAGATAACAGTAACAGGAACAGCAGATGTACTTAGGTTAAACAGAAGAAACAGAATAATATTACTTTTCATTTTTCTGCACTAATACTCGTATAACAGGATTAGATGTCACCCTAATGTCTAAACTGAAGCAGAAACGGGAATAGAATAATTTCCACAGAAACAGAACGCTAATAATGGGCCTTTACCACCCGAACAGAAACAGACAGAAACAGATTAATCCCTACGGAAACAGAATGTAGAATTAGGTGTACACTAGTAAATTGGCCTTTACCACCCGAACAGACGGTACCACGCAGAAACAGACAGGTGTTGCTACCCAACAGAAACAGACGGTACCAACAAAAAAAGACAGAACTAAGTGTACCCTAAAACCCTACCCCAAGCGATCGGCTCCCTAATACATAAATACCATATGTCGACTCAACAGTTGGGTGTATCACTCCCTAAAGTGACAACCAATTGGCATAGACCTATTTACAGATGTCACGGCGTCTTACATCCTCAGAGCCAGACCGGGATCCATGCACATACATGACCCGGTTGGAACACACCATCAACACCCTCGCCATTATCAGAATGAACCACTTATAATTAGTTCAGTAAGCGTGCCCGGACCCTACCTACTATTGGGTCAAAATTTTGATACCAGAAAGGGTTACTGACTAATATGGGTCCCAAACAACAGATGACACAAGTAATTTCCCTCCTAACCTTGTGTCCCCAGACTAGCAGATTTCAGATTAACTTGTTTACAAGTTCAGACATACAGAGTTCAGATCAACTAGTTCACAGATCAGACAAGTTTTCAGACTAACGGATCAGATATACGGATTTAACAGATTTACAAATTTGTCTAACTTTGTAATTGGGCCTACAGATTCACGAAACGGGTTTGTTAAATTCATTAGTCCAATTGGTTCAACCCTATCCCCCCAACACGATTTAGACATCATATTTATCCCAAATTTGCATTAATTAAATATTAATGCACAGACCTCTCACATTAGGTCGGTAGCTTGTGGTCGCTGGATATGCCGGGCGATTCCGGGCAGACTTCTACCACAAGCCAGACCTAACCTCGTGTCTAAGCATATTTTAGTTATGCCTACGACCTCTCACATTAGACTGACAGTTTGCAGTCGCTGGTTAAGCCGGTTGATTCCGGGCAGGCTTCTACCGCAAACAGAGTCTAACCTCGTGTCATAGCCAATTCATTCCAATACAGATTTTTCAGATATCAGACTAATTCTATTTATTTAACAGATTAAACTTCTTCATAGGATATAACAGATTAATCAAATTTCCATGTTCTGCCAATTCTTAGGTCGAGCCTACGAATTTCCATGCTCATATTACCATTATCTAGTTTCAACAGATCATACAATTCAACAAGTAGCAGATCTAGCAGTTTAAGCGATTCAACAGATTTAACAGATAACATATTTAGCAGTTTAGGCAATTCAACAGTTTTAGCAGATAACGGATTAGGCAATTTAACATATTTAGCAGATAACAGATTTAGCAGATTATATATATCTAAAACTCTATTTACCTATCTTGCCTAATCATAAATTTAGCCTAAACTTTCATGCCTAAATCAAGGTCATAATTCATAATACAATATATGCCCCAAATTTTAGCCTTAATATTCCCATTTACAGTTCATGTCAAAACTAGATTTAATATTCTAGTTCACCCTTTATGTCCAAGACTAATACACATGTAAATCATTCTCTATTATAGCCAACTCAGATTATGCCAACATATTTGCTATGCCAGATTTACTTAATTAAGCTACGCCCAATCCCCGTATAACATGTTTCCACAAGTTCTCTAAATACTTATGAAATGACCCTATAGGCTCGATGTACATAACAGTGAATGGGAATAAACTAGCAAAGTTACATACTAAATATGAGATCTAACATCATTAAGGGAATAGGCATAAGAAACTAACTACCATAGTTATAGGCAACTAACCACAATAGTCATGGGCGACTAATCACAATAGTTTCTTATTCAATGTCATAGGCAATAGTCTCATAGTCATGAATCATAGTCATAGGCAATAGTCTCATAGTCAATGAATCATAGTCGTAGACAATAGTCTCATAGTCAATGAATCATAGTCATGGGCAATAGTCTCATAGGCAACTGTTTCATGTCCAATTATGAATTATTTTTTGTCCCAAAATTTAGCGTTCGTGCGTTAATCTCTTATGAGATTCGGAGCAGACTCGTAGTAGCCTGGCTATAGAACAGAAAGAAGAAAGAGGTACAGAATAGTCACAGAAAACAGATCTGACAGATAAGAATATACATAACCTCAGATTCAGATTTATAATCATGTCACAATTATAATTACAGTTTATAGCGGAAAATAACCGTACTTGCCTTTCGTGGTTTTAAGAAAGGATGATAAACGGTTGTTGATGCAGAAATGCTGAATTATTCCTCTTTAATTGTTGTCGTAGCTCTAAAATTGGATTTGAGATTTGATTAGCTTTTAATTCTATTCAGGTTGGAAGAAGATGCATCAGTCCAAGTTTTGATTCCAGGAGGGTATCGACGCCATTTTTGTTTTTAATTAGAACAGAGGCAGAATATAGACAGAATAAAATGGTGTGGAGAGAATGAGGCTAGGGGTGAGTTTATATAGGATTAGAGTCACAAATTTGGTCCAGAAATCGGTCTAGATACGCAGAAATGAACTCAGCCTTGGATCTGGAAATTCGGGGCAGGTCGACCCCTAGGTCGACTACCCAGTCGACCTGGTCAGGGGAGGTCGACTACCTAGTCGATCTGGGTCCTGGGCGGGAAATTTCCCGCCCAGCCCGCTTCTGGGTTTGAATTCGAATTTCGAACTGTTTTATTTTATTCAAATTCCTGAAACTTCCGAAGGTCATAACTTGGTCATACGGACTCTCTTTTTCGAAAACTCGGACTCATTTTCAAGCAGAATTTCGAGACGAACGCAATGGCGCAACTCGTTTCCCTTGATTCTTATTTTAAAAATTAATTATTCTCTGATTTATTACTTATACGTTCACAGAAAATAAGGGGTGTTACATTCTCCCCTCCTTAAAGGATTTCGTCACTGAAATATTCAAATTAAGAAGAATTTGTCCTACCATCCAGTCATCCATCTACTCAACCATCATCCACAAGCATCCATTGTCCTTAGAAAACTTCTAATGTTGTATGAACATATGCAAAACTGTGTGTATATGTTCCTTATCTAATGCAAAGATCAGGCGGTCCACTGATTTAGTTGACCTCCTTAATGCGAACTATGTCAGTGTCATGAGTCCAACATGTATGCAATTTTCCTATTTGATACATATTATTCTTATATGAGTGACAACCATTCATTCATATGCAACATCCATGTGATGAGTCAATCATTTTGCATCCACAGAAATTGAAAATGCTCACACATCCATATGCAGTATGAGAGTGTTTTCAAGCCGATCTAGTGCCTAGTGTGTGTATATGCACCCACGAGCAACCACTAGCAACCACTTGCATCCACTTGCAACCATCAAACATAACATGTCTCAAACACAAGTTTACATCCATAGGACTCCTATCTATAGGTCGAAGACTCGATTGATAGGATACAATCGAGTGATGGGAGCGAGTGCAGATAAACAAGAACTTGGTTTCCATTAGACCTTGGTTGAGAGACAAATTCCCCTAGGTATCAACCCCGAAGACCGAAATCAACATCAGATTGATACCGAGAGGATTACCCTTTTTAGACAATGTCAAAACAGGAAATCTAAACCTTATCAGAAATATTCAGATACTTACAGATTATCGGTACGGAGCAGATTACTAAATGATTCTTAGGAAACTAAGCATGATAAAAACCCAGAATGTATGCGTCATAGTCAACTTAACGCTCAACACAGATACCCAACTTACCATGCTTAGATGAGTCATAACCCTTATGGGTCTGAGTCTACAGCGGAATCAGAAACAATACTAGTATTCAAGTGCAGAGTATCGATTACAGAATCGAAATGTCAGAATCAGAAAAGAGTTTTAACCCAAAAATCAGATAAAGAAATTAAACCTCCTACATAAAGTTTTCCTATTTCTATCCTATCCACTAGCCTCGAGAGTGTTTGCCTGACTTCCAGAAGTTGGTCCTGCCCTCTGCCCTTGCCCTCGTTTCTTCGGACAGTCCCTAGTGAAGTGTCCCATCTCACCACAGTTGAAGCAAGTGCCCTTTCTTTTTCTGCAATCCTTGTTCAGATGAGTCGAGCTTCCACAAGTAAAGCACTTTTTCTCCTTCTTATCTTCAGACTTTTCACCCTTCTTTTGTGTTTTTTTTGGGCCATGCTTTCTTGTTCTGTGGTTCTTCCTTCTTTGCCTCTTTCTTGCCGTTGTCTTCCTCGTGTAGTAGTGCCATATCCACCAATCTCTCGTAAGTCGCTCCCATGGGTACATGGTTCATGGCTAGGCTGTGCAGTGGCTCGTTCAATCCTTTAACAAAGCAGAGAGCCTTTTTATGCTGGGTGTTGACTAAATCTAGCCCGAACCTGGCCAGTTGGTTGAACTGGTTTCCGTCATACTTCCTTGCTTAAGAGATAAGAACTTTTCCAGTTGTAGACTTCGTTCAGCTTGCGAGAAGAATTTCGTCTCAAACCTTGTTCTGAAATCCATCCATGTTTCAACTGGTCTCTCGGCGTTAGTGACTTCCCACCAATAGGAAGCTTCGTCCTTGAGCAACCACACCACCAATTGTACCTTCTGCCTATCGTCCACCTCGAAGATAACGAACAGATCCTCAGTTTTTTTTGAGCCAGTTCCTTGCTTCTACGAATGATTCAGTTCCCTTGAAATCCTTTCCACCCATGGCCCAAAAATCTTTACAGATCTTTGAAAAAGCAATTGCACGAGGAGGGGTGGAGGAGGAGGAATCGCTGCAGCTGGAGGAGGAATATCTGTTGGGCCTGCATCGTTAGCCCTAGCCTCTAAGTACCTCCTGAACCAGCCAAGTATTGGCACGCACTCTGGAAAAAAAAGATTCTCAGACATGCTGGAATGAAAGAAAAAGATTTAAAACGGAGAACGAAAAGATAGGTATATGGCTTTTCTGGGGATTATGTTTTTCAAAATAAACTTTATTTTCGAAAATACTTCCTTTTAAAACCATTTTGAAAATAATTTTCAAAAACTTTTTATCTAATCTGGTAACCTTCGGCTCTGATACCAAGTGTAACACCCCACCTCCTTTGAGGACACTCACAAAGGGAATGCCTTAACTTTGGTGGAGCGTTTTAGTAGACAGAACAGAAATTTACAAGACAGATAAACAATACTTGAGAAATTATAACTTTATTACAGTGGAAAACAGAAATCAGTTTGGTCACATCTTTCCAGAAAAAAACTCAAGTACATAAATATCAGTCTTGTTCAGAAAATCATCAAAGTACAAAACTTTAAAATCATAATCCCCGCAGAAGCTGCCATAAGGAGTCAAGCCATACTTTAAGCACTCTAGGTACTTCAAGCAGAAGAAATCCGGATCAAGCTAAAGTGTTCCCTCCTTGGAAAACCTGGGGGGGTGGGGGAAACAGAGGAAAAAGGGGCGAAAACAAGCAAGGTCAGACATAAAGTCTGGCAAGTCCAGTGACTTTCAGCATATGAACAGATAATAATAATCATGAAATGAAAATAAGCTGGATAAGAGATAACAGTAAAAGGAGCAGCAGATGTACTTAGGTTAAACAGAAGAAACAGAATAATATTACTTTTCATTTTTCTTCACTAATACTAGTATAACAGGATTAGGTGTCACCCTAATGTATAAAATGAAGCAGAAACGGGAACAAAATAATTTCCACAGAAACAGAACGCTAATAATAGGCCTTTACCACCCAAACAGAAACAGACAGAAACAGAATGCTAATAATAGGCCTTTACCACCTGAACAGAAACAGAAACAGATTAATCCCTACGGAAACAGAATTTAGAATTAGGTGTACACAAGTAAATGGGCCTTTACCACCCGAACAGACGGTACCATGCAGAAACAGACAGGTGTTTCCACCCAACAGAAACAGACGGTACCAACAGAAACAGACAGAACTAAGTGTACCCTAAAACCCTACCCCAAGCGATCGGCTCCCTAATAAATAAATACCCTGTGTCGGCTCCACAGTAGGGTGTATCACTCCCTAAAGTGACAACCAAATGGCATAGGCCTATTTACATATGTCACGGCGTCTTACATCCTCAGAGGCAGACCGGGATCCATGCACACACATGACCCGGTTGGAACGCACCATCAACACCCCTCGCCATTATCAGAATGAACCACTTATAATTAGTTCAGTAAGCGTGCCCGGACCCTACCTACTGTTGGGTCATAATTTTGATACCAGAAAGGGTTACTAACTAATATGGGTCCCAAACAACAGATGATACAAGTAATTTCCCTCCTAACCTTGTGTCCCCAGACTAACAGATTTCAGATTAACTTGTTTACAAGTTCAAACATACAGAGTTCAGATCAACCAGTTCACAGATCAAACAAGTTTTCAGACTAACGGATCAGATATACGGATTTAACAGATTTACAGATTTGTCTAACTTTGTAATTGGGCCTACAGATTCATGAAACGTGTTTGTTAAATTCAATAGTCCAATTGGTTCAACCCTATCGCCCCGACACGTTTTAGACATCATATTTATCCCAGATTTGCATTAATTAAATATTAATGCACAGACTTCTCACATTAGGTCGGTAGCTTGTGGCCGCTGGATATGCCGGGCGGTTCCGGGCAGACTTCTACCACAAGCCAGACCTAACCTCGTGTCTAAGCATATTTTAGTTATGCCTACGACCTCTCACATTAGACTGATAGTTTGCGGTCGCTGGTTAAGCCGGTTGATTCCGGGCAGGCTTCTACCGCAAACAGAGTCTAACCTCGTGTCATAGCCAATTCATTCCAATACAGATTTTTCAGATATCAGACTAATTCTATTTATTTAACAGATTAAACTTCTTCATAGGATATAACAGATTAATCAAATTTCCATGTTCTGCCAATTCTTAGGTCGAGCCTACGAATTTCCATGCTCAGATTACCATTATCTAGTTTCAACAGATCATACAATTCAACAAGTAGCAGATCTAGCAGTTTAAGCGATTCAACAGATAACATATTTAGCAGTTTAGGCAATTCAACAGTTTTAGCAGATAACGGATAAGGCAATTTAACATATTTAGCAGATAACAGATTTAGCAGATTATATATATCTAAAACTCTATTTACCTATCTTGCCTAATCATAAATTTAGCCTAAACTTTCATGCCTAAATCAAGGTCATAATTCATAATACAATATATGCCCCAAATTTTAGCCTTAATATTCCCATTTACAGTTCATGTCAAAACTAGATTTAATATTCTAGTTCACCCTTTATGTCCAAGACTAATACACATGTAAATCATTCTCTATTATAGCCAACTCAGATTATGCCAACATATTTGCTATGCCAGATTTACTTAATTAAGCTACGCCCAATCCCCGTATAACATGTTTCCACGAGTTCTCTAAATACTTATGAAATGGCCCTATAGGCTCGATGTACATAACAGTGAATGGGAATAAACTAGCAAAGTTACATACTAAATATGAGATCTAACATCATTAAGGGAATAGGCATAAGAAACTAACTACCATAGTTATAGGCAACTAACCACAATAGTCATGGGCGACTAATCACAATAGTTTCTTATTCAATGTCATAGGCAACAGTCTCATAGTCATGAATCATAGTCATAGGCAATAGTCTCATAGTCAATGAATCATAGTCGTAGACAATAGTCTCATAGTCAATGAATCATAGTCATGGGCAATAGTCTCATAGGCAACTGTTTCATGTCCAATTATGAATTATTTTTTGTCCCAAAATTTAGCGTTCGTGCGTTAATCTCTTATGAGATTCGGAGCAGACTCGTAGTAGCCTGGCTATAGAACAGAAAGAAGAAAGAGGTACAGAATAGTCACAGAAAAACAGATCTGACAGATAAGAATATAGATAACCTCAAATTCAGATTTATAATCATGTCACAATTATAATTACAGTTTATAGCGGAAAATAACCGTACTTGCCTTTCGTGGTTTTAAGAAAGGATGATAAACTGTTGTTGATGCAGAAATGCTGAATTATTCCTCTTTAATTGTTGTCGTAGCTCTAAAATTGGATTTGAGATTTGATTAGCTTTTAATTCTATTCAGGTTGGAAGAAGATGCATCAGTCCAAGTTTTGATTCCAGGAGGGTATCGACGCCATTTTTGTTTTTAATTAGAACAGAGGCAGAATATAGACAGAATAAAATGGTGTGGAGAGAATGAGGCTAGGGGTGAGTTTATATAGGATTAGAGTCACAAATTTGGTCCAGAAATCGGTCTAGATACGCAGAAATGAACTCAGCCTTGGATCTGGAAATTCGGGGCAGGTCGACCCCCAGGTCGACTACCCAGTCGACCTGGTCAGGGGAGGTCGACTACCTAGTCAACCACCCAGTCGAACTGAGTCCTGGGCGGGAAATTTCCCGCCCAGCCCACTTTTGGGTTTGAATTCGAATTTCGAATTCGAATTTTGAACTGTTTTATTTTATTCAAATTCCTGAAACTTACGAAGGTCATAACTTGGTCATACAGACTCCGTTTTTCGAAAACTTGGACTCGTTTTCAAGCAGAATTTCGAGATGAACGCAATGGCGCAACCCGTTTCCCTTGATTCTTATTATAAAAATTAATTATTCTCTGATTTATTACTTATACGTTCACAGAAAATACGGGGTGTTACAGTGCACCTCCCACACATGGAACAGGCTGCACCATACAATACCCATAAACTTTTAGTCGTCTGGGTTACCTGAATCTTTAGCCACATACTCAATCATTTTTATATCCTGAAGTAGGGAAAATCATTTCACAACATAATAATCACAAGTACTTTCAAACTATACTTATGGTACTTCACATCTGCAAATCAACATATGATTAGTTACTATTAATCACATAACCTTTGAGCTCGTACGTCTCAAAGAAGGGTGTTAAGAAAGAGAATAAATTCTCTTCCACCAAACAGATACATCTTCAATAGCAAATAATCAGTTACGTAATGAACCACAAGTTCAAACACGTAATACTTTTCTAAATCATTTCAGAAACATCCGATTTAGTCCTCGAAATCCTTTCTGTTTTTTAGAACATTTTTATAAAACATTCCCTGTCCAAAATCAGGAATACATTTCTTTTCACTTAAGAAAAATATCATTTCAAAATCATTCATTAAATTTGAAATGAACTCGACAACATCGCTAAACATCTCGTAGTCAAATCGTGAAATGTTTCACAAGATGTCAACATACAAATATTTCTACCCAACCCAATGCTAAATTTAAAAGCATATTTGCTCATAAACTGGTCGAGCACAATCCAAACAGTCAATAAATCACAATCAATATCAATAACCAAGCATATTTGGTTTGTACCACATCTCTTGTTTTGGTAAATTTAATCACCATTCATTCATTCTTTAAACTAATCCTGCCTTTACTTGGGTTAAAGAACCAATGTCATTTAAAACACAATTCACAATAAACCCAAAATCATCTCCTATCAAAATGGAATCTTCACGGAAATCATAACAGTATATAATCGATATAAATTTTCGTATCAAATCAATACTATAAATGGAATAACGAAAAAACCCTTTAAATACCATGTATAATAACGGTCTTTCTTTACAGGAGCTCATCTTGATTATTACCAAATCAAATCCATTCAATTCCAGTTTGATATATTAAATTGGAAAACTTTATTTTAGAAAATTTCCATTAAATCTTAATAAGAAGATTTATAATTTCCAAATCATATCTTCACTGTTAATTGGGTTAAAGAACAAATGTTATTTAAAACATCGTTCATGATAAACCCAAAATCATCTTCCATTTAATTCCAATTTATAATTATAAATTGGAAAACTTCAATTATCTTAATTAAAAGATTTATTCTTTTCTCAACGGGGTTTAAGAACAGTGTTAATAAAGACATCGTTCACGACAAACACAAAATCCCGTTTGATCTTAAATACAAGGCTCTAAATAGAAATTATATCGGCTTATATTCAATATCAAATTCTGAAACCAACAAATATCGTAATGGGAATAACGATATATATATATATATATATATATATATATATCTTCCAATTTTCTCAACAATATCCGTCTAATCATGGAATTCAATATCGAAATATCCGAAGATAATTTCGATTCCAATTTATGAATTGGAAAACTTTGGTCATTTTAAAACCCATTTTTCAATCCAATTTATTAAAAATAATTGGACTATTATTCTAGTAATTAACTAGTCCATCCCGATAAAAATATATTTTTGTCTTTTCAAACTTTGAATTTTTCATCCCAAATCTTTCCAAATCATTCATTATGATTCTATATGATTTTTCCATGTTTTTAATAATTTTATTTAGGCCCTTACAGCCGGTTTCCAATATTGGCCACCGAATTGCATCCATAGCGACCTTTTCTGAAATTGATTTGGACATAATTTAAAATCCAACCATTCAAATTTAAACCTCTTATATTCATTGGAAAAATCTTTTCGATACGAACCGAACGGTTCTGATTTTAGGGGAATCCGACGGTCAGATCTCCCGTTACATCAATTTGAATTTAATGGTTGAAATTCGCGAACGATCACTGCGTGGCACGTTCTATTCAAGCCATATAAATATATATATAATATATTTCATCGATTTTCATTTAAAACGTATTTTATAAATTCGTTTTAAAAATGATTCCAACTTCCATTTCAATTTAAAATCAAAATTTAATATTCCATATCATTATAATATTAAAATGACAATATTTTCAAAATATCTGATTTTGAAATCCGTTTCCTTTTCGTATTCATTATAAAATGAATAAAATTGATCGATAAACCCGTTCGGGTTAAAATGGCATTCAACAACTTAACTCGGCTTCACATTTCAATACTTTTGTGTCCATCCAAAATCGGACATTAAAATCATAATTTAAATATTTACTTAATATTATTTTAAAATATTCGTTCATATTCTGAATCGGAATGCGACTCAATTAGTTACCGTATAATTTCAGTTATATGGATTTCATACATCGCACGTATTCAAAATATTGATAAATAATCATTGAACATTCAAACATCATCCAGAGTGCATTCTTCAACTATATAAACATTAAAATAAATAAATAAATAATGCTCACAACAGTCTGTCAATCAATCGATTGACATACAACTAAATATTGGGATTAGTGTATGTCAGATATCATCCCAATACCCTTGTGGAGTTTTCAAACAGCAACAGTTGATTCAAATTAATCACTGGTTAATAAATTTAACCAATTCTAATTTGATTTGAATTATTTTTCTACTCAACCAATTTTCACTGTTTAAATTACGAATGGATATTTATAATTTAATTTCAACTACCACAATAAAATTAACATGTTGAACATTTCGAATACATAATCACAATCGCAATACAAAAATCACCAAATCATCCATACAAATAAATACTCAACAATCAAATGCCATTTACGGCACCACAAATGTCCATCCGCGGAGTATGAAATGCGAGTGTCGCTAATATCCATAAATCGCTTCTATTTCGAAATGATTTGTGCGAGTTCGTGTGTTGAACTCCAAAAATAAATAACATAACAAAAATGATTTTAGTGAGAGAGTTTTCACATTCATTCCACTCCATCAGTCTTTATTTGAAGATTTTATTTTCCAACTAAATTAAATGCACATTTAATTTGGCTAAAAATCCAATTTGCTCCGTTTATGTACTGGTCAGTTCCATGTTGTAGAGTTTGTTGTCACGATTCCAACGCAATTGAAATCATCATATTTCAATCTCATATGAAAAAGTTATGGGTTTTTAAACATTGGATAATTAAAGAAATAATTAATTAACACCTTGATTAACCCCTTAATTAACCTTTACTAATATCTCCTTATTCAAAACCGTCAACCCATCGTTCCCAGGAAGAAACCGCCATCGCTGCCACCAGGTTAGACCGGACCCCTATTGCCACCTGCCACGTTGATCACCGAGACGACATCTCCCCCTAGCCGAAACGCCGACCAACTGGAAGCCTTGATGGCCTCGAAAACGACGCTGAGACGCAGCGGGCTTGAGCAGCTATTCCACTCAATTTAGTTGACCATAACCGATCATCTTGGTTTAGATTAGAAGATCTTGCATCTCTCTTTGATTTTCGTTTTGGAGTTGGTTGAAATTTCGAAATGCATTGGGAGATTTTTGGGTTCAAAATTCGGAGCTTTTTGGCCCTTCAAACTTTTTGAACGATTGCCTGATATTGTGATAGGGGATTAGGGTTTTCCCTGTTTAAATATATATGTTTAATTATTATTTAATTTCAAAATTACTTGTTTATCAATTCGAACTCCAAATCAAACCCAATGACTGTTGTCCCTAGCTAAATACCCCCATTCCGGACATAATGGAATATGTTTTATAAGCCCATTCGACTATTTTGATCGGTTTTTATCAAAATTGAAATATAAATTAATATAACGGTCAATATTGAATTTGAACGTACATTATAATTTACCAGGGCCACATACTGACTCCAAAAATTACAGAAAAATTAAATCTAGCTATGTTTTGATGATATGGTCCTAACAAAACTAATTTTGTTAAATTTAGAGATCATTTGAAAAATGTTCTTTTTCTAGTTGATTAAATTCAAACTGAAATTACCAAACACATTTAAATTCACTGCGCTCACATATTAATTCCAAAAATTATGAAATTTGAAACCTAACAATAATTTGACATTCCAGATCCAACAAATGTTGTTTCATCGAATACAGAGGTTGTTTGCAAAATGGCTATTTTTAAGGCTATATATTATATTAAAATATAATTACATTCCATAGCGACTAATCTAAATTTTAAACTGGATATAACTTTCAATTTATAGTATGAAATCTCAGTTTCTTACATTCGTTAGGAAATTACAGTTCAAAATATTCCAACGTTTATTATTTTACTGAAATCTGATTTATATTGAATTATGTACATTCATTTGAAATTTGAAATCGAATTTTCAAACTACCATGCCATTTCGAGTTCGTTTTAGTTAAATTTTGTATTTATACGTTCTAACTTTGATTTAAATAAGTTTTAAATCATTGTTATTTAAAATAAACCATTTTAAATATTCTAAATACATTAAAATAGCTAAAACTAAAATTTTAAATTGGTTCAGAAATTCTGGGTTGTTACAATATGAGTACAACACTTACAACACAGTGGAAATAAATAATAGCTATAAAATGTTGAAGCCTCCTGCTCCAAGTTCTTCCAAGTATATCTGTGAAATCCTGACTACTTGACTGCCCGGAAAAATTTAGGCACCCAAGAGTTTAGGGTAAAAATAAAATAAACTCTGGATTAGTCATGGGACTGGTGTGAATAACTCCAACCACATGGTTTAACTTTAAAAATCACTTTACAAGAAAGGATAATCGTAAGGCCTATAAACATATAAATAAGGAATGGTTTTTCCTTACGATAACCTAAAATATTCTTTAAAACAATATTATTCTGATATTGTAATAGTGTCTAAATAAAATAAATAGCAATCTAGCAGAGCGCTTGCATCTCACGATTCGTATACATAATACACAATTAAAACCACAGGCGCTTATTGGGAATGGATTTCCAACTATGATAAGGTATGGAACCATCTTCCGACAGTGTATCTCTAGAGAAGAAATACACTGGGTTCAACAAGGATATCTTGCAACCCGACCACACATGACTGACCACTCATTTCGGTTGAGTGTATCGAATGTATGTCACCAACAGTTGGAATTAGCAACCATTTCCTGAAAGGGAAAACATCGATAGGATAAAACAGGAAATGAAATTTCTCTAGATAGGTGATAATACACCCTAATTTGGGGGCGACCCACTTAGCCATGCTTCCTGCCCGATTTTTGTGATTTCCCAGTTGTGCCTTTTCGGCATGTCACATTTTCATTCACTTTGAATGCCACATCGTCAAACCCACCAAATCATTTATTGATTTTCCCAAAAATATCACAAGTATAAAGCTAAGAGAAACGAATTCCTCTGGCACTAAATGTTATACGTTCGAAGAGATCAATGTATATGATCTGTTAGGCATACTCTATTGGACATCCGTCCATACAAGTTGTACTAAGACTTGAAAAACCGAAGGCACCAACCCGTCTTAGGCAATTTCTACCTAGAATCAATAAAACAACCCTTGCACTTCACCCCATCTTCAATTTTCTTCTGAATATTTGATTCGCAACGCTTATGCCATATAGGGTGGTTTTCAGATAATAAACTTGTTCCCGGTCTCTTTGTACTGAGAACAGAAATATAAAATGGGCCAAAAACTTTGATAGTTGGTTATTTGACTATCAAAGGAAAATATCCATACAACCAATGATCATATTTCCAAATGGAAATTCTATCGATCAAGCATCAAGCAATACTAATCCCTTTTTAATTAATTTCTTATTAGTTTATCATTTCCCAATTTCTCTTCGATATCTTTACCCATATATTTCTCCAAACACATTTAGCCTCTCACGATTCTTGGGAAAAAACATTTCCATCCATCATAACTATTTATTTTCTATATTCTTGAAAAATATCCCTTTTAACATTGGAAGACTTTTCCATATATTCACAAATTCTTATTTTATATATTTATAAAATATACTTTATTAACATTGGAAACATTTCAATTTCTTATTCACGCATTACTATTCTTCCACATTCACCAGTCCCTAACCGTAAACTAGTAAGAGAACAACTCCCCAAGTATCAACCCCGAAGGCCAAAACCAACATCAGATCGACACTGAGGAAGGCATTCAACTCGACTAATCTAGTTTCTAATTTCCTTAACTCCATTTCTTAACTTCTCATCAACAAAATCATTTCAATTTGTATGCTTAGAAACATTTCTAATTATATTTGGAAAATGTTTCCAAATTCCATTTATGGAATTTAAACGAACATTGTATAAAACATCATTACGACCACTCAACCAATTAATCGCTTATTAACTAACCATATCTCTAACCAACTTTTGCCATTGAACCTTAACTATTCCTTAGTAAATTATGAAGTCAATCAAGTTGGGGTATAATTACCTCTTAGACCTTAACTGAACAACATTCTTAACCTTGAAATTTATAAAGCTCACCATTCAAATCTTAACAAACATTGCTTATGCAAATTCTCGAATTCAGTTTACGAATCCACTTCTTTAACAGAAATCATTGATTATAATGATAGCATTATAATCCCTGCTTTCAGAGCATTAACTTTAAAATATAACTTTTATTCATTAGTTTGAATAAATAAATAAATAAATAATTAATTAATTAAAACGACCCAAACTTCTCATTACGGGGAAGCCCGGATTGCTTTAAGAACAAGACGCATCAGAATAGAAACAACATAACATTTCAATGCTATTACAACCATTACGCAGAGTGCAAGAATATATCAAAGTTCAAATAAATAATACAACAAAAAATATCAGAGATTAAAATACATAGCAGCGGAAATAAAAATGTATAAATACAATGCATAGCAGAAGTAAATCAACTACCACAACTGAAAGAGATACACGGATACATAGCTTTCCGAATATAGCTCCCACGGTGTAACAACCCGGAATTTCTGAACCAATTTAAAATTTTTATTTTAGCTATTTTAATGGGTTTTGAATATTTAAAATGATTTATTTTAAATAATAACGGCTAAAAATTTATTTAAATCAAAGTTAGAACATATAAATTTAAATTAATTATAAAACAAGCCTGAAATGGTGTGATAGTTTGAAATTTTGATTTTAAACTTCAAATGAATACGCATAATTCAATATAAATAAGAATTGGACGAAACCAGAAACATTTGAATCTGTTTAACTATATCATTCTAAAGAATGTAAAAAATTTAGATTTCACTTTATAAATTGAAAGTTATGTCCAGTTTAAGATTCGAAATAGTCGCTATGGAGATATTAATAAAATATATAGCCCTTAAAAATAGCCATTTGCAAACGACCTCCGTTTTCGATGAAACCACTTTTGTTGGATCCAGTATGTCAAATTATTGTTAGGTTTCAAATTTCATAATTTGTGAAATTAATATGTGAGCGTAGTGAATTTAAATGTGTATGGTAATTTCAGTTTGAATTTAATCGACTGGAAAAAGGACCATTTTTCAAATAGTCTCCAAATTCGATGAAATTAGTTTTGTTAGAACCGTATCGTCAAAACACAGCTAAATTTATTTTTTTGTAATTTTTGGAGTCAGTATGAGGCCCCGGTAAATTAAAATGTACATTTAAATTCAATATATATTGAGTTATATTTTAATTTTGATAAAAACAGTTTAAAATGATTGAATTGGCTTACAAAACATATCCCATTGTGTCCGGATGGGGGTATTTGGTTAGAAATGATAGTCGTTGGGTTCGATTTGGAGTTCGGAAGCAAAAACTTATTAAACTAGAATTAAAATAATATTAAAGAAATACATAAATATCCATTTTCCACCAAACCCGAATCACAACGCTCAGGCCGTCGCTTATTCAAATCCGATGGGCGAAAACCTCCCAATTTCGATCGTTAATTATTCTCAAATCCCTCCATATTATTTAATCAATCCAAAACAAATTTTGTAGAGGAATTTAAGAGCTTCAAATTCTTATGGCTATGATCTTTTTTCAAAGCGTGGTTCGACAGAAATCCGGCCATGAAGCACCGCCGTTGGAACCAGAATTGGGAAGGTCTAGGGCATGCGAGATGTTCCATGTTCAGGGCGGAGGTGCGACGCGCGTAGGCGCTTCAAGTGGGAGGGTCCGATCGTCAAACGATCGATAGTGGTGGCGGCGGTCCTAAACCTTAGGGCGCAGTGAAAGTTCAAGCAAGCCTCTGAAGGATCGAGGAAGAACAGTTATTAAGGGGGATAACGTTTTAAATAAACGTTGTTAAAGTTTAATTTATTTAATTAATCTAACTAATTATCGTATTAGTAATTCAAATGTTTATAATGCAATATTTTCTTCATACAAGGTCCAAATCTGATGATTCAAAATGTGTTGGAATCATGTTGGAAAACTCTATGCAATGAAACTGACTGGGACAGAAACAGAACGAATTAGAATTGGAAGCGATTTTAAATCAAAGCAGAACAATTCAGAAATAAAGAATGGCGGAGTGGAACCCAAAGTGAGAACTGCTTCTCACTAAATTATATTTTATCATGTTATTATATTCATGTATAAAAATAAATAGAATTGCCAGTGTAGATTTTTATCAGTTTTAATGATTATAAATTGTATATGGTGCCTGTTAGCTCACCTCCCTCGTCCACAGACCATGTACGATTTAATTGGTTGTATTGTGTGTTGATTGTGATGCTGAAATATTTAGAATAATTTAATATTATTTTACGATAGTTGAAATAAATTTATAAATATTCATTTATAATTTAAACAGTGAAAATTGGTTTATTAGGAAAATAATTCAAATTGAATTAGAAATGGTTAAATTTTATAACCAGTGATTATTTTAATAGACGGTTGTTGTTTGAAAACACCACACGGGTTTTGGGATGATATTTGACATACACTGATCCCAGTATTTAGTTGTATGTCAATCGATGGTTGACAGACTGTGAAAAACGTTATTTAATTATTTAATGCTTATATAGTTGTAAATTGCACTCTGGATGTGAATTGACTGTTTGAGGATTATTTATCATTATATATGAATATATGTGATGTATGAAATCCATAGAACTAAAATTATATGGTAATTGACCGAGTCGCATAAATAAAAATATTTTAAAATAAATAATATTTTAAAATAAAGAATATTTTAAAATGACGAATATTTTAAAATAAGAATATTTTAAAATAATAATATTTTAAAATAAGAATAATTTAAAATAACATTCAGTAAAGAATTAAAATATGATTTTGATGTCTGATTTTGGATGGACACGAAAATATTGAAATATATGAACCGAGTAAGTAGATAAACGCCATTTTAATTCGAATGGGTTTATAAATCGATTTTATTCATTTTATAATGAATGTGAAAAAGAATTAATTTCAAAATCTGATATTTTGAAAATACTATCATTTTAATATTATTATGATATGGAATATTCAATTTTGATTTAAAATTGAAAATGAAGTTGAAATCGCTTTAAAACGAATTTACAAACGATTTATAAAATATGTTTTAAATGAAAATCGACGAAATATATATATATATATATATATATATATATATATATTATAATGGCCGGAATATGACGCGTCGCGCAGTGACCGTTCGCGAGTATCGACCATTAACTTCAAATTGACGTAACGGAAGACCCGACCGTCGGATTCTCCTAAAACTGGAACCGTTGGGTTCGAATCCAAAAGAGCTTTCCAACGAATATAAGAGATTCAAATTTGAACGGTTAGATCTAGAAATATATCCAAATCAATTCTAGAAAAGGTCGCTTTGGATGCAGTTCGGTGGCCATTATTGGAAACTGACTGTAAAGGCCTTAATAAAATTATTAAAAATATGGGAAAATTATGTAAAATTATAAAAAATTATTTGAAAAGATTTTGGATGAAAAATTCCGTATTTGAAAAGATAAAAATATATTTATATCAAAATGAAATAGTTAATAACTAGAATAATAATACAATATTTGTAAATAAATAAATTGGATTAAAAATGGGTTTTGAAATAACCAGAATTTTCCAATGAATTAAATTGGAATGGATTAGAATGGAAATAATCTTCGGAATATTTCGATATTGGATTCCGTGATTATACAGATATTGTGATGGGAATTTGGGAAATACAAATATCGTTATTCCCATATGATATTCGTTAGTTTTAGAATTTGATATTGAATACAAGCCGATAAAATTTCTATTCAGAGCCATGTATTTGATATCAAATTGGATTTTGGGTTTGTCATGAATGGTGTCTTAAATAACACTGTTCTTAAACCCAGTTGAGAAAAGAATAAATCTTTTTATTAAGATGTAGAGAAGTTTACCAATCAATTAATGTTTAATTGGAATTGAAGTGAAAGTTGATTGTGGGTTTATCGTGAACTATGTTTTAAACGACATTTGTTCTTTAACCCAATTAACAGTGAAGAGATGATTTGGAATTTATAAATCTTTTTATTAAGATTTAATGGGCATTTTCCAGAGTAAAGTTTTCCAATTTAAAATATTAAATTGGAATTGAATGGAATTCGTTTTGGTAATAATCAATAAGCTTTTGTGAATGAAGACCATTACTATATATGGAATTTAAAAGGCTTTGCCGCTATTCCATTTATATTATTAGTCTAAAACGGGAATTTATATCGATTATACATTGGTATGATTTCCGTGTAGATTCCATTTTGATGGAAGATGATTTTGGGTTTATCGTGAACGATGTTTTAAAGGACATTCGTTCTTTAACCCAGTTAAAGACAGGATTTATTTCCTAAATTTGAATAATCATTAAATAATGATTTTTGGGAGCTTAAAACTAAAATGGAGTTTTTGTAATGGCCCGAAAATCCATACTATCAAAGCTGACTAATACAACACATGTCCAACTCAAATAATACAGAAATACGTGTCATTAGGGTTAAAGAAATAGAACAGATAGAAGAAGAACAAAAATAACAATACAAAATCTCACAGCGGAACGAAAAAATTATATTGTATAACATAACTTTTGAAATACAAAAGTTTGTATCACATATACATACCATTATCAGAGTACACACAACATTTGATACAGCGGAAAATAACTATAAATAACTAACGATGAAGCCTTTTGCTTCAAGCTCCTCCAAGTGTATCTGTAAAAGCCTAAAACACTTGACTTCCCGTACAAATATGGGCACCTAAGAGTTTAGGAAAAAAAAAATAAACTCTGGGTCAGTCATGGGACTGTGTGAGTAAACTCCAACCATATTGTTTAACCTTGGAAAATCTTTCAAAAGAAAAGGTAATAGTAAGAACAGCCCATGCATAAACATGGACGGTTTTTACCTTACTACAACCAAACCATTTTTGATATTTAAATCCAGTGATATTATAATAACATCTAATCAAATAAATAAACAAATAGTAGAATGCTTACATCTCACGCTCCACCTATATAGTATAAAATCAAAAACTGCAAGGCGCTTAATGGAGATTGGATTCCAACTATGATAAGGTATGGGACCACCTTCAGGTCAGTGTACTTTACAGGGGATACACTGGGGTTCAGCAAGAACATCTTGCAACCCGGCCACACATGACCGCCCACTCATTTAGCTTGAGTGTAGCAAATGTATTATCACCTAGTAGTTTTAAGGGCACACTGCACATCCACGGAGAAACAGAATTGAAAGATGTACAAATAAGGAATTTCTCTAGATTGGCGATAATACATCCTGCTTGGGTATGACCCACCTAGCCATGATGCCTGCCCGATTTTTGTCATTTCCCGATTGTGAGGCTTGAGGCTACGTTTAACTTTTTTGAACATCTGGCCACCATACACTTTGAATGCCACATCGTTAAACCCGTCAAATCACTAGTTGATCTTCTCAAAAATATTATGGGTATAAAAGCTAAGAGAAACAAATTTCTCCGCCACCAGACGTAATACTTGAAAAGATCGTCTTGTGCGATCTGTTAGGAATACTCTGTCAGACATTCATCCATACAAGTTGTCCTGGGACTGGACAAACAGAACAACCCTTGTATTCCACTTCGTCTTCAACTTTCTTCAGCATAATCTAATTCGCAACGCCTATGCCTATACAGAGTGGTTTTCGGATATTAAATCCAATCGGTCTCTTCGTATTGACAACGATGGTCAAAAATCTTAGATAGCCGGTGATTTAACTATCAAAGGAAAACGAACATCCATTAAACAAATCAAACAATCACTAGCCCTTTCTAATATTTCGTTTATACGTCCATTCCCTTATCGAATCCTATATATATCGTTATATCAATTTCTGGTTATCAAACTTCTTAAAAATATTCTAACTCCTTAAATTTCCGGAAAATTTCGCCAGCACCTCCTTTTTACGGCTCAATAGTTCAAACGCCAACTTGCCTCTCTAGGTCCTTTCCATTCAAAAGAAAATAAAAAAGCCAAGCATCTTGCCTATTAGGCTAATAAAATCTCATATGGAAATTGAAACATGTACCTTTTTGTCGGGCACTTAATATATAATCTTCAACTCTCTTCCTACTCTTCATCCCACACCTGTTAATCTATACACTCTTGCCTTTCATTTATTTAAATTACCACAACCATTTTGGATCAATTACCTTCCATTCCACTGCATAATAACCAAATTTCTTCATTTACTCGGTTCAGATCGACAATGTTCAAATACATTTTAATTCACCTGTAGACAAGTCGAATTCCATTTCTAATTCGAGTTCCGTATTCGATTTAAAAATTAAACCCCCAAATTTCAATTTACTTATCCCAAGTTAAATTCGATCCAAAACTCCTTTAAATAATAAATTTCTAATTAATTAACTTTATTCAATAGTTAAAAATTTGATTTTTGTTTCAAAAATCAATCCATTTACTCGACTTGAGTTCATATTTAATTTATATCTCAAGTCCGGATTTTAATGATGGATATTCAGATTTTTATTCACTAAAAATCCTTTTATTTCATTAAACAAACCGTATGGTTTTAAAAAGATTATGGCGTAGTTTTTCTGAAAATTTAATTTTGACATAAATCAAAATCTATAAAACGAAATTCAGATTTCTTTTCCCTTCCATTAGAAAATTATTATTTAGTAGGTCCAAACGTTTCTGGTTTCATCAAATTCCAACTTATATTGAGTTTTATGCACTCAATTGAAGTCCGAATCATCTAATTACGAACTACCGCTCTGCGGTGAGTTCATTTTAGTTATGATTTAAATATAAACGTTAACTTCATTTATAAAATAAATTTCAACTCCATTTTCAATATATTTAAAATAAACTTGTTATCCAAATTTTAACTTAACAATCCGATTTCCTAAACTCATCGATTATTTTATTCCATATACATACTCAATCATAAATTAATTCAAACTCCAATTTTATATATTCAATTCCAATTCACATGGAGTTAGGTTATTAAAATTCGATATAATCAAATTCCAATTATAAATTCTCTTTTTGGGAATAATCAATTGATTTAAAATTCTTCACCATTACAAACTAATATCATCCCTTGATAATAGTAAAGTCGTTCAAGTTGGGGTATTTTATTTACCTCTTAGACCTTGACCGACAACGTTCTTATCTTAAAACGGATAAGAGTTTCTAATTCCAAAACTCGATTACTTATCGTAAAAATCCCCTCTTCTATCCCATTTAAAAATATGATTTTAAAATGCCATTTCTTATTTTGAAAAATCCATTTCTAGTTTATTAGCTAAAATTACTTCAATATATTTGTGAACGTTGTTTATAAATCAATTTCCTTATTTAATATTCAACAAGCCTCCATTTAAATTCCCATTCAAATTTCAATCCCTTAATTAAAGTATTATTATAACTTATATATAAATATAAGCATAGAATCTATTTTCATATTAAAACTCTAAAATTCTATTTAAATAAGTTCCAATATCTTTAGGGAATAATATTTTATTTTCTATAATTTCAACTCTATTGAATTCAAATCATAAATCTGTATAGATTTATTTCAATCCAATTTATTCAGAATATCGAAAAAAAATTCATCGTTTTCTTCTCAAATGATTCCAAATCCACTTATTAAATCCATACTTGAATTAAAATTTCAAATTATACAATGGTAGTTGATTTACTTTATTTATAAACATTATTAATAAATTTCGCTTCATGTTTTAATATTAAAACAAGCTTCATTTCAAATTTCATTAGAAAATCCAATTTCCACTTCAGAAAATATTTTTTCCTTTTTAAATCCAAAAATCTCTTTTTACTATATAGGGCCAGTGATATTCTAATATCCAACACACAAATCATCCATTCAATTCACACATCACACATATAAAAAATATGTAAACAATACTAAATAATTTTGAGGAATACAGCTGGAGATCCAGTTGGATTCCTCCAACCTGTTTTTCCTACATTCATAGATATTAGGCAACATAAATAATACCAATCCTGCATCAAGGCAGGATATCGAGGTATAGAAGGTCATCCACTCATATATCGTGGGGCAATAGGGTCATCCGCTAATAATACTACGGGCATCCACTAATGGTACTACGGGAAATCCAATATATATAATAATAGCCACAACCACTAAGCCTAATATAACTAACATATATAATAACCAAGATTGATAAATAATTTATAAATGCAACAAGCAGCCAACAATTTATTTTTAATGATAAAAATAAAATTTTATGTGAGATTTACTCACCATGATTTTCCTTGCTGAATATCTCGTTAAATGTCTTATCTTCGCAGCTACGAATCAACTCGAATCATTTCAAATGAATTATTTTGCACCTACAAATATTTTATATTATTCATCGATTAACTGTTTATTTATTTTAATTAACTACAAATGAATAAATAATTTAATTCTTCTACGTGTTTTAAAATTCTATAAACGTGTACCTTATTGCTCGAAGCAAACTCCGCAATCACCGATGACCCTTTCACAAATCAGCCCCAAAACCACTTTATCCCATTTCGGCATCCTACCAAACTACTTACGGTCCACAACACTCTTGAAAATCCGCAAACCATCCATGCACTTCCCACATTATCCTAACAACATCGCAGATCACCAGAAACCAGCCCCCACTAGCAATGGAGCACCACTACTTACTTTATCCAATCTGTTCCAAGAAAACTCAATACCACCCAGCTTTGTTTACAAATCCCAGAAATCAACATATAACTTGTTGCAAAATACCCAGACCTGCCTCGTTCAATTCCATTGTCGAGTCCTCTCTTCTCCACCAAACACCACATCGCACCCATCTTCAACTGTCGTACCCTCCCATCCACAATCAACTGAAAAGAACACACAATTTTATCACCCTAAAATCCACAGAAACTCAACTAAAGGTGCTTCTCCTACCTGACATTGAACTTGGCCTCGCAGTGATGATTTTGAGCCGCGACTTCGATCTACAGTACTTCGACACTTTACATGTTACAATTCTTTTTTCCCCAATCGCACAAATCACTTGCCGCAAGGAGCTGCTACTCTTCATGAATTCAAAATGAATCCATGCTCAATTGAAAAAACAATGCCCAAATCCCTTAGCAACCTAACCCTAATCTATGCTAAAAATGTCGAGCTTTAGGAACTATCGCACTGCACCCTTAATTGAACGACTTGAGCTATGCCTTCCGAGGCAGATTCAATTCACGATCTTTTTTTAGTAATGGGAAACCGACTTCTGGAAAGTAAAGAAATAAAGAGGAAAGGAATGGTTTCCGTTGGTTTTGAAATGAGGGAGGCTGATGGGTTAATATAGATGTGAACGAAGGAACCATCCGTATGTGCCATTAAAATGTTGTTGCCTGGATATTGAAGGGAAGAGGCAAATTTCTGAGCTCGAGAAAAACATGTCCGCCTGAATTAATGCTTTAGGTCGGCTTTGTATAATCATAGGTTGGTAGATACTTAGTATTTTATTTTATTTCAAATTTGATTTTGTTTTAAAATATTATACTAGAATATCTCGTGGTCCCTCGCTTTAAAGTCTGAACTGCTATTTAACCGTAATGACTGACGTTATCAAATTATGGTGTTATTCTAAACTCCATGGAATTGGTTTTAGAATTTAATTCAACTGTATAGAGGAAATAACAATTTAAATTAACAACATAAATTAATTTCTATTAAAATATAAATCAATTTCAAAAATTTAGATTTAGTGATAATAAATAATTATTATTGTTCTAATTAAATATAGAATTTATATTAATCGATTAATTGTTTCGATTCAGTTTTAAATTCTGAATTCAATTATTATCATTTCGTATTACAATAATTCAATATATTCGATATTTAATCGAATATTAATGATTAAATCGATAAGTTAAATATAAAAAATCATTTATATTTCTAATTAATCATTCAAAAACAGATTTAAAATGTTTAAAATAAACTGACAAAAATCCGGGACGTTACAGATTTAATGAGTTGTTAATTATATTAAAAAGTTAATGTTTGCCAAAATTTGAGAAGTAATCGAGAATGTAGTACCACAAGTTTTACTCCTGGCGATTGTTAAATCTTTAATTAGATTTGAACGTGAAATGGTAATTAATTTTACTGATAACACAGTGGGTGTTAGATATGGAGTACTACCAGTTTTGCTCCATGGGATGAATAGGTTAGGATTAGGATTAATAAATAAGTGATTACTTCGGTAAAGTTCGCTAATCCCGACTAGTTGATAAACCTTAATTTGATTTAGAATTGATAAAGGATAAAATCAAATCTTTTGAATTGATATCAAAAGGAAGATTAAAGAATGAATTTAAAGGATTTTATCTTGGATAAAATTAATGAACCTTTCCCTAAAAATGTGAATATTTGAATAAAAGAATATTTTGGATTGGAATGAGGCGTATAATGTGTTTTTATAGCAATTATTGATTATAAAATACACGAGTTATTTGGAAAGACTAGGTTTATCCCATTCTGAATAACGGATACGATGACTAAAAGTCGACGATGAAGATGGTGGTTAAAGACCGGAGTTCTTCTCATCATTTGGATGATTACTGATATCTTGATTGGGTTGTACACCCAAGACGAGGTAATAAGTGGTGATCGTCCAGATGTCCTTAGAGATCGACCGGATATGTGAGGACCTCTCTCCTGTATTGGACATATGGGACGAGGAATAATGTACCTTCAGTTTCGTTCAGACCCAGAACAGACTTGTAAATGGATGTATGTTTGACATTGGATTTCATTCTGTATTGATTGATTTCTATTAAATATATATTTGTTTGGTAGCGGAGAATTTATTCTCTTGCTTAACACCCTTCTCTGAGACGTACGACCTTAGAGGTTATATATTAATAGACACCAGTTATATGGCGTGAATTGTCAGCATGGCATGTTGAGATGCAAACGATCAAGGCTTTTGTTGAAAAGCAGAGTCTTGTGGTTAATGATCAAAGCACGACTTTAAATAGCATAGCTTTTTGTATAGCGTTAATTCGCGAGCCTCACACCTGGTATGAGTCAAAAACGGGATTGCGACTATAGGGAGTGCATGCGTTTCTTTTTGGCTAGAAGTGGTGTCATGGTATGGAGCCCAATTTTTTTTACTTATTTGGATGATGGATTGTGAGGCGCCGAGGATATAGGGATATATGCCCATAGGGTCGACGTACTAACCTGTTTAGAGGCCCGATAGGACCAGGAAACGTGTTTTCAGGAATAATTAATCCACTAACGTAAGTGTGGACCGGCCCTGAAACATCCAAGGGTTTCCCAGAGTTTGTAATCCTGAGGCATTTGCTAGATTATCTCGAATTAGAGAGGATCCATCCCTTGCCTCGACTCATAGATGGAAATCCAATTTCTAACACGCAACTTTTCGGTTTTAATTGTAAAACTAGTATGGTGACATAATATATGGTACCTATGTCGTCTAGGATTGATACATTTATGTTGAAGTTAATTTTGACACTATGCACTTATAGTAATATAAAAAATGATTTGTTTTAAACGTACCAAGCATGTTTGGCTATTATAAGGGAAAACTCTATCCTCCGACTTGCATTGCATTGTGTGATGGGACCTGAGTCTTACAATAGCTTCATTTTTGAAAAAATATTGCGTTGTTTTATTTCTAAACTTATATTCATGTGGAGTAAACCCGTTCCGTGACATACGGCGTGGTCCCATGATTTACCTTATTTTAAAGTAAAGTTTAGTAACTATTTTGAGTTCTCACACTGGTCCCATGACTGACTCGGAGTTTATTATTTTTACCTAAACTATGGGTGCCCATATTTTCCACACAGACAGTCAGTAGTTTTAGTTTTGCAGATTTTTATTTAACAGGATCCATGATTATAGTTGGAGCTATATTCGAAAAGCCTTGTATCCATGTATTTGTTTCAGTTGTATCAACTGTTATTTCCTGTTATGCATTGTATTTATACATTTAAATTTCCGTTGCTTTGTATTTTAATTTCTTATATTATTTTATTTCCGCTGTGTTATATTTATTCATACTCTGATATATTCTTGTACTCTAATGTAAATTGTTGTAACAGCAATGAAATGTTCTATTGTTTGCGTCCGATACGCCGTGTTCTCAAAGCAATCCGAGCTTTCCCGTAAGGGGAAGTTTGGGTCATTTCATTTTGGTATTAGAGCTTTGGTTTACAAAGTACGAGAATAAGTCACATTAGAACAGAACGAGAGAATTCATCAGAGATGGGATCAGTAACATCCTATAAGAAATACTTGTTAGAGATAGGGTTAGTAATGCCCTAGAATGAGTTTGAAGAGTATTATTTATAAAATGAATTTAATTGTGAAATTGATATCTTATTTTATGTATTTAAGTATTTTAACTTATATTTAATTTGGACTATCAAGTATATGAAAATTTTGCATATACGCTTCATGAACGTATATTCGAAGTCTCAAATATACTTGGTAGATATAGAGTCACATTCTAGTCGCCTAGGGATGATTTTGATGATAGCGATCGCATCATCAAAATTTATATTCGAGTTTCAAAAGTGGGATATTTATATATTTCCAATTGACTGGGTGAGAACCAAAACATAATTAGAGTTCATTGTTGTGTTTTGGCATTGAAATATGATTTTTGAATATATATACAAAAGTTATATGTTTTGAAAATTTAATTCACAAATTGATTGCTGGTTGTGATGTGTGATTATTAGTTCAACTAATTAAAATACTGAGATGATAAAACCAATAAGAGAACGAAAGGTAAAATTTAACCAAATCGACACAAGTAGTGAACTGAAATGAAAATTGATTGGAGTTGCATACATATACATGTATATATTGAACAGGTCATAGCATGGAAGCTAAGAAGAGGAATAAAATTGTATGCCCGACAAATAGGTACATGTTTACAATATTTATTGGGTTTTTATGATTTTATGAGAAGATTGGCTAGCCGCTTGGCTTTTTCTTTTTCTTTTGGATTGATGAGGGCCCTATGCGGCAAGTTGTGGTTTTACCGATCAGCCCGTACAAAGGAGGTTATGGTAAAATTTAGGGTGTTGCCAAATTTTTGAGAAATTAGAAAGTTTTTAGAAATCGAAAAGTTGAAGAACTCAAGCCAGAATGAAAGTTGAGTTGGTTAGTTAAACAACTTTCAGCTCCGTTCCTTTTCGAGGACGTAAAGATTTTAAGTGGGGGAGATTGTAACAACCCGGAATTTCTGAACCAATTTAAATTTTTTATTTTAGCTATTTTAATGGGTTTTGAATATTTAAAATAATTTATTTCAAATAATAACGACTAAAAAATTTATTTAAATTGAATTTAAAGCATATAAATTTATTTTAATTTTAAAACGAGCCTGAAATGGTGTAGTAGTTTGAAAATTCGATTTTAAATTTCAAATGAATATACATAATTCAATATAAATCAGAATTGGACGAAACAGAAACATATGAATCTGTTTAACTATATCTTTCTAACGAATGAGAAAAATCTAGATTTCACTTTATAAATTGAAAGTTATGTCCAATTTAAAATTAAAATTGTCGCTATGGAATTTATATATATTTTAATAAATTATATAGCCCTTTAAAATAGCCATTTTGCAAACGATCTCCGTTTTCGATGAAACCACTTTTGTTGGATCCGGAATGTCAAATTATTGTCAGGTTTCAAATTTCATAATTTTTGGAATTAATATGTGAGTGTAGTGAATTTAAATGTGTTTGGTAATTTTAGTTTGAATTTAATCGACTAGAAAAAGGACCATTTTTCGAATCGTCTCCACATTCGATGAAATTAGTTTTGTTAGAACTGTATCGTCAAAACATGGCTAGATTTATTTTTCTATAATTTTTGGAGCCAGTATGTGGCCCTGGTAAATTAAAATGTACGTTTAAATTCAATATTTATTAATTTATATTTTAATTTTCATAAAAACAATTTAAAATGATCGAATTGGCTTACGAAACATATTCCATTGTGTCCGGAATGGGGGTATTTGGTCAGGAACGACATTCGTTGGGTTCGATTTGGAGTTTGGAAGCAAAAATTGATTAAACTAGAATTAAACTAATATTAAATAAATATATAAATATCCTTTTTCCACCAAACCCTAATCACAAATCTCAGGTGGCCCCTTATTCAAAACCGATGGGCGAAAACCTCCCAATTTCGATCGTTAATTATTCTCAAATCCCTCTATATTATTTCAACGATCCAAAACAAATTTTTAGAGCAATTTACGAGCTTCATATTCTTATGGCTATGATCGTTTTTCAAAGCGTGGTTCGACAGAAATCTGTCCATAAAGCACTATCGTTCGAACCAGAGTTGGGAAGGCCTGGGGCATGCGAGATGGCCCATGTTCAGGGCGGAGGTGCGGCGCGCGTAGGCGCTTTAGGTGGGAGGGTCCGATCGTCGAACGATAGACGGTGGCGGCGGCGGTCCTAAACCCTAGGGAGCGGTGAAAGTTCAAGCAAGCCTCTGAAGGATTGGGGAAGAACAATTGTTAAGGGGGATAACGTTTTAAATAAACGTTGTTAAAGGTTAATTTATTTAATTAATCTAACTAATTATCGTATTAATAACTCAAATGTTTATAATGCAATATTTTCTTCATACGAGGTCCAAATCCGATGATTCAAAATGCATTGGAATCATGTTGAAAAACTCTATGCAATGAAACTAACTGGGACAAAAACATAGAAATTAGAATTAGAAGCAATTTTAAATCAAAACAGAGCAATTCAGAAATAAAGAATGGCAGAGTGGAACCCAAAGTGAGAACTCCTTCTCACTAAATTATATTTTATCATGTTATTATATTCAAATATAAAAATAAATAGAATTGCCAGTGTAGATCTTTATTAGTTTTCATCATTATAAATTGTATACGGTGCCTGTTAGCTCACCTTCCTCGTTTACAGACCATGGACGATTTAATTGGTTGTATTGTGTGTAAATTATGATGCTGAAATGTTTAAAATATTTAGAATAATTTAATATTATTTTGTGGTAGCTGAAATTAAATTATAAATATTCATTTATAATTTAAACAGCGAAAATTGGTTAATTAGTAAAATAGTTCAAATTGAATTAGAACTGGTTAAATTTATTAACCAATGATTATTTTAATAGACGGTTGTTGTTTGAAAACCCCACACGGGTGTTGGGATGATATTTGACATACACTAGTCCCAATATTTTGTTGTATGTCAATTGATTGGTTGACATACTGTGATAAGCGTAATTTAATTATTTAATGCTTATACAGTTGTAAATTGCACTCTGCATGTGAATTGACTGTTTGAAGATTATTTACCATTATAGTTGAATACATGTTATGTATGAAATCCATATAACTGAAATTATATGGTAATTGATCGACTCGCATTCTGATTCAGAAATAAAGAATATTTTAAAATAAAGAATATTTTAAAATGACAAATATTTTAAAATAACGAATATTTTAAAATAGTATTCAGTAAAGAAATAAAATATGATTTTGATGTCCGATTTTGGATGGACACGAAAATATTGAAATATATGAAGCCGAGTAAATAGATAAACGCCATTTTAATTCGAATAGGTTTATAAATTAATTTTATTCATTTTATAATGAATGTGAAAAAGAATTAATTTCAAAATATGATATTTTGAAAATATTATCATTTTAATATTACAATGATATGGAATAATCAGTTTTGATTTAAAATTGAAAATGTAGTTGAAATCATTTTAAAACGAATTTATAAAATATGTTTTAAATGGAAATTGACGAATTATATATCATATATATATATATATATATATATATATATATTATAATGGCCTGAATAGAACGTGTCGCGCAGCGACCGTTCGCGAATTTCGACCATTAACTTCAAATTGACGTAACAGGGGATCCGACCATCGGATTCTCCTAAAACTGGAACCGTTAGGTTCTAATCGAAAAGAGCTTTCCAAAAAATATAAGAGATTTAAATGTGAATAGTTAGATTTGGAAATATATCCAAATCAATTTCGGAAAAGGTCGCAACGGATGCAGTTCGGTGACCGTTATTGGAAACCAACTGTAAAGGCCTTAATAAAATTATTAAAATTATGTAAAATCATGATAAATGATTTGGAAAGATTTTGGATGAAAAATTCCAAGTTTAAAAAAATAAAAATATATTTTTATCGAAATGAACAAGTTAATAACTAGACTAATAATCCAGTGTTTGTAAATAAATAAACTGAATCGAACATGGGTTTTAAAATAACCAGAATTTTCCAACGAATAAAATACGAATGGATTTGAATGGAAATAATCTTCGGAATATTTTGATATTGGATTCCGTTTTTATACGGATATTGTGATGGAAATCTGGAAGATACAAATATCGTTATTCCCCATACGATATCTGTTAGTTTCAGAATTTGATATTGAATATAAGCCGATAAAATTTCTATTCAGAGCCTTGTATTTGATAACAATTTGAATTTTCAGTTTGTCGTGAATGGTGTCTCAAATAACACTGTTCTTAAACCCAGTTGAGAAAAGAATAAATCTTTTTATTAAGATTTAGAGCAGTTTACAAATTAATTAATATTTAACTGGAAATGAAATGAAAGTTGATTGTAGGTTTATCATGGACTGTGTTTTAAACGACGTTTGTTCTTTAACCCAATTAATAGTGAAGAGATGATTTGCAATTTACAAATCTTTTAATTACGATTTAATGGGAATTTTCCAAAGTAAAGTTTTCCAATTTAAAATATTAAATTGGAATTGAATGGAATTCGATTTGGTAATAATCGAGATGAGCTTCTGTGAATGAAGACCATTACTATATAAGGAATTTAAAAGGCTTTGGAGCTATTCCATTTATATTATTAGTTTGATACGGGAATTATATCGATTACACATTGGTATGATTTGTGTGTAGATTCCATTTTGATGGAAGATGATTTTGGGTTTATTGCGAACAATGTTTTAAAGGACATTCGTTCTTTAACCCAGGTAAAAACAGGATTTATTTTCTAAATTTGAATAATTATTAAATAATGATTTTTGGGAGATCAAAACTAAAATGGAGTTTTAATTAAATTGAAAAGTTAATGTGCTAATTAAATTTGCCAAATTTGAGAAGTGATCGAGAATGGAGTACCACTAGTTTTACTCTAGGCGATAGTTAAATCTTTAATTAGATTTGAACGTGAAATGGTAATTAATTTTGCCGATAACACAGTGGGCGTTAGATATGAAGTACTACCAGTTTTGCTCCATGAGATGAATAGGTTGGGATTGGGATTAATAAATAAGTGATTACTTCGGTAAAGTTCGCTGATCCCGACTAGTTGATAAACCTTAATTTGATTTAGAATTGGAAAAGGATAAAATCAAATCTTTTGAATTGATATCAGAAGGAAGATTAAATAATAAATTTAAAGGATTTTATTTTTGATAAAATTAGTGGGAACCTTTCCTTAAAAATGTGAATATTTGAATAAAAGAATATTCTGGATTGGAATGAGGCGTATGATATGTTTTTATAGCACTTGATTATTGATTATAAAATACGCAAGTTATTTGGAAAGACCGGGTTTATCCTGTTGTGAACAACCAATAACGGGTAAAATTAATGGTTGAAGACCAGAGTTCTTCACATTGTTCGGATGATTACTGATGTCTTGATTGAGCTGTACACCCAAGACGAGGTAATAAGTGGTGTTCGCCCATACGTACTTGGAAATCGACTGGATATGCGAGGACCTCTCTCCTGTATTGGACATATGGGACGAGGAATAAGGTGCCTCCGGTTTCGTTCAGACCTAGAGCGGACTTGTAAATGGATATGTGTCTGACATCGGATTTCGTTTTGTATTGATTGATTTCTATTAAATATATATCTGTTTGGTGGCGGATAATTTATTCTCTTGCTTAGCACCCTTTTTTGAGACGTACGAGCTTAGAGGTTATATATTGATAGACATCGGTTGTATGGCATGAATTGTCAGTGTGGCATGCTGAGATGCAAATGACCAAGGATTTTGTGAAAAGCAGAGTCTTGTGGTTTATGATCAAAGCACGACTTTAAATAGCATAGCTTTGTGTACAGCATTAATTCGCGGGCCTCACACCTGGTATGAATCAAAAACAGGATAGCAATTGCAGAGAGTGCATGCATTTCTTTCTAGCTAGAAGTGGTGTCATGGTATGGAGCCCGGACATTTTTACTTATGTGGATGATGGATTGTGAGGCGCCTCAGATATAGGGCTATATGCTCATAGGGTCGAAGTACTGACCTGTTTAGAGGTCCGATAGGACCGGGAAACGTGTGTTCATGATTAATTAATCCACTAACGTAAGTGTGGACCGGCCCTGAAGCATCCAAGGGTTGTCCAAAGTGTGTAATCCTGAGGCATTTGATAGAGTGTCTCGAATCGGAGAGGAGTCAACCTTTTCCTCGTCTCATAAATGGAAATCCAATTTCCAATACGCGGCTTTTTGGTTTTAATTGTAAAACTAGTATGGCGGCATAATATATGGTACCTATGTCGTCTAGGATTGATACATTTATGTTGAAGTTGTTTTTGACACTATGCACTTATAGTAATATCAAAAATAATTTTTTTTAAACGTACCAAGTATGTTTGGCTGTTATAAAGGAAAAGTCTATCCTCCGGCTTGTGTTGGATTGTGTGATGGGACCTGAGTCTTATAATTGCTTCATTTTTGAAAAAACACTACATTGTTTTATTTCTAAACTGATATTCATGTGGAGTAAACCCGTTCCGTGACATACGGCATGGTCCCATGATTTACCTAATTTTAAAGTAAATTTAATAAATGTTTTGAGCTCTCATACCAGTCCCATGACTGACTCGGAGTTTATTGTTTTTACCTAAACTCCGGGTGCCCATATTTTCCATACGGGCAGTCAGTAGTTTTGATTTTGCAGATTTCTATTTAATAGTATCTTGGATTACAGCTGGAGCTATATTCGGAAAACTTTGTAATAGTGTATTTCTTTCAGTTGTATCAGTTGTTATTTCCATTATGCATTGTATTTATACATTTAAATTTCCGCTGCTTTTTGTTTTAATCTCTGATATTATTTTATTTCTGTTGTTTTATATTTATTCATACTCTGGTATATTCTTGTACTCTAATGTAAATTGTTTTGATAGCAATGAAATGTTCTATTGTTTGTGTCTGATGCGTCGTGTTCACAAAGCACTCTGGGCTTTCCCGTAAGGGAAAGTTTGGGTCGTTTCCAGTTGTAATCCAGGATCATGAGAAATAAAAATATCTGCGAAAAACAAAACTACTAGTTGCCCGTGTGGAAAATATGGGCACACATAGTTTAGGTAGAAACAATAAACTACGAGTCAGTCATGGGACTGGGGCGAGAACTAAAACAGTTATTACGTTCATTTTAAAGTTGGGCAAATCAAGGGACCACGCCATATAACATGAAACGGGTTTCCTCCCATGAATACCATAAAACAAACAACGCAATGCTAAAAAGGAAAAATGAAGCCACTAAGACTCAAGTCCCATCACACAACGCAACGCAAGCCAGAGGATAGATTTTTACCTTATAATAGCCAAATATGCTTAGTACGCGAAATTTATCTTTTATTATTACTAGGAGTGAAGAAATCAACTTCAAATGTAAATGTATTAATCATAGACGGCATAGGTACCATATATTATGTCGCCATACATAGGTTTACAACTAAAACCAAAAAATATCGTATTGGAAGTTTGGATTTTCATCATGATGGCTGCTAATTTGAAAGATTTATTGTGTAGTGCAATATTCAACGGCTTACGTCCCGGCTAGAGAAAACACCGTAATGCACATCCGCCTTTTTGGGAAATCACGTATTGTAATGGCTCGAAAATACATACTATCTGAGTTGACTAAACAACACCCGTCCAACTCAAATAATATAGAATTACAAGTCATTAGGGTTACAGAAAATAGAAAATATAGAAGAAGAACAGAAATAACAGCACAGAACCTCACAAGTTTGTATCATATATACATACCATCATCAGAGCACAATACAATATTTGATACAGTGGAAATAACTCTAAATAACTAACAGTGAAGCCTCCGGCTTCAAGCACCTCCAAGTGTATCTGTAAAAGCCTGAAACACTTGAATGCCCGCACAAATTTGGTCACCCAAGATTTTAGGAAAAACAAACAAAATAAACACTGGGTCAGTCATGGGACTGGTGTGAGTGAACTCCAACCATATTGTTTAACTTTGAAAATCCTTTGAAAGAAAGGGTAATAGTAAGACCGATCGACACATAAACATGGACGGTTTTTACCTTACTATAACCAAAACATTTTTGATATCAAAATCCAGTGATATTATGATAATGTCTAATCAAATAAATAATCAAATAGTAGAACGCTTGCATCTCACGCTCTACGTATATAGTATAAAATCAAAAACCGCAGGACGCTTATTAGAGATTGGATTCCAACTATGACAAGGTATGAGACCACGTCCCGATTAGTGTACTCTATAGGGGATACACTGGGGTTCAGCAAGAACGTCTTGCAACACGGCCACACATGACCACCCACTCATTTAGTTTGAATGTTGTGAATATATTATCACCCACAGTTGTTGGCCATCCAACCGTAATCCATTAGATACAAAATTGAAAGAAGAACAAGTAATGAATTTTCTCTAGATCGGTGACAAATATACCCTACTTGGGTATGACCCAACTAGCCATGCTGCCTGCCCGATTTTTGTCATTTCCCGATTGTGAGGCTTGAGGCTACGTCTAGCTTTAGAACATATGGTCATCATTCACTTTGAATGTCACATCGTCAAACCCGTCAAATCACTAGTTGATCTTCCCAAAAATATTACGGGTATAAAAGCTAAGAGAAACTAATTTCTCCGCCACCAGACGAAATACCTTGAAAAGATCGTCTTATGTGACCATTAGGAATACTCAGTCAGACATTTGTCCATACCAGTTGTCCTGGGATTAGACAAACATAACAGCCTGTGCATTTCACTCCATCTTGATTTCTTCAGCATAATCTAATTCGCAATGCTTATGCCTATACGGAGTGGTTTTCGGATATTAAATTCAACTGGTCTCTCCGTATTGACAACGATGGTAGGAAAACCTTTGATTGCCTGTGATTTAACTATCAAAGGAAAACAAACATCCATCAAACAAATCAGTTGCCCTTATCAATTAGTATTCATTAATTAAACTATTTCCCAAATTCCTTTCAATATTATATATACTGATATATTGCTTTCTAGTTATCTAAATTTCTTAAAAATATTCTAACTCCTTAAATTTTTGGAAAATTTCGCCAGCACCTCCTTTGAACCGGTAAATAGTTCAAACCCCAACTCAACTCTCTAGGCCCTTTCCATTCAAAAAGAAAATCAAAAAGCCAAGCGGCTTGCCCAATAGGCTCACAAAACCTCATATGGAAATTAAAACATGTACCTTTTTGTCGGGCACTTAAATTATAATCTTCGTTTTCTTCATACTCCTCATTCGATACCTGTTTACATATGTTCATCCATTTCCAACTCGTTTAATCAATCCATTCATTTTCACGAAAATCCACTAACCACTTCTATAATTAGTCTTTTGCTAATGCACTTCCGATTCGAACATATCGTAATCGAATCTATTTTAATTCGCTTATGCATAAGTCGCATTCCATTTATAACTCGAGTTTTATATTCGATCTCAAAATTGAATTCATAAATCTTATTCGCTTTACAATGTCAACTTCATTTACAAAACTCTGTTAACTAATTACTCCTCTTATTAATTAATCTTATTCAATAATTAAAGATCTAGTTTTTATTCCAAAAATCGATCCACTTACCCCACTTGAGTTGAAGTCTATTTTATAACTCAAATCTGGATTTTTTTTGATTGAAATTCAGATTTTTATTCAGTAAATATCCTTTTAATTCATTAATTAAATCGTTATGGTTTTTAAACGATTCTACTGCGACTTTTCTGAAATTTGATTTTAACATAACTCAAAATCTATAAAACAAAATCCAGATTTTCCACTTTCATTCGAAAATTATCATTTAATAGGTCCAACTGTTTCTTGTTTCATCGAATTCCGACTTATATTGAGTTCTATATACTCAATTTAAGTTCGAAACGCCAAATTAAGAACTACCCCGTTGCGGCGAGTTTGTTTTAATTAAATAAAATATAAACGCTTAAAAACTTTGTTATAAAATAATTCTAACCCCGTTTTCAATAAATTGAACCCGCTATCAAAAACAAACTTAACAATTCAGATTATTCAAACTTGTCGATTATTTTACTTCACATTCACAACTCAGTTATGAATTTATTCAAACTCAATTTCTTATATTCAGTTCTATCACCCGAAGTTAAATTCGATATAATCGAATTCCAATTATTAATTCCTTTATAAATAAATCAATTCAACGTCTTTTGCCATTACAAACTAATATCATCCCTTGATAATAGTGAAGTCGTTCAAGTTGTGGTATTTTATTTACCTTTCAAACCTTGACCGATAACCTTCTTATCTTAAGACGAATAGAAGTTTTAATACAACCACTTAGCTTAAATCTTGTAATGATAACGGATTTCGCCCGGACCTAATCGATCGCTAAATCATCTCAGACCGTTAGAATCCCGCATATGCTAACTCTGGGCATAGAACACATTAGAACAAAAAACATAAGACTTTTATAAACATCATAATAATGTTACATCAAAGGACAGAATATATCAGAGTACATTGATATATAATACAGCGGAAGATTAATTTATAATAAATGTAATACAATGCAGCGGAACAAATAAACTAACACAGCGGAAGACTATCATTGCTTTGGACATAGCTTTAAGCTTCGATCCAGAATCCTGCTCAATAAAAAAAATATCTGCAAAACAAGCCACTCGACTGCCCGTGTGAAAAATAAGGGCACCAGAGTTTGCAAGTGAAACAAACTACGAGTTAGTAATGAGAGTGGTATGAGAAATCTAACAGTTAAAATTTACTTTATAAATGTGAACCATATCACGGGATCACGCCGTACGTCACAGAACGGGTTTACTGCCCATGAATGTCGATGCACAAACAACAATCATAAATAATAGTCATATGGATCTACAATGCATAATACAACATGCAATTTTTTCCAGTCTACCCATTTAGGCTTAACCCCAAATTTAGATTTTTCAAATCCAATTCATTTTACAGAAATTATTCCTTTGGACTTTATTTCCTGATTTCCATTATTTCAAATCATTTGAAATACATATCTAGCTTTTATAATAAAGTAGATTTCACTTAGGGATCTCAAAAAACAAAACATTTGGAAATATGAATTCCAAAACGTAACAATGTATACAAACAAGTATGAAACTAAATATCGATCATGTTCCCTCAAACAAGGCTGTACACGCCTTAAACGAACCAGTATATATATATATATATATATATATGTGTGTGTGTGTGTGTGTGTGTGTATGTGTGTGTGTGCACCTAACGTATACATTGACAATGCACCATCCCACCTATGGGGGAAGACATGCACGCCCTCACACTTTTAGTCGCTCTCGGGTCACCCGATCTCTAGCCACATACTTGCTAAATTATTTTATATCCCGAAGTAGGGAAAATCATTTCACAGCATGATAATCACAAGTACTTTCAAATCTACATATATTTCTACTTCCATATCATTTCAAAATTATCGGCTATAGCCCTCGAAATCCTTTCTATTTTATAAAACATTCCCTGTCCAAAATCGGGAATACTATTCTTTTTACTTAAGGAACTCATTTCAAAATCATTTGTTAAAATTTGAAATAAACAACATTTCTAAACACCTTATAGTCAAATCGTGAAGTGTTTCACAAGGTGTTAGCACATAGACATTTTTACCCAACCCAATGCTAAATATAAAAGCATATTTTGCTCATAAACTGGTCGAGCATAATCCAAATAATCAATCACTCACAATCAATATCAGCAACCAAGTGAATTTGGTTCAATCACATTTCATGTTACAATAAAAGAGTATTTTATTGTCTACACATTTTCTACATTTCATGTTGCAATAACAAAAAGTATTTTATTGTAAAACAATTTCTGTCATTAACATGTTACAGTAAAATGAATATTTTACTGTTTATCATATTCTAACCTTAACATGTTACAATAAAATGAATATTTTATTGTTTATCATAATCTAACATTAACATGTTACAATAAAATGAATATTTTATTGTTTATCATATTCTAACATTAACATGTTACAATAAAATGAATATTTTATTATTTATCATCCTATATTTCATATGTACAAAAATAAAAAGAATATTTTATTCTCTACGCATCCTATGTTTAATACGACAAATAAAAAGAATATTTTATTTACATAACAACTTCTATGTTTCTAATGACAAATAAAAAGGAATATTTTATTTGCATAACAATTTCAATGTTTCTAGTGACAAATGAAAAGGATATTTTATTTGCATAACAATGTTCAATGTTTCTAATGACAAATAAAGAGGATATTTTATTTGCATAACAATTTCAATATCTCTAATGACAAATAGAAAGGATATTTTATTTGATAACAATGTTCAATGTTTCTAATGACAAATAAAAAGGATATTTTATTTGCATAACAATTTCAATATCTCTAATGACAAATAAAAAAATGTTCTGTTTGCATAACAATACAATATCTCTAATAACAAATAAAAAGAATGAATTATTTGTCTAACAATTACAATATCTCTAATGACAAACATAAGGAATTTTTTATTTGTCTACATGTTTTCTGCATTTTATATGACAAATAAAAAGAGAATTTTCATTTATACACAAATTTCTATATATATACCATGACAAATAAAAATGAATTTTCATTTGTATACAAATTTCTATATATAACATGAAAAATAAAAAGGGATTTTTATTTGACAACATTTCTATTTTAAACATGACAAATAAAAAAGAATATTTTTATTTGCGTACCATTCTATTTTTAATATAACAAATAAAAATGATATTTCTATATCTTAACATAGCCAATAGAAATGATATTCTAATGTTGTATACAAATTCCTACATTAATATGATAAATAAAAATAATATTTTAATTTGTTTATAAATCTATTTTTTTTAATATAACAAATACAAATGATATTTTTATTTGTTTTGCAGTTCCTACTTTAACATGTAACATAAAAAAGATATTTTTATGTGGTTTACAATTCCTACATTAACATGTTACATAACAAATAAAAATGACATTTTCATTTGCATACAAATCTAATTCTAACAATAAATGATATTTTTATTTTGTCGACCATTCTATTTGAACAAAACAAATAAAAATGATATCTCTATTTTGTTGACAATTGTATTTCAATAAAACAAATAAAAATGATTCTTTTATTTTGTTGAAAATTATATTTCAACAAAACAAATATAAATGATTCTTTTATTTTGTTGACAATTCTATTTCAACAAAACAAATAAAAATGATTCTTTTATTTTATTGACAAATCTATTTCAACAAAACAAATAAAAATGATTCCTTTATTTTTGTCAATTTTGTTTCAACAAAACAAATAAAAATGATTCTCTTATTTTGTTGACAATTCTATTTCAACAAAATGATATTTTTATTTTTATACAAATCTATTTCAACAAAAATGATGTTTTTGTTTTCATATAAATCTGTTTTAACAAAATTATTTTTTCTGACAATTCTATTTCAAAAAAATTTAATTTTTTATTTTGTCGATTATAATACAACAAAATTGACATTTTTATTTTGTCGATTCTAATACAACAAAATTGACATTTTTATTTTGTCAATTCTAATACAACAAAATTGACATTTTTTATTTTGTCAATTCTAATACAACTAAATTGACAATTTATTTTTTCAGTTCTAATGCGACAAAAATATTGCATCAAATGAACAGATCAACAAACAGCGTCAACCAATTTAAATCAAATCACGTACATGTAAGAATTTCTAAACATGATAATAATTAATTTATTTTTAATTATTTAAATAAGAAATCTCACAGTGGTTTTTATACCTTATTAATTTGCAGTCAGATCCAAATCCGTTTCAGTATGTTCTGAAATGTAGATCTCGAATTTACGATTTCAGCGGATCGAAAATCGTTCAGTTTCGTTTCTGCATAAACAAGTTATGGCAAATTTAAACATTTGATTATATAATGATTAATTAAAAATAATTAATCACTTTTAATTACTTTACCCATAAAGAAAATATCGGGTCCCCTCTGCTTCTTCCTTATCGGCTTCAGGTCGACATAACTTCGAGAATGACCAGCCCCTAGGGCATGCCATTACACAACAACTGAGATGTCGGAGTAGGATCGGATAACGCCACCAACAGCGCCTTCGAGTGCTCCCCCATCTGCCGCCATTTGGTCAAACTCAATGTCCCATTCGCTCCAGAACCACTAAGAACGACGGCGACTTTGGAGTCCATTTCTGATTGCCACGGTTCGCTAGGAGCGATCTCCACCGTTCATTGCGTAAAGCTTAAAGTGTTCTTCGATTTTGTCTTTGGGTTGAGGTTCTAATTCGTAATGGATTGGAAAATATTGGAGGATGAAATACGAATGCTCTCAGCCATTAAAAGAAAAGGATAGCGGCGGTTGTACGATGTTGGACTAGGGTTTAGAGTTTTAGGGCCTATTTATATTATTTTATTTATATTTAATTCCAACTTTATTTGTTTATCACTGTTAACTCCAAATCAAGCCCAGCGAATGTCTCCCCAAGCCAGATACCCCTATTCTGAATACAATGGACTAGGTCTCATCAGCCCATTCGATCGTTTCAACCCGTTTTTCTTTAATTTAAAATATAAAACATTTAATTATTTAATTTGATCGTACATTTTAATTTATCGGGTGCACATATTGAATTCAAAAATTCTCGAAAATTAAACCTAGCTATGTTTTGACGATACGGTCCTAACAAAATTAATTTCGTCGAATTTGGCGACCGTTTGAAAAATGGCCATTCTCTGGTCGATCCAATTTGATTGAAACTACCAAACACGTTTTAATTTTCCACGCTCACATATTAATTCCAAAAATTATGAAAATTGGAATCTAACAATAATTAGACATTCCGGATCCAACCAAAGTGGTTTCACCGAAAACGGAGGTCGTTTGCAAAATGGCTATTTATTATATTAAAATATATATATATATATTCCATAGCGACTATTTTAAATTTTAAACTGGATATAACTTTTTATTCCCGCTATGAAATTTCAATTTTTCAGATTCGTTAGAAAGATATTTTTAAATGGATTTAAATATTTTTGGTTTTACTAAAATATGATTTATTTTTGAATTTTGTACATTCAATTGAAATTTGAAATCGAATTTTCAAACTACCACGCCATTTCAGGCCCGGTTTAAAATCAAAATAAATATATCCGCGCAATTTCAGGCTCGGTTTAAAATCAAAATAAATGTATTCATTCAAACTTCATTTAAAATAAATTTTAAATCGTTATTACTTAAAATAAATTATTTTAAATATCCAAAATCCATTAAAATTTCTAAAATAAAATTTTTAAATTTGTTCCAAAATTCCGGGTTGTTACAATCTCCCCCACTTAAAATCTTTTCGTTCTTGAAAAGGAACGGAGCTTAAAGTTATTTAACTAACTCAACTTTCATTCTTTTCTTGGTTTCAATAATTTTATTAGTTGAACTAATAATCACACAACACAATCATCAATCAATTAGTTGATTAAATTTTCAAATTCATATAACTTTTATATATTAAAAAATCATATTTTCTAAAATCGAATTATATATATAATTACAAATACGTTAATTATAAACTTGTCACTCTCAACTCATTCTAGGGCATTTCTAATCCCATCTCTAATGAGGTTTTCTCATTCTAGGATACTACTGATCCTATCTCTAATGAATATTCTTTTATATGATATTTATAATCCTACCTCTGATGAGTCTTTTGTTCAGTTTTAACGAGTTGTACCCTAAAGATTTGAGTTAACCAAAGCTCTGATACCACGTGTAATGATAACGGATTTCGCCTGGACCTAATCGATCGCTAAATCGACCAAGACCGTTCGAATCCCACATACGCTAACTCTGGGCATACAACACATCAGAACAAATAACAGAATAAATTTATAAACATCATAATAATTTTACATCAGAGGACAAAATATATCAGAGTACATTGAGATATAATACAACAAAAGATTAATTTACAATAAATGTAATACAGTGCAGCGGAACAAATAAACTAACACAGCGGAAGACTATCATTGCTCTGGACACAGCTTTAAGCTTCGATCCAGAATCCTGCTCAATAAAAAAAATCTGTAAAACAAGCCACTCGACTGCCCATGTGGAAAATAAGGGCAACTGAGTTTGCAAGTGAAACAAACTACGAGACAATCATGGGACTGGTATGAGAAATCTAATAGTTAAAATTAACTTTATAAATGTAAAGAATATCATGGGACCACGCCGTATGTCACGCAACGGGTTTACTCCACATGAATGCCAATGCACAAACAACAATCATAAATAATAGTCATATGGATCTACAATGCATCATACAACATGCAGTTTTTTCCAATCTACCTATTTAGGCTTAACCCCAAATTTAGATTTTTCAAATCCAATTCATTTTACAGAAATTATTCCTTTGGCCTTTATTTCCCGATTTCCTTTATTTCAAATCATTTGAAATACATATCTAGCTTTTATAATAAAATAGATTTCACTTCAGGATCTCAAAAACAAAATATTTGAAAATACGAATTCCAAAACATAACAATGTATACAAACAAGTATGAAACCAAATATCAGTCATGTTCCCTCAGACAAGGTTGTACGTGCCTTAACTGAACCAATATATATATATATATATATATATATATCTGTGTGTGTGTGTGTGTGTGCGCGCACCTAACGGCTGCACTGACAAAGCACCATCCCACCTATGGGGGAAGACATGCACGCCCTCACACTTTTAGACGCTCTCGGGACACCTGATCTCTAGCCACATACTTGCTAAATCATTTTATATCCTGAAATAGGGAAAATCATTTCACAACTAATAATCACAAGTACTTTCAAATCTACATAGATTTCTACTTCCAAATCATTTCGAAATTATCGGGTATAGCCCTCGAATTCCTTTCTATTTTATAAAACATTCGCTATCCAAAATCGGGAATACTGTTCTTTTTTACTTAAGAAATCTCATTTCAAAATCATTTATTAAATTTTGAAATAAACAACATTACTAAATACCTTATAGTCAAATCGTGAAGTGTTTCATAAGGTGTTAGCACATAGACATTTTTATCCAACCCAATGCTAAATATAAAAGCATATTTTGCTCATAAACTGGTCGAGCATTATTAAAATAACCAGTCAATCACAATCAATATCAGCAACCAAGTGAATTTAGTTCAGTCACATTCCATGTAACAATAAAAGAGTATTTTATTGTCTACACATTTTCTACATTTCATGTTACAATAACAAAAAGTATTTTATTGTAAAACAATTTCTATCATTAACATGTTACAATAAAATGAATATTTTATGGTTTATCATCTTCTAACCATAACATGTTACAATAAAATGAATATTTTATTGTTTATCATATTCTAACATTAACATGTCACAATAAAATGAAAATTTTATTGTCTATCATATTCTAACATTAACATGTTACAATAAAATGAATATTTTATTATTTGTCATCCTCAATTTCATATGTACAAAAATAAAAAGATAATTTTATTTTCTACACATTCTATGTTTAACATGACAAATAAAAAGAATATTTTATTTACATAACAACTTCTATGTTTCTAATGACAAATAGAAAGGAATATTTTATTTGCATAACAATTTCAATGTTTCTAATGACAAATGAAAAGGATATTTTATTTGCATAACAATGTTCAATGTTTCTAATGACAAATAAAAAGGATATTTTATTTGCATAACAATTTCAATATCTCTAATGGCAAATGAAAAGGATATTTTATTTGCATAACAATGTTCAATGTTTCTAATGACAAATAAAAAGATATTTTATTTGCATAACAATTTCAATATCTCTAATGACAAATAAAAAATTGTTTTATTTGCATAACCATTACAATATCTCTAATGACAAATAAAAAGAATGAGTTATTTGTCTAACAATCACAGTATCTCTAATGACAAATAAAAAGAATGTTTTATTTGTCTACATGTTTTCTGCATTTTATATGACAAGTAAAAAGAGAATTTTCATTTGTACACAAATTTCTATATATACCATGACAAATAAAAATGAATTTTCATTTGTATACAAATTTCTATATATAACATGAAAAATAAAAAGGGATTTTTATTTGACAACAATTCTATTTTAAACATGACAAATAAAAAAAGAATATTTTTATTTGCATACAATTCTATTTTAATATAACAAATAAAAATGATATTTCTATATCTTAACATAGCCAATAGAAATGATATTCTAATGTTGTATACAAATTCCTACATTAATATGACAAAAAAAAAAATTAATTTGTTTACAAATCTATTTTATTTAACATAACAAATAAAAATGATATTTTTATTTGTTTTTCAGTTCCTACTTTAACATGTAACATAAATATGATATTTTTATGTGGTTTACAATTCCTACATTAACATGTAACATAACAAATAAAAATTACATTTTCATTTGCATATAAATCTAATTCTAACAATAAAAGATATTTTTATATTGTCGACCCATTCTATTTCAACAAAACAAATAAAAATGATATCTCTATTTTGTTGACAATTCTATTTCAACAAAACAAATAAAAATTATTCTTTTATTTTGTTTATAATTCTATTTCAACAAAACAAATAAAAATAATTCTTTTATTTTATTGAAATAGATTGACAACTCTATTTCAACTAAACAAATAAAAATGATTCTTTTATTTTGTTGACAATTCTATTTCAACAAAACAAATAAAAATGATTCTTTTGTTTTGTTGACAATTCTATTTCAACAAAATGATATTTTTATTTTCATACAAATCTATTTCAAAAAAAATGATGTTTTTGTTTTCATATAAATCTATTTTAACAAAATAATATTTTTTTGACAATTTTATTTTGTCGATTCTAATACAATAAAATTGACATTTTTATTTTGTCAGTTTTAATTCAACAAAATTGGCATTTTTATTTTGTCAAATCTAATACAACAAAATTGACATTTTTATTTTGTCGATTCTAATGCGACAAAAATATTCCATCAAATCAACAAACAGCATCAACCAATTTAAATCAAATCACGTACATGTAAGAATTTCTAAACACGATAATAATTAATTTATTTTTAATTATTTAAACAAGAAACCACATAGTGGTTTTTATTCCTTCTTAATTTGCAGTCAGCTCCAAATCCGTTTCAGTCTGTTCTGAAATGTAGATCTCGAATTTACGATTTCAACGGATCGAAATTCATTCAGTTTCGTTTCTGTATGAACGAGTTATGGCAAATTTAAACATCTGATTATTTAATGATTAATTAAAAATAATTAATCACTTTTAATTACTTAACCCATAAAGAAAATATCGGGTCCCCTCTGCTTCTTCTTTATCGACTTCAGGCCGACATAACTTCGAGAATGACCTGCACCTAGGGCACGCCATTACACACCTACCGAGATGCCGGAGTAGGATTGGATAATGCCACCAGCAGCGCCTTCGAGTGTGCCCCCATCCACCGCCATTTGGTCAAACTCGATGGCCCCATTCGCTTCAGACACACCAAGAACGACGGTGACTTTGGAGTCCATTTCTGATTGCCATGGTTCGCTAAGAGCGATCTCTACCGTTCATTGTGTAGAGCTTAAAGTGTTCTTCGATTTTGTCTTTGGGTTGAGGTTCTAATTCATGATGGATTGGAAAATATTGGAGGATGAAATTCGAACGCTTTCAGCCATTAAAAGAAAAGGATGGCGGCAGCTGTACGATGTTGGACTAGGGTTTAGAGTTTTAGGGCCTATTTATATTATTTTATTTATTTTATTAATATTTAATTCCAACTTTATTTGTTTATCACTTTTTACTCCAAATCAATCCCAGCGAATGTCTCCCCTAGCCAGATACCCGTATTCCGAACACAATGGACTAGGTATCATCAGCCCATTCGATCGTTTCAGCGCATCTTTCTTTAATTTAAAATATAAAACATTTAATTATTTAATTTGATCATACATTTTAATTTACCTGAGCCACATACTAACTCCAAAAATTTCTGAAAAATAAATGTAGCTATGTTTTGACGATACGGTCCTAACAAAATTAATTTCGTCGAATTCAGAGACCGTTTGCAAAATGACAATTTTCTGGTCGATCTAATTTGACTAAAATTACCAAACACGTTTTAATTTTCCACGCTCACATATTAATTCCAAAAATTACGAAAATTGGAATCTAACAATAATTTGACATTCCGGATCCAACTAAAGGGGGGTTTCGTCAAAAACGTAGGTTGTTTGCAAAATGGTTATTTATTATATTAAAATATATATATATATATATATATATATATTCCATAGTGACTATTTTGAATTTCAAACTGGATATAACTTTTTATTCCCGCTATGAAATTTCAATTTTTAAGATTTGTTAGAAAGATATTTTTAAATAGATTTAAATATTTCTGGTTTTACTGAAATCCAATTTATTTTTGTATCATGTACACTCAAATTGAAATTTGAAATCGAATTTTCAATCTACCGCACCATTTCAGGTCCGGTTTAAAATCAAAATAAATATATCCACGCCATTTCAGGCTCGGTTTAAAATCAAAATAAATATATTTGTTCAAACTTCATTTAAAATAAATTTTAAATCGTTATTATATAAAATAAATTATTTTAAATATCCAAAATCCATTAAAATTTCTAAAATAAAAATTTTAAATTAGTTCCAAAATTCCAAGTTGTTATAAATCTCACCTTTTATTCCATTTCTTACATTTGGAAATCTATTTCCAAAATTACTCAATGAAAATTATTTCATCACATTTATAAACATTTTTTGTAAGTTCGCTTCTTTATTAGTTAAACTCCTATTTTAATAATCTATTTGAAACTCGATTCCCATTTGGAATATTTTGTTTTAATAACTTATATTTATTTAATCTATTTTCACATTAATTTAAATTTATATTTAATACAATTCAAATATCTTTTGGAAATAATTTTTTTCTATAATTTGACATAGTGAGTTAAATTCATAAATCCATGTGTATTCTTTTAAATTCGATTTACATTCCGAATATCGGAATAAATTTCATCATTTCTTTCTAAAACGACTCCAAATTATAAATCCCTTTTTAATTTATAATTGAATTTAAATTTATAAATTATCCAATGAAAATTCTTATTTTTATTTATAAACATCGTTTACAAATTTCACTTCTTGTTTTAAATACTTAAAACAAGTATCTATTTCAAGTTCCATTTATATTTTCGGAAAATAAATTCCTCTTTTTAAAATCTTAAATATCACTTATAATTGACTACTTGTATTATTATTAAAAACAAGTTAATATTTTCTAAACCATTCGGAATTCAATTTCTAATCTGAAAAATAAAGTTTCTTTTTTAAATCTAAAAATCCCTTTTTATGATATTTTTAACTATCCATATCTAGGGCTAGTGATATTCAAACATTCAAAACACACAATTTCAATCATAGGTTTATAACACATCATATATGATTATATATATATATATATATATATATATATGCAAACAAACAATAATATGTTTTGAGGGATCCAGTTGGATTCCTCCAACCTATTTTCCTGCATTCACAGATGTCAAACAACATAGATAATACCAATCCTGCGTCAAGGAAGGATATCGCGGTATAAAAGGTTATCCACTCATATATCATAGGGCAATAGGGTCATCCGCTAATGATACTGTGGGCATCCGCTAATGGCACTGCGGGAAATATCTAATATATATAATAATAGCCATGTAACACCCCACGCCCATTAATGTCACTCTCAAAGGGAATGCATTAACTTTCATGGAGCATTATTAGTGTATAGAACAGAATATAACAAGACAGATACATATATTGGTACTTGAAAATTTTAAAACAACTTTAATTGCAGTAGGGAAATAGTTTGATTACAACAACTTCATTAACCAACGGTAAAACCAAGTACACTTAATATCCATCTTAACAAATAGTTTTCTGAGTACATAAAGTAAAAAGCATAACACCAACACAAGTAGCTATAAAAGAGATGAGCTGAACTTTACTTTCAGCAATCCAAGCACTTCCAAAAGAGGGAGAAAGAGATCCAAGATCAAGCTCCACTAGTACTAGTCCCACCTTTAGCACCTAGGGGGGGAAGGAAGAAAAGAGGTGAAAACAAGGGGGTCGGACATAAAGTATGGCGAGTATTATAACTTTAACAATATAATTATTAAAGTAATTAGGATAAGGCATAAACTGGTAAAACAAGGTATGACCATGAAACAAGTGGGCATGATAAAGCAAACAAGAGGAATATTCTGGCGTTAATCTCATTCATAATCACTGTTGGATAATTACTATACTGCACCATTACTAGTCACCCTAAAGGTTGATCCCACCTACAGAACTTAATAATGATATTGGTAGTTTCGTGTACCCCTAGTTGCCTTCATAGGTGCCGCCTGCCTCTATCTCCACTAGTTGTACCCACTACCCCCATGCGATCGGCTCCCTAACTCGTAGATACCCGTGCTGGTCCCAAAGTGGGGTTTATCACTCCTCAAAGTGGCAACCCGATACCACTAAAGATGCATGGCTTATATCTACACGATGCAACAACGTCTTACCTACCAGCCCGGGCCCACGCACGCATATGACCCCGTTGGACTTGCGTTGCCACCGCTAACCCGTTTTGACCTATTACAATCAAACCCAGTAAGCATGTCCAGTCCTCGAGCTCACAAAGATACTTAATGGGTTACTGGTTTAAAAAGGGTCCCCATGTTTGACACAAGATTTCCTCCTATGCTTGGTCCCCACTAAAACTTCCCACTTAACCCCTTCTTATTCATGTCTTCTTACAAGGTTTCAACTTGGTTAAGTGTTTCTAATCGTATTTCACATGCCACCCAGGCCACCCACTTAACCCCCATGTCCCACCACATGTTTATCTGGTTAAGTGTTACTTAATTCATTAGAACCATAACCTTATAAAGACCTCCCACATTAAACTACCATTTGCGGTTGCTGGATTTGCCAGGCAGGTCCGGGCAGTCTTATACCGCAAACGAGCCTAACCTCGTGTCTTTACAGTTATTACGCATTTAATTTGTGCCTTTGACCTCTCATATTAGGCTACCGTTTGTGGTTGCTGGATTTGCCGGGCGGGTCCGGGCAGTCTTATACCACAAACGAGTCTAACCTCGTGTCTTAGGAGGTTGATTATTACACATAATTATTTAACCCCAAATTGGATTAATATCCGTATTCAAATTTGTCAATAAATTCCAAATTAATTTATGTCCATAATTGTCACCAAAATTATGTCCATAATTTCAGGTATATAAATTTATACCAATTTATGTCTCAAATTAATTATATGCCTTTAAGGCCATTTTATGCCAATTCACAATTATGTATATTTAATATTTTCCCATTGTCCCCACGCTATTCGTACGTTTTAATATGACATATGTTAGACTCGCAAATAGACTAACTTATAAAAGAAAAGCAACATCACAACTTGCATAACACTTAAAATAGATCTAAGAATCATGGCATAAGTTTGCATATGCAATGGATATACATAAATCATGGATCTAAATATAGATCTAAACATGTAATCTTGAACTTGTGTAACGACCCACATTCTACGCATCGCAGGATCATAGAATATTTATTTTTTTCACATACGGAGTCGTATGGTCATGTAACTTTGGGGGATGACTATTGTGGTCATTTCCCATGTTCATGATTTTTGCCGATTTTTAAATGACTATTTTGCCCCTAGCTGATCTTGTTTTGGCCATAACTTTTGATTGGAAAGGAGTTTTGACCTGGAACCACTTCCATTGGATCCGGATGATGGTTTACAATTTCGTACAGTGGTCACAATAACCAAACGGACTCACGGTTTGGGAGATATGGCTGAAACAAGTTTCAAAAGGTGAAAAACTGCTTAACCGGGCCAAATGAGGTGATTAGGATATGGGCCCATAACTCATTTCGGGATTAGGGTTATGGAGAGGCTGAACTGAGTTAGGTTTTCATTTCATTTCAGTTTTCTAGCTGCCATTTACCTCCTATGTGACGACACGGAATTTCGCTCGATCCGAATCAGTCGTTAAACCGATCTAGATCGTTCGAAACCCCTGATCGTTTGAGAACAGGACAAATCAAAACACAAACAGAAGAACATTTCATTGCTATTACAACAATTCCATCAGATACAAGAATATACAGGGTATGAATGAATAAATTACATTCGATAAATATCAGAGATTACAATAAATTACATAGCAGCGGAAAAATAATACAAAGCACAGCTGAAGGTGATATACGGATACAGAGCTTTCCGGATATCATTCCAGCTGTAAACCAAGATCCTGTGAATATGAATCTGCAAAACCAAAACTACTAGCTGCCCGTGCGGAAAATAGGGGCACCCAGAGTTTAGGTTAAAACAATAAACTCCAGGTCAGTCATGTGACTGGTGTGAGAACTAAAACAGTTATTTAAAATTTTACTTTAAAAGAGAGTAATTCAAGGGACCACGCCGTATAACACGGAACGGGTTTCCTCCCAAGAATACCAGTGCATAGAATAAACAGCGCAATGCTAAATAAAGAAAAATGAAGCTGTTATAAGACCCAGGTCCCATCACACAATGCAACGCAAGCCGGAGGATAGGGTTTTCCCTTATAACAGCCAAAGCATGCTTGATACGTTTAAAACACATTATTTGATACTATTATAGGTGTATAGTGTCAAAACAATTTCAATCATAAATATCAATCATAGGCGGCATAGCTACCATCTACTATGTCGCCATACTAGTTCTACAATTAAAACCGCAATATCACGTATTGGAAATTTGATTCCGTCATGAGTCGAGGCAAGGGGCAAGCTCCTCTCCGCGCTCGAGACACTCTAGCAAATGCCTCAGGGCTACACACTCTGGGCAACCCTAGATTCGGCTGGGCCGGTCCTCACTTACGTTAGAGGATTAGTTATTCCTGAACACACGTTTCCCGGTCCTTACAGACCTATAATCGAGGCGCCTCATTCCAACAACCACAAAGGTGAAAAGTATATAAATGTCAGGGCTGGTAAGTCACTGACACCACCATAGCTAGAAAGAAACGTCGTGCTCTCCCAGCGGTCCGTATCCCGTTTTTAACTCATACCGAGGTGTGAGGCTCGCGAATCCACGCTATACACAAAGCTACGCCACAAAGGCCGTGCTTTGATCATCAACCACAAGACTTTTCTTTTCAACAGAAGCCTTGATCTATGCAACTCAGCATGCCACACAGGCAATTCATGCCATGCGATTGATATCTATCGATGTATAACCTCTAAGCTCGTACGTCTCAGAGAAGGGCGTTAAGCAAGAGAATAAATTCTCCGCCGCCAAACAGATATATATTTAACAGAGATCAATCAACACAAAATGAAATCCAATGTCAGACACACAATCCATTTACAAGTTTGTTCTGGGTCTGAACGAAACCGGAGGCACTTTCCTCGCATATCCATCCATCTCCAAGTACGTCTGGACGACCACCAACTATTTCCATCCTCTTGGGTGTACAGCCCAATCAGGATCATCAGTAATCATCCAAACGATGTGAAGACTTCCGGTCTTCGACCACCGTCTTCATCTTCGACATATCGTCGAATCGGTTATTCGGAATGGGTATAAACCCGGCCTTTCCGAACAACCCGCGTATATTAAAACGAATGTTACACAAACACAACCTACGCCTAATTCCAATTCATATTCTCAAGGAAAAGTTCCCATTAATTTTATCCAAGATAAATTCTTTAAAATTTATCCTTTAATCTTCCTTTGGATGTCATTTCAAACCAAATTAGGGTTTTCTGAACTAGTCGAGATTAGCGAACCACACCGAAGTAATTATTTATTTTATTTCCCAATCCCAACCTATTCATCCCATGAAGCAAAACTGGTAATACTCCATATCTAACACCATGGTGCTATCGGTAAAATTGATTACCATTTCACGTTCAAATCTAATTAAAGATTTAACTATCGCTTTGGAGCAAAACTGGTGATACTCCATTCTCGCTCGCTTTCTAAATTTGATAATTTAGATTATAGATTCACATTTCAACCTAATTGCAGATTCATTAAAACTCCTTTTACTGGGTTAAAGAACTAGGTGTTATTTAAAACACAGTTCACGACAAACCCAAGTCACTTCTATTTGTTATCGGGTTAAAGAACTAGTGTTATTTAAAACTCCGTTCACGATAAACCCATTTCAAATCCAATCAAATATATTAGAAATTCCGATTATTTAAAACCCCTTTTTAAATCTAAATTATTTATTTAAAAATAATTGGGTTTTAAATTTAGTTCAAAACTAGTTCATTTCGATAAAAATCCATTTTTATCTTTTCAAATATGGAGTTTTTCACCCCAATTTTTCTCAAAACATTTCTTATGATTCTACATAAATTATTACTATTTTTAATAATTTTATCAAGGCCCGTACAGTCGATTTCCATCAATGGCCATCGAACTGCACTTACAGCGACCTTTTTCGAATTTGATTTGGACGTATCGCCAAATCCAACCGTTAGATTTTGAATTTCTAATATTCGTTAGAAAGCTCTTTTCGATACGAACCCAACGGTTCCGGTTTTAGGAGAATCCGACGGTCGGATCTCCCGTAATGTCCGTTTGAAATAAATGGTCGAAATTTACGAATTGTCGCGGCGCGGCGCGTTTTATTCAGGCCATTATATTATATATATAATGTATATATTATATATTATTGTCGATTACCATTCAAAACGAATTTTATAAATAGTTTTGAATTCGTTTCAAAAACAATTTCAACTTCTATCTCAATTCAAATCAAAATTGAATCTTTCCTTATAAATTCGTTTTAAAATTCATTTCTATTCAATTCAAGTTTCAATTCAATTTGAATTCATTTCACTTTGTTTCAATTCAAATCGAATTCGTTTTCAATTCGATTCAATTCAAAGTGGTTTTCTATTCGATTCAATTCAAATTGGTTTTCTATTCGATTCAATTCAAATTGGTTTTCTATTCGATTCAATTCAAATTGGTTTTCTATTCGATTCAATTCAAATTGGTTTTCTATTCGATTCAAATTCAAATTGGTTTTCTATTCGATTCAATTCAAATTGGTTTTCTATTCGATTCAATTCAAATTGGTTTTCTATTCGATTCAATTCAAATTGGTTTTCTATTCGATTCAATTCAAATTGGTTTTCTATTCGATTCAAATTCAAATTGGTTTTCTATTCGATTCAATTCAAATTTGTTTTGTATTCGATTCAAATTCAAATTGGTTTTGTATTCGATTCAAATTCAAATTGGTTTTCTATTCGATTCAAATTCAAATTGGTTTTCTATTCGATTCAATTCAAATTGGTTTTCTATTCGATTCAAATTCAAATTGGTTTTCTATTCGATTCAATTCAAATTGGTTTTCTATTCGATTCAATTCAAATTGGTTTTCTATTCGATTCAATTAAAATTGGTTTTCTATTCGATTCAATTCAAATTGGTTTTCTATTCGATTCAATTCAAATTGGTTTTCTATTCGATTCAAATTCAAATTGGTTTTCTATTCGATTCAAGTCAAATTTGTTTTCTATTCGATTCAAATTCAAAGTGGTTTTCTATTCGATTCAATTCAAATTGGTTTTCTATTCGATTCAATTCAAATTGGTTTTCTATTCGATTCAATTCAAATTGGTTTTCTATTCGATTCAAATTCAAATTGGTTTTCTATTCGATTCTAATTCAAATTGGTTTTCTATTCGATTCAATTCAAATTGGTTTTCTATTCGATTCAATTCAAATTGGTTTTCTATTCGATTCAATTCAAAATCGCTTTATATTCATTTTAAAATGAGTAAAATCGATATAAATATCGTTCACGTCAAAATGGCGTCAATCTAATCAACACGGCTTCATATATTTCTATTTTCAAATATTCTATTTCCAATATTTCTTTTTCAAATATTTCCTTTTCAAATATTTCTATTTCAAATATTTCTATTTCAAATATTTCCATTATTAAAATATTTCGTTCAACACATGACTAATCTCAACGGATGAGTACTGTCAACACATGAACCTTTATATTATATTGATAAAGATATAAAATTTATTGTTAAAATATTACGTTCAACACATGACCAATCTCAACGGATGAGTACAGTCAACACATGAACCTTTATTTTATAATATTCTTTATTTTCTAAATTGGAATGAGGCCCAATCAGTCACCATATAATGTTAATTATATGGATTTTCACACATCACACGTATATAATAGCATTGAAAAATAATCAACCATCAACCAAAGTGCACTACACTGTATAAGCATCAAATATAGATATCTAACGCTTACAACAGCCTGTCAATCAATCGATCGACATATTTAATCAATCAGGATGAGTGAACTTCAAATTTCATCCCAACACCCGTGTGGGGTTTCAAATCAACAAACACAGATTTTAATTGTGTAGTTGGGCGATGTGTAAAATTTATCGACCCAATCAATGTCCTTCAAATAGGTGTACATAAACAAACCATCCGGTTTGTAAATGAATATTTTATTTATTCACATTCACGTTAAAAATTATATTTTTAACGATAAAACATTTTATTTCAACATATGAATTTCTATTGAATTCATTTATTCAATACAATGATATTTTTATTTTTCTAACTTATTTTAGAAAATTTCGGCGGCATAACGGCACGATACTAGAAACGGGACGAGGCCTAGCCTTATCCCCGGTCTAGTGAAGGCCCACGCCATTCACACATCAATCAAATCCATTCATTTCACCAAACAATTCAATTCAAACTAAATAATCTAACCAACTACACATCCAAACAATTAAACAAACAAGCCATCCATGGTCTGTGGATGACGGGTGTCGGGTGATACTAAACACCGTCTGCATCCTAGTATATATATATATAACTAGCAAAAAAAAAAGAAATTGAAAGGTGAGAAATTCTCACCGATAGCTATCCAACTTCACGACACTTCATTTATAGAAATCTTCGTCGTTATCGCATCTTTGTCATCTTCGTTGCCCGTAGCCACTACATATGTAAAAATAGGATTTTTACTTCGTTATCCAATATATAAAAATCGAATTTTTACTATGCTATTCAATATATAAAAAATCGAATTTTTACTTTGCTATCCAATATAGAAAAATCGAATTTTTACTATCACGCTATATGGATAAAAATTCTATTTTTACTTCGTTATCTTATATATAAAAATTCTATTTTTACATCGTTATCTTATATATAAAGATCTCGCCTTTTCAACTATAAAGATTTCACCTTTTCAATTCCATCACTATAAAAATCACATTTTTATTTTGCTACACATATAAAGATGATATTTTTAATATCTCTATCATGTAAAAATTATATTTTTAATTCTCTACATAAACAAAAATCACATTTTTATCCTTCTACAATATGAAAAATTATATTTTTAATACTTTAAAAATATAAAAATCATATTTTTAATTCTTTAAAAATATAAAAATCATATTTTTATATCATCTATATAAAAATCCTTTTTTTTATAAAATCGAATCGTTTCCATTTAAAAATCGAATCTTTTCTATTGTAAAAAAAATCGCATCTTTTCTTTATTGAAAATCTAATTCTTTTATAATTAGAAATCTATACTTTACCTATCATAAAAATCTGATTTTTTATTCATGTTATTATATAAAACTGATTTTTAAACTGTGTTTTTTTTTAAATTAGAACTATTACTCAAAAATAAATTATTTTAAAGCTTACCGGCTGAATCAGGGTGTAGATGGTGGCGCCAAGGTGGTAAGGCCCATCCAGTCAGTCACGGAGTCGGTTGCAAGCGTTCGAGGGCGGCGCAGCTAGGGTTTATTGGGCGGTGGAACATCGAATTAAAGAGGAGGGAGGAAGCTAAGCGGCTTTGAGGTGCTGAGGTGGTCGGATGTGGTTTGAGGAGAGCGCAGGGACGTGGGCAGGCGGCGGGGCCCCTCTGATGGCCGACGCTGGCCATCTGGGTGTTCCGTTCGTTCTTTAAAAGGGGGAAAGGCTAAGGGGAGAGCGCGAGCGCCTGCGGAGAAAGGGGGGTGTCAGCCGGAGATGAGACGCCAGGGGAGGAGGTGACAGCTCCGACGCGGGCGGCGGGTCTTGAGGGGGGGGGGAATGAAACGATTCGGCGGTTTTTTTTTCCTTTTCTCTGATGTTGATTTGGTTTATAGGGGGGCCAGAATGAGTTAAGGGGAAGGAGAGAATTTTATTATTATTATTATTATTTTTAATTATTTTATTTTGCAAAAAGTTGACTTTCGCATACGACCTCTAAACGAGGCCCACCGCCTGTCGTCCATACCGTATTACCCCCATTCCGAACACAATGGGATATGTATCGTAGGCTGATTCGATCGTTTCGATCAGTCTTCGTCAAAATCAACATATAACTCTATATATTGATTTTAAACGCGCATTTCAATTTACTGGGGTCACATACTAACTCTATAAATCCCTGAAAAATATTTTCTAGCTTCGTATTGACGATACGGTCCTAACAAAACTAGTTTCATCGAATTCTGAGACCGTTAGAAAAATGGCCATTTTCCAGTCGATTAAAATCAACTAAAACTGGTCAAAAGCGTTTTCCTTTGCCACGCTCACATATTGAAACAGAAAATTATGAAATTTGAAATCTAGTAATAATTTGACACTGCGGATCCAACAAAAGTGGTTTCGTCGAAATCCGAGGTCGTTTGCAGAATTTCCATTTTTAAGGGCCTGAATTCCATAGCGACTATTCAGAATTTTCAACTGGACATATCTTTTGATTCCCGCTATGAAATCTCAATTCTTCGGATTCGTTGGAAAGATATTCCCAATTAGATCCTATTATTTTTTGTTTCACTAAAATCCGGATTGTTTTGCACCCGGTACATTCAATTGAAGTTTGAAATCGAATTATCGAACTACCGCGCCATTTTCAATTCCTTTTATAATTATATATAATTATTTATATTCTAACGACGACGCGTATAAATATACACGTTCTAAATGTATTCAAAATTAATTTCTCATCTTTTTTATTTAAAATAATTCATTTTAAATATTCAAAATTCGCTAAAATCGCCAAAATAAAATTTTAAACTGGCCCAGATTTTCGGGTTATTACAATCTCCCCCACTTAAAACTTTTCATCCCCGAAAAGGAACAAAGTCGAAAGTGGTTTGATTAATCAACTCTACGTTCGATTTGGCTTTCATTCTCCAACTTTTCAGTTTCTGAGAATTTTCAAATTTTCAAAAATTTGGCTAACACCCTAAATTTTCGAAAAATTTCGCCATAACCTCCCCTGCACCGGGAGCCACGGGAAAATCCCGAAATTGCCATATAGGCCTTCTGATCTCAAAAAGAAAAAGCCAATAGGCTCATAAAATCATCATCACCCAAACAAAATAGTAAATTATAGTAAACATGTACCTATTTGTCGGGCAAACAAATTTTATTCTCTGCTCTAGCCTCCTTGCTATGACCTGTTCAAAGTACATGTATGTGCAAGCAAATGTGACCAATTTTCAATATAATTCAATATTTGATTCAATTAGGCATAATGGTTCAAAATTATCAAACAAATAAACAAACAACACAAACATCAATCAATTAGTGAATTAACGTTTCAAAATCATAAATTTTGATACATGTACAAAAAATCATGTTTTTGATGCCAATTCACAACAATGTGTTCTAACTATATTAGTTTTGGTTCACACACCAGCCTAATGGAAATATATAGATATCACACCTTCGTCACTCGAATATAAATACTGATGATGATGCACCATCATCAGAATCATCCCCGGATGTCTAGAATGTGATTCTATATCTATCCAGTATATTAAAACTTCGAATATACGTTCATCACGTGTATACGCGAAATCTATATATACTCGATTGTCCAAATTGAAAATAAATAAATATTCAAATACGTAAAATTGATTTAAATTTTCAAAACAAAATTGTTTTCATTGAAAAATATACTCTTCACACTCGTTCTAGGATACTACTGATCCTATCTCTAACGAGTCATTCTAATTGGATGTTACTAATCCAATATCTGATGAATTCTTTCATATGGTTCTAATGTGTCTTGTTCTCGAGCTCTGTAAACCAAAGCTCTGATACCAAATGTGACGACACGGAATTTCGCTCGATCTGAATCAGTCGTTAAACCGATCTAGATCGTTCGAAACCCCTGATCGTTTGAGAACAGGACAAATCAGAACACAAACAGAAGAACATTTCATTGCTATTACAACAATTCCATCAGATACAAGAATATACAGAGTATGAATGAATAAATTACATTCGATAAATATCAGAGATTACAATAAATTACATAGCAGCGGAAAAATAATAAAAAGCACAACTGAAGGTGATATACGGATACAGAGCTTTCCGGATATCATTCCAGCTGTAAACCAGGATCCTGTGAATATGAATCTGCAAAACCAAAACTACTAGCTGCCCGTGCGGAAAATAGGGGCACCCAGAGTTTAGGTTAAAACAATAAACTCCAGGTCAGTCATGTGACTGGTGTGAGAACTAAAACAGTTATTTAAAATTTTACTTTAAAAGAGAGTAATTCAAGGGACCACGCCGTATAACACGGAACGGGTTTCCTCCCAAAAATACCAGTGCATAGAATAAACAACGCAATGCTAAATAAAGAAAAATGAAGCTGTTATAAGACCCAGGTCCCATCACACAATGCAACGCAAGCCGGAGGATAGGGTTTTCCCGTATAACAGCCAAAGCATGCTTGATACGTTTAAAACACATTATTTGATACTATTATAGGTGTATAGTGTCAAAACAATTTCAATCATAAATATCAATCATAGGCGGCATAGCTACCATCTACTATGTCGCCATACTAGTTCTACAATCAAAACCGCAATATCACGTATTGGAAAGTGGATTCCGTCATGAGTCGAGGCAAGGGGCAAGCTCCTCTCCGCGCTCGAGACACTCTAGCAAATGCCTCAGGGCTACACACTCTGGGCAACCCTGGATTCGGCTGGGCCGGTCCTCACTTACGTTAGAGGATTAGTTATTCCTGAACACACGTTTCCCGGTCCTTACAGACCTATAATCGAGGCGCCTCATTCCAACAACCACAAAGGTGAAAAGTATATAAATGTCAGGGCTGGTAAGTCACTGACACCACCATAGCTAGAAAGAAACGTCGTGCTCTCCCAGCGGTCCATATCTCGTTTTTAACTCATACCGAGGTGTGAGGCTCGCGAATCCACGCTATACACAAAGCTACGCCACAAAGGCCGTGCTTTGATCATCAACCACAAGACTTTGCTTTTCAACAGAAGCCTTGATCTATGCAACTCAGCATGCCACACAGGCAATTCATGCCATGAGATTGATATCTATCGATATATAACCTCTAAGCTTGTACGTCTCAGAGAAGGGCGTTAAGCAAGAGAATAAATTCTCCGCCGCCAAACAGATATATATTTAACAGAGATCAATCAACACAGAATGAAATCCAATGTCAGACACACAATCCATTTACAAGTTCGTTCTGGGTCTGAACGAAACCGGAGGCACTTTCCTCGCATATCCATCCATCTCCAAGTACGTCTGGACGACCACCAACTATTTCCATCCTCTTGGGTGTACAGCCCAATCAGGATCATCAGTAATCATCCAAACGATGTGAAGACTTCCGGTCTTCGACCACCGTCTTCATCTTCGACATATCGTCGAATCGGTTATTCAGAATGGGTATAAACCCGGCCTTTCAGAACAACCCGCGTATATTAAAACGAATGTTACACAAACACAACCTACGCCTCATTCCAATTCATATTCTCAGGGAAAAGTTCCCATTAATTTTATCCAAGATAAATTCTTTAAAATTTATCCTTTAATCTTCCTTTGGATGTCATTTCAAACCAAATTAGGGTTTTCTGAACTAGTCGAGATTAGCGAACCACACCGAAGTAATTATTTATTTTATTTCCCAATCCCAACCTATTCATCCCATGAAGCAAAACTTGTAATACTCCATATCTAACACCACGGTGCTATCGGTAAAATTGATTACCATTTCACGTTCAAATCTAATTAAAGATTTAACTATCGCTTTGGAGCAAAACTGGTGATACTCCATTCTCGCTCGCTTTCTAAATTTGATAATTTAGATTATAGATTCACATTTCAACCTAATTGTAGATTCATTAAAACTCCTTTTACTGGGTTAAAAACTAGGTGTTATTTAAAACACAGTTCACGACAAACCCAAATCACTTCTATTTGTTATCGGGTTAAAGAACTAGTGTTATTTAAAACAACGTTCACGATAAACCCATTTCAAATCCAATCAAATATATTAGAAATTCCGATTAATTAAAACCCCTTTTTAAATCTAATTTATTTATTTAAAAATAATTGGGTTTTAAATTTAGTTCAAAACTAGTTCATTTCGATAAAAATCCATTTTTATCTTTTCAAATATGGAATTTTTCACCCCAATTTTTCTCAAATCATTTCTTATGATTTTACATAAATTATTACTATTTTTAATAATTTTATCAAGGCCCGTACAGTCGATTTCCATCAATGGCCATCGAACTGCACTTACAGCGACCTTTTTCGAATTTGATTTGGACGTATCTCCAAATCCAACCGTTAGATTTTGAATTTCTAATATTCGTTAGAAAGCTCTTTTCGATACGAACCCAATGGTTCCGGTTTTAGGAGAATCCGACAGTCGGATCTCCCGTAATGTCCGTTTGAAATAAATGGTCGAAATTTACGAATTGTCGCGGCGCGTTTTATTCAGGCCATTATATTATATATAATATATATATATATATATATATATATATTATCATCGATTACCATTCAAAACGAATTTTATAAATAGTTTTGAATTCGTTTCAAAAACAATTTCAACTTCCATCTCAATTCAAATCAAAATTGAATCTTTCCTTATAAATTCGTTTTAAAATTCATCTCTATTCAATTCAAGTTTCAATTCAATTTTAATTCATTTCACTTTGTTTCAATTCAAATCGAATTCGTTTTCAATTCGATTCAATTCAAAGTGGTTTTCTATTCGATTCAATTCAAATTGGTTTTCTATTCGATTCAATTCAAATTGGTTTTCTATTCGATTCAATTCAAATTGGTTTTCTATTCGATTCAATTCAAATTGGTTTTCTATTCGATTCAAATTCAAATTGGTTTTCTATTCAATTCAAATCAAATTGGTTTTCTATTCGATTCAATTCAAATTGGTTTTCTATTCGATTCAATTCAAATTGGTTTTCTATTCGATTCAATTCAAATTGGTTTTCTATTCGATTCAAATTCAAATTGGTTTTCTATTCGATTCAATTCAAATTGGTTTTCTATTCGATTCAAATTCAAATTGGTTTTCTATTCGATTCAAATTCAAATTGGTTTTCTATTCGATTCAAATCAAATTGGTTTTCTATTCGATTCAATTCAAATTGGTTTTCTATTCGATTCAAATTCAAATTGGTTTTCTATTCGATTCGATTCAAATTGGTTTTCTATTCGATTCAATTCAAATTGGTTTTCTATTCGATCCAATTCAAATTGGTTTTCTATTCGATTCAATTCAAATTGGTTTTCTATTCGATTCAAATTCAAATTGGTTTTCTATTCGATTCAATTCAAATTGGTTTTCTATTCGATTCAATTCAAAGTGGTTTTCTATTCGATTCAATTCAAAGTGGTTTTCTATTCGATTCAATTCAAATTGGTTTTCTATTCGATTCAAATTCAAATTGGTTTTCTATTCGATTCAAATTCAAATTGGTTTTCTATTCGATTCAATTCAAATTGGTTTTCTATTCGATTCAATTCAAATTGGTTTTCTATTCGATTCAATTCAAAATCGCTTTATATTCATTTTAAAATGAGTAAAATCGATATAAATATCGTTCACGTCAAAATGGCGTCAATCTAATCAACACGGCTTCATATATTTATATTTTCAAATATTCTATTTCCAATATTTCTTTTTCAAATATTTCCTTTTCAAATATTTCTATTTCAAATATTTCCATTATTAAAATATTCCGTTCAACACATGACTAATCTCAACGGATGAGTACTGCCAACACATGAACCATTATATTATATTGATAAAGATATAAAATTTATTGTTAAAATATTACGTTCAACACATGACTAATCTCAACGGATGAGTACAGTCAACACATGAACCCTTATTTTATAATATTCTTTATTTTCTAAATTGGAATGAGGCCCAATCAGTCACCATATAATGTTAATTATATGGATTTTCACACATCACATGTATATAATAGCATTGAAAAATAATCAACCATCAACCAAAGTGCACTACACTGTATAAGCATCATATATAGATATCTAACGCTTACAACAGCCTGTCAATCAATCGATCGACATATTTAATCAATCAGGATGAGTGAACTTCAAATTTCATCCCAACACCCGTGTGGGGTTTCAAATCAACAAACACAGATTTTAATTGTGCAGTTGGGCGATGTGTAAAATTTATCGACCCAATCAATGTCCTTCAAATAGGTGTACATAAACAAACCATCCGGTTTGTAAATGAATATTTTATTTATTCACATTCACATTAAAAATTATATTTTTAACGATAAAACATTTTATTTCAACATATGAATTTCTATTGAATTCATTTATTCAATACAATGATATTTTTATTTTTCTAACTTATTTTAGAAAATTTCGGCGGCATAACGGCATGATACTAGAAACGGGACGAGGCCTAGCCTTATCCCCGGTCTAGTGAAGGCCCACGCCATTGACACATCAATCAAATCCATTCATTTCACCAAACAATTCAATTCAAACTAAATAATCTAACCAACTACACAACCAAACAATTAAACAAACAAGCCATCCATGGTCTGTGGATGACGGGTGTCGGGTGCTACTAAACACCGTCTGCATCCTAGTATATATATATATAACTAGAAAAAAAAAGAAATTGAAAGGTGAGAAATTCTCACCGATAGCTATCCAACTTCACGACACTTCATTTATAGAAATCTTCGTCGTTATCGCATCTTTGTCATCTTCGTTGCCCGTAGCCACTACATATGTAAAAATCGGATTTTTACTTCGTTATCCAATATATAAAAATCGAATTTTTACTATGCTATTCAATATATAAAAAATCGAATTTTTACTTTGCTATCCAATATAGAAAAATCGAATTTTTACTATCACGCTATATAGATAAAAATTCTATTTTTACTTCGTTATCTTATATATAAAAATTCTATTTTTACATCGTTATCTTATATATAAAGATCTTGCCTTTTCAACTATAAAGATTTCACCTTTTCAATTCCATCACTATAAAAATCACATTTTTATTTTGCTACACATATAAAGATGATATTTTTAGTATCTCTATCATGTAAAAAATATATTTTTAATTCTCTACATAAACAAAAATCACATTTTTATCCTTCTACAATATGAAAAATTATATTTTTAATAATTTAAAAATATAAAAATCATATTTTTAATTCTTTAAAAATATAAAAATCATATTTTTATATCATCTATATAAAAATCCTTTTTTTTATAAAATCGAATTGTTTCCATTTTAAAAATCGAATCTTTTCTATTGTAAAAAAAATCGCATCTTTTCTTAATTGAAAATCTAATTCTTTTATAATTAGAAATCTATACTTTACCTATCATAAAAATCTGATTTTTAATTCATGTTATTATATAAAACTGATTTTTAAACTGTGTTTTTTTTTAAATTAGAACTATTACTCAAAAATAAATTATTTTAAAGCTTACCGGCTGAATCAGGGTGTAGATGGTGGCGCCAAGGTGGTAAGGCCCATCCAGTCAGTCACGGAGTCGGTTGCAAGTGTTCGAGGGCGGCGCAGCTAGGTTTTCTTGGGCGGTGGAACATCGAATTAAAGAGGAGGGAGGAAGCTAAGCGGCTTTGAGGTGCTGAGGTGGTCGGATGTGGTTTGAGGAGAGCGCAGGGACGTGGGCAGGCGGCGGGGCCCCTCTGATGGCCGACGCTGGCCATCTGGGTGTTCCGTTCGTTCTTTGAGAGGGGGGAAAGGCTTAGGGGAGAGCGCGAGCGTCTGCGGAGAAAGGGGGGTGTCAGCCGGAGATGAGAAGCCAGGGGAGGAGGTGACAGCTCCGACGCGGGCGGCGGGTCGTGAGGGGGGGGGGGGACTGAAGCGATTCGGCGGTTTTTTTTTTCCTTTTCTCTGATGTCGATTTGGTTTATAGGGGGGCCAGAATGAATTAAGGGGAAGGAGAGAATTTTATTATTATTATTATTATTTTTAATTATTTTATTTTGCAAAAAGTTGACTTTCGCATACGACCTCTAAACAAGGCCCACCGCCTGTCGTCCATACCGTATTACCCCCATTCCGAACACAATGGGATATGTATCGTAGGCTGATTCGATCGTTTCGATCAGTTTTCGTCAAAATCAACATATAACTCTATATATTGATTTTAAACGCGCATTTCAATTTACTGGGGTCACATACTAACTCTATAAATCCCTAAAAAATATTTTCTAGCTTCGTATTGACGATACGGTCCTAACAAAACTAGTTTCATCGAATTCTGAGACCGTTAGAAAAATGGTCATTTTCCATTCGATTAAAATCAACTGAAATTGGTCAAAAGCGTTTTCCTTTGCCACGCTCACATATTGAAACAGAAAATTATGAAATTTGAAATCTAGCAATAATTTGACACTGCAGATCCAACAAAAGTGGTTTCATCGAAATCCGAGGTCGTTTGCAGAATTTCCATTTTTAAGGTCCTGAATTCCATAGCGACTATTCAGAATTTTCAACTGGACATATCTTTTGATTCCTGCTATGAAATCTCAATTCTTTGGATTCGTTGGAAAGATATTCCCAATTAGATCCTATTATTTTTTGTTTCACTAAAATCCGGATTGTTTTGCACCCGGTACATTCAATTAAAGTTTGAAATCGAATTATCGAACTACCGCGCCATTTTCAATTCCTTTTATAATTATATATAATTATTTATATTCTAACGACGACGCGTATAAATATACACGTTCTAAATGTATTCAAAATAAATTTCTCGTCGTTTTTATTTAAAATAATTCATTTTAAATATTCAAAATTCGCTAAAATCGCCAAAATAAAAATTTTAAACTGGCCCAGATTTTCGGGTTATTACATCCTAAGAACCCAAATAATGGCATCCAACCTCTAAAACACCTACAAATCACTTTCTAATCAAGGATTGAGCTTAGCAACATCAGATCAAAGAGGATTAGCACCAAAGCAAGTTTAGAACTACTGTGTTGCATTGGGAACAGCTCCAAACAGAGATTCATTCCAGATTTGGTATTTTATTTGTGGCCAAGGTGAGTGATTTGCATAGTTCCTCACTAATTATGGTTAATTAAGGGTAATTAGTGTTGATTAGCGAATTTATACATGTTAAAAATCTAGAAAAATATTTATAAATTCGAAAATAATGTTTGAGACCTCTGTTGGAAATTTGATTTGGTAAAGTTTCACTAATCATATCATTAGTTTTGCCTAAACATGCTTAGGGGAAAATATGGGGTTTTGGGTATGTTTGATCCATTTTACATGCTATGATTGTTGTTTTGCTGTTTCTGGATGATTATACATGGTGCTATGACTGTATGGTATGATTTGTGATTATCTAGAAGTGTTAGATTGGTCAAAAACGCCGTCGAATGGCGTAAACAGCTTGCCGGACAAAGTGCAGGAAAGTACCCGAACCGGATCAGACCGTCTTACCCGATCGCAACACCTCTTCCGACCCGATCCGCTTGTAGTGATGGAACCTGACCCGACCCGAGTTGTAATAACCCGAATTTTCAATAAATTATTATAACATAAATCGAGGCAGAATTTAATTCAAAAATCAGAATCAGGGGAAACGGGCTATGCCATTGCGATCGTCTCGGAAAAATACGCGAAATAGAGTCCGAGTTTTCGAAAATCGGAGTCCGTATGACCCAGTTAAGGCCCATTGAAGTTTTCAGAAATTTCTATGCTAAAGACAGATTTAAAATTCAAATTAAACAAAATGGATTAGGGCTAATCAGGGTTAGGCGGGAAAATTCCCGCCAGGGGGCCCATGTCGACAGGCATGTCGACAGGGCACCCAGGGGGTCGACTGCCCTGTCGACAGCCCTGTCGACAGGGGGTGCCCAGGCAGTTCAGCCTGGTGCACCATTTCTGATTTGGGTTGGGTCAAGTGGCTTGGTTCTGGAGAATTCTAAGATCTGACGGGCCAAACCTAATCTAGGGTTAATCCTAGGGCCTAAAACACTCTAATTCTCTATAAATATACCCCTAATCCTACCCTAAAGCCTCATTAATCAATCTTGCAACTAAACTATGCCAAATTGAAACCTCAAATGGCCTCCATCTAAAATCCCTAGCCTCCACCTTCCTCAAAGTTAAATCCTATGATGATATGATGATCATACAACCTTTTCTATGTTGTATGAATGCTTAATAACTTGCATACTTCATTAAGTAGCAAGTTTGATTTGCTAAGTTTGTGTTTTTGGGATCTTGCAAAAGGGTTTTCTTATTTGAGGCTTTGTTTTGGTTTTTAGAAGGGCTTCTTCATCTTATTTGGTGGATTTGTGGCTTGTTTATATTTGTAAGCCCTCTTACCTTCACTTTACAAACTTTAAAGTTAATGTTTGGTGAAAGTTGAGATTTATGTGAGTTTAGTTGATTATGCATGCTTATGCGAACTCACTATGATATGTTTTATATGATTCATAAGTTATGCATGCATATGCGAGATTTCTATGCCATGTTTCACATGTTTCACAAGTTATGCATGTTTATGCAAGATCACCTTACCATGTTATGCAAGTTTAATGGATTATGCATGTTCACCTTACCATGTTATGCAAGTTTAATGGATTATGCATGTTCATCTTACCATGTTATGCAAGTTTAATGGATTATGCATGCTTATGCAAGCTCATCTTACCATGTTATGCAAGTTTAATGGATTATGCATGTTCACCTTACCATGTTATGCATATTTAATAAGCTATGCATGTTTATGCGAATTCACCATGACATGATTTGCAAGTTTAACATGTATGCATGTTTATTATGACATGTGAAGTTCACCATGTATGTTATGCCAAGTTACCTTTTTATACCCTTATACGTTATGACGAATATGTAAGCGAGATAATGACGTTGGGAGGGTTTGGGTAAACTTAAAAATACATGAAACTAAAAGATTGGGAATTTACCTATTAAGTTAGGTCTACCCCTTGGGAATTTACCTATTAAGTTAGGTCTACCCAAGTATATGTTAACTTGTAAATATGTTTTGAAGTGGACATGACATTAGATAACATGATATGGCCAACTCGAGGTTAGACCTAGTTGTGGTGTAAATCTTCCCAGGTAACCACAACGTGGGGTCTAATGTGGGTAGTTGGTCATGTTGCACCATAAGACCCGAGGTTAGACCTAGACGTGGTGTAAATCTTCCCAGGTAACCACGGATGTCTAATGTGAGAGGTTGGGTGCATTAAGTAATTAATGCCTCATGATTAGGGTTAAGTCATGGCCCACTAATACTTAACCAATAATGGGGATGCGAGGATTAGATGGGGTTAAGTGGTTACACTTAGCTAATTTAATCCAGGTTTAGTGAGGGGTTAAAACCACACTTAACCCTTTTAGAAACCCTAGCAACGTGGTCTGTTCCAGCAGTAATCCCAGTTTGGTATCATTCACAACCCTAGAGGCTAGGCTAGGGCGGGGCACGATTACTGGACTGATGTAAGCGACCAAAGCGACGGCTGAGTGGTACAGCGGTGCGGGTCCGGCGGGCTACGGACGTGCACGTAGTCCGATGTTGGACAAACTCGAGGCACGGGTACCAGTAGGCTTAGACTGTGCATTATTGCTTAGGTGTCTGGGGTTGACACCTTAGGGTTTGATACACCCGAAGGTGGACCCAGCACAGTCTGACTACATCCATGTGGGCCGTATGGACACCAACACTCGACGTGTTAGGTTTATAGAGAGCCGATCGACTAGACCGTTGGGCTGGGCCTTATACTAAGGTCACTTCATGTTATTGGGCCAAAGTTTGGGCTAAGGGATCAAAGATCTGTTTTGTGGGTTTGCTAGTACACTGTGGTGCAAAGTTTAATCTCGTCTATGTGATGTCACCTTTATCTATTGCCAGTATGTTCATCTCAGTTTCCATCATACTGTTAACTTTATCAGTTTATAGATTGATCGTAGTAGGGCTTACCAGTCTTTTTGACTGACCTGTTTTCTTTCGCTTCTTTTCTTCCGTTCCCCCCCCCCCCACAGGTTCTCAGGGAGGGACTACATCTGCTTAGTGGATCTTTGACTTGCTTGTTGGATAGCTCATGTATGGATCTGAGCTAGCTGTGGCTTATCTTTTATTTCTGGGGATTAGTACTGATGTTTACTATGTATTTTGTTATCACGTATCTAGACTGGAGTTGTATTTTGGATCATGACATTTTGATATTATGTACTTGACTATGTGGGTTTTCTGAGATGATGATGATGGGTTTTTATCTGCTACCGCTGCTTTACTTATATTTATTTTTATATACTCTGTCTTGCTATATCTCTGTGCATGTTTACCTTCACAATAACGCCTCTCCAAAGCTAGTACATTCTAAGGAGTGATCCTAGTGGAGGTGGGGTGTTACAATTTGGTATCAGAGCACAAGGTTTAACAAGATTGAACAAAACTTTTGAAAAAAAAAAACCCCTTTTTGAAAAACTATTTTCAAAAACCTACTAAGTATTTTCCAAAATAAAGTCTAGATTATTTTAAGGCTAATCCCCAAAAAGCCATCAGCGTTATCCTTCGTTCCCTTGACCTAATCTTATCTTATCTTTTGTTTCAGTATGGCTGAGAATCTTGACATCCCAGATGGAGTGAACGTACCACTCTGGTATAGGAGACTCCTAGAAGCTAGGGCGGCAGCTGGTCCCACCAACCCTACTCCCACTCCTCCTCCTGTAGTTGAAAATCCTATCCCTAATATCCCTCCTCCGGTGGTCCCTGTTCCCCCTCCTCCAGCAGTTAATATTCCCCCTCCCGTTGCTAATGTTCCCCCTCCTGTTGCTGAGGCTCCTCTTCCTCCTCCTCCCCCTCAGCATCCTCAGATTGAGTTTACAAAGGTGTGTAAGGATTTCAAGGCAATGGGGGGCAAGAATTTCCTAGGCACAGAATCTTTCGTTGAAGCTAGGAATTGGCTGAAGGACACGGAGGACTTGTTTGCCATCTTTGGAATAGATGATGAGAGGAAGATCTTATTGACTGTATGGCTCTTGAAGGATGAGGCGGCCTATTGGTGGGAAGTCACCAATGGGACGAGGCCCGTTGAGACTTGGGCCGATTTGAGGGCTAGATTTGTGACCAAGTTTCTATCTTCAGCTGAAGCAAATCTACAAATGGAGAAGTTCCTTGCTCTAAAGCAAGGGGATATGTCAGTCAAGGAGTATGTGAACAAGTTCAATCAGCTGGCCCGCTTTGGTTTGGATATAGTAAACACCCCGGAGAAGAAGGCTCTTCGATTTGCCAGAGGATTGAATGAGCCGCTATAGGGCTTGGCGATGTCACATATTCCGCATGGAGCCACTTTCGAGAGTTTGGTCAATATGGCTCTGCTCCAGGGAGAGGGAAAGAAGGAAGTCAAGTCGGGCGATACTCAAGCAAAGAAGGCTGATTCTCAAGGCAAAGGCAACCAAGGTCAAAGCAGTCAAGGAAATCAGAATAAGAACAAGAAGGGCAACAACAAAGGCAAGGGGAAGTGCAATTACTGTGGCATAGCTGGGCATTTTGCTAAGGATTGCAGGAAGAAGAAAAGGAAGCTTAGTGGTGGATGCTTTTCTTGTGGAGAGACTGGGCACTTCAACAAAGACTGCCCAAAGAAGAAAGGACAGGCTGGATCTTCAGGAGGGCAAGTTCATGCTCTCAATGCCGCTTCGGTTCCCGAGAGAGGTAGTGTTTCTGTTGAGAACCTTGTTTATATCTCTGATCTTCCAGTACGTACCTTGTTTGATTCCGGTGCATCACATAGCTTTATTTCATCTGATCTTGTTGATAGTTTGCACCTCAGTACTAGCTTAGTGGATGATCCCGTTTGTGTTTCGAATCCCATTGGGGGTTCTGCTCATCTATCCATGATATGTGAGGATCTAAGGATCTCTATACTCAGCGTTGAGTTCTTGTGTAGTGCGTATGTTCTAGGTTTCAGGGGATACGGATTAATCTTGGGCATAGATTGGCTGTCTAGATATGGAGCCATTCTGGATTGTGAGCATAGGGTTGTAAGGCTTGTGACTCGCCTGGGCAACACCTTAGAGATTTCATGCAATCCGAAGAATCCCGTCATGTTATGCTATCTAGAATCTCTCGACTCATCGGAGGAGGCCCTTCAGTCTGTAAGGGTGGTCCGAGATTATCCAGATGTGTTTGAAGAAGTTAAGGGGTTGCCCCCTAAACGAGAGATTGACTTTCGCATCTATCTAGTAGACAATGCTAAGCCTGTTTCTTTGCCCGTTCGGCATATGGCTCCGCGTGAGAGACGGGAGCTGAGCAAACAAGTGAAAGAATTGCTTGAGAAGGGCTTCATCAGAAGGAGTATATCCGAATGGGGAGCGCCTGTGGTATTTGCAACTAAGGCAGATGGCTCTCTTCGACTCTGCGTGGATTATAGAGAATTGAATAAGCTGACTAAGAAGAACCGACACCCGTTACCAAGGATCGATGATCTCTTTGATCAACTTGTTGGTGCCTCTGTTTTCTCTCAGCTTGACCTTGCTACGGGTTTTCATCAGCTCAGAGTGGCTGAAGACAGTATAGACAAGACTGCATTCAGAACTCCAGACGGATTCTTTGAATGGCTTGTTATGCCGTTCGGTTTGACGAATGCACCCGCGTATTTTGTGGATTTGATGAGTAGGGTGTTTCGGGAGTTCTTGAATAAGTTTGTCGTGGTCTTTGTTGATGATATTCTGGTCTTCTCCAAGGATGAGGAAGAGCATGCGAGGCACCTAGTAGAGGTGATGGATACACTCAGAGCACACCAGTTAAAAGCCAAGTTCTCCAAGTGCCACTTTTGGAGAAGGGAAGTCAGATTTCTTGGGCATATCGTATCCAAGCAAGGCTTAGCGGCGGATCCCGCTAAGGTGGTTGCAGTTCAGGATTGGAAGACTCCAAGGAATGCAACCGAGGTGAGAAGCTTTCTGGGTCTTGCGGGTTTCTATCGGAAGTTCATTAAAGACTTCGCAAAGATATCCGCTCCTCTTACTAAGTTGACGAAGAAGAACTTAGTCTTTGCTTGGGATATGGATTGTGAGCTTGCTTTTCAGAGACTCAAAAGAGCCCTTACCTCCGCACCAGTTCTAGCCTTACCCGATGGTGGTAAGATATTTACCGTGTACACTGACGCTTGTGGCACGGGATTGGGTGCCGTTCTGATGCAAGAGGGCAGAGTTATATGCTTTGGTGGAAGGCAACTTAAGGTGCATGAGAGGAATTATCCCACTCATGATCTAGAGCTAGCAGCGATTGTATATGCGCTCAAAGCATGGCGTCATTATCTTCTGGGAGAGAGATTCGAGCTATATACTGATCATAAGTCTTTAAAGTATCTCTTTTCGCAGAAAGATCTGAACTTAAGACAGCAGAGATGGATGGAATTTTTGGCTTCCTATGATTTTGAGATATCCTATACCCCTGGCAAGGGGAATGTTGTAGCGGATGCGTTGAGTAGGAAAAGGTTGACACTAAGTCCTCTGTTTGTTGAGATGAAGAATTTAGAGTTCTTAGCGACCTTTGATTTCTCTTTGGCAATGGAGTCGGTGACCGGTTCCTTGGCATCTTTAGAGCTCAGGCCTACCCTCCTAGATCGAGTTGGGACTTCGCAAAAGGAAGACCCTCAGATAATTGAGATCTTGGATAAGCTGGTTCGAGGGGAGACATCTAGTCACCTTGCTCGATATTCTATAGACGATAAGGGTTGGCTGAGGAGAGATGGAAGGCTTTGCGTCCCGATGGTAGAAGACTTGGTGAGGAAAGTTCTGGAGGAAGCACATCGCTCCAAGATGACTATACATCCAGGGGGTGATAAGATGTATAAGGACATGAAGCGCGTTTTCTTCTGGCCCGGAATGAAAAAGGATGTGGCGGAGTTTGTCTCGAGATGTGTTACTTGTCAGAGAGTAAAAGCTGAGTCGAAGAAGCCCGGTGGGCTATTACATCCGCTAGAGGTCCCGCTATGGGAGTGGGAGAGCATTTCTATGGACTTTATTGATGGGCTTCCAAGGTCCAGGAAGGGGAATACGAGCATATGGGTCATTGTGGATAGGCTCACGAAGAGTGCTCACTTTATCCCGGTGAAGAGCAAAAGGACAGCATCTGGACTAGCATCAGTGTATCTTCGTGAGATAGTGCGACTACATGGAGTCCCTTCCAGCATAGTCAGTGACCGGGACCCCATCTTTACTAGTCAGTTCTGGAACAGCTTGCAGGAGGCTATGGGCACGAAATTGAACCTGAGTACGGCCTATCACCCACAAACAGACGGCCAGACAGAAAGGGTGAATAGGGTACTTGAGGACTTGTTGAGGCTTTGCATTCTAGATTTTGGTGGTGCTTGGGAAGACCATCTCCCTCTTGTCGAGTTTGCATACAACAACAGTTATCAGGCGAGCATAGGGATGGCACCCTTTGAGGCTTTATATGGGAGGCCGTGCAAGTCACCTACATGTTGGTGGGAATCCACGGATAAGCTTATACTTGGACCCGACATGATTAGGGATACATCCGAGAAGGTTGAGTTGATTAGAAGACGGATGAAAGCGGCCCAAGACCGGCAGAAATCCTATGCTGACAAGCGAAGGTCCGAATTGGAGTTTGAGGTTGGGGACAAGGTTTTCGTGAAGGTTTCTCCTTTGCGGAATGTGGTCCGATTTGGAGCTGTTGGGAAGCTAGCACCGAGATTTGTTGGACCCTTCCCCATCATTGAGAGAATTGGGAAAATGGCTTATAGAGTGCAATTGCCCGAGAAGTTGTCCGGAGTGCATAATGTCTTTCATGTCTCGCATCTCCGAAAGTGCCTGCATGAGTCCGCTGAGGTGGTTGAGCCTAGCATGCTTGAAGACGTGGAGGTAGAGAAAGAAGCAACTTTAAGGAAAGCTCCGATTCGTATCTTGGGGACAGAGACCAAGAAGCTAAGGAATCGCGAGGTCAGGTTAGTGAAAGTTCAATGGGGTGAAGCCGAAGAGGACGCAACTTGGGAAACCGAGGAGAAGATGCGTGGGCTTTATCCATTCCTGTTTGAGGGTACACTCTCAATCTCTTCCCTTTGCTAGTATATCTTTCTCTTTGCTAATTCATATTTATCTAGTTATCGTACTAAGCTTGTCATGAGAACCTTAGGTAGAAACCCTTTGGATGAAACATGTGTTTGAAGCATGTTATGGTTGATGGTTGCAAGTGGTTGCAAGTGTTTGCAAGTGGTCACTCGTGGATGCATGATACACATTAGGCACTAGATCGGCTCACACACTCCTCATATTGCATGTGCATGAGTGTTTATGCTTATTCTTGGATGAAATTTGTATGCAATCACATGGATGTTGCATATGGATGTATGATTGAGCACGCATATAAAGATTATACATTATGTTAGGGATTTGCATACATATGGATACATTTCACTAACATATTTTGCATTGATCATTGCATTAGATAGGTACATATACACACACTTTTGCATATGTTCATACAGCATTTAGAATCCTTTAAGGACAATGGTTGCTCGTGGATGATGTTTTGAGTAGATGGATGCTGGATGGTAGGATATGTTCTTCCTAACTTGAAGATTTCGGGGACGAAATCCTTTAAGGAGGGGAGAATGTAATAACCCGAATTTTCAATAAATTATTATAACATAAATCGAGGCAGAATTTAATTCAAAAATCAGAATCAGGGGAAACGGGCTATGCCATTGCGATCGTCTCGGAAAAATACGCGAAATAGAGTCCGAGTTTTCGAAAATCGGAGTCCGTATGACCCAGTTAAGGCCCATTGAAGTTTTCAGAAATTTCTATGCTAAAGACAGATTTAAAATTCAAATTAAACAAAATGGATTAGGGCTAATCAGGGTTAGGCGGGAAAATTCCCGCCAGGGGGCCCATGTCGACAGGCATGTCGACAGGGCACCCAGGGGGTCGACTGCCCTGTCGACAGCCCTGTCGACAGGGGGTGCCCAGGCAGTTCAGCCTGGTGCACCATTTCTGATTTGGGTTGGGTCAAGTGGCTTGGTTCTGGAGAATTCTAAGATCTGACGGGCCAAACCTAATCTAGGGTTAATCCTAGGGCCTAAAACACTCTAATTCTCTATAAATATACCCCTAATCCTACCCTAAAGCCTCATTAATCAATCTTGCAACTAAACTATGCCAAATTGAAACCTCAAATGGCCTCCATCTAAAATCCCTAGCCTCCACCTTCCTCAAAGTTAAATCCTATGATGATATGATGATCATACAACCTTTTCTATGTTGTATGAATGCTTAATAACTTGCATACTTCATTAAGTAGCAAGTTTGATTTGCTAAGTTTGTGTTTTTGGGATCTTGCAAAAGGGTTTTCTTATTTGAGGCTTTGTTTTGGTTTTTAAAAGGGCTTCTTCATCTTATTTGGTGGATTTGTGGCTTGTTTATATTTGTAAGCCCTCTTACCTTCACTTTACAAACTTTAAAGTTAATGTTTGGTGAAAGTTGAGATTTATGTGAGTTTAGTTGATTATGCATGCTTATGCGAACTCACTATGATATGTTTTATATGATTCATAAGTTATGCATGCATATGCGAGATTTCTATGCCATGTTTCACATGTTTCACAAGTTATGCATGTTTATGCAAGATCACCTTACCATGTTATGCAAGTTTAATGGATTATGCATGTTCACCTTACCATGTTATGCAAGTTTAATGGATTATGCATGTTCATCTTACCATGTTATGCAAGTTTAATGGATTATGCATGCTTATGCAAGCTCATCTTACCATGTTATGCAAGTTTAATGGATTATGCATGTTCACCTTACCATGTTATGCATATTTAATAAGCTATGCATGTTTATGCGAATTCACCATGACATGATTTGCAAGTTTAACATGTATGCATGTTTATTATGACATGTGAAGTTCACCATGTATGTTATGCCAAGTTACCTTTTTATACCCTTATACGTTATGACGAATATGTAAGCGAGATAATGACGTTGGGAGGGTTTGGGTAAACTTAAAAATACATGAAACTAAAAGATTGGGAATTTACCTATTAAGTTAGGTCTACCCCTTGGGAATTTACCTATTAAGTTAGGTCTACCCAAGTATATGTTAACTTGTAAATATGTTTTGAAGTGGACATGACATTAGATAACATGATATGGCCAACTCGAGGTTAGACCTAGTTGTGGTGTAAATCTTCCCAGGTAACCACAACGTGGGGTCTAATGTGGGTAGTTGGTCATGTTGCACCATAAGACCCGAGGTTAGACCTAGACGTGGTGTAAATCTTCCCAGGTAACCACGGATGTCTAATGTGAGAGGTTGGGTGCATTAAGTAATTAATGCCTCATGATTAGGGTTAAGTCATGGCCCACTAATACTTAACCAATAATGGGGATGCGAGGATTAGATGGGGTTAAGTGGTTACACTTAGCTAATTTAATCCAGGTTTAGTGAGGGGTTAAAACCACACTTAACCCTCTTAGAAACCCTAGCAACGTGGTCTGTTCCAGCAGTAATCCCAGTTTGGTATCATTCACAACCCTAGAGGCTAGGCTAGGGCGGGGCACGATTACTGGACTGATGTAAGCGACCAAAGCGACGGCTGAGTGGTACAGCGGTGCGGGTCCGGCGGGCTACGGACGTGCACGTAGTCCGATGTTGGACAAACTCGAGGCACGGGTACCAGTAGGCTTAGAATGTGCATTATTGCTTAGGTGTCTGGGGTTGACACCTTAGGGTTTGATACACCCGAAGGTGGACCCAGCACAGTCTGACTACATCCATGTGGGCCGTATGGACACCAACACTCGACGTGTTAGGTTTATAGAGAGCCGATCGACTAGACCGTTGGGCTGGGCCTTATACTAAGGTCACTTCATGTTATTGGGCCAAAGTTTGGGCTAAGGGATCAAAGATCTGTTTTGTGGGTTTGCTAGTACACTGTGGTGCAAAGTTTAATCTCGTCTATGTGATGTCACCTTTATCTATTGCCAGTATGTTCATCTCAGTTTCCATCATACTGTTAACTTTATCAGTTTATAGATTGATCGTAGTAGGGCTTACCAGTCTTTTTGACTGACCTGTTTTCTTTCGCTTCTTTTCTTCTGTTTCCCCCCCCCCACAGGTTCTCAGGGATGGACTACATCTGCTTAGTGGATCTTTGACTTGCTTGTTGGATAGCTCATGTATGGATCTGAGCTAGCTGTGGCTTATCTTTTATTTCTGGGGATTAGTACTGATGTTTACTATGTATTTTGTTATCACGTATCTAGACTGGAGTTGTATTTTGGATCATGACATTTTGATATTATGTACTTGACTATGTGGGTTTTCTGAGATGATGATGATGGGTTTTTATCTGCTACCGCTGCTTTACTTATATTTATTTTTATATACTCTGTCTTGCTATATCTCTGTGCATGTTTACCTTCACAATAACGCCTCTCCAAAGCTAGTACATTCTAAGGAGTGATCCTAGTGGAGGTGGGGTGTTACACGAGTAGTCACTCCCGAACTCCTGCCAGAGGTTCCTCGATCTGACCCGGAGCAGAGAGGAGGGCTTGAGCTTCTTGTACCTCGAAGGGAGACCACTTCCGAACCGATCTGATTGCTTAGGGAAGAGTACGCGATCCAAGCCTCTTAGTGGACTCCGAGCCAATGGCGTTGCATCACGAGTAGGACCTAACGATGAGTCACGAGCTAGAGTAGCACGACCCGACCCGTATGGGATATTCCGATCCGAACCGAGGAGCTGGTGACCATGACTTGAAGCAAAGTGAAGTGAAGAAATGAAGACTGATCCGGAGAAGAAGGTGACGACCAAAACCTGAGATGAAAAGGTAGTCTAAGGGGGAAGTTTGTACTCAGGATCCAGTTGGGAACCAACGAGTTGACTTCATGTGTTGGGCTTTGCTGCGGGACATGTGCGAAGGGGTTGTCGATGTCTGTAACTTTGGATCACTACGTGTAGGAGGTACGTGAACGGATTCAGGGCCACAGTGTCCTAGGTACGACTAAAGAGATATAGACCAATGAAGTGGGGTCATTTGTAAAGGTTTAGTCATGACTCCATGGGGTAAGCTTGGTAGTAGTAGTAGTTGTACAAGTCGAACTCCGTCACTACTTCGATGGGTCTAGTGATTGACAGTGATGGACATCGTATGTTTTACGCACTAAGTGAGGGATGTGAGGATGGTTGCTATGTTTGATTTATTTGCCACCATTATGACATGCACACCCCCACCCCCGTACTCTTTACACCATTTATTAGTGGTACCTTAGAGTATTGTAAGGTATGTAGTGCTAACTCTTTGGTTGCAGGTCCAGGTTCAGGTATGGTTTAGTATACCTGTTATTGTTCTGTTTAGCTGCTTATCGCTCATACCAGACTTTTTGTCTGACCCAGAGTTTTATGTCTCTTCTTATTACTCTGGGTGCTCTCACGAGCAGACTAGAGACAGGTTAGGTGGTATGCATGAGTAGTTGTATTGAAGATGAGCAGGAGGCTTCCACGTATGGTACACACATATAAATATTCTCCCTGTGTCGCTGCGGTCACTACTTTGGGCATTAGTGGTGTACCTTTCTTTCTTTTGTTTAGAGACAGTAATTTAAAAAGTTGTAATAAGCTGTATTTGGATTTCTGCTACTTTGATGTTGATGTTAGTTTTGGTTATCAGCTTATGCACTATCTCGCCTATTTTATGTCAAGTACATTATTATTATTTTTGTTCCATGCGCTGTGAGACATTCTACAGGTTTCGATTAGTCCATTCTCTTCCTTCCTTTTTTTGGCGACCGTTCCGTGTAAGTCAGGCATGTGTACAACGCACTTTTGAAGGAAATGCCGGCTGGTGCGAGGCGGGCCATCACACTTGGTATCAGAGCTCTAGGTTGCGTAGTTAACCTAGGGAAAGACACCAGGGAGTGATAATACGTATATAAGAGTGCGTATTTGTGATTATTTTGGTTTTCAAAAAGCTCTATATATATATATATATATGTATATATACTATTAGTATAGTTAAGGATGAAGTCACATTGCACTGGCACCACTATGGAGATGGTTAATCGTTTTTCTTTACAGATTGAACGATGAGCCGATAAGCACGGGGTACCGGTAGAGGAGCAAATAATGGGAATGTTGCTGATATGAGGACGATGTTTACTGACCTCATGAGAGAGATGCTTAGGGATGTGCATAGGGCAGCTCCCAATGCTGGTAATGTTGGTGGTCCAATAGTGCAGGCGTCTAGGGCCGATTTCGCCAAGCTGAACAAGGATTATACTAGTCTTGGTGGGAAGCCGTTCCACAGAACGGAGATGGCTACGGATGGTTGGATAGCTTCGAGCGTATCTTTGAAGACTTGGGTATCGAGGATGCGATGAAAAGAAGGCTAGCATCATGTCAGCTACAAGGACGGGCAATGAATTGGTGGAATGTTATAAAGGCAACTACTCATGAGGATCAGGTTACTTAGGATCAGTTTAAGGTTCGCTTTAGCGATAAGTTCATTCCAGCTACTCAGAAGTCAGTGTTGTTTAAGAAATTCTTGGAACTCAAGCAGAATGGCAGAGTTGTCTCGGAGTATATTGCCAAATTCGACACTTTGTCGAAATATGGGTTATCCCTAATAGATACTGCCGAGAAGAAGAACGAGAAGTTCATAACTGGCTTGGATGGATACTTGGGGGAAAGGCTTATTAACCACATTGATGGGACATTTGAATTGATTGTGGTGAAAGCATTGAGGTCAGAGAGTCTTTACCCAAAGTCGAAGACTGAGGTTGCATCTGCATAGGAGCCAAAACCGCAAGCAAGTGGTGGAGGCAAGAATGGTTCTCAGAATAAGAGGAAGCAGAACAAGAATAAGGATGGCCAAAAGAAGAAGAAAGATGTTGAGTGCTTCAGTTGTGGTAAGAAGGGCCATTATGCAAGTAATTGTCGCGCCAAGTCAGCGGATAGGAAGTGCTTCAACTGTGGCCAAGTGGGACATCACAAGGACAAGTGTCCGCAACCCCCCAAAGAAAAGCAGATGGTGAAAGCATATGCCCTTAATGCGGTTCCTTGTTCGTCGAATGCCCCAACTGCGATGGAGAAAGGAAAGAATGTTGTTATTCAAGGTATGCTTTCTGTTTATGATGTTCCTATTAGAGTTTTGTTTGATACCGGAGCTTCTACTTCTTTCATATCTAGTGACCTAGTAGATAGGTTGGGATTGGAGCCCGAAATTGTTGATAACCTTTAGTAGTGACGAACCCGATTGGTGGTTCGACTAACCTTAACATGATTTGTTGTAATGTGGTCTTATCGAGTCATGGATGCATGTTTGTTTGTGATTGCTTTGTTTTGGGCTTTACTGGGTTTGGCGTTATTTTGGGAATCGATTGGCTCCAAAGATACCGGGTGGTGGTAGACTGTAAGGGCTTTTTGGTGACAGCTAGAGCGGATGATGGGCAGAGGGTAGTTTTTGGTGGTCTACCTAGTGGATGGGGTAATGGCTAGTTTTCTAAATTCCCTCGACATCCGGCATAGTGAGTTGTCAGGTTTTGCCGTGGTTGGCTAGTATCCAGACATCCTCGAGGAAGTGACCGGGCTTCCACCACACCGAGAGATTGAGTTCCGTATTGATTTAGTGAAAGATGTCAGACCTATAGTGATGCCACTTCGTCGTATGGCACCAAGGGAGCAGCGAGAGCTCGGGGTGCAAGTCAGCGATCTTTTGAAGATGGGATTTATCAGAAGGAGTGTTTCTAAATGGGGAACACCAGTTGTGTTTGCTACCAAGGCCGATGGTTCCCTTCGATTGTGTGTAGATTACCGCGAGTTGAATAAAGTGACGAGGAATAACAAGTATCCTCTACCGCGGATTGATGATTTGTTTGATCAGTTGAGTGGCGCGAGAGTATTCTCTCAGTTGGATCTCGCGACAGATTTTCATCAGCTTAGAGTGGAAGCTGAGAGTGTAGCTAAAACGGCATTTCAGACGCAGTCTGGATTTTATGAGTGGTTGGTCATGCCATTCGGGATGACCAATGCCTCATCATATTTTGTGGATCTTATGAATAGAATATTCAGGGATCAATTGAATAAGTTTGTTCTTGTGTTTGTGGATGATATTTTGGTTTACTCGAGGACAGAGGAAGAACACAAGGAACATTTAAGAATAGTGATAGAGGTGTTGAGAAGACACCAATTGAAGGCAAAGTTTTCTAAGTGTCACTTCTTGAGAAGGGAAGTGAGATTCTTGGGCCATGTTGTTTCAGAAAATGGTATCGCAGTGGACCCTGCGAAGGTGGCTACGGTACAAGATTTGTCTACGCCCAAGAATGCGACAGACATACGAAGTTTCTTGGGGTTAGCTGGGTATTATCGTAAGTTTATCCAAGACTTCTCCAAGGTAGCAGCACCGTCGACTCAGTTGACCAAGAAGAATCGAGTTTTCGTCTGGGATGAAAAGTGCGAGAACGCATTCAAGAGCCTAAAGGAAAAGTTGATGTGTGCACCAGTGTTAGTCGTTCCTAAGGGGAATGAAGAGATGTAACACCCCGTAATTCTGTAACACTAAGATTCACAAATCAAGGCAGAATTAAAAGTTAAAATCAAAATCAAGGGAAACGGGCTGCGTCATTGTGTTCGTCTCGGAATTCTACATGAAAACGAGTCCGAGTTTGCGTAAATCGGAGTTCGTATGAGGAAGATATGGCCTCCGGAAGATTCAGCGAAGTTCAAATTTCAAAACAGGTCAGGTTCAAAATTCAAATCGGACCCAGAATGGGCTGGGCGGGAGTTTTCCCACCCAAGGCACCCAGGTCGACTGGGAAGTCGACCTGGGGGTCGACCCCCCCCCCCCCCCCCGTTTTTCCAGCTTCCTGCACCAGATTCGTTTCTCTGTATTTGGACGCCCTTCTGACCAGATTCGTTGACTCCTACACTATATAAACAGCCCTGGTCTTCTTCTCTATTCACAATGCTTTTCTATCCTTATGCTGCCTTTGAGAAAATATATAAATAAAATAATATATATATATATATATAAAATAAACCAAGACGAGGAAATGCTGCTAAAGATTTCAAGAAGGGGTTCAAGTCAAGCTAGGATTCAAGAGGAGGTTCAAACAACTTCAACGACTGTTTTTCTACGAATCATAGCAACGCCATCTTTCTAATCTAATCTCTGTAAGTCAGTTATTTCTAGATTTGAACGTTTTTCTCTGTTCGTGACATGAAATTAAAGGAATAAAAGAATAAGCCAAATCTCTCTCTCTCTCTCTCTCTCTCTATTCGAATCAGTGCCTATACTCTTGGACCTAATTAAGAACTGTTGTGATTCGAGGACAAATGAGACTGTGACTATGAAACTATGGACCTTAAAACCATATGCCTATGACTATGAATATTTGCCTATGACTAAGAACATTTCCTATGACTATGGACATTTCCTATGACTATGAACATTGCCTATGACTGTGACTGTGAATATGAGGATTATTTCCTTGACTAAGCCTATGCCTTTGATTAGGAAATATAAACTATCGCCTATGACATAACAAGGACATCTGTGATTAAACACCTGTGATTCCTGACTAGGAAAGTATTGCTTAAGTTTTGTGACTATGAAATTGGGTCTAAACCCGATCATCTATTCTGTCTATTCTTGGTTATCTTTGGTTTTAGACCTTGGGAATTTACCTATTAAGTTAGGTCTACCCATGTTCTTGAACCTACGTCTCTATTCTGTCTATTCTTGGTTATCTTTGGTTTTAGATCTTGGGAATTTACCTATTAAGTTAGGTCTACCAATGTTCTTGAACCAACGTCGTTATTCAACCCTTTTTATGCCAGTTAGTATGTCTATCTTTTGCATAGCATCTTTGGTTCATTCCCTATTTTCTACGAACCTAGCTTTATTTATAATCTAGATTGAATCACGATTATACGAACGGTGGGAATGCGGTTTGGGCAAAATATGAAATTTACTAAAAATGTAGTTTAACTTGGGAATTGGCATAAATTGGGAACATGTATTATGGCATGTTCATAGAAATGCAAATTGGATAAATTTGACATGAATTATAGGATGCGTAATTTGAATCTAGTATTGACTTGTAAATCTAGCATTTACATGAATTGTGAACTAGAGCAATAAGTCTAGTTTGACATGAACTATAAATAGAATGTTAAATCAGAAGTGGATTAGCTAATTTGGCATAAGAAGTATATTGGCACAAATTTGAAGTTGGCCATAATAAGGAGTAATTGTCATGTTTAGCAAAATCATGGTTAGTAACGCTTGATTTGGTATAGTTTACATACCAAAAAGCATAAATATGATTTAGAAAGGGAAATGGGCCATAAGAATGAAAGTAGACAATTTACATTAAAAGAGTAATTGGGAAATAAGTAAATTAGGATTAATTTACTTATAGAATTTGTCCTAAATGAGGAAATGTTAATTTAGACAAATTAAAGGTTTATTAACGACATGTCTTTTAATGACACACCAGAAAGTTCTAGGGTGACAGAGAGGATGGTGTCTAGGCTTGGGTTTGGAAAATACAAGTTTCCTGCTCTCCCTGGCTATCCCTAACTGATCCGACGAACGGGATGGGTACTTTCAAAACTTGATTTGAAAATAAATTGAAACCCTTTGAACTTAGAAAACCCGAATATGCCTAACCCGAGGTTAGACTGAGTTGCGATGTAAACCTGCCCGGAACCAACCGGCACATCCAGTAGTCGCAACAATACCTGTCTAATGTGAGTGGTAGCGGCTTTAATTTATTTAGTTAAAGCTAGAACAAGAATGGTAGGGTTAAATTAACTAAGACACTTAACCAGTTCAACATGATAACTAGTATGATGGGTGGGGTTAGGTTCAGACTGGCACGTAACACAGTTAAGCTAGAATGGGAGGGTTAAGTCCATAGGAAAACTTAACCAACTTAACACAGTTAAGCTAGAATGGGAGGGTTAACTCCATAGGAACACTTAACCAACTTAACACAGTTAAGCTAGAATGGGAGGGCTAAGTCCATAGAGACACTTAACCAAACTCAAGATAGCAAAACGAGACTTGTAGGGGTTAAGTAAAGTTAATACACTTAGCCAAATTAATATGTTAACTAGACTAGAGGTTGGGGTTAAGTAAAATCTAATACACTTAGCCGATTTTGATATGTTAGCTGGGCTAGACCGTAGGGTTAAGTAAACCTGAACACTTAACCATCAGGTTGTGATAAAGGAATGAGGTTAAGTCTAAAACATGAAGGGATAATACTTAACCATTAATAACATGTTAGTTAAAACAGACGGGCAAGGTTAAGTTAAAAAGGAACACTTAACCGACACAGGGTGGATGGGTAGGGTTAAGTAATAAATACTTAACCAATATAACTTGGTTTGTGGTAAGGTTAAGTCAACATGAGTTACTGATAACACTTAACCAGTTTAACAAGGTAAATGAGGAGGGTTAAGTTAGCGTGGATTGACTATGACACTTAACCAATCCAAATTGACGGGAAAGAGAACTAAGTAAACATTAGTTAAGAAAACAACGATTTTGGAAACTAAGTGGTAAATCTTAGTTAGTAAAACTAAGTAGTAATTCTTAGTATAACACTAGAAGGAGCGAATGTCCGTCTGAGTAAAAAGGAGGCTCCAACGAATTGGGTTACGAAGCCCGAGGCTTCGAGGGGACGTGAGGGTACTCTTGGTATCCCTCTGTGAGGCTGCAGATGATCCGGCTGGGCCCACAGAGGTTTAGGTCTGCGTAGAAGAACCAGGGGTATGCCTTGGTTGCAACACATGGCAACCTAAAGACCAGGATGGACCGGCGTGATTCGGCGAGCAAACGGTAGCCCTGTGATAGCGACTCGTCGTCTACCATCCATCTTCAGTCAATCGAGATACGTGAAGCGGAAAGGCGGAGAACTCCAAAAGACCATATACTTGCTATCTAGTTATGGGTGAGGATGGCCATAGGATAGTGGGCACCGGGGCCGGCGTATAGTTCTCATTTTTCAAGGTGTGCCTTTCATTAGTTGAGGGAGGGGTCAAGTGGGACCATAGCCACTGAAATAAAAAAACAGACCTTAGCATCTGCATCCGTAGATATCTGAAAGCTCCCGGCCGAGTTCTGTATTCCTTGATTTGCCCTGACACAGGACTCGGGTCGCACATTACAGGACATGTGCATCTAGACAAGCGATAACGATTCGCGATACATGCGTGGGGATGGATAGGAACATATACCACTCTAGGTAGTGTGTCCTAGACTTGGGGGCATCGTTCGACAGGTAGCATAATTCCTAGTTGAACTAGGTGGCATAAATCCTGAATCCGAGAAGCATTCAGCAGACAGCGTAAACTCTAGTTGAATCTAGAAGGCACTTGGTAGAAAATCCTAGATTAAATCTAGGTAACAAATAAATAAATGGATGCCTGAAGGCGATGGAAAATACAGGGATTGGGATCACGTTATCGTTACTAGTTGGGACACTAGTTAGGTGGTGCAGAGATATAGAAACCAGTATAACAAGGAAATAGCGAAGCGGCGAAAGTATTCGAGCATATCCAGTTTATCTTAGCTTAGCATATCTTATGTTAGTCTTGTCTAATCCTGCCAACCCTATCATTATGGTGTTATCTTGTATTCAGTTAATTCATGTCGTTTTGTTTTTCCATGTTCACATGCTAGAAGTTACTGAACTTACTCAGGCTTTATGTCTGACTCTGTTTTTATTTTGTCTTCTTCTCTTCCGTTCCCCCCCCCCCCAGGTAGTAAAGGAGGGAATAGTATAGCTCAGGTCAAGTTGGACTGTCACTCTTTCCCAGCTTGAAGATTTGTCGAAGTTTGCTTGGATTCTCTTTTCGGATGCTATGGCAGGCTCTTGCTAAAATTGGGGAATATAAATGTTGTTTTATGCTTCTTTATTTTGTAAGACAGATGACACTCTGATATTGTAAAGAAATCTTTGTACAAACTATTTTATCAATAAAGCAAAGTTTTATTTCCCACTATTTAATTTCTGTCCATCTTGTAATTTATCTGCATCTTTTACCCTAAATGCTCCACAGAACTTAGTGCATTCCCTTTTTGAGTGACACTAACGGACGTGGGGTGTTACACGTGGTATCAGAGCTGAAGGTTACCAGATCAGATAAAGGATTTGAAAAATTATTTTCAAAACGGTTTTAAAAGAATCATTTTCAAAAGAAAAGATTTGTTTTAAAGGCATATTCCCCAAAGCCATACGCACTACTTTCTGATTCTCTGTTTGAATTCTTGTCTCCTTCTTTCTTGAGTCTCTGGGGCTCCTGGCTCTCTGGGAGGTAACCTCATCGAAGGGCAAAGTAGTGCCCGGCTTCCATCCATAGCCGTAGTTGTTTCATCTACAAGCAGTTTTCTTTTGAAGCTTATAGGGTTTTCCGGACGATGGAGGCAATTTTTGAGAGATTTGTCAGCATGACTACACACGGAAGGGGATGAGGAGTTTGGCTAAGGAGCATAACCCTAGGATGAGGAATTCATGGATGTAGACTTAGCACACGAAGGAGGAAGAAATTATAAAACCTAAGACAAGAGGAAGTATCTTTACTAGGGTATGATAGGGCATATAATTAAGGGCAAGGGCAAGAATGAGGAACAAGGTTTTCAGAAGGGCAAGAACCTACTTTCGCCATCAAGCGTACCTAGGAGAAAGGTAGTAAAGTTCTGTTGGAAGAGTCTAATTTTGCTGTTCGTACTCTTTCCTTTGGTTTTAGCTCTTCGCATTTGTTCATATCCACTTCCATAGTTGAGTCTCTGCACCATAGTACTTATATAGTAGAAAGATCCCACTAGAGTCTCAAATCCAATTGGTGGTCCGACCAGTTTATTTTTGGTTAGTAGGGATTTGAGAATAGCTATCGAGTTTGTTTATATCATCTCACATAGATCGTCTAAGTTCGGAGGAGATATTCCTTGGGTGCTTGTCTGATATTGGTTTAGGCCTTTGGGGCTTGTACTTGAGGGATGTCGAGTTTGACTAGGATGGTTTGCGTGAGAGATGAATAGATGTGACAGGCACTCTAAAGAGCACGTAGTGACCTTTCGACTCTTATAGTTATGGCATGGCGGATAAGACGGAAACCTCCAATCATCTTAGTACGTATACCTGGTACCGTGATTGACATCTGTTTATTTTGGAAATGGAAATCCGGAACTTCACAATTGTGAAGTTAAATTAGTTAATATACAGTGGAGTAAAGCTCAAGAAGGCTAGATACTAGCGTCATACCCTTTTTCTTAAGGGTGCATCCTTGATTTCTTTGTGTAGGAGCTTTACGCATAATTGTTTCTCTCTTTCCAAAGTATATCACCTAGGTCGTATCTTCGATCCTTAGGTAGAAGCCAATGGATGTAAACATGTATTTGAAACATGTTATGGTTGGTGGTTGCAAGTGATTGCTAATGGTTACTCGTGGATGCATATGCATACGTATTAGGCACTAGATCAAGTTCGGACGCTTTCATATTGCATTTTTAGATATGTATTTGTTTGTAAGTTGAACTTGATATGTTATCATATGGATGTTGCATATGGATGAATGGCCGTGTACGCATGTAGTATTTACATAACTAGGGAGGCTTGCATACATGAATGGACGCATGGCACAGACATGATTTGCATTAAGGAAGGCAACTGAATCAGTAGACCGCCTGATTTTGCATTAGATAAAGACATATACACACACTATGAATATGAACATGAAAGCATTAGAAATCTTTTAAGGACAATGAATGCCTGTGATTGAATGGTTGAGTAGATGGGTGATTGGATGGTAGGACACATTCTTCCTAACTTGAAGATTTCGGGGACAAAATCCTTTTAAGTGGGGGAGAATGTAACACCCCATAATTCTGTAACACTAAGATTCACAAATCAAGGCAGAATTAAAAGTTAAAATCAAAATCAAGGGAAACGGGCTGCGCCATTGCGTTCGTCTTGGAATTCTGCATGAAAATGAGTCCAAGTTTGCGTAAATCGGAGTCCGTATGAGGAAGATATGGCCTCCGGAAGATTCAGCGAAGTTCAAATTTCAAAACAGGTCAAGTTCAAAATTCAAATCGGACCCAGAATGGGCTGGGTGGGAATTTTCCCGCCCAAGGCACCCAGGTCGACTGGGTAGTCGACCTGGGGCACCCAGGACGACTGGGTAGTCGATCTGGGTCACCCAGGTCGACTGGGTAGTCGACCTGGGGGTCGACCCCCCCCCCCCCGTTTTTCCAACTTCCTACACCAGATTCGTTTCTCTGTATTTGGATGCCCTTCTGACCAGATTCGTTGACTCCTACACTATATAAACAGCCCTGGCCTTCTTCTCTATTCACCATTCTTTTCTATCCTTATGCTGCCTCTGAGAAAATATATAAATAAAATAATATATATATATAAAATAAACCAAGACGAGGAAATGCTGCTAAAGATTTCAAGAAGGGGTTCAAGTCAAGCTAGGATTCAAGAGGAGGTTCAAACAACTTCAACGACTGTTTTTCTACGAATCATAGCAACGCCATCTTTCTAATCTAATCTCTGTAAGTCAGTTATTTCTAGATTTGAACGTTTTTCTCTGTTCGTGACATGAAATTAAAGGAATAAAAGAATATGCCAAATCTCTCTCTCTCTCTATTCGAATCAGTGCCTATACTCTTGGACCTAATTAAGAACTGTTGTGATTCGAGGACAAATGAGACTGTGACTATGAAACTATGGACCTTAAAACCATATGACTATGAATATTTGCCTATGACTAAGAACATTGCCTATGACTATGTACATTTCCTATGACTATGAACATTGCCTATGACTGTGACTGTGAATATGAGGATTATTTCCTTGACTAAGCCTATGCCTTTGATTAGGAAATATAAACTATCGCCTATGACATAACAAGGACACCTGTGATTAAACACCTGTGATTCCTGACTAGGAAAGTATTGCTTAAGTTTTGTGACTATGAAATTGGGTCTAAACCCGATCATCTATTCTGTCTATTCTTGGTTATCTTTGGTTTTAGACCTTGGGAATTTACCTATTAAGTTAGGTCTACCCATGTTCTTGAACCTACGTCTCTATTCTGTCTATTCTTAGTTATCTTTGGTTTTAGATCTTGGGAATTTACCTATTAAGTTAGGTCTATCCATGTTCTTGAACCAACGTCGTTATTCAACCCTTTTTCTGCCAGTTAGTATGTCTATCTTTTGCATAGCATCTTTGGTTCATTCCCTATTTTCTACGAACCTAGCTTTATTTATAATCTAGATTGAATCACGATTATACGAATGGTGGGAATGCGGTTTGGGCAAAATATGAAATTTACTAAAAACGTAGTTTAACTTGGGAATTGGCATAAATTGGGAACATGTATTATGGCATCTTCATAGAAATGCAAATTGGATAAATTTGACATGAATTATAGGATGCGTAATTTGAATCTAGTATTGACTTGTAAATCTAGCATTTACATGAATTGTGAACTAGAACAATAAGTCTAGTTTGACATGAACTGTAAATAGAATGTTAAATCAGAAGTGGATTAGCTAATTTGGCATAAGAAGTATATTGGCACAAATTTGAAGTTGGCCATAATAGGGAGTAATTGTCATGTTTAGCAAAATCATGGTTAGTAACGCTTGATTTGGTATAGTTTACATACCAAAAAGCATAAATATGATTTAGAAGGGGAAATGGGCCATAAGAATGAATGTAGACAATTTACATTAAAAGAGTAATTGGGAAATAAGTAAATTAGGATTAATTTACTTATAGAATTTGTCCTAAATGAGGAAATGTTAATTTAGACAAATTAAAGGTTTATTAACGACATCTCTTTTAATGACACACCAGAAAGTTCTAGGGTGACAGAGAGGATGGTGTCTAGGCTTGGGTTTGGAAAATACAAGTTTCCTGCTCTCCCTGGCTATCCCTAACTGATCCGACGAACAGGATGGTTACTTTCAAAACTTGATTTGAATATAAATTGAAACCCTTTGAACTTAGAAAACCCGAATATGCCTAGCCCGAGGTTAGACTGAGTTGCGATGTAAACCTGCCCGGAACCAACCGGCACATCCAGTAGTCGCAACAATACCTGTCTAATGTGAGTGGTAGCGGCTTTAATTTATTTAATTAAAGCTAGAACAAGAATGATAGGGTTAAATTAACTAAGACACTAAACCAGTTCAACATGATAACTAGTCTGATGGGTGGGGTTAGGTTCAGACTGACATGTAACACAGTTAAGCTAGAATGGGAGGGTTAAGTCCATAGGAACACTTAACCAACTTAACACAGTTAAGCTAGAATGGGAGGGTTAAGTCCATAGGAACACTTAACCAACATAACACAGTTAAGCTAGAATGGGAGGGCTAAGTCCATAGGGACACTTAACCAAACTCAAGATAGCAAAACGAGACTTGTAGGGGTTAAGTAAAGTTAATACACTTAGCCAAATTAATATGTTAACTAGACTAGAGGTTGGGGTTAAGTAAAATCTAATACACTTAGCCAATTTTGATATGTTAGCTGGGCTAGACCGTAGGGTTAAGTAAACCTGAACACTTAACCATCAGGTTGTGATAAAGGAATGAGGTTAAGTCTAAAACATGAAGGGATAATACTTAACCATTAATAACATGTTAGTTAAAACAGACGGGCAAGGTTAAGTTAAAAAGGAACACTTAACCAACACAGGGTGAATGGGTAGGGTTAAGTAATAAATACTTAACCAATATAACTTGGTTTGTGGTAGGGTTAAGTCAACATGAGTTACTGATAACACTTAACCAGTTTAACAAGGTAAATGAGGAGGGTTAAGTTAGTGTGGATTGACTATGACACTTAACCAATCCAAATTGACGGGAAAGAGAACTAAGTAAACCTTAGTTAAGAAAACAACGATTCTGGAAACTAAGTGGTAAATCTTAGTTAGTAAAACTAAGTAGTAATTCTTATTATAACACGTGAAGGAGCGAATGTCCGTCTGAGTAAAAAGGAGGCTCCAACAAATTGGGTTACGAAGCCTGAGGCTTCGAGGGGACGTGAGGGTACTCTTGGTATCCCTCTGTGAGGCTGCAGATGATCCGCCTGGGCCCACAGAGGTTAAGGTCTGCGTAGAAGAACCAGGGGTATGCCTTGGTTCCAACACATGGCAATCTAAAGACCAGGATGGACCGGCGTGATTCGCCGAGCAAACGGTAGCCCTGTGATAGCGACTCGTCGTCTACCATCCATCTTCAGTCAATCGAGATACGTGAAGCGGAAAGGCGGAGAACTCCAAAAGACCATATACTTGCTATCTAGTTATGGGTGAGGATGGCCATAGGATAGTGGGGCACCCGGGCCGGCGTATAGTTCACATTTTTCAAGGTGTGCCTTTCATTAGTTGAGGGAGGGGTCAAGTGGGACCATAGCCACCGAAATAAAAAAATAGACCTTAGCATCTGCATCGGCAGATATCCGAAAGCTCCCGACCGAGTTTTGTATTCCTTGATTTGCCCTGACACAGGACTCGGGTCGCACATTACAGGACATGTGCATCTAGACAAGCAATAACGATTCGCGATACATGCGTGGGGAAGTATAGGAACATATACCACTCTAGGTAGTGTGTCCTAGACTTGGGGGCATCGTTCGACAGGTAGCATAATTCCTAGTTGAACTAGGTGGCATAAATCCTGAATCCGAGAAGCACTCAGCAGACAGCGTAAACTCTAGTTGAATCTAGAAGGCACTTGGTAGAAAACCCTAGATTAAATCTAGGTAACAAATAAATAAATGGATGCCTGAAGGCGATGGAAAATACAGGGATTGGGATCACGTTATCGTTACTAGTTGGGACACTAGTTAGGTGGTGCAGAGATATAGAAACCAGTATAACAAGGAAATAGCGAAGCGGCGAAAGTATTAGAGCATATCCAGTTTATCTTAGCTTAGCATATCTTATGTTAGTCTTGTCTAATCCTGCCAACCCTATCATCATGGTGTTATCTTGTATTCAGTTAATTCATGTCATTTTGTTTTTCTATGTTCACATGCTAGAAGTTACTAAACTTACTCAGGCTTTATGTCTGACTCTGTTTTTCTTTCGTCTTCTTCTCTTCCGTCCCCCCCCCCAGGTAGTAAAGGAGGGAATAGTATAGCTCAGGTCAAGTTGGACTGTCACTCTTTCCCAGCTTGAAGATTTGTCGAAGTTTGCTTGGATTCTCTTTTCGGATGCTATGGGTGGCTCTTGCTAAAATTGGGGAATATAAATGTTGTTTTATGCTTCTTTATTTTGTAAGACAGATGACACTCTGATATTGTAAAGAAATCTTTGTACAAACTATTTTATCAATAAAGCAAAGTTTTATTTCCCGCTGTTTAATTTCTGTCTGTCTTGTAATTTATCTGCATCTTTTACCCTAAATGCTCCCCAGAACTTAATGCATTCCCTTTGTGAGTGACACTAACGGACGTGGGGTGTTACACGTGGTATCAGAGCTGAAGGTTACCAGATCAGATAAAGGATTTGAAAAATTATTTTCAAAACGGTTTTAAAAGAAGCATTTTCAAAAGAAAAGATTTGTTTTAAAGGCATATTCCCCAAAGCCATACGCACTACTTTCTGATTCTCTGTTTGAATTCTTGTCTCCTTCTTTCTTGAGTCTATGGGGCTCCTGGCTCTTTGGGAGGTAACCTCATCGAAGGGCAAAGTAGTGTCTGGCTTCCATCCATAGCCGTAGTTGTTTCATCTACAGGCAGTTTTCTTTTGAAGCTTATAGGGTTTCTCGGACGATGGAGGCAATTTTCGAGAGATTTGTCAGCATGACTACACACGGAAGGGGATGAGGAGTTTGGCTAAGGAGCATAACCCTAGGATGAGGAATTCATGGATGTAGACTTAGCACACGAAGGAGGAAGAAATTATAAAACCTAAGACAAGAGGAAGTATCTTTACTAGGGTATGATAGGGCATATAATTAAGGGCAAGGGCAAGAACGAGGAATAAGGTTTTCAGAAGGGCAAGAACCTACTTTCGCCACCAAGCGTACCTAGGAGAAAGGTAGTAAAGTTCTGTTGGAAGAGTCTAGTTTTGTTGTTCGTACTCTTTCCTTTGGTTTTAGCTCTTCGCATTTGTTCATATCCACTTCCATAGTTGAGCCTCTGCACCATAGTACTTATATAGTAGAAAGATCCCACTAGAGTCTCAAATCCAATTGGTGGTCCGACCAGTTTATTTTTGGTTAGTAGGGATTTGAGAATAGCTATCGAGTTTGTTTATATCATCTCACATAGATCGTCTAAGTTCGGAGGAGATATTCCTTGGGTGCTTGTCTGATATTGGTTTAGGCCTTTGGGGCTTGTACTTGAGGGATGTCGAGTTCGACTAGGATGGTTTGCGTGAGAGATGAATAGATGTGACAGACACTCTAAAGAGCACGTAGTGACCTTTCGACTCTTATAGTTATGGCATGGCGGATAAGAGGGAAACCTCCAATCATCTTAGTACGTATACCTGGTACCGTGATTGACATCTGTTTATTTTGGAAATGGAGATCCGGAACTTCACAATCGTGAAGTTAAATTAGTTAAGATACAGTGGAGTAAAGCTCAAGAAGGCTAGATACTAGCGTCATACCCTTTTTCTTAAGGGTGCATCCTTGATTTCTTTGTGTAGGAGCTTTACGCATAATTGTTTCTCTCTTTCGAAAGTATATCACCTAGGTCGTATCTTCGATCCTTAGGTAGAAGCCAATGGATGTAAACATGTATTTGAAACATGTTATGGTTGGTGGTTGCAAGTGATTGCTAATGGTTGCTCGTGGATGCATATGCATACGTATTAGGCACTAGATCAAGTTCGGACGCTTTCATATTGCATTTTTAGATATGTATTTGTTTGTAAGTTGAACTTGATATGTTATCATATGGATGTTGCATATGGATGAATGGCCGTGTACACATGTAGTATTTACATAACTAGGGAGGCTTGCATACATGAATGGACGCATGGCACAGACATGAGTTGCATTAAGGAGGTCAACTGAATCAGTAGACCGCCTGATTTTGCATTAGATAAAGACATATACACACACTATGCATATGAACATGAAAGCATTAGAAATCTTTTAAGGACAATGAATGCCTGTGATTGAATGGTTGAGTAGATGGGTGATTGGATGGTAGGACACATTCTTCCTAACTTGAAGATTTCGAGGACGAAATCCTTTTAAGTGGGGGAGAATGTAACACCCCATAATTCTGTAACACTAAGATTCACAAATCAAGGCAGAATTAAAAGTTAAAATCAAAATCAAGGGAAACAGGCTGTGCCATTGCGTTCGTCTTGGAATTCTGCATGAAAACGAGTCCGAGTTTGCGTAAATCGGAGTCCGTATGAGGAAGATATGGCCTCCGGAAGATTCAGCGAAGTTCAAATTTCAAAACAGGTCAGGTTCAAAATTCAAATCGGACCCAGAATGGGCTGGGCGGGAATTTTCCCGCCCAAGGCACCCAGGTCGACTGGGTAGTCGACCTGGGGGTCGACCTCCCCCCCCCCCCCCCCCCGTTTTTCCAACTTCCTACACCAGATTCGTTTCTCTGTATTTGGACGCCCTTCTGACCAGATTCGTTGACTCCTACACTATATAAACAGCCCTGGTCTTCTTCTCTATTCACAATTCTTTTCTATCCTTATGCTGCCTCTGAGAAAATATATAAATAAAATAATATATATATATATATATATATATATATATATATATAAAATATACCAAGACGAGGAAATGCTGCTAAAGATTTCAAGAAGGGGTTCAAGTCAAGCTAGGATTCAAGAGGAGGTTCAAACAACTTCAACGACCGTTTTTCTACGAATCATAGCAACGCCATCTTTCTAATCTAATCTCTGTAAGTAAGTTATTTCAAGATTTGAACGTTTTTCTCTGTTCGTGACATGAAATTAAAGGAATAAAAAAATATGCCAAATCTCTCTCTCTATTCGAATCAATGCCTATACTCTTGGACCTAATTAAGAACAGTTGTGATTCCAGGACAAATGAGACTGTGACTATGAAACTATGGACCTTAAAACCATATGCCTATGACTATGAATATTTGCCTATGACTAAGAACATTGCCTATGACTATGGACATTTCCTATGACTATGAACATTGCCTATGACTGTGACTGTGAATATGAGGATTATTTCCTTGACTAAGCCAATGCCTTTGATTAGGAAATATAAACTATCGCCTATGACATAACAAGGACATCTGTGATTAAACACCTGTGATTCCTGACTAGGAAAGTATTGCTTAAGTTTTGTGACTATGAAATTGGGTCTAAACCCGATCATCTATTCTGTCTATTCTTGGTTATCTTTGGTTTTAGACCTTGGGAATTTACCTATTAAGTTAGGTCTACCCATGTTCTTGAACCTACGTCTCTATTCTGTCTATTCTTGGTTATCTTTGGTTTTAGATCTTGGGAATTTACCTATTAAGTTAGGTCTACCCATGTTCTTCAACCAACGTCGTTATTCAACCCTTTTTATGCCAGTTAGTATGTCTATCTTTTGCATAGCATCTTTGGTTCATTCCCTATTTTCTACGAACCTAGCTTTATTTATAATCTAGATTGAATCACGATTATACGAACGGTGGGAATGCGGTTTGGGCAAAATATGAAATTTACTAAAAACGTAGTTTAACTTGGGAATTGGCATAAATTGGGAACATGTATTATGGCATGTTCATAGAAATGCAAATTTGATAAATTTGACATGAATTATAGGATGCGTAATTTGAATCTAGTATTGACTTGTAAATCTAGCATTTACATGAATTGTGAACTAGAACAATAAGTCTAGTTTGACATGAACTGTAAATAGAATGTTAAATCAGAAGTGGATTAGCTAATTTGGCATAAGAAGTATATTGGCACAAATTTGAAGTTGGCCATAATAGGGAGTAATTGTCATGTTTAGCAAAATCATGGTTAGTAACGCTTGATTTGGTATAGTTTACATACCAAAAAGCATAAATATGATTTAGAAGGGAAAATGGGCCATAAGAATGAATGTAGACAATTTACATTAAAAGAGTAATTGGGAAATAAGTAAATTAGGATTAATTTACTTATAGAATTTGTCCTAAATGAGGAAATGTTAATTTAGACAAATTAAAGGTTTATTAACGACATCTCTTTTAATGACACACCAGAAAGTTCTAGGGTGACAGAGAGGATGGTGTCTAGGCTTGGGTTTGGAAAATACAAGTTTCCTGCTCTCCCTGGCTATCCCTAACTGATCCGACGAACAGGATGGTTACTTTCAAAACTTGATTTGAAAATAAATTGAAACCCTTTGAACTTAGAAAACCCTAATATGCCTAGCCCGAGGTTAGACTGAGTTGCGATGTAAACCTGCCCGGAACCAACCGGCACATCCAGTAGTCGCAACAATACCTGTCTAATGTGAGTGGTAGCGGCTTTAATTTATTTAGTTAAAGCTAGAACAAGAATGGTAGGGTTAAATTAACTAAGACACTAAACCAGTTCAACATGATAACTAGTCTGATGGGTGGGGTTAGGTTCAGACTGACACGTAACACAGTTAAGCTAGAATGGGAGGGTTAAGTCCATAGGAACACTTAACCAACTTAACACAGTTAAGCTAGAATGGGAGGGTTAAGTCCATAGGAACACTTAACCAACTTAACACAGTTAAGCTAGAATGGGAGGGCTAAGTCCATAGAGACACTTAACCAAACTCAAGATAGCAAAACGAGACTTGTAGGGGTTAAGTAAAGTTAATACACTTAGCCAAATTATTATGTTAACTAGACTAGAGGTTGGGGTTAAGTAAAATCTAATACACTTAGCCAATTTTGATATGTTAGCTGGGCTAGACCGTAGGGTTAAGTAAACCTGAACACTTAACCATCAGGTTGTGATAAAGGAATGAGGTTAAGTCTAAAACATGAAGGGATAATACTTAACCATTAATAACATGTTAGTTAAAACAGACGGGCAAGGTTAAGTTAAAAAGGAACACTTATCCAATACAGGGTGAATGGGTAGGGTTAAGTAATAAATACTTAACCAATATAACTTGGTTTGTGGTAGGGTTAAGTCAACATGAGTTACTGATAACACTTAACCAGTTTAACAAGGTAAATGAGGAGGGTTAAGTTAGCGTGGATTGACTATGACACTTAACCAATCCAAATTGACGGGAAAGAGAACTAAGTAAACCTTAGTTAAGAAAACAACGATTCTGGAAACTAAGTGGTAAATCTTAGTTAGTAAAACTAAGTAGTAATTCTTAGTATAACACAGGAAGGAGCGAATGTCCGTCTGAGTAAAAAGGAGGCTCCAACGAATTGGGTTACGAAGCCCGAGGCTTCGAGGGGACGTGAGGGTACTCTTGGTATCCCTCTGTGAGGCTGTAGATGATCCGCCTGGGCCCACAGAGGTTAAGGTCTACGTAGAAGAATCAGGGGTATGCCTTGGTTGCAACACATGGCAATCTAAAGACCAGGATGGACCGGAGTGATTCGGCGAGCGAACGGTAGCCCTCTGATAGCGACTCATCGTCTACCATCCATCTTCAGTCAATCGAGATACGTGAAGCGGAAAGGCGGAGAACTCCAAAAGACCATATACTTGCTATCTAGTTATGGGTGAGGATGGCCATAGGATAGTGGGGCACCGGGGCCGGCGTATAGTTCACATTTTTCAAGGTGTGCCTTTCATTAGTTGAGGGAGGGGTCAAGTGGGACCATAGCCACTGAAATAAAAAAACAGACCTTAGCATCTGCGTCGGCAGATATCTGAAAGCTCCCGACCGAGTTCTGTATTCCTTGATTTGCCCTGACACAGGACTCGGGTCGCACATTACAGGACATGTGCATCTAGACAAGCAATAACGATTCGCGATACATGCGTGGGGAAGTATAGGAACATATACCACTCTAGGTAGTGTGTCCTAGACTTGGGGGCATCGTTCGACAGGTAGCATAATTCCTAGTTGAACTAGGTGGCATGAATCCTGAATCCGAGAAGCATTCAGCAGACAGCGTAAACTCTAGTTGAATCTAGAAGGCACTTGGTAGAAAACCCTAGATTAAATCTAGGTAACAAATAAATAAATGGATGCCTGAAGGCGATGGAAAATACAAGGATTGGGATCACGTTATCGTTACTAGTTGGGACACTAGTTAGGTGGTGCAGAGATATAGAAACAAGTATAACAAGAAAATAGCGAAGCGGCGAAGTTATTAGAGCATATCCAGTTTATCTTAGCTTAGCATATCTTATGTTAGTCTTGTCTAATCCTGCCAACCCTATCATCATGGTGTAATCTTGTATTCAGTTAATTCATGTCGTTTTGTTTTTCTATGTTCACATGCTAGAAGTTACTAAACTTACTCAGGCTTTATGTCTGACTCTGTTTTTCTTTCGTCTTCTTCTCTTCCGTTCCCCCCCCCCCAGGTAGTAAAGGAGGGAATAGTATAGCTCAGGTCAATTTGGACTGTCACTCTTTCCCAGCTTGAAGATTTGTCAAAGTTTGCTTGGATTCTCTTTTCGGATGCTATGGCTGGCTCTTGCTAAAATTGGGGAATATAAATGTTGTTTTATGCTTCTTTATTTTGTAAGACAGATGACACTCTGATATTGTAAAGAAATCTTTGTACAAACTATTTTATCAATAAAGCAAAGTTTTATTTCCCGCTGTTTAATTTCTGTCTGTCTTGTAATTTATCTGCATCTTTTACCCTAAATGCTCCACAGAACTTAGTGCATTCCCTTTGTGAGTGACACTAACGGACGTGGGGTGTTACACATGGTATCAGAGCTGAAGGTTACCAGATCAGATAAAGGATTTGAAAAATTATTTTCAAAACGGTTTTAAAAGAAGCATTTTCAAAAGAAAAGATTTGTTTTAAAGGCATATTCCCCAAAGCCATACGCACTACTTTCTGATTCTCTGTTTGAATTCTTGTCTCCTTCTTTCTTGAGTCTCAGGGGCTCTTGGCTCTCTGTGAGGTAACCTCATCGAAGGCCAAAGTAGTGCCTGGCTTCCATCCATAGCCGTAGTTGTTTCATCTACAGGCAGTTTTCTTTTGAAGCTTATAGGGTTTTTCGGACGATGGAGGCAATTTTCGAGAGATTTGTCAGCATGACTACACACGGAAGGGGATGAGGAGTTTGGCTAAGGAGCATAACCCTAGGATGAGGAATTCATGGATGTAGACTTAGCACACGAAGGAGGAAGAAATTATAAAACCTAAGACAAGAGGAAGTATCTTTACTAGGGTATGATAGGGCATATAATTAAGGGCAAGGGCAAGAACGAGGAACATGGTTTTCAGAAGGGCAAGAACCTACTTTCGCCACCAAGCGTACCTAGGAGAAAGGTAGTAATGTTCTGTTGGAAGAGTCTAGTTTTGCTGTTCGTACTCTTTCCTTTGGTTTTAGCTCTTCGCATTTGTTCATATCCACTTCCATAGTTGAGTCTCTGCACCATAGTACTTATATAGTAGAAAGATCCCACTAGAGTCTCAAATCCAATTGGTGGTCCGACCAGTTTATTTTTGGTTAGTAGGGATTTGAGAATAGCTATCGAGTTTGTTTATATCATCTCACATAGATCGTCTAAGTTCGGAGGAGATATTCCTTGGGTGCTTGTCTGATATTGGTTTAGGCCTTTGGGGCTTGTACTTGAGGGATGTCGAGTTCGACTAGGATGGTTTGCGTGAGAGATGAATAGATGTGACAGGCACTCTAAAGAGCACGTAGTGACCTTTCGACTCTTATAGTTATGGCATGGCGGATAAGAGGGAAACCTCCAATCATCTTAGTACGTATACCTGGTACCGTGATTGACATCTGTTTATTTTGGAAATGGAGATCCGGAACTTCACAATCGTGAAGTTAAATTAGTTAAGATACAGTGGAATAAAGCTCAAGAAGGCTAGATACTAGCGTCATACCCTTTTTCTTAAGGGTGCATCCTTGATTTCTTTGTGTAGGAGCTTTAAGAATAATTGTTTCTCTCTTTCCAAAGTATATCACCTAGGTCGTATCTTCGATCCTTAGGTAGAAGCCAATGGATGTAAACATGTATTTGAAACATGTTATGGTTGGTGGTTGCAAGTGATTGCTAATGGTTGCTCGTGGATGCATATGCATACGTATTAGGCACTAGATCAAGTTCGGACGCTTTCATATTGCATTTTTAGATATGTATTTGTTTGTAAGTTGAACTTGATATGTTATCATATGGATGTTGCATATGGATGAATGGCCGTGCACGTATGTAGTATTTAAATAACTAGGGAGGCTTGCATACATGAATGGACGCATGGCACAGACATGAGTTGCATTAAGGAGGTCAACTTAATCAGTAGACCGCCTGATTTTGCATTAGATAAAGACATATACACACACTATGCATATGAACATGAAAGCATTAGAAATCTTTTAAGGACAACGAATTCCTGTGATTGAATGGTTGAGTAGATGCGTGATTGGATGGTAGGACACATTCTTCCTAACTTGAAGATTTCGGGGACGAAATCCTTTTAAGTGGGGGAGAATGTAACACCCCGTAATTCTGTAACACTAAGATTTACAAATCAAGGCAGAATTAAAAGTTAAAATCAAAATCAAGGGAAACGGGCTATGCCATTGTGTTCGTCTCGGAATTCTGCATGAAAACGAGTCCGAGTTTGCGTAAATTGGAGTCCGTATGAGGAAGATATGGCCTCCGGAAGATTCAGTGAAGTTCAAATTTCAAAACAGGTCAGGTTCAAAATTCAAATCGGACCCAGAATGGGTTGGGCGGGGATTTTCCCGCCCAAGGCATCCAGGTCGACTGGGTAGTCGATCTGGGTCACCCAGGTCGACTGGGTAGTCGACCTGGGGTCGACCCCCCCCCCCCCCGTTTTTCCAGCTTCCTGCACCATTCACAATTCTTTTCTATCCTTATGATGCCTCTGAGAAAATATATAAATAAAATAATATATATATATATATATATATATATAAAATAAACCAAGACGAGGAAATGCTGCTAAAGATTTCAAGAAGGGGTTCAAGTCAAGCTAGGATTCAAGAGGAGGTTCAAACAACTTCAACGACTGTTTTTCTACGAATCATAGCAACGCCATCTTTCTAATCTAATCTCTGTATGTCAGTTATTTCTAGATTTGAACGTTTTTCTCTGTTCGTGACATGAAATTAAAGGAATAAAAGAATATGCCAAATCTCTCTCTCTCTCTATTCGAATCAGTGCCTATACTCTTGGACCTAATTAAGAACTGTTGTGATTCGAGGACAAATGACTGTGACTATGAAACTATGGACCTTAAAACCATTTGCCTATGACTATGAATATTTGCCTATGACTATGACAATTGCCTATGACTAAGGACATTTCCTATGACTATGAACATTGCCTATGACTATGACTGTGACTATGAGGATTATTTCCTTGACTAAGCCTATGCCTTTGATTAGGAAATATAAACTATCGCCTATGACATAACAAGGACATCTGTGATTAAACACCTGTGATTCCTGACTAGGAAAGTATTGCTTAAGTTTTGTGACTATGAAATTGGGTCTAAACCCGATCATCTATTCTGTCTATTCTTGGTTATCTTTGGTTTTAGACCTTGGGAATTTACCTATTAAGTTAGGTCTACCCATGTTCTTGAACCTACGTCTCTATTCTGTCTATTCTTGGTTATCTTTGGTTTTAGATCTTGGGAATTTACCTATTAAGTTAGGTCTACCCATGTTCTTGAACCAACGTCGTTATTCAACCCTTTTTATGCCAGTTAGTATGTCTATCTTTTGCATAGCATCTTTGGTTCATTCCCTATTTTCTACGAACCTAGCTTTATTTATAATCTAGATTGAATCACGATTATACGAACGGTGGGAATGCGGTTTGGGCAAAATATGAAATTTACTAAAAACGTAGTTTAACTTGGGAATTGGCATAAATTGGGAACATGTATTATGGCATGTTCATAGAAATGCAAATTGGATAAATTTGACATGAATTATAGGATGCGTAATTTGAATCTAGTATTGACTTGTAAATCTAGCATTTACATGAATTGTGAACTAGAACAATAAGTCTAGTTTGACATGAACTGTAAATAGAATGTTAAATCAGAAGTGGATTAGCTAATTTGGCATAAGAAGTATATTGGCACAAATTTGAAGTTGGCCATAATAGGGAGTAATTGTCATGTTTAGCAAAATCATGGTTAGTAACGCTTGATTTGGTATAGTTTACATACCAAAAAGCATAAATATGATTTAGAAGGGGAAATGGGCCATAAGAATGAATGTAGACAATTTACATTAAAAGAGTAATTGGGAAATAAGTAAATTAGGATTAATTTACTTATAGAATTTGTCCTAAATGAGGAAATGTTAATTTAGACAAATTAAAGGTTTATTAACGACATCTCTTTTAATGACACACCAGAAAGTTCTAGGGTGACAGAGAGGATGGTGTCTAGGCTTGGGTTTGGAAAATACAAGTTTCCTGCTCTCCCTGGCTATCCCTAACTGATCCGACGAACGGGATGGTTACTTTCAAAACTTGATTTGAAAATAAATTGGATCCTTTTGAACTTAGAAAACCCGAATATGCCTAGCCCGAGGTTAGACTGAGTTGCGATGTAAACCTGCCCGGAACCAATCGGCACATCCAGTAGTCGCAACAATACCTGTCTAATGTGAGTGGTAGCGGCTTTAATTTATTTAGTTAAAGCTAGAACAATAATGGTAGGGTTAAATTAACTAAGACACTTAACCAGTTCAACATGATAACTAGTATGATGGGTGGGGTTAGGTTCAGACTGACACGTAACACAGTTAAGCTAGAATGGGAGGGTTAAGTCCAAAGGAACACTTAACCAACTTAACACAGTTAAGCTAGAATGGGATTGTTAAGTCCGTAGGAACACTTAATCAACTTAACACAGTTAAGCTAGAATGGGAGGGCTAAGTCCATAGAGACACTTAACCAAACTCAAGATAGCAAAACGAGACTTGTAGGGGTTAAGTAAAGTTAATACACTTAGCCAAATTAATATGTTAACTAGACTAGAGGTTGGGGTTAAGTAAAATCTAATACACTTAGCCAATTTTGATATGTTAGCTGGGCTAGACCGTAGGGTTAAGTAAACCTGAACACTTAACCATCAGGTTGTGATAAAGGAATGAGGTTAAGTCTAAAACATGAAGGGATAATACTTAACAATTAATAACATGTTAGTTAAAACAGACGGGCAAGTTTAAGTTAAAAAGGAACACTTAACCAACACAGGGTGAATGGGTAGGGTTAAGTAATAAATACTTAACCAATATAACTTGTTTTGTGGTAGGGTTAAGTCAACATGAGTTACTAATAACACTTAACCGGTTTAACAAGGTAAATGAGGAGGGTTAAGTTAGCGTGGATTGACTATGACACTTAACCAATCCAAATTGACGGGAAAGAGAACTAAGTAAACCTTAGTTAAGAAAACAACGATTCTGGAAACTAAGTGGTAAATCTTAGTTAGTAAAACTAAGTAGTAATTCTTAGTATAACACGGGAAGGAGCGAATGTCCGTCTGAGTAAAAAGGAGGCTCCAACGAATTGGGTTACGAAGCCCGAGGCTTCGAGGGGACGTGAGGGTACTCTTGGTATCCCTCTGTGAGGCTGCAGATGATCCGCCTGGGCCCACAGAGGTTAATGTCTGTGTAGAATAACCAGGGGTATGCCTTGGTTGCAACACATGGCAACCTAAAGACCAGGATGGACCGGCGTGATTCGGCGAGCAAACGGTAGCCCTGTGATAGCGACTCGTCGTCTACCATCCATCTTCAGTCAATCGAGATACGTGAAGCGGAAAGGCGGAGAACTCCAAAAGACCATATACTTGCTATCTAGTTATGGGTGAGGATGGCCATAGGATAGTGGGGCACCGGGGCCGGCGTATAGTTCTCATTTTCCAAGGTGTGTCTTTCATTAGTTGAGGAAGGGGTCAAGTGGGACCATAGCCACTGAAATAAAAAACAAACCTTAGCATCTGCATCGGAAGATATCTGAAAGCTCCCGACCGAGTTCTGTATTCCTTGATTTGCCCTGACACAGGACTCGGGTCACACATTACAGGACATGTGCATCTAGACAAGCAATAACGATTCGCGATAAATGCGTGGGGAAGTATAGGAACATATACCACTCTAGGTAGTGTGTCCTATACTTGGGGGCATCATTCGACAAGTAGCATAATTCCTAGTTGATCTAGGTGGCATAAATCCTGAATCCGAGAAGTGTTCAGCAGACAGCGTAAACTCTAGTTGAATCTAGAAGGCACTTGGTAGAAAACCCTAGATTAAATCTAGGTAACAAATAAATAAATGGATGCCTGAAGGCGATGGAAAATACAGGGATTGGGATCACGTTATCGTTACTAGTTGGGACACTAGTTAGGTGGTGCAGAGATATAGAAACCAGTATAACAAGGAAATAGCAAAGCGGCGAAAGTATTAGAGCATATCCAGTTTATCTTAGCTTAGCATATCTTATGTTAGTCTTGTCTAATCCTGCCAACCCTATCATCATGGTGTTATCTTGTATTCAGTTAATTCATGTCGTTTTGTTTTTCCATGTTCACATGCTAGAAGTTACTGAACTTACTCAGGCTTTATGTCTGACTCTGTTTTTCTTTCGTTTTCTTCTCTTCCGTTCCCCCCAGGTAGTAAAGGAGGGAATAGTATAGCTCGGGTCAAGTTGGACTGTCACTCTTTCCCATCTTGAAGATTTGTCGAAGTTTGCTTGGATTCTCTTTTCGGATGTTATGGCTAGCTCTTGCTAAAATTGGGGAATATAAATGTTGTTTTATGCTTCTTTATTTTGTAAGACAGATGACACTCTGATATTGTAAAGAAATCTTTGTACAAACTATTTTATCAATAAAGCAAAGTTTTATTTCCCGCTGTTTAATTTCTATCTGTCTTGTAATTTATCTGCATCTTTTACCCTAAATGCTCCACAGAACTTAGTGCATTCCCTTTTTGAGTGACACTAACGGACGTGGGGTGTTACAAGAGATGACAGTATATACGGATGCATGTGGCACAGGGCTAGGTGCTGTATTGATGCAAGGAGGTAGGGTTGTAGCTTATGCAAGCCGGCAACTAAAACCACATGAGAAAAGATACCCTACCCATGATTTGGAATTGGCAGCGATCGTGTTCGCACCAAAAATGTGAAGACATTATCTCTTGGGAGAAAGATTCGAGTTGTTTACTGATCATAAGTCATTAAAGTATCTCTTCTCTCAGAAAGATCTAAATCTCCGGCAGCGAAGATGGTTAGAATTCTTAGCTTCCTATGATTTCGACATCGCATATACACCAGGAAAGGGAAATGCGGTGGCTGATGCATTGATTAGAAGACATGCCAGTCTAGGGGCTATGTTTCTTGAATGGAAGCAACTGGAGTACATCGCTGGGTATGATTTCAGACCAAAGTGCGAGTTTAATCCAGAAATGTTAGCAAGTTTGACGATCAGAACCACTTTGATTGAGCGGATTGGTTCCAGTCAGAGGGACGATTCTAACCTATTGGAAATCATCTCAAAGTTAGAGATGGGAATCGACGAAGAGATGAACAAGTATGGGCTTGATCGAGATGGATGGCTTAGAAATAATGGAAGACTTGTTGTGCCCAATGTCAATGGATTGAAAGATGAAGTCCTTAGAGAATGTCATCACTCAAAACTGACTATACATCCCGGTGGTAACAAGATGTACCGAGACATGAAGCAGACCTACTACTGGGAAGGGATGAAAAGAGACGTTGGGAAATTAATATCCAAATGCATGAATTACTAACTAGTTAAAGCTGAGCAAAAGAAGCCTAGTGGTTTGTTACAACCATTAGAAATTCCAGAATGGAAATGGGAACAAGTGTCAATGGATTTCATTGATGGGTTACCAAGGACTAGATCGGGCCATGATAGCATTTGGGTGATTGTGGACCGATTGACTAAGAGTGCAAAGTTTATACCCATCGAGTCAAACAGGACGACAGTTAAGTTAGCGGAACTGTATATAAAGTGGGTAGTGAGATTTCATGGAATACCCAAAGGCATTGTGAGCGACCGAGATCCGTTATTCACTAGTGGATTTTGGAAGAGCTTACAAGAGGCGTTAGGATCTGAACTATATCTCAGTACCGCGTATCATCCTCAAACCGACGGTCAAATAGAGAGGGTGAATCATATATTAGAAGACCTCTTGAGAGCCTGTGTATTGGATTTTGGTGGATCATGGGATGACCATTTTCATCTAGTAGAGTTTGAATATAATAATAGTTATCAATCCAGTATGGGTATGGCTCCATTTGAAGCTTTGTACGGAAGACCGTGTAACTCACCATCATGTTGGCTAGAGACCGGTGAGAAATATGTGCTTAGACCAGAAGTAATAAGAGAAACATCAGACAAGATTAAGGTTATCCGACAGCGAATGAAGGCAGCCCAAGATAGACAGAAGAGTTATTCTGATAAGAGGAGAAGAGAATTAAAGTTCTCCATTTGGCGACTTGGTGTTTGTCAAGATTTCTCCATTGAAGAGCGTGATACGATTTGGCAAGAGAGGCAAGTTAGCACCAAGATTTGTTGGTCCATTACCAGTTCTTGAGCAAATTGGGAATTTGGCATACAAAGTTGAATTACCAGAGAAGATGGCAGGAATTCACAACGTATTTCATGTTTCCTAGTTATGGAAGTTCATACACGACCCAGATGTGACTATTTCACCTGATCAGTTGGATGATATCGAGGTTGAATCCGAGGCGGTTGGGAACCGCAAGCCTATGCGTATTGTTGGGAATGATACGAAGCAACTTCGAAGGAAGGTGGTGAAATTAGTCAAAGTTCAGTGGGGCGAGGATGAGAATGACTGTACTTGGGAGATAGAGGAGAGCATTAGGAAGACGTATCCAGAACTCTTCGCCTAGTAAGATTTCAGTTCTGATTTAGTCTTTTCGCATGCTAGGATAGGTTTGTTTTATTTGTTTTGCATGGATTGTTGTATATGGCTGGTAGGCATGCAGGATCCTTTGTATGTTTTGGAATTAAGGAATTTCGAGGATGAAATTTCTTAAGGGGGGAAGAGTGTAACGATCTGCATTCTACGCATCGCAGGATCATAGAATATTTATTTCTTTCACATACGGAGTCGTATGGTCATGTAACTTTGGGGGATGACTATTAGGGTCATTTACCATGTTCATGATTTTTGCCGATTTTTAAATGACTATTTTGGCCCTAGCTGATCTTGTTTTGGCCATAACTTTTGATTGGAAAAGAGTTTTGACCTGGAACCACTTCCATTGGATCCGGATGACGATTTACAATTCCGTGAGTGGTCACATTAGCCAAACGGACTCACCGTTTGGGAGATATGGCTGAAACAAGTTTTAGAAGGTGAAAAACTGCTTAACCGGGCCAAATGAGGTGATTAGTAAATGGGCCCATAACCCATTTCGGGATTAGGGTTATGGGGAGGCTGAAATGAGTTAGATTTTCATTTCATTTCAGTTTTCTAGCCGCCATTTACCTCCTAAGAACCGTAATAATGGCCTCCAACCTCTAGAACATCTCCAAATCACTTTCTAATCAAGGATTGAGCTTAGCAACATCAAATCAAAGAGGATTAGCACCAAAGCAAGGTTAGACCTGCTGTGTTGCATTGGGAACAGTGCTAAACAGAGATTCTTTCCAGATTTGGTATTTTATTTGTGGCCAAGGTGAGTGATTTGCATAGTTCCTCACTAATTATAATTAAGAGTAATTAGTGTTGATTTGCGAATTTATACATGTTAAAAATTTGGAAAAATATTTATAAATTCGAAAACAATGTTTGAGACCTCTGTTGGAAATTTGATTTGATTTGGTTAAGTTTTACTAATCATATCATTAGTTTTGCCTAAACATGCTTAGGGGAAAATATGGGGTTTTGGGTATGTTTGATCCATTTTACATGCTATGATTGTTATTTTGCTGGTTGTGGATAATTACACATGTTGCTATGACTGTGTGTTATGATTTGTGATTGTCTAGAAGTGTTAGATTGGTCGAAAACACCGTCGAATGGCATAAACAGCTTGCTGGACAAAGTGCAGGAAAGTACCCGGACCAGATCGGATCGTTTTACCCGATCGCAACACCTCCTCCGACCCGATCCGCTTGTAGTGATGGAACCTGACCCGACCCGAGTGGTCACTCCCGAACCGATCCGCCAGAGGTTCCTCGATCTAACACAGAGCAGAGAGGAGGGTTTGAGCTTCTTGTACCTCGAAGGGAGACCACTTCCGAACCGATCTGATTGCTTAGGGAAGAGTACGCGATCCGAGCCACTTATTGGACTCTGAGCCAATGGCGTTGCATCATGAGTAGGACCTAACGATGAGTCACGAGTTGGAGGAGCACGACCCGACCCGTATGGGGTATTCCGATCTGAACCGAGGAGCTGGTGACCACGACCTAAAGCAAAGTGAAGTGAAGAAATGAAGACCGGTCCGGAGAAGAAGATGACGACCAAAACCCGAGATGAAAAAGTGGTCCAAGGGGGAAGTTTGTACTCAGGATCCAGTTGGGAACCAACGAGTTGACTTCATTAGTTGGGCTTTGGTGCAGGACGTTTGCGAAGGGGTTGTCGATATCTGTAACTTTGGATCACTATGTGTAGGAGGTACGTGAACGGATTCAAGGCCACAGTGGCCTAGGTACGAGTAAAGAGCTATAGACCAATGAAGTCGGGTCATTTGTAAAGGTTTAGTCATGACCCCATGGGGTAAGCTTGTTAGTAGCAGTAGTTGTACAAGTCGAACTCCGTCACTACTTCGATGAGTCTAGTGATTGACAGTGGCGGACATCGTATGCTTTACGCACTAAGTGAGAGATGTGAGGATGGTTGCTATGTTTGATTTGTTTGCCACCATTTTTACATGCACACCCCCACCCCCGTACTCTTTACACCATATATTAGTGGCACCTTAGAGTATTGTACGGTATGTAATGCTAACTCTTTGGTTGCAGGTTCAGGTATGGTTTAGTATACCTGTTATTGTTCTGTTTAGCTGCTTATCGCTCATACCAGACTTTTTGTCTGACCCTGAGTTTTATGTCTCTTCTTATTAATCTGGATGATCTCACGAGCAGACTAGAGACAGTTAGGTGGTATGCATGAGTAGCTGTATCGAGGACGAGCAGGAGGCTTCCACGTATGGTACACATATATAAATATTCTCCCTGTTCGCTGTGGTCACTACTTTAGGCATTAGTGGTGTACCTTTCTTTCTTTTGTTTAGAGACAGTAATTTAAAAAGTTGTAATAAGCTGTATTTGGATTTCTGCTACTCTGATGTTGATGTTAGTTTTGGTTATCAGCTTATGCACTGTATCGCCTGTTTATGTCAAGTACATTATTATTATATTTTGTTCCATGCGCTGTGAGACATTCTACAGGTTTCGATTAGTCCATTCTCTTCCTTCCTTTCTTTGGCGACCGTTTCGTGCTAATCGGGCATGTGTACAGCGAACTTTCGGAGGAAATGCCGGCTGGTGCGAGGCGGGCCGTCACAACTTGCATATATGGATATGGTTTTCCTATAACTTGCATATGAATTTCATTCAAACTAGCATATGATTCACATACAAAACTAGCATAGGAAATGGGTATATAGAACATAAATTTGCATAACTATGTACTGCCATGGATCTAAATATAGATCTAAACACAAAGATGTGAACTTGCATTTGGATCTAAACATGTAAATTAATGTCACATGTTTGCATATAAACTAGCATATGTATCTACATGATTCACATATGAACTTGTGTATAATCCACCTACAGACTTGCATAAGATTCATAAACTAGCATATGATTTGACATCCCAAACTTGCATAAGATTCATATACATATGATTTAACATCCCAAACTTGCATAAGATGAATCAAGTTAAACATGTACAACTCAACATATGAAATAGATCCACAATAGCAAAATTGTCAACGATAACATCACATGATTCAAAGTCATATTCTCATAATCCCAATTATAACTTATCACAATTAAATTAATTAATTATTTTGTGAAAGAAATTATACTCACAAACAAAAGAACAGTCTTGTTTTTATGGGATCTGTATTCTGAAACTGAATTGCTCACCTTTGATGTAGACTAATTGTTATCCTACTTTAGATTTGATTTGATTTTGATTATTGCTTCTATCTTGTTTTAGAGTTGAAAGAGAACGACAGCTACTCTAGGTTCTCCATTGACGGCATAGCGGCTCTTAGTATGAATTAGTGTGATTTTAGGTTGTGAGTTAGGTTGCTTATATAGAATTTTAATTAATTAAGAGCTGTCAGATTAACCTAGAATCAATCAAGACCATCTAGTCAAGATAGAATAACACCTCAGCCCTAATGACTCGGCAATGAGTCGAAACAGCGTCATCTTTCAGATCTGCCCGGGGGCGGAGGGGTAGGTCGACCCCTAGGTCGACCCCCTGGTAGACCTGTACGGGTAGGTCGACCTCCAGGTCGACCTGGCCCTTGGGCGGGAGATTTCCTGCCCAGCCTGCTCCCCTGTTTGAATTTGAATTTCTAAACTGTTTTTAATTTATTTAAATTTTGAAACTTCAAAAGGCCATAACTTCTTCATACGAAGTCCAATTCACACAAACTTGGACTCTATCTCAAGAAGATTTCCGAGATGAACGCAATGGCGCAACCCGTTTCCCTTAATTCTCACAAATTAAGTATTCTTTAATTCGTTAATTTTAGTATTTAAAATTACAGGGTGTTACATTCTCCCATCCTCAAAGGATTTCGCCCCTGAAATCTCCAAGTTAAGGAGAATGTATATCCTAACATCCAATCATCCATCTACTCAACCATCAAACACAGGCATCCATTGTCCTTACAAGATTTCTAATGTCGTATGAACATATGCAAAAAGTATGTGTATATGTTCCTTATCTAATGCAAAATCAGACGGTCTACTGATTCAGTTGACCTCCTTAATGCAAATCATGATAGTGCCATGCATGCATTATGTATGCAAAAGAATCCTAACGATACATATTATTTCCACATGCGTGCACAGCCATTCATCAAAATGCAGCGTCCATATTGATAACACAACCATTATACATCCATAAATTTAGATATGCACACACATTTATATGCAATATGAAGGTGATTGAGCCGATCTAGTGCCTAATGTGTGTGTACATGCATCCACGAGCAACCACTAGCAACCACTTGCATCCATTTGCATTCATCAAACACAACATGTCTCAAACACATGTTTGCAACCATAGGGTTCTTCCTAACTAAAGATCGAAGATGTCATCGCAAAGATAATACTAAATGATAGGACAAGTATCAACAAAGCGGTAGAAAAAAGGAGAAGTTAAAACGTACCCTCAAAAAGGAAAGGGTACAGCGTATGCATCTTGTCTTCCGTCTCCCAAGTCGCGTCTCTTTGATCTTCTCCCCATTGCACTTTGACCAACTTGACCTCTTTGTTGAGTAGCTTTTTGACCTCCGGTCCGAGAATGCTTGTAGGAGCTCGTCTAACCGTGGCATTGTGCTCTACTTCCACTTCTTTGAGCATGCTCGGCTCCAACACTTCCGACGTATCATGTAAACACTTGCTCAAATGTGAAACATGAAACACGTCATGAACACCACTGAGCTTCTCTGGCAACTCTACTCTATACGCCATCTGACCAATCCTCTCTTTAATTGGAAAGGGTCCTACGAATCTCGGTGCCAACTTTCCTACTGATCCAAAAACGGACTACGTTTCTCAACAGTGACACCTTAATAAAAACCATGTCCCCAATATTGAAATCAAGATCGTGTAACAACCCGTATTTCTAATAATCTGTTATAACATAAATTGAGGCAGAATTAAATTATAAAATGGGAATCAAGGGAAACGGGCTATGCCATTGCGTTCGTCTCGGAAAAATACGAGAAATAGAGTCCGAGTTTTCGAAAATCGGAGTCCGTATGACCCAGTTAAGGCCCATTGAAGTTTGCAGAAAATTCCTAAGTAAAAACAGATTTAAATTTGAAATTAAAAAACTAGGGTTTGGGCAAACTGGGCAGGCGGGAAAAATTCCCGCCCAGGACCCCATGTCGACAGGCCTGTCGACAGGGGGTCTAGGCATGTCGATTGCCCTGTCGACAGCCCTGTCGACAGGGGGTAGCCAGGCAGATTAGCCTGGCGCACCACTTTGGTTTGGGCTTGGTTGTGTGGTCTGGTTCTAGAGAATTCTGAAATCTGACGGGCAAAACTATCCTAGGGTTAATCCTAGGGCTAAAAACACTCTAATCTTCTATAAATAAGCCTCTAATCCTACCCTAAAACCCCACTAATCATTCTTGCAACCAAACTATGCCAAAATCCATCCTCTCATGGCCTCCACCCTCTTCATACAATTCCTAAACAAATCCCTAAGAAATTTCCATGCATACAAGGGTATTTAGGCTTGTATGATCCTCCTTAGCTTGCATTAAAGGCTTGTTTTTCTATTGGCATCATAAAGGAGGAGTCTTGATCAAGTTTGCTTGCATTTGGGGGTTTTAGTTAGTTGCATAAGGGGCTTCTTGCATTTGTTATACTCATTTGAGTCCGCATAAGCATTGTAAGCCCTCTTACCTTCACTTTACAAACTCTAAAGTTAATATGTGGTGAAAGTTGAGATTTATGTGAGTTTAGTTGATTATGCATGCTTATGCGAACTCACTATGTCATGTTTTATATGTTTCATAAGTTATGCATGCCTATGCGAACTCACTATGTCATGTTTTATATGTTTCATAAGTTATGCATGCATATGTGAGTTTACTAAGCCATGATTTGCAAATCTATTGAGTTATGCATGTATACTAAGCCATGATTTGCAAGATTAATAAGTTATGCATGTTTATGCAAGTTTAAAATGACAAGTTGTGCATGTTTTGACAAGTTGTGCATGTTTATGCAAGTTTAAAATGACAAGTTGTGCATGTTTTGACAAGTTGTGCATGTTTATGCAAGTTTAAAATGACAAGTTGTGCATGTTTTGACAAGTTGTGCATGTTTTGACAAGTTGTGCATGTTTATGCAAGTTTAAAATAACAAGTTGTGCATGTTTTGACAAGTTGTGCATGTTTTGACAAGTTGTGCATGTTTATGCAAGTTTAAAATGACAAGTTGTGCATGTTTGACAAGTTATGCATGATTAAGGTAATATGCAAGTTCACTATGCTAAGTTGTGCAAGTCTAACATGTTATGCATGATTGTTGTGCAAGTTTATCATGTACGTTGTGCCAAGTTCCCTCTTCCTATCCTTTATACGTTACTACGAATATGTAAGCGATAGAATGACGTTGGGGGTTTGGGGTAAACTTAAAATACATGAAAATATAAGATTGGGAATTTACCTATTAAGTTAGGTCTACCCCTTGGGAATTTACCTATTAAGTTAGGTCTACCCAAGTAATTGTTTGACTTGTGATTATGTTTTGAAATGAAGTGGACATGACACTTAGAAAACAAAAGTGTGGCCAACTCGAGGTTGGGTTGAGTTTGTAGCGTAATTCTACCCGGAACCGACCGGCTTAACTAGTGGCTACAAACAATAGGACCCAATGTGAGAAGTTGGTCATGTGGTGCCAAAAACCCGAGGTTAGACTAAGTTGTGGTGTAAACCTACCCGGACCCGCCCGGCCTAACTAGTAACCACAACAAGGTCTAATGTGAGAGGTTAAGGTGCATTAAATTAATTAATGCCTCATGATTAGGGTTAAGTCAGGGTCCACTAATACTTAACCAATTTGGGGATTCGAGGGATTAGAATGTGGTTAAGTTGTGAACCGTTGGTTACACTTAACTAGTTTAATCCATTTGGGAGTTCAAGGGATTAGAATGGGGTTAAGCCACACTTAACCAGTTTAATCCAGGATTAGTGAAGGGTTAAATCACACTTAACCCTCTTAGGAAACCCTACCAGCGTGGTCTGTTCTAACAGTAATCCCAGTTTGGTATCATTCACAACCCTAGAAGCTAGGCTAGGGCGAGGCACGATTACTGGAGGATGTAAGCGACCAAAGGGCGATGGCCGAGTGGTACAGCGGTGCGGGTCCGGCGGGCTACGGACGTGCACGTAGTCCGATGTTGGACAAACTCGAGGCACGGGTACCAGTAGATTAGAGCTGTGCATTATTGCTTAAGTGTCTGGGGTTAACACCCGAGGGCTTGATACACCCAAAGGTGGACCCAGCACAGTCTAACTACAACCATACGTGGGCCATATGGACACCAACACTTGACGTGTTAGGTTTATAGGGAGCCGATCGACTAGACCGTTGGGCTGGACCTTGTATTAAGGTCACCTCATGTTATTGGGCCAAAGCTTGGGCCAAGGGATCAATATCTGTTATGTTGAGTTGCTAGTACACCGTGGTGCAAAACTTAGCCATGTTTTATGCGATGACACCTCTATCTATCTTGTAGTTAATTTACCATGCCAGTATGTTGTTATCTATGATCATCTCAGTTCCCATCATGATGTTAACTTTATTAGTTTATAGACTGATCGTAGCAGGGCTTACTCAGTCTTTTTGACTGACCCGTTTTGTTTCGCCTCTTTTCTTCCGTTTCCCCCCCCCCCCAGGTTCTCAGGGAGGGAATACAGGAGCCTAGCTTGGATCTTAGCTGCTTTCTTGGATAGCTCATGTATGCTTTGGACTTGGGCTTGCTATGGTTTCTTCCACTTTGGGGATAGCTACTATTATGTTTTCTTCTTCAGTTTCAGATGATGTTATTTCATGTACTAGACTTATTTATTTGGGAAATTGACATTTTGATGTACCAGACTTGTTTTTGAAATGGTTTAAAAATCTTCCGCTGTTTTATTTACTTACTCTGTTTATTGACATATGTATATATGTCATGTCCTGCCTTGCTATATCATTATGCATGTTTACCAATAATGCCCCTCCAAAGCTAGTGCATTCCTTTGCGAGTGACCCTGGCGGAGGTGGCGTGTTACATTTGGTATCAGAGCATATGGTTTACGAGAAGGGATAAAAAGGTTTTAAAAAAACTTTTGAAAAACTATTTTCGAAACCAAGTATAAAGTATTTTCCAAAGAAAAGTCTAGTTGTTTTTAAAAGGCTATTCCCCATAAGCCATTAGCACTATCCTTTGACTCCTCGTTTGAACTCTTTTCTTTTCATTTCCAGCATGTCTGATAATCTCATCTTGCCCGAAGGAGTAACGATACCCGATTGGTTTCGTCGGTACTTAGAAGTCACGGCACCGGTCCCGGGTGTCCCTAATGTTGTCTTCCCAGTCGAGGCCGCTGTTCCTCCCCCTCCTCCCGTAGCTGATGTTCCTCTTCCCCCTCAGCCTCCACAAGCGGATTTCGCGGAAACTTGCAAGAACTTTAAGAGGATGGGAGGCAAGAATTTTAATGGAACAGAGACTTTTGTAGAAGCAAGGAATTGGTTGAAAGAGACCGAAGATCTTTTAGCCACACTTGATATAGGTGACCGCAGGAAGGTTTTATTAGCAGTATGGTTGCTAAAGGAAGAAGCTGCACGTTGGTGGGTAGTCACCACCGCCACTAGTCCAATTGAGACTTGGGATGACTTTAGAGGAAGGTTTGGACTGAGATTCTTATCACTGAAGCAAGGGGACATGACTATTAGGGAATACATAGATAAGTTTAATCAACTGGCTCAGGACGATTTAGACTTGGTTAATACAGCTCAGAAGAAGGCCCTACACTTTGCTCTAGGATTAAACGATCCATTACGTGATTTGGCCCTGTCTCATATACCCTTGGGGGCGACTTTCGAGAATTTGGTGAATTTGGCCCTACTTCAAGAAGAAGATAACAATGACAAGAAAGAGGTCAAGGCGAATGAGTCTCAAGACAAGAGAGTAAATTCCGGGAAACGGGGCAAGGATAACAACAACCGCAAGGACAAGCCAAGAGGGAATATGAAATGCAACTTCTGTGGTAAAGTTGGACATATAGCCAGGGAATGTAGGAAAAAGGAGAAGAGAAAGCGGGGCGAATGCTTTGATTGTGGTGAGTTTGGACATTTCAGCAAGGATTGCCCAAGGAAGCAAGGGCAAGGTCAGACTCAGTGTGCAGGACTATCCGGAGGGCGAATTCATCCCCTCCACCCCGTTCTTCCAGCTCATGATAGAGGTAGTGTTTTTGTTGAAAATCTTGTTTACATTTTCTGATTTTCCCTGTTCAAACTTTGTTTGATTCTGGCACATCGCATAGTTTTATTTCATTTGATCCAGTTGAAAGTTTTGCACCTAAGTACTAGTGTAGTTGATGATCCCGTATGTGTTTCAAATCCAATTGGGGGTTCTGCCCGTTTGTCTGTGGTCTGAGTGGATTTGAAAATTTCTATCTTGAGTATAGAATTCTCGTGGGATGTTTTATTCTCAGGGGATATGGGTTGGTTTTGGGCATGGAATGGTTGTCCGGTTTTGGAGCCATTCTGGGTTTTTGTATATATGGGTGTGAGGCTCATGACTCGCCTCGGTAATACCCTAGAAATTTCTAGCAACCCTATAGGTCCCGTCATGATTGTTATCTTGAGTCCCTCAACTCGTCTATCGATAGTTTGCAATCGGTGAGGGAGGTCCGAGAATATCCTGATATCTTGGGTGGAGTGAAGGGGTTACCCCTGGACGTGGGATAGATTTCCGCATTATCTGGTTGGCAATACCAAGCCAGTTTCGTGGCCGGTTAGGCACATGACCTCACGAGGTGAGAGTTAAGAAAGCAAGTCAAGGAGTTGCTTGAGAGGAACTTCCTGAGACGAGGCATTTTCGAGTAGGGTGCTCCAGTAGCATTCGTTACTAATGTGGACAGTTTGCTTCGCTTGCGTGTTGATTATCGTGAGAATAATAGACAACCGTTACCAAGGATAGATGATTTGTTCGGTCAGCTTGTAGGAGCATCTGTTTTCTTTTGATCCAGTTCCCAGATTCCATCAGCTTAGGAGGGCTGAGGATGGAATTGACAAGACTGAGTTTAGGACTCTAGATGGATTTTTTTTTAGAATGGCTAGTCATGCTATTTGGTTTGACTAAGGCACCCGCATATTACGGGAACTTGATGGGTAGGGTGTTTAGGGAGTCCTTGAACAAGTTTGTCATGGTCGTCATAGACGATATTTTGATCTCCTCAAAAGAACGAGGAAGAACATGCTAGACATCTCAAGGAGGAGATGGATACGCTTAGAGCCACCAGTGGAAGGTCAAGTTCTCCACATGTCACTTTGGAGGAAAGAAGTTGGATTTCTTGGGCACATAGTTCTTAAGTAAGGCTTAGCGGTGGATTCCGCTAAAGTGGCTGCGGTTTAAGACCGGAAAACTCTGAGGAGGGCAATTGAAGTAAGAAGCTTTCTCCATTTGGCTAGTTAGTTAGCATTCCCGGAGCTTAGACTTACTCTTCTGGATCAAGAAGGGGGTTCCACAGGGAGAAGACCCGCAGTTAGTCAAGAACATGGTCCAGTTGACTTGAGGCGAGATGTTAAGTCACCTCGCTAGATATATTATAGATGACAAGGGATGACTAAGGCGCGATGAGAGATTATGTGTTCCTCGAGTGAAAGACTTGGTAAAGAAGGTTCTTGAAGATGCGCATCACTTGAGGAGGTGGCCGAGTTGGTCTCTGGATGCCTGTTGTGCCACCAGGTCAAGGCCAAGTCATAGAAGCCCAGTGGGCCGTTATCTCCATCGGAGGTTCCGCAAGGGAAGTGTGAAAACATCTCGATAGATTATGTGGATAGACTACCTAGATCAAAGAAAAGGAATACGGGTATGTGGGTCATAATAGGTGGACTCACGAAGAGTACTCATTTCAGTCCGGTGAAGAGCGAGAGGACTACATCATGGTTAGCAACGGTTTATCCTCAAGAAGTTGGCCAGTTTTGAAATAGCCTACAGGAAGCCATGGGTAGGCAATTGAATCTAGGTATGGCCTATCACTCATAGGCGGATGGTTCATTTCGATTAAGCATGAGTTATAGAAAATCACGTTTATAAAGGGCAATTGGCAACGTGGATTGGTATTTTCAAGAAAAGTTCTGCTGCGTGGAATACTTTATAGTAAGTAGGCGAGATCCAGGATTCACTAGTGAATTTTGGAGAGCTTGCATGAAATCATGAGGTTATAGTATGTTTAAGCCAAGTATACAGAAAGAAGAATAAGTGGAAAAGAAAGACGAGAGGCGATAATGAAATGAGTTCCAACTCGAACTTGGGAAATAGGAGTTAGGAAGCCAAGGAATCATGAAGTGAAAGATAGTCAAAGCACAGTGGAGATAAGCTCAAGGAAACGTGACTAAGAAGAGTAGATACACGCATCATATCTTTGTAGGAGTGCATCCTTGATCCTTATTTTCCTGAGGAGCTTGCTTGCAAGTTATCTCTTGTATATATATATCCTCTCGATCCCATTCTCGATCTTATTTCTGTTGTAAACTCCATAAAGGGGTTATGACTCATCGGTTAGTACTATATGTCAGAGTTTGAATAGATGCATATCTCTCTGTCCATGTTTATCTAGTTTATCGTGTTTATCTTGTCATGAGGACCTTAGGTAGAAACCCTTTTGGTTGAAACATGTGTTTGAAACATGTTATGCTTGATGGTTGCAAGTGGCTGCAAGTGTTTGCAAGTGGTTGCTCGTGGATGCATTATACACGATTAGGCACTAGATCGGCTCGCACACTCCTCATATTGCATATGCATGAGTGTTTATGCTTATTCATGGATGGAAATTGTGTGTTATCACAGGGATGTTGCATATGGGTGAATGTTATGTGCACTCATATAGATACTATGAATTTAGGAATTTGCATACATATGGATTCATTTCACTGACATACATATGCATTAAGGAGGTTTACTGTATCAGTAACCGCCTGATTTTCACTAACATACATATGCATTAAGGAGGTTTACTGTACCAGTAACCGCCTGATCTTTGCATTAGATGAGTACATATACACACACTTTTGCATATGTTCATACCACATTTAGAATCTTTTAAGGACAATGATTGCTCGTGGATGATGCTTTGAGTAGATGGATGATTGGATGGTAGGATACGTTCTTCATAACTTGAAGATTTCGGGGACGAAATCCTTTAAGGAGGGGAGAATGTAACAACCCGTATTTCTAATAATCTGTTATAACATAAATTGAGGCAGAATTAAATTATAAAATGGGAATCAAGGGAAACGGGCTATGCCATTGCGTTCGTCTCGGAAAAATACGCGAAATAGAGTCCGAGTTTTCGAAAATCGGAGTCCGTATGACCCAGTTAAGGCCCATTGAAGTTTGCAGAAAATTCCTAAGTAAAAACAGATTTAAATTTGAAATTAAAAAACTAGGGTTTGGGCAAACTGGGCAGGCGGGAAAAATTCCCGCCCAGGACCCCATGTCGACAGGCCTGTCGACAGGGGGTCTAGGCATGTCGACTGCCCTGTCGACAGGGGGTAGCCAGGCAGATTAGCCTGGCGCACCACTTTGGTTTGGGCTTGGTTGTGTGGTCTGGTTCTAGAGAATTCTGAAATCTGACGGGCCAAAACTATCCTAGGGTTAATCCTAGGGCTAAAAACACTCTAATCTTCTATAAATAAGCCTCTAATCCTACCCTAAAACCCCATTAATCATTCTTGCAACCAAACTATGCCAAAATCCATCCTCTCATGGCCTCCACCCTCTTCATACAATTCCTAAACAAATCCCTAAGAAATTTCCATGCATACAAGGGTATTTAGGCTTGTATGATCCTCCTTAGCTTGCATTAAAGGCTTGTTTTTCTATTGGCATCATAAAGGAGGAGTCTTGATCAAGTTTGCTTGCATTTGGGGGTTTTAGTTAGTTGCATAAGGGGCTTCTTGCATTTGTTATACTCATTTGAGTCCGCATAAGCATTGTAAGCCCTCTTACCTTCACTTTACAAACTCTAAAGTTAATATGTGGTGAAAGTTGAGATTTATGTGAGTTTAGTTGATTATGCATGCTTATGCGAACTCACTATGTCATGTTTTATATGTTTCATAAGTTATGCATGCCTATGCGAACTCACTATGTCATGTTTTATATGTTTCATAAGTTATGCATGCATATGTGAGTTTACTAAGCCATGATTTGCAAATCTATTGAGTTATGCATGTATACTAAGCCATGATTTGCAAGATTAATAAGTTATGCATGTTTATGCAAGTTTAAAATGACAAGTTGTGCATGTTTTGACAAGTTGTGCATGTTTATGCAAGTTTAAAATGACAAGTTGTGCATGTTTTGACAAGTTGTGCATGTTTATGCAAGTTTAAAATGACAAGTTGTGCATGTTTTGACAAGTTGTGCATGTTTTGACAAGTTGTGCATGTTTATGCAAGTTTAAAATAACAAGTTGTGCATGTTTTGACAAGTTGTGCATGTTTTGACAAGTTGTGCATGTTTATGCAAGTTTAAAATGACAAGTTGTGCATGTTTGACAAGTTATGCATGATTAAGGTAATATGCAAGTTCACTATGCTAAGTTGTGCAAGTCTAACATGTTATGCATGATTGTTGTGCAAGTTTATCATGTACGTTGTGCCAAGTTCCCTCTTCCTATCCTTTATACGTTACTACGAATATGTAAGCGATAGAATGACGTTGGGGGTTTGGGGTAAACTTAAAATACATGAAAATATAAGATTGGGAATTTACCTATTAAGTTAGGTCTACCCCTTGGGAATTTACCTATTAAGTTAGGTCTACCCAAGTAATTGTTTGACTTGTGATTATGTTTTGAAATGAAGTGGACATGACACTTAGAAAACAAAAGTGTGGCCAACTCGAGGTTGGGTTGAGTTTGTAGCGTAATTCTACCCGGAACCGACCGGCTTAACTAGTGGCTACAAACAATAGGACCCAATGTGAGAAGTTGGTCATGTGGTGCCAAAAACCCGAGGTTAGACTAAGTTGTGGTGTAAACCTACCCGGACCCGCCCGGCCTAACTAGTAACCACAACAAGGTCTAATGTGAGAGGTTAAGGTGCATTAAATTAATTAATGCCTCATGATTAGGGTTAAGTCAGGGTCCACTAATACTTAACCAATTTGGGGATTCGAGGGATTAGAATGTGGTTAAGTTGTGAACCGTTGGTTACACTTAACAAGTTTAATCCATTTGGGAGTTCAAGGGATTAGAATGGGGTTAAGCCACACTTAACCAGTTTAATCCAGGATTAGTGAAGGGTTAAATCACACTTAACCCTCTTAGGAAACCCTACCAGCGTGGTCTGTTCTAACAGTAATCCCAGTTTGGTATCATTCACAACCCTAGAAGCTAGGCTAGGGCGGGGCACGATTACTGGAGGATGTAAGCGACCAAAGGGCGATGGCCGAGTGGTACAGCGGTGCGGGTCCGGCGGGCTACGGACGTGCACGTAGTCCGATGTTGGACAAACTCGAGGCACGGGTACCAGTAGATTAGAGCTGTGCATTATTGCTTAAGTGTCTGGGGTTAACACCCGAGGGCTTGATACACCCAAAGGTGGACCCAGCACAGTCTAACTACAACCATACGTGGGCCATATGGACACCAACACTTGACGTGTTAGGTTTATAGGGAGCCGATCGACTAGACCGTTGGGCTGGACCTTGTATTAAGGTCACCTCATGTTATTGGGCCAAAGCTTGGGCCAAGGGATCAATATCTGTTATGTTGAGTTGCTAGTACACCGTGGTGCAAAACTTAGCCATGTTTTATGCGATGACACCTCTATCTATCTTGTAGTTAATTTACCATGCCAGTATGTTGTTATCTATGATCATCTCAGTTCCCATCATGATGTTAACTTTATTAGTTTATAGACTGATCGTAGCAGGGCTTACTCAGTCTTTTTGACTGACCCGTTTTGTTTCGCCTCTTTTCTTCCGTTCCCCCCCACCCCAGGTTCTCAGGGAGGGAATACAGGAGCCTAGCTTGGATCTTAGCTGCTTTCTTGGATAGCTCATGTATGCTTTGGACTTGGGCTTGCTATGGTTTCTTCCACTTTGGGGATAGCTACTATTATGTTTTCTTCTTCAGTTTCAGATGATGTTATTTCATGTACTAGACTTATTTATTTGGGAAATTGACATTTTGATGTACCAGACTTGTTTTTGAAATGGTTTAAAAATCTTCCGCTGTTTTATTTACTTACTCTGTTTATTGACATATGTATATATGTCATGTCCTGCCTTGCTATATCATTATGCATGTTTACCAATAATGCCCCTCCAAAGCTAGTGCATTCCTTTGCGAGTGACCCTGGCGGAGGTGGGGTGTTACAGATCGGTTCGCCTCTTATCAGCATATGACTTCTGTCGGTCTTGCGCCATCTTCATTCGCCATCGAATTAGGTCTATTTTCTCCGAAGTCTCCCTAATCGTGTCGGGTTCGAGCAAAACCTTGTCCGTGGATTCCCACCAACAAGTAGGTGATCGGCATGGTCGCCCATAAAGAGCCTCAAAAGGTGCCATGCCAATGCTAGCCTGAAAGCTGTTATTATATGCGAACTCCACAAATGGAAGATGTTCTTCCCATGTTCCTCCAAAGTCTAGGATGCATAGCCTCAAAAGGCCTTCTAGAATCCGATTTGCTCTCTCGGTCTGGCCGTCCGTCTGAGGGTGATAAGCGGTACTTAAGCACAATTGTGTTCCAACCGCCTCTTGTAAGCTTTTCCAAAACTCGCTTGTGAAAATGGGATCTCTATCGCTCACAACGCTAGAGGGTATGCCGTGCAAACGAACTATCTCTCGAAGGTAAACATATGCTAACCATGTGGCGGTACTCCTACTATTAACGGGAATAAAATGACCACTTTTGGTAAGTCTGTCTACAATTACCAAATTCCCGTATTACCCTTCCTTGATCTTGGCAACCCGTCTACAAAATCCATGGAAACACTTTCCCATTTCCACAACGGAATCTCTAAAGGGTGGAGCAAACATCTGGGCTTCTTTTGCTCTGCCTTGACTTGCTGGCACACTAAGCACCTAGAAATGAACTCAGCCACGTCCTTCTTCATTCCGGCCCAAAAGAAAACTCGCTTCATATCCCTATACATCTTGTCACCACCGGGATGTATGGTCATCTTAGAGCGATGTGAGTCTTCAAGAATTGCCTTCTTCAAACTCTCGTCTTGTGGTACGCAAAGTCTCCTATCTCTGCGCAACCAGCCTCTCTCATCTATATCATATCTATTAAGATGACTCGAAGACTCCCTTCCTATAAGCTTGTCTACTATCTCAACCAACTGTGGGTCATCTTGTTGTGCTTCTCCAACTCGACCCAAAAGTGTAGGTTGCACCTCTAACGATGCCAACAATCCGGGTACATAATCGACAGAGGGTCTAAAGTCAAAGGTAGATATATACTCCAAACTCTGCTGCTCTACGAACAAAGGACTTAAAGTCAACTTCTTTCTACTTAAGGTGTCAGCTACAACGTTACCCTTGCCAGGGGTATATGCGATCTCAAAATCGTAGGATGCCAAAAACTCCATCCACCTCTGTTGCCTCAAGTTTAGATCTTTCTGAGAGAACAAGTATTTTAGCGACTTATGGTCTGTACACAACTCAAACCTCTCACCAAGCAAATAATGACGCCATGACTTAAGCGCAAAAACTATGGCAGCCAACTCTAAGTCGTGGGTAGGGTAATTTTTCTCGTGTGCTTTCAACTGCCTTCCACCATAGCATATCACCCTTCCTTCTTGCATTAAAACTGCACCAAGCCCTATAGCGCAAGCATCGGTATATACTGTGAATGGCTTACTACCATCTGGCAAAACTAAAACTGGAGATGTCGTTAAAGCCCTCTTTAGACGTTGGAAAGCAGCATCACAGTCAACATCCCAAGCAAAAGTCAAGTTCTTATTCGTTAACCGAGTGAGTGGGGCTGATATCTTCGCGAAGTTCTTAATGAACTTCCTATAATAACCAGCCAGCCCTAAAAAGCTTCTTACTTCCGTTGCGTTCTTAGGAATTTTCCAATCTTGGATTGCCACCACCTTTGCGGGATCCACAGCTATCCCTTCCTTAGAGACCGCGTGTCCTAAGAACCTCACTTCTTTTCTCCATAAATGGCACTTGGAGAACTTATGTAACACCCCATAATTCTACAACACTAAGATTCACAAATCAAGGCAGAATTAAGTGTAAAAATCTGAATCAAGGGAAACGGGTTGTGCCATTGCGTTCGTCTCGAAAAAATACGCGAAATAGAGTCCGAATTTTCGAAAATCGGAGTCCGTATGACTAAGATATGGCCCGTCAAAATTTTCAGAAAATTCCAAGTTCAAAACAATTTAAAACTAGAGCCAAATTCGAATTCAAACACACAGGGGGCAGGGCGGGAAAATTCCCGCCCAGGTCAAGTCGACAGGGGTGTCGACTGCACAGTCGACACCCCCCCCCCCCCGCATGTCGACTGCCCAGTCGACATGGGTGTCGACCTGGGTCCCGAAATCCAGTTTTCTGCACCCAGTCCGTTCTTCTGTATCTAGACGCCATTCTGACCAGATTCGTCCGCCTAACACTATATAAACAACCCTGATCTTCTTCTCTATTCACAATTCTTTTCTACCCTTATGCTGCAAAGATTCTTGGCAAACATGGCTTGTCCTCCTCCTCTAAATTAATTAAATAAAATAGTATGTAAAGATAAATCAAGACGAGGAGGTGTTGCTCAAGACTTTCAAAAAGGGGTTCAAATCAAGCTAGGATTGCAAGTGAAGATTCAAACGACTACAACAACTGTTTTTCTATGAATCACAGCAACGCCATCTTTCTATCCTAATATAATTTCTGTAAGTTAGTTATTTTTAGATTTGAACGTTTTTCTTTGTTTGTGACATGAAATTAAAGGAATAAAAGAATATGTCAAACCCCTCTCTCTATCTCTATTCGAATCAGTGCCTATATTCTTGGACCTAATCAAGAACTGTTATGATTCAAGGACAAATAAGACTGTGACTATGAAACTATGGACCTTAGAACCATATGCCTCTTTGACTATGAACATTGCCTATGACTGTGAACATTGCCTATGACTGTGAACATTGCCTATGACTATGAACAATGCATATGACTATGGACATTGCCTATGACTGTGACTGTGACTATGAGAATTATTTCCTTGACCAAGCTTATGCTTTTGATTTGGGAACATAAACTATTGCCTATGACATAACAAGGACAACTGTGACTAAACACCTATGATTCCTGACTAGGAAAGTGTTTCTTAAGTTTTGTGACTGTGAAATTGGGTCTAAACCTTATCTTTCTATTCTGTCTATTCTTGGTTTTCTTTGGTTTTAGACCTTGGGAATTTACCTATTAAGTTAGGTCTACCCATGTTCTTGAACCTACGTCTCTATTCTGTCTATTCTTGGTTTTCTTTGGTTTTAGACCTTGGGAATTTACCTATTAAGTTAGGTCTACCCATGTTCTTGAACAGACGTCGTTATTTAACCCTTTTTATGCCAGTTAGTATGTCTATCTTTTGCATAGCATCTTTGGTTCATTCCCTATTTTCTACGAACCTAGCTTTATTTATAATCTAGACTGAATCACGATTATACGAACGGTGGGAATGCGGTTTGGGCAAAATATGAAATTTACTAAAAAACGTAGTTTAACTTGGAAATTGGCATAAATTGGGAACACGCATTATGGCATGTTCATAAGAATGCAAATTGGATAAATTTGACATGAACTATAGATTGTGTAACCTGAATCTAGTATCGACGTGTAAATCTAGCATTTACATGAATAGTAAACTAGAGTAATAAGTCTGGTTTGACATGAATTAGAATTGTTGAATCGTAATTGGATTAGCTAATTTGGCATGGTAAGTATATTAGCATAAATTTGAAATTGGCCATAATAGGGAGTAATTGGCAGGTTTAGCAAAATCATGGTTAATGACACTTGATTTGGTATAGTTTACATACCAAAAAGCATAAACATGGTTTAGAGGAAAAAATTGGCCATAGAAATGAATGTAGACAATTTACATTAAAAGAGCAATTGGGAAATAAGTAAATTAGGAATAATTTACTTATAGAATTTGTCCTAAATAAGAAAATGTGAACTTAGACAAATTAAAGGTTTGTTAAACGACATCTCTTTTAATAACACACCAGAAAGTTCTAGGGTGACAGAGAGGATATTGTCTAGGCTTGGGTTTGGAAAATACAAGTTTCCTGCTCTCCCTGGCTATCCCTAACTGATCCGGCGGACGAGATGGTCACTTTCAAAACCTGATTTGAAAACTAATCAAAACCCTTTGAACTTAGAAAACACGAATATGCCTAACCCGAGGTTAGACTGAGTTGCGATGTAAACCTGCACGGAACCAACCGACACATCCAGTATTCGCAACAATATCTGTCTAATGTGAGTGGTCGCGGCTTTAATCTATTTAATTAAAGCTAGAACAAGAATGGTAGGGTTAAGTTAACTAAGACACTTAACCAATTCAACAAGATAACCAAACCGATGGGCGGGGTTAGGTTCATACAAACACTTAACACAGTTAGGAACACTTAATCAACTTAACACAGTTAAGCTAGAATGGGAGGGTTAAGTCCATAGAGACACTTAACCAGACTCAAGGTAACAAGACAAGATTTGTAGGGGTTAAGTAAAGTTAATACACTTAGCCAAATTAACATGTTAACTAGACTAGAGGTTGGGGTTAAGTAAAGTTAATACACTTAGCCAAATTAACATGTTAACTAGACCAGAGGTTGGGGTTAAGTAAAATCTAATACACTTAGCCAATTTAATATGTTAGCTGGGCTAGACCGTAGGGGTTAAGCAAACTTGAACACTTAACCATCAGGTTGTGATAAAGGAATGGGGTTAAGTCTAAAACATGAAGGGATAATACTTAACCATTAATAACATGTTAGTTAAAACAGACGGGCAAGGTTAAGTTAAAAGGGAACACTTAACCAATACAGGGTGAAGGGGTAGGGTTAAGTAATAAGAAATACTTAACCAATATAACGTGGTTTGTGGTAAGGTTAAGTCAACATGAATTATTGATAACACTTAACCAGTTTATCAGGATAAATGAAGAGGGTTAAGTTAACTTGAATTAACTAATGACACTTAACCAACCCAAATTGACGGGAAAGAGAACTAAGTAGTAATTCTTAGTATAACACGGGAAGGAGCGAATGTCCGTCTGAGAAGGCTCCAACGAATTGGGTTACGAAGCCCGAGGCTTCGAGGGGACGTGAGGGTACTCTTGGTATCCCTCTATGAGACTGCATATGATCCTCCTGGGCTCACAGAGGTTAAGGTCTGCGTAGAAGAACCAGGGGTATGCCTTGGTTGCAATATTTATATGGCAACCTAAAGATTAGGATGGAACGGCGTGATTCGACGAGAAAACGGTAGCCCTGTGATAGCAACTCGTCGTCTACCATCCATCTTGAGTCAGTCGAGATACGTGAAGCGGAAAGGCGGAGAACTCCAAAAGACCATATACTTGCTATCTAGTTATGGTTGCGAATGGCCATAGGATAGTGGGGCACCGGGGGCCGGCGTATAGTTCTCATTTTACAAGGTGTGCCTTTCATTAGTTGAGGGAGGGGTCAAGTGGGACCATAGCCACTGGAATAAAAACAGACCTTAGCATCTGCATCGGCAGATATCTGAAAGCTCCCGACCGAGTTCTGTATTCCTTGATTTGCCCTGTCACAGGACTCAGACCGCACATTACAGGACATGTGCATCTAGACAAGCGATAACGATTCGCGATACATGCGTGGGGAAGTATAGGAACATATACCACTCTAGTTAGTGTGTCCTAGACTTGGGGGCATCGTTCGACAGGTAGCGTAATCCCTAGTTGGAATAGGTGGCATAAACCCTGAACTCGAGAAGCGTTCAGCAGATAGCGTAAACTCTAGTTAAATCTAGAAAGCACTTGATAGAAAACCCTAGATTAGATCTAGGTAATAAATAATAAATGTATGCCTGAAGGCAATGGAAACTACAGGGGTTGGGATCACGTTATCGTTACTACTTGGAACACTAGTTAGGTGGTGCAGAGATATAGAAACTAGTATAACAAGGAAATAGCGAAGCGGCAAAAGTAATAGAGCATATCCAGTTATCTTATCTTAGCATATCTTGTGATTATCTTGTCTAATCTTGCTGACCCTATGGTCATGGTGTAATCTTGGATTCAGTTAATTCATGTCATTTGTTTTTCCATGTTCACATGCTAGAAGTTACTGAACTTACTCAGGCTTTATGTCTGATTCTGTTTTTCTTTCGTCTTCTTTTCTTCCGTTTCCCCCCCCCCCTCCCAGGTAGTAGAGGAGGGAGTAGTATAACTCAGGTTAAGTTGGACTGTCACTCTTTCCCAGCTTGAAGATTTGTCGAAGTTTTGCTTGGATTCTAATTTCAGATGCTATGGCTGGTTCTTGCCATATTGGGGAATATAAATGAATTTTTATGCTTCTTTATTTTGTAAGACAGATGACACTCTGATATTGTAAAGAAATCTTTGTACAAACTATTTTATCAATAAAGCAAAGTTTTATTTTCCGCTGTTTAAATTCTGCCTGTCTTGTAATTTATCTGCATCTTTTACCCTAAATGCTCCACAGAACTTAGTGCATTCCCTTTGTGAGTGACACTAACGGACGTGGGGTGTTACACGTGGTTTCAGAGCTGAAGGTTACCAGATCAGATAAAGGATTTGAAAAATTATTTTCAAACAATTTTAAAAGAAGCATTTTCAAAAGAAAAGATTTGTTTTAAAGGCTTATTCCCCCAAAGCCATACGCATTATCTTCTCTTCCTCTGTTTGAATTCTTGTCTCCTTCTTTCTTGAGTCTCTGGGGCTCTTGGCTTTCTAGGAGGTAACCTCATCGATGGGCGAAGTAGTGCCCGACTTCCATCAATAGCCGTAGTTGTTTCACCTACGGGCAGTTTGCTTTCAAAGCTTAGGGTTTTCCGTACGATGGAGGCAGCTTTCGAGGGATTTGTCAACATGACTACACACGGAAGGGGATGAGGAGTTTGGCTAAGGAGCATAACCCTAGGATGAGGAATTCATGGATATAGATTTAGCTCACGAAGGAGGAAGAAATTAAAACAAAAAACTAAGACAAGAGGAAGTATCTTTGCTAGGGTATGATGGGGCATATAATTAAGGACAAGGGCAAGAAGGAGGAGCAAGATTTTCAGAAGGGCAAGTACATACTTTCACCAGCAAGCGTACCTAGGAGAAAGGTAGTAAAGTTCTGTTGGCAGAGTCTAGTTTTGCTGTTAGTACTCTTTCCTTTGGATTTAGCACTTCGCATTTGTTCATATCCACTTCCCTAGTTGAGTCTCTGCACCATAGTACTTGTATAGTAGAAAGATCCCATTAGAGTCTCAAATCCAATTAGTGGTCCGACCAGTCTATTTTTAGTATGTATTTGAGGATAGCTATCGAGTTTGCTTATATCATCTGACGTAGATCGTCTAAATTCGGAGAAGATATTCCTTGGATGCTTGTCTGATATTGGTTTAGGCCTTTGGGGATTGTACTTGAGGAATGTCGAGTTCGATTAGGGTGGTCTGCGTCAGAAGTGAATAGTTGTGGCAGGCACTCGAAAAAGTGCGTAGTGACCTTTTAACCCTCATAGTTATGGCGTGATGGATAAGCTAAGAGGAGAGACCGCAAACCATCTTGGTATGTACACATGGTATCATAGTTAACATCTGTTTATTTTGTAAAAGGAGATCAGAAACTTCACAATCGTGAAGTTAAATTAGTTAAGACACAGTGGAGTAAAGCTCAAGAAGGCTAGATACTAGCGTCATGCCCTTTTTCCTTAAGGGTGCATCCTTGATTTCTTTGTTTAGGAGCTTTACGCATAATTGTTTCTCTCTTTCCAAAGTATATCCTCTAGGACATATCATCGATCCTTAAGTAGAAGCCAATGGATGTAAACATGTATTTGAAACATGTTATGGTTGAATGGTTGCAAGTGGTTGCAAATGGTTGCTCGTGAATGCATATGCATACGCATTAGGCACTAGATCAAGTTCGGACGCTTTCATATTGCATTTACAGATATGTATTTGTTTGTAAGTTGAACTTGATATGTTATCATATGGATGTTGCATATGGATGAATGGCTGTGCACGCATGTAGTATTTACATAACTAGGGATGCTTGCATACATGATTGGACGCACGGCACTGACATAATTCACATTGAGGAGGTCAACTGAATCGGTAGACCGCCTGATTTTGCATTAGATAAAGACCTATACACACACTATGCATATGAACATGAAAGCATTAGAAATCTTTTAAGGACAATGAATGCCTGTGATTGAATGGTTGAGTAGATGGGTGATTGGATGGTAAGACACGTTCTTCCTAACTTGAAGATTTCGGGGACGAAATCCTTTTAAGTGGGGGAGAATGTAACACCCCGTAATTCTGCAACACTAAGATTCACAAATCAAGGCAGAATTAAATGTAAAAATCTGAATCAAGAGAAACGGGCTATGCCATTGCGTTCATCTCGGAATAATACGCGAAATAGAGTCTGAATTTTCGAAGATCGGAGTCCGTATGACCAAGATATGGCCCGTCAAAGTTTTCAGAAAATTCCAAGTTCAAAACAGTTTAAAACTAGAGCCAAATTCGAATTCAAACACACAGGGGGCAGGGCGGGAAAATTCCCGCCCAGGTCAAGTCGACAGGGGTGTCGACTGCACAGTCGACCACCCCCCCCCCCCCATGTCGACTGCCCAGTCGACATGCGTGTCGACCTGGGTCCCGAAATCCAGTTTTCTGCACCCAGTTCGTTCTTCTATATCTAGACGCCATACTGACCAGATTCGTCCGCCTAACACTATATAAACAGCCCTGATCTTCTTCTCTATTGACAATTCTTTTCTACCCTTATGCTGCAAAGATTCTTGGCAAACATGGCTTCTCCTCCTCCTCTAAATTAAATAAATAAAATAGTATGTAAAGATAAATCAAGACGAGGAGGTGTTGCTCAAGACTTTCAAAAAGGGGTTCAAATCAAGCTAGGATTGCAAGTGAAGATTCAAACGACTGCAATAACTGTTTTTCTACGAATCATAGAAACGCCATCTTTCTATCCTAATATAATTTCTGTAAGTCAGTTATTTTTAAATTTGAACGTTTTTCTTTGTTTGTGACATGAAATTAAAGGATTAAAAGAATATGCCAAACCCCTCTCTCTCTATTCGAATCAGTGCCTATATTCTTGGACCTAATCAAGAACTGTTATGATTCAAGGACAAATAAGACTGTGACTATGAAACTATGGACCTTAGAACCATATGCCTCTTTGACTATGAACATTGCCTATGACTGTGAACAATGCCTATGACTATGAACATAGCATATGACTATGGACATTGCCTATGACTGTGACTATGACTATGAGAATTATTTCCTTGACCAAGCTTATGCTTTTGATTTGGGAACATAAACTATTGCCTATGACATAACAAGGACAACTGTGACTAAACACCTATGATTCCTGACTAGGAAAGTGTTGCTTAAGTTTTGTGACTGTGAAATTGGGTCTAAACCTGATCTTTCTATTCTGTCTATTCTTGGTTTTCTTTGGTTTTAGACCTTGGAAATTTACCTATTAAGTTAGGTCTACCCATGTTCTTGAACCTACGTCTCTATTCTGTCTATTCTTGGTTTTCTTTGGTTTTAGACCTTGGGAATTTACCTATTAAGTTAGGTCTACCCATGTTCTTTAACCGACGTCGTTATTTAACCCTTTTTATGCCAGTTAGTATGTCTTTCTTTTGCATAGCATCTTTGGTTCATTCCCTATTTTCTACGAACCTAGCTTTATTTATAATCAAGACTGAATCACGATTATACGAACGGTGGGAATGCGGTTTGGGCAAAATATGAAATTTACTAAAAAAACGTAGTTTAACTTGGAAATTGGCATAAATTGGGAACACGCATTATGGCATGTTCATAACAATGCAAATTGGATAAATTTGACATGAAATATAGATTGTGTAACCTGAATCTAGTATCGACGTGTAAATCTAGCATTTACATGAATAGTAAACTAGAGTAATAAGTCTGGTTTGACATGAATTAGAATTGTTGAATCGGAATTGGATTAGCTAATTTGGCACGGTAAGTATATTATCATAAATTTGAAATTGGCCATAATAGGGAGTAATTGGAAGGTTTAGCAAAATCATGGTTAATGACACTTGATTTGGTATAGTTTACATACCAAAAAGCATAAACATGGTTTAGAGGGAAAAATGGGCCATAGAAATGAATGTAGACAATTTACATTAAAAGAGCAATTGGGAAATAAGTAAATTAGGAATAATTTACTTATAGAATTTGTCCTAAATAAGAAAATGTGAACTTAGACAAATTAAAGGTTTGTTAAACGACATCTCTTTTAATAACACACCAGAAAGTTCTAGGGTGACAGAGAGGATAGTGTCTAGGCTTGGGTTTGGAAAATACAAGTTTCCTGCTCTCCCTGGCTATCCCTAACTGATCCGACGGACGAGATGGTCACTTTCAAAACCTGATTTGAAAACTAATCAAAACCCTTTGAACTTAGAAAACACGAATATGCCTAACCCGAGGTTAGACTGAGTTGCGATGTAAACCTGCCCGGAACCAACCGCCACATCCAGTATTTGCAACAATATCTGTCTAATGTGAGTGGTCGCGGCTTTAATCTATTTAATTATAGCTAGAACAAGAATGGTAGGGTTAAGTTAACTAAGACACTTAACCAATTCAACAAGATAACCAAACCGATGGGCGGGGTTAGGTTCATACAAACACTTAACACAGTTAAGCTAGAATGGGTGGGTTAAGTCCATAGGAACACTTAACCAACTTAACACAATTAAGCTAGAATGGGAGGGATAAGTCCATAGAGACACTTAACCAAACTCAAGGTAACAAGACAAGATTTGTAGGGGTTAAGTAAAGTTAATACACTTAGCCAAATTAACATGTTAACTAGACTAGAGGTTGGGGTTAAGTAAAGTTAATACACTTAGCCAAATTAACATGTTAACTAGACCAGAGGTTGGGGTTAAGTAAGATCTAATACACTTAGCCAATTTAATATGTTAGCTGGGCTAGACCGTAGAGGTTAAGCAAACTTGAACACTTAACCATCAGGTTGTGATAAAGGAATGGGGTTAAGTCTAAAACATGAAGGGATAATAATTAACCATTAATACCATGTTAGTTAAAACAGACGGGCAAGGTTAAGTTAAAAGGGAACACTTAACCAATACAGGGTGAAGGGGTAGGGTTAAGTAATAAGAAATACTTAACTAATATAACGTGGTTTGTGGTAAGGTTAAGTCAACATGAATTATTGATAACACTTAACCAGTTTATCAGGATAAATGAAGAGGGTTAAGTTAGCTTGAGTTAACTAATGACACTGAACCAATCCAAATTGACGAGAAAGAGAACTAAGTAGTAATTCTTAGTATAACACGGGAAGGAGCGAATGTCCGTCTGAGAAGGCTCCAACGAATTGGGTTACGAAGCCCGAGGCTTCGAGGGGACGTGAGGGTACTCTTGGTATCCCTCTGTGAGACTGCAGATGATCCTCCTGGGCTCACAGAGGTTAAGGTCTGCGTAGAAGAACCAGGGGTATGCCTTGGTTGCAATATATATATGGCAACCTAAAGACTAGGATGGACCGGCGTGATTCGACGAGAAAACGGTAGCCCTGTGATAGCAACTCGTCGTCTACCATCCATCTTGAGTCAGTCGAGATACGTGAAGCGGAAAGGCGGAGAACTCCAAAAGACCATATACTTGCTATCTAGTTATGGTTGTGGATGGCCATAGGATAGTGGGGCACCGGGGGCCGGCGTATAGTTCTCATTTTATAAGGTGTGCCTTTCATTAGTTGAGGGAGGGGTCAAGTGGGACCATAGCCACTGGAATAAAAACAGACCTTAGCATCTGCATCGTCAGATATCTGAAAGCTCCCGACCGAGTTATGTATTCCTTGATTTGCCCTGTCACAGGACTCGGACCGCACATTACAGGACATGTGCATCTAGACAAGCGATAACGATTCGCGATACATGCATGGGGAAGTATAGGAACATATACCACTCTAGGTAGTGTGTCCTAGACTTGGGGGCATCGTTCAACAGGTAGTGTAATCCCTAGTTGGACTAGGTGGCATAAACCCTGAACTCGAGAAGCGTTCACCAGATAGCGTAAACTCTAGTTAAATCTTGAAAGCACTTGATAGAAAACCCTAGAATAGATCTAGGTAATAAATAATAAATGTATGCCTGAAGACAATGGAAACTATAGGGGTTGGGATCACGTTATCGTTACTAGTTGGAACACTAGTTAGGTGGTGCAGAGATATAGAAACCAGTATAACAAGGAAATAGCGAAGCGGTGAAAGTAATAGAGCATATCCAGTTATCTTATCTTAGCATATCTTGTGATTATCTTGTCTAATCTTGCTGACCTTATGGTCATGGTGTAATCTTGGATTCAGTTAATTCATGTCGTTTGTTTTTCCATGTTCACATGCTAGAAGTTACTAAACTTACTCGGGCTTTATGTCTGACTCTGTTTTTCTTTCGTCTTCTTTTCTTCCGTCCCCCCCCCCCCCCCCGGTAGTTGAGGAGGGAGTAGTATAACTCAGGTTAAGTTGGACTGTCACTCTTTCCCAGCTTGAAGATTTGTCGAAGTTTTGCTTGGATTCTCTTTTTAGATGCTATGGCTGGTTCTTGCCACATTGGGGAATATAAATGTATTTTTATGCTTCTTTATTTTGTAAGATAGATGACACTCTGATATTGTAAAGAAATCTTTGTACAAACTATTTTATCAAAAAAAGAAAAGTTTTATTTTCCGCTGTTTAAATTCTGTATGTCTTGTAATTTATCTGCATCTTTTACCCTAAATGCTCCACAGAACTTAGTGCATTCCCTTTGTGAGTGACACTAACGGACGTAGGGTGTTACAACTTAGCTTTAAGTTGATGCGCTCATAGGGTCTCTAAGACTTCCCTAAGATGTAGGGCATGCTCTTCTTCATTCTTAGAGAAAATCAGGATATCGTCCACAAAGACTACCAAAAATTTGTTTAGAAACACACCCTACTCATTAAGTCCACAAAGTATGCGGGTGCATTCGTCAACCAAAAGGCATGAAGAGCCACTCGAAGAAACCGTCAAGAGTTCTAAATGTAGTCTTATCTATGCTGTCTTCAGCCACCCTTAGCTGATGAAACCCTATAGCCAAATCCAGTTGCGAGAAAACCGAAGCACCCACCAACAGATCAAATAAATCATCTATCCTCGGCAATGGGTGTCTATTCTTCTTTGTTAGTTTATTCAGCTCTCTATAGTCCTTGCACAATCTAAGTGAACCATCAGCTTTCATAGCAAAAACGACTGGAGCACCCCAATCCCAAATACTTCTTCTTATGAACCCCTTCTCAAGCAACTCTTTCACTTGCTTACTGAGTTCTCTTCTCTCTCTCGGAGCCATGTGGCGCACTGGTAATGCAATTGGCTTTGCATTATCTACTAGGTATATTCGAAAGTCTATCTCGTGCCTCGGGGGTAAACCTCGAACCTCATTGAAGACGTCACTATATTTACGGACCACACGAACAGATTCCAAATCATCATTGGATGCATCAAGGGATTCTAGGTAGCTTAGCATTACCGGACCTCTAGGATCACAAGGAATATCGAGGGTCTTTCCACAACGAGTCAATAATCTAACTATCCTTCTTTCACAATCTAGGATGGCACTGTATCTAGCTAGCCAATCCATGCGTAGAATCAAGCCGTAGCCCATGAAGTCAAGAACGAAGGTGTTGCATTCAAACGCAACGCCCAAGATAGACACTCTCAAATCCCGAAAAATCATTGAAAGATGAGCCGAACCACCAATAGGATTTGAGACTACTATGGGATCCATAACTAGACTAGTATTTAGGTGCAGTGTTTCAACTAACGAAGTAGATACAAACGAGTGTGAAGCGCCAGAGTCAAACAAAGTACGAACAGGATGATCAAACAGAAAAACTAAACATTCAACGAAAATGTTTCTACCTCTCTCCTGTCCTGGTGCCATGAGAGCATGAATCTGCCCTCTTGCCTGTCCTGGTGCCATGAGAGCCTGAATCTGCCCTTCAGAAGTGGACCCTGTCCTTTGCCCTTGCCCCTGTTTCCTCGGGCAGTCTTTAATTAGATGTCCTGCCTCTCCACAGTGGAAGCAGCCAGTCTTCTTCTTTTTCCTACAGTCCTTGCTCAGATGGCCTGGTGTCCCACAATTAAAGCACCTTTCTTTCCATTTCTATTATTATCCTTACCACCTTTCTTGTTTTGCTGTTGCGATTTCTTTTGATCCCCTTTCTTCTCTGGTGCCTTATTAGCATTAGCACCTTTCTCCTCTTCATGCATAAGTGCCATGTCAACCAATCTCTCAAAGGTAGCCCCCGTCGAAATGTGGGTCATAGCCAACCTATGTAGCGGCTCATTCAAACACTTAACGAACCTTAGGGCCTTCTTCTTAGGTGTGTTCACCAAGTCTAAGCCAAATCTCGCCAACTGATTGAACTTCTTGACGTACTCCTTTACTGACAAATTTCCTTGCTTCAACGCTAATAACCTCTCCATATATAAATTTTCTTCTGCTCGTGAGAGAAATCTCATCTCGAACCTACGCCTGAAATCCATCCATGTCTCCACTAGATGCTCCCCATTTGTAACCTCCCACCAAAACGAGGTTTCGTCCTTCAGTAACCAAGCAGCCAATTGGACCTTCCTTCCATCTTCTACCTCAAAGATACCAAATAGATCTTCCACCTCCTTAAGCCAATTTCGAGCTTCAACAAACGTCTCTGATCCGTGAAAAGGTTTCCCGCCCATTGCCAAAAAATCTTTGCTTATCTTCGAAAAAGTATCAACGCGAGGCAGGGGAGGAGGAGGAGCGACTGCAACTAGGGGAAGAGGAACATTTGCTGGGCCTGCGGTAGTGGCCCTAGCTTCCAGATACCTTCTAAACTAGCCTGGTATCGGTATACCCTCGGGTATCTCAAGTTCCCCAGACATGCTGAAAAAGAAAAAGGAAGAGATTCAACATGGAGAAACGAAGGAAAGATATATGGCTCTTGGGGGTTATGTTTTTCTAAAACAAACTTTTCTCTTGAAAATACTTTCCTTAAAACATATTTTTGAAAGTATTCCTTTATAAAATGCTTTTGAAAAATAGTTTTTCAAAATTCATATATGTTCTGGTAACCTTCAGCTCTGATACCACATGTAACACCCCACGTCCATTAATGTCACTCTCAAAGGGAATGCATTAACTTTCATGGAGCATTATTAGTGTATAGAATAGAATATAACAAGACAGATCCATATATTGGTACTTGAAAATTTTAAAATAACTTTTATTGCAATGGAGAAATAGTTTGATTACAACAAATTCATAAGCCAACGGTAAAGCCAAGTAAACTTAATATCCATCTTAACAAATTGTTTTCTGAGTACATAAAGTAAAAAAGCATAACCCCAACACAAGTAGCCATAAAAGAGATGAGTTGAACTTTACTTTCAGCAATCGAAGCACTTCCAAAAGAGGAAGAAAGAGGTCCAAGATCAAACTCCACTAGTACTAGTCCCACCCTGAGAACTTGGGGGGGAGGAAGAAATGAGGCAAAAACAAGGGGGTTAGACATAAAGTCTGGAGAGCATAATAACTTTAACAATATAATTATTAAAGTAACTAGGATAAGGCATAAACTGGTAAAACAAGGTATGATCGTGAAATAAGTGGGCATGATGAAGCAAACAAGAGGAATATTCTGGCGTTAATCTCGTTCCTAATCACTATAGGATAACTATTATACTGCACCATTACTAGTCACCCTAAAAGCTGATCCAGCCCATAGAACTTAATAATGATAATGGTAGTTTAGTGTACCCCTAGTTGCCTTCATAGGTGACGCCTGCCCCTATCTCCACTAGCTGTACCGACTAACCCCATGCGATCGTCTCCCTAACTCGTAGATACCCGTGCTAGTCCCATAGTAGGGTGTATCACTCCCCAAAGTGGCAACCCGATACCATTAAAGATGCATGGCTTATATCTACACGATGCAACAACGTCTTACCTACCAACCTAGGCCCACGTACGCACATGACCCCGTTGGACTTGCGTTGCCACCGCTAACCCGTTTTGACCTCTTACAGTCAAACCCAGTAAGCATGTCCCGTCCTCGATCTAACTCGAGCTCACAAAGATACTTAATGGGTTACTGGTTTGAAAAGGGTCCGCATGTTTGACACAAGCTTTCCACCTATGCTCGGTCCCCACTAGAACTTCCCACTTAACCCCTTCTTATTCATGTCTTCTTACATGGTTTCAATTTGGTTAAGTGTTTCAAATCGTATTTCACATGCCACCCACTTAACCCCCATGTCCCACCACATGTTTATCTGGTTAAGTGTTACTTAATTCATTAGAACCGTAATCTTATAAAGACCTCCCACATTAGACTACCATTTGCGGTTGCTGGATTTGCTGGGCGGGTCCGGGCAGTCTTATACCACACACGAGCCTAACCTCGTGTCTTTACAATTGTTACGCATTTAATTTATGCCTTTGACCTCTCACATTAGACTACCGTTTGTGGTTGCTGGATTTGCCGGGCGAGTCCGGGCAGTCTTATACCACAAACGAGTCTAACCTCGTGTCTTTGGAGGTTGATTATTACACATAATTATTTAACCCCAAATTGGATTAATATCCCTATTCAAATTTGTCAATAAATTCCAAATTAATTTATGTCCATAATTGTCACCAAAATTATATCCATAATTTCAGGTATATAAATTTATACCAATTAATGTCTCAAATTAATTGTATGCCTTTAAGGCCATTTTATGCCAATTCACAATTATGTATATTTAATATTTTCCCATTATCCCTACGCTATTCGTATGTTTTAATATGATATATGTTAGACTCGCAAATAGTCTAACTTATAAAAAGAAAAGCAACATCACAACTTGCATAACACATAAAATAGATCTAAGAATCATGACATAAGTTTGCATAGCCAATAAATTGCATAGGCAATGGATATACATAAATCATGGATCTAAATAGATCTAAACATGTAATCTTGAACTTGCATATATAGATATGGTTTTCCTATAACTTGTATATAAATTTCATTTAAACTAGCATATGATTCACATACAAAACTAGCATAGGCAATGGGTATATAGAACATAAATTTGCATAACTATATACTGCCATGGATCTAAATATAGATCTAAACACAAAGATGTGAACTTGGATATGGATCTAAATATGTAAATTAATGTCACATGTTTGCATATAAACTAGCATATGTATCTACATGACTCACATATGAACTTGTGTATAATCCACCTACAGACTTGCATAAGATTCATAAACTAGCATATGATTTGACATCCCAAACTTGCATAAGATTCATATTCATATGATTTAACATCCCAAACTTGCATAAGATGAATCAAGTTAAACATGTACAACTCAACATATGAAATAGATTCACAATAGCAAAACTGTCAACGATAACATCACATGATTCAAAGTCATATTCTCATAATCCCAATTTTAACTTATCACAATTAAATTAATTAATTAATTTGTGAAAGAAATTATACTCATAAACAAAAGAACAGTCTTGTTTTTCTGGGATCTGTATTCTGAAATTGAATTGCTCTCCTTTGATGTAGACTAATTGTTATCCTACTTTAGATTAGATTTGATTTTGATTCCTGCTTCTATCTTGTTTTAGAGTTGAAAGAGAATGGCGGCTACTCTAGGTTCTCCATTGACGGCATGGCGGCTCTTGGTATGAATTAGTGTGATTTTAGGTTGAGAGATAGGTTGCTTAAATAGAATTTTAATTAATTAAGAGCCGTCAGATTAACCTAGAATCAATCAAGACCATCCAGTCAAGATAGAATAACACCTCAGCCCTAATGACTTAGCAATGAGTCGAAATAGCATCATCTTTCAGATCTGCCTGAAAGGGAGGGGGTAGGTCAACCCCCAGGTCGACCCCCTGGTCAACCTATATGGGTAGGTCGATCTCTAGGTCGACCCCTTGGTCGACCTGACCCTTGGGCGGGAGATTTCCCACCCAGCCTGCTCCCTTGTTTGAATTTGAATTTCTGAACTGTTTTTAATTTATTTAAATTCTGAAACTATAGAAGGCCATAACTTCTTCATTTGAAGTCCAATTCACACAAACTCGGACTCTATCTCAAGCAGAATTCCGAGACGAACGCAATGGCGCAACTCGTTTCCCTTAATTCTCACATTTGAAATTAAGTATTCTTTAATTTGTTAATTTTAGTATTTAAAATCACGGGGTGTTACAAGCCATAATCACCAAACCTACAATAAATAATATATATATATAATAACCAAGACTGGTAAACAATTTATAAATGCAACCATGCAGCCAACAATTTATTTTTAGTGATAGAATTAAATTTTTAGGTGCGATTTACTCACCTGATTTTATTTTGATCCGTTTCGGTTGTAAATTCAATTCAAATAATGTCTGATTTAAATAAAATCTCGTCGACTCTAAAATAGATCCAAGGCAACTCCGAGTTGAGGATTTCACAGCTACGAGTCCAACGTAATCAATTTTGTCAGATTTTGACACTGTATGAGATATATACAAGGGTTATAACTTTGCATATGTTTTAAATAATCCAAACTTCTTTAACAACTTAAATAAATAATTAACCTTAATTACCATTTAAAACCTTTCTCTTCTACTGATGAATTCAAATCCCTCTTGCTATAGCTATTAGTCATTGTTGTGATTCCTCCAACTTATCTCTTGCCACACCACATGAAAACCCAAACAAAAAGCTACTACGAACTGCTGCCTCACCACTTAAACCAATACAAACCGAAATACCCCATATTCTTCTGCAAAATTCCACTCACATCAACTTCCTCCAAACCGGCATCAAAATCAGACCAATATCCTGGGACAAAATAAATACTACAACACCATTGCATTTCCATTTCAAAGCCTCAAACTATTCAGCTCCAAATTGCCTCGACAAAATTCCATTGCAGTAATGTATTTCCTCATGAATGCGTCCATGTTCCCCCCAAAAACAATGATCGATCACACTCAGTCCATTCCTCAGTTCATCCAGACGTAGCACTCATCATCCATGTCAGATCCTTCCTAATCAACTAGTTCGAACTCCACTCCTCATCAATCATCGCACCATATTAGTTCACTGGTACCTACCTCGCACTCCCCAAAATAGTTCGTCGTGGTTCCACTTCAGCCCCGCTTCGAAACCCCGCTCCAGCTTGACCCAAAGCCGGCGTTGCCCTCCCCTAGAAATCGCAGCGATTGTAAAAACCCCCTCACCAAACTCTGAACAGTCAAAGCCGACATCTTGCGATAATTCCATGCCAACACAAGTTCATCTTTAGAACCGTTCGAGCTACAGCGGATCTGGTTTTACATCGCGATTTGACTGCGAGCTCTTTTTTAATTAAAGGTGGAAATCGATTTCTGAAGAATTGGGGAGGAAATCGCGAGTGGAAGGAAATGAAAAGGAATGGTTCGGTTTTAAATGGAGAAGCTGCAAAACAAACTTCAATTTTTAGTGAAAAAGAGTTCGGACACTTTTCTGGTTTTGTTTACTGAAAAGAAAATAACAAGGGTCGCGATTTATAGAGGAAAGAGGGACATATATTCCTTCCCGAGGATACAAATAGGTATGCATGATGTAATGGTTTAGGGTAGCGCCATTGAAATTGTTGTTTGCCTTTGTTGGGAAGGAACAGAGCATTTTGTACTGCTCGAAGAAGAAAATGCTCAGCATTGTACAAACAATAAATCGGCTTCATTTATGACTTTGGGTTGCTGATTTGGTTTAATAAAAATTATTAATTTATTATTTATTTATTTTGTTTTGTTTTACAAATGATGCAAATTGATTTAATTAAAATATCTTATGTTACCGAACTCTATTTTAAATGTAGTGACCGACATCTCTTGGGTTATATCGCCATTCTGGACACATTGGAACAAGTACCGAAGCCTGATACGGTCCTATGGAAAAGATATCAATTTGAACTGACTATTTAATTTAAATTCAATTCATTAAAATATAAATCGATTTAAACAATTAAATTTATCGATAATAAATTATTATTATTGTTCTAATTCAACACAGAATTAATATTAATTGACTGAATTGTTTAGAATCAGATTTTAACTACGAATTCAATTATTACTATTTCATATTAGGATAATTAAATATATTCGATATTAAATCTATAAATTTAATATAAAATACATTTATATATCCAATTCAACATTTAAAATAAATTTAAATGTTTATTATAAAATAGCTTAAAATTTGGGATGTTACATTTTCTTCCCCCTTAAAAGCAATTTGTCCCCGAAATTACTAAGGTAGAAGAAATATTATAGCCCTGTTAACTTTTCAAAAGTCCACCTTGTTATAACTCAGTATTTCTTAATATATTGTTCATGTGCATTCATATTCATTGAAGTTGAATTCAATCAACTTATTCATTTAACTTAAGAAAAAATTCAGAATTCAAATTCTTGTGTTTTTATTTCAAATCTCTTTGAAATCTTATAAATATATATATACATATATTTATTCCATCTCAAATTCAAAACAACTTGTTTTCTAAAATAAATTTCCATTAGAAATCTCACTATGGTAGCAATCCATCACTTAGAAACTAGAAAATGAACACTAATGATGCCGCGGTTCATCATCAAAATTATTTTCCTGTGTCCGAAGTGAATTCAGTGCTTTATTATTTTCAAAATCCAGTCAAAATTATTTTTATTCAAAAATCCTTCCAAAACAATGTTATGTTAATTTAAAACACTTTATAAAATATTTTTCGAACATCTGGGATTTTAAATTCCAAATTCTGGTTTTAATTTAATTTAGTTTCATCTCATTTGTATATATTATTCATATACAAGTTTTATTTGGTTACATATATAGCCATTTCAATTTATAATCTCATAATAGCAACCAACTCATCCATTTATTATAATCATTTCGGAAAATTATTCTTTTCATATAAAAATATACTTCTGGGTATAATTATTTCATTCACCCAACTTTTAAAACATACTGTGTCGAATTACTCTGCTCAAGTGTTTAGAAATATCTATCAATACGGTTGTACTTCCTGTGCCGACCAGTACCCATAAACTACTCAACAAACCAATCAACACAATATAAAATAATTTTTATATCAATTTACAGATACGCTCTCATATATATATATATATATATATATATATATATATACAGCTCATTCTAGGGTAGCACTGACCCTATCTCTAATGAGTAAACACCACCAAAGCCTAGGTGTTCGCTCAACCTAAGCTCTGATACCACTTGTAATGGCCCGAAAGTATATACTATCTGAGTTGACTAAAAAACACCCGTCCAACTCAAATAATACAAAATTATGAGTCATTAGGGTTAAAGAAAATAGAAAAGATAGAAGAAGAACAGAAATAACAACACAAAACCTCACAGTGGACGAATAAAATATAGTATACAACATAACTTTTGAAATACAAAATTTGTATCATATATACATACCATCAGAGCACAATACAATATTTGATACAGCGGAGATAACTCTAAATAACTAATGGTGAAGCCTCCTGCTTCAAGCTCCTCCAAGTGTACCTATAAAAGCCTGAAACACTTTACTGCCCATACAAATTTGGGCATCCAAGAGTTTAAGAAAAACAAAAAAAAATAAACTCTGGGTCAGTCATAGGACTGGTGTGAGTAAACTCCAACCATATTGTTTAACTTTGAAAATCCTTTGAAAGAAAGGGTAAAAGTAAGACCGGCCCACACATAAACATGGCCGGTTTTTACCTTACTATAACCAAAACATTTTTGATATCAAAATCCAGTGATATTATAATAATGTCTAATCAAATAAATAATCAAATAGTAGAACGCTTGCATCTCACGCTCTACATATATAGTATAAAATCAAAAACCGCGGGACGCTTATTGGAGGTTGGATTCCAATTATGACAAGGTATGGGACACCTCCCGATCAGTGTACTCTAGAGGGGATACATTGGGGTTCAGCAAGAACGTCTTGCAATCCGGCGACACATGACCGCCCACTCATTTAGCTTGAGTGTAGCGAATATATTGTCACCAACGGTTGTTGGCCATCCAACCATACTTCGTAAGATACAAAATCGAAAGAAGAACAAATAACGAATTTTCTCGAAATCGGTGACAAATATACCCTACTTGGGTATGACCCAACTAGCCATGATGCCTGCCCGATTTTTGTCATTTCCCGATTGTGAGGCTTGAGGCTATGTCTAGCTTTAGAACATATGGTCATCATTCACTTTGAATGTCACATCGTCAAACCCGTCAAATCACTATTTAATCTTCCAAAAAGTATTACGGGTATAAAAGCTAAGAGAAACGAACTTCTCCACCACTAGACGTAATACCTTGGAAAGACCGCCGTATTTGACCATAAGGAATACTCTATCAGACATTCGTCCATACAAATTGTCCTGGGGTTGGACAAACATAACAGCCTGTGCATTTCACTCCGTCTTCGATTTCTTCAGCATAATCTAATTCGCAATACCTATGCCTATACAGAGTGGTTTTCAGATATTAAATTCAATCGGTCTCTCTGTATTGACAATGATGGCCGAAAAATCTTTGATAGCCTGTGAATTAACTATCAAAGGAAAACAAACATCTATCAAATAAATCACTGGCCCTTATTAATTAGTATTCATTAATTAAAATATTTCCCAAATTCCTTTCAATATTATATATACTGATATATTGATTTCTAGTTATCTAAATTTCTTAAAGATATTCTAGCTCCTTAAATTTTCGGAAAATTTCGCCAGCACCTCCTTTGTACCGGTAAATAGTTCAAACCCCAACTCGCCTCTCTAGGCCCTTTCCATTCAAAAAGAAAATCAAAAAGCCAAGTGACTTGCCCAATAGGCCCATAAAACCTCATATGGAAACTAAAACATGTACCTTTTTGTCGGGCACTTAAATTATAATCTTCATTTTCTTCATACTCCTTATTCCATACCTGTTTACATATATTCATCCATTTCCAACTCATTTTAATCAATCCATTCATTTTTCGAAAAATTGCTAACCACTTCTTTAATTAGTCTTTTGCCTAATGCACTTCCGATTCGAACATATCGTAATCGAATCTATTTTAATTTGCTTATGCATAAGTCGCATTCCATTTATAACTTGAGTTTTGTATTCGATCTCAAAATTGAATTCATAAATCCTATTCACTTTATAAGGTCAACTTCATTTACAAAACCCCGTTAACTAATTACTCCTCTAATTAGTTAATCTTATTCAATAATTAAAGATCTAGTTTTGGTCCCAAAAATCGATCCACTTACCCCACTTGAGTTCAAATCTATTTTATAACTCAAATATGGATTTTTCTAATTGAAATTCAGATTTTTATTCACTAAAAATCCCTTTAATTCATTAATTAAACCGTTATGGTTTTTAAACGATTCTACAGCGATTTTCTGAAATTTAATTTTAACATTACTCAAAATCTATAAAACGAAATCCTGATTTTTCACTTCCATTTGAAAATTATCAATTAATAGGTCCGGCTGTTTCTTGTTTCATTGAATTCCGGCTAATATTGAGTTCTATATACTCAATTTAAGTTCAAAATGCCAAATTACGAACTACCGCGCTGTAGCGAGTTAGAAAATTCGATTTGGCCATAACTTTTGCTTTCCGTTATGAAAATTCGATTTTTCAGATTCGTTAGAAAGGTATTCACTAACAGATTTAAATATTTTTGGTTTCACTAAAATCCGTTTTGTTTTGCACCCGGTACAGTCCGACAAACTTTGATTTCAATTTTTGAAATTGCAGCGCCATTTCAAGCCTTGTTTATAATTAGAATTAATTATATTCGTTTTCAATTGTCGATTCAAACTCCGTTTTCATTGCTATTATTTAAAATATTTATTTTAAATATTTAAAATCCTTTATTTTAGCCAATTTAAAAATTTTAAATTGGTTCAGATTTTCTGGGTCGTTACAATGTGTTGATTAAGTCTAAAGATATTGAATATAATTGGAATCTACTCGTTACTCTTTAATTTCGGGGACGAAATTGTTTAAAAGGGGGTAGATTGTAACGTTCTGGTTTCTAGACTAATTTTAATAATCTATAATGTACATATTGTTCTGGTAATTGAATACAAATAGATAAATTTGAATTTAATTATTATGGAAAATCCAAGATAAACAATTATTACATGATTATATAAGTGTGTATTTAAATTTATTGTATTCAGGCAAGTAAACTTGGAACTTGTCAAAATCCAAATCTTGTTATTTATTTTGGAATTTGTAGTAACAAATCCAAATAAGAATTTCATTAATAAATTCTTTGGTAGTAGTATAATTTTAGAATTTCATTTTCTTGCTAGAAGCAAATAAATGGAATCAAATTAAAAGAAGAATAAAATTATAAAAACGTAGAGTGAACTCTAACATGATGATTAAAATATATATATATATATATATATATATACGTGACTACAAGTTAACATAAGCAAGAAAGCTATTAAAACAACGAACCAAATCTTGTAGACTTATAACATTTGAAATGATTAAAAGATATAAGTGATATATAGGTGGAATATACATATATATGAGAAATATGTATGCAAGTTCCATTAAGAAAAAACATAGAATTGAAAACTCGAATGTACATATGCATACAAAAATAAGAATGAAATAAACCCAACAGGACATCAAGTTTTATCCCAAATAAAACATAATTGTTGGAAAACCAAATTTAAAGACAAAGCCTAGTATAAAGGCTACATGAAATAGCATAAACAAAGTCAATATAAGATATGCAAGTTGAAAATAATGAAGGTGACAAGAAGAAATAAAGCTGCAAGTGCATGAATCAAATAGTTGCTAATCTAGACATAGCATGTATTGATCAATGTAGGCTAGCAAAGCATAGGACTAGTGTAGACTAAACATAGCATTTGACAAAGGAAATGGAAGGAGAGGACAAACTGCAAGTGTATAAAAGATTTTCATATAAAATCACTTGTCTAAGATCTAAATAAAAAAAAGGAGAGGGTATAGACTAACATTTATACAACAAGATCAAATCATGGATTGTCACTCAAGCGATATGTGTAACACCCCACTCCCGCTATGATCACTCACTAAGGGAATGCCATAGCATCGGTGGAGTATTTTAGTGAATATAGAACAGAAAAATTACAACAAGACAGATATAAATAGTACTTGAAATTTTAAAACATCATCTCATAACAGCGGAAGTAAAACATGTCTGGTTACATCATAAAACCACAATAAAGGTCAAGTACAATATCCATCAAAATAAAGAAGTACATAATCCCACTCTCATACAATAGCCAAACAAAAGAAAAGATAACTGGATAACTGGAGCTTTACATCTATCCAAGCTCCTAAAGACTGGAACAGCAATCCGATCAAGCTCCACTACTGCTAGGATCCACCGTAGGACCTGAGGGTTGGGAAAAAGATAAAAACAACGGGGTCAGACATAAGTCTGAGCGAGTCCTATAACTTTAACAATACAATCGTTAAAGTAACCAGAGAAGACATAAACTGATATACGGTAACATATAGGGATGAATGGCTACCCTAAGCAGTCAACTAAACGAAGATAAAGGATAAAGACGCATCTACCCTCCCTAAGGTAAATTACTAAACTGCACCACACCAGTCGTTCCTAACTTAAAGGTTGATCCCACCCAAGGACTTATAAAATTTACTAATTAGTACTTGCGTACCCCTAGGTGACCAAGTAGGCGCCACGGGGCCCTACAATCCACTAGGTGTACACACTACTTCCCATTCGATCGGCTCCCTAACGTAGATACCCGTGCTGGCCCCACCGTGGGATGTATCATTCCCCAATGTGGCAACCTGATGAAACTAAAGGTGCACGGCTTATATCTACTCGATGCAACAACGGCTTACCTACCAGCCCGGGCCCACTCACGCATATGAAGCCCGTTGGACTTGCGTTGCCACCGCTAACCCGTTTGCCTCTTACAGTCAAGCCCAGTATGCGTGTCCCGTCCTCGACATGGGTCGAGCCCACAAAGATACGTATGGGTTACTGGTTGAAATGGGCCTCCACAAGCTACCCACCTAAGCTTGTCCCTTTTTCTAGTATATCCCACTTAACCCTTTAATCATGTTTTAATTACATGTTCCATTTTGGTTAAGTATTCTAATCGTATTTTCTATTGCCACCCAAGGCAACCACTAGATTTTCTCATGCCACCCGAGGCACCCACTTAACCCCTCATGTCCCTCTACATGCTAATGTGGTTAAGTGTTTCTTAATTAATTAATTAAGAACGTAACCTTTGTAAAGACCTCTCACATTAGACTGTCTTTTATGACCGCTGGTTAAGCCGGTTGGGTCCGGGCAGCCTTATGTCATAACAGAGTCTAACCTCGTGTCTTTACATTAATTACGTATTTAGTTTGTGCCTAAGACCTCTCACATTGGGCTAACATTTGTAGCAACTGGTTAAGCCGGTTGGGTCCGGGCAGTTTTACGCTACAACTGAGTCCAACCTCGTGTCTTAGTCAATTAATTACACCTAATTAATCACCCTCATAATTTTATATTAATTATCCCTAATTAATCAAGTTTTCTTAACATGGGTAGACCTAACTTAATAGGTAAATTCCCATGGGGTAGACCTAACTCAATAGGTAAATTCCCAACACATAGTATGGGTACACCTAACCAAATAGGCAAATTCCCATACTATGTTTATTTATTTTGTGTTATGCATAATTATATTAATTTCACACAATCTTATTAACTTATGCATTTAATTACCCCATCGTTCCCACGTAATTTCGTTCATGATATAACACATATAAAAGGTGTCAACTTGCATATGAATGAACATGTTTCAAAGGTGCCATCTTGCATATTAACAAACACATAACTTGCATATGAACTTGCATAACATGTCACATAACTTGCATATAATATGTCACATAACTTACATATTCATTTTGCATAACAAACTTGCATATTAGCTTATAGACTTGCATAATGTGTCATCATGAACTTGCATATTAATAAACATGTAACTTGCATATTTACATACATGTAACTCGCATATTAACAAACATGTAACTTGCATATAAAGAAACATGTAACTTGCATATTTACATACATGTAACTTGCATATTAACAAACATGTAACTTGCATATTAACAAACATGTAACTTGCATATTTACATACATGTAACTTGCATATTAACAAACATGTAACTTGCATATTTACATACATGTAACTTGCATAGCATATTACCATGAACTTGCATAACATGCATATGATTACATAGCCCACAACTTGCATATTTAGCATCATGCAAACATAACATACATCATATTAAACTTGCATAAGCTTACATACTCAACATGCATAAACATAAGATTAATGCTAACATCATATCATATGATTCAAAGCTCATTAACCCACATACAAAACCATAAATCTCATCACATCTCATCTAATTAGTTTACCAAAAGATCATCAAAGTGATAGAAACTCACAACTAGCAACTTTGAACACCAAATGAAGAAGATTAAGATGCTAAGAAGGGATTAGAAGTTGATTAGAGAGTGATTAGTATGCAACCCTCTTCATAAAATTAGTGGAGGCCATGAGAGCTAGCATTTTGCCATAGTTTAGTTACTAGGTTTAATTATGAATGAATTAGGGTAGGTTAGGGTCTTATTTATAGATTAGGCAAGTGTTTTAGGCCATAGGATTAACCCTAAATTCAATCCAAGCCATCAAAGCATGTCTTGGGGAAGAAGTCAAGTGTAGGAACCATCTAGGGCCTTTAGATTAAAGATGGACCATGAGAACCATTCAAATGCAAAATCTGCACTTGAGCGAATCGGCCCACGGGTTGACAGCCAAACACCCTGGATTAACCCCTAGTCGACCCAGCGGGCTCGGGTCGACTTCAAAAATCGGCCGGTTCGGTTATTCCCCTCTCCCAATTCGCTGTTTTGAGCATTTTTGCATATTTATTTATTAAATTTTCAATTATATATATATATATATATCAATATATATATATATATATCTACACAACCCATTTCACTTAATTAAGTATACTTTAATTTGGGAATTTTCGTGAAACTTCGCGAGGCCATATCTTGGTCATACGGACTCCGATTTTCGAAAACTCGGACTCTATTTCGCGTATTTTTCCGAGACGAACGCAATGGCATAGCCCGTTTCCCTTGATTCCCATTTTAGAATTAAATTCTGCCTCGATTTATGTTATTACAGGTTATTGAAAATACGGGTTGTTACATTCTCCCCTCCTTAAAGGATTTCGTCCCCGAAATCTTCAAGTTAGGAAGAACGTATCCTACCATCCAATCATCCATCTACTCAAAGCATCATCCACGAGCAATCATTGTCCTTACAAGATTCTAAATGCTGGATGGATATATGCAAAAGTGTGTGTATATGTACTTACCTAATGCGAAAATCAGGCGGTTACTGATACAGTAAACCTCCTTAATGCAAACCATGATAGTGCCATGCATCCAATATGTATGCGAAACCCTATTGACACATACAAATTTCTACATGCGTGCACAACCATACACAAAAATGCATCATCCATATGATAACACAGCCATGATACATCCATCAATCTAACTACCACATCCATTTATGCAATATGCAACATGAAGTGACTGAGCCGATCTAGTGCCTAATGTGTGTGTATATGCATCCACGAGCAACCACTAGCAAACAATTGCATCCATATGCATCCATCAACCATAACATGTTTCAAACACATGTTTCAATCCATAGGTTTTACCCTATCTAAAGGTCATAGGTATTAGCGAGAGGATATACTAAAGATAAGATAAGTACTAGACAAGCAATAAAGGAGAAGTTAAAAGACATACTCTCAAAAAGAAATGGATACAAAGAACGCATCTTTGCTTCCGTCTCCCAAGTAGCATTGCTTTCGTCATCTCCCCATTGCACTTTAACTAGCTGAACTTCTCTGTTCCTCAACTTCCTAGTTTCTGACCCAAGGATGCGAGTAGGAGCTCGTCGAATCGTCGCATCACGCTCTACCTCTACATCTCTAAGCAAGCTCGGCTCTACCACCTCCGCGGTCTCATGTAAGCACTTCCTCAAATGTGATACATGGAATACATCATGAACACCACTAAGTCTGTCGGGCAACTCCACCCTATATGCCATCCGTCCAATCCTTTCCTTAATAGGAAACGGCCCAACAAATCTCGGTGCTAACTTCCCTACGGACCCAAAGCGAACAACATTTCTCAATGGAGATACTTTGACAAAAACCATGTCCCCAACCTCAAACTCAAGATCCGTCCTTCTCCGATCCGCATAAGATTTCTGTCTATCTTGCGCTGCTTTCATCCTTTTTCGAATTAAATCAATCTTCTCTGAAGTCTCTCTAACCATATCCGGCCCAAGCAAGATCTTATCCGTAGATTCCCACCAACATGTAGGAGATCGACAAGGCCTTCCATAAAGAGCTTCGAAAGGAGCCATACCAATACTGGACTGAAAGCCGTTATTATATGCGAACTCCACCAAAGGAAGATGTTCTTCCCATGTACCTCCAAAATCCAAGATACAAAGCCTCAAAAGATCTTCTAAGATACGGTTCACCCTCTCAGTCTGACCGTCCGTCTGAGGATGATATGCGGTGCTCAAACACAACTGAGTCCCTACCGCCTCTTGCAAACTTCTCCAAAACTCACTAGTGAAAATAGGATCTCGATCACTCACAATGCTGGATGGTACGCCATGCAATCTAACAATCTCTCTAACATAGACTGAAGCAAGCCATGGAGCGGTCCTCTTACTCTTTACGGGTATAAAATGGGCACTCTTGGTAAGTCTGTCTACCACAACCCAAATTCCCGTATTGCCCTTCCTCGATCTCGGTAACCCGTCGATGAAATCCATCGAGACACTATCCCACTTCCACTGTGGAACTTCCAATGGGTGTAGCAACCCACCGGGTTTCCTTTGCTCCACTTTAACTTGTTGGCACACTAAGCATCTAGCCACATACTCGGCCACATCTTTCTGCATACCGGCCCAGAAGAAAACTCTCTTCATGTCTTGGTACATTTTGTCTCCACCGGGATGAATAGTCATTCTTGAACGATGTGCATCATCCAAAATAGCCTTCTTCAAACCCTCATCTTGCGGTACACAAAGTCTACCGTCTCTATGCAACCATCCCTTATCATCTATGGTGTATCTACCCAAATGGCTGGACGACTCCCCTCTTATAAGCTTCTCTACCAACACAACCAACTGTGGGTCGTCTCGCTGAGCCTCGCCAATCCGTCTCAAAAGAGTAGGTCTAACCTCCAAGGATGCCAACAAACCAGGTACAAAATCAACAGAAGGTCTGAAGTCAAACAAAGAAAGAAACTCCAAGCTTCGTCGTTCTACGAACAATGGACTTAAAGATAGCCTTTTTCTACTCAAGGCGTCTGCCACCACGTTACCCTTACCAGGGGTATACGCTATCTCGAAATCATAGGATGCTAAGAACTCCATCCACCTTTGCTGTCTTAAGTTTAAATCCTTCTGAGAGAATAAGTACTTCAATGATTTATGGTCGGTGAACAACTCGAATCTCTCACCAAGAAGATAATGGCGCCAAGACTTAAGTGCGAAAACAATCGCGGCCAACTCTAGATCATGGGTAGGGTAATTCTTCTCATGCACTCTCAATTGTCTCCCTCCATAGGCTATTACCCTTCCCTCCTGCATCAAGACTGCGCCTAATCCTGTTCCACAAGCATCGGTATAAACAACAAACGGCTTACTCCCATCCGGGAGCACTAAAACTGGAGCGGTGGTCAAAGCTCTCTTTAACCGTCGGAAAGCATCATCACAATCTACATCCCACGAGAAAACCAGATTCTTTTTCGTCAAGCGGGTTAATGGGGCTGATATCTTCGCGAAGTCTTTGATGAACTTCCTATAATATCCTGCCAACCCCAAGAAACTTCTTACCTCGGTAGCATTTCTAGGAACTTTCCAATCCTGGATAGATACTATCTTTGCGGGATCCACAGCTATCCCTTCCTTAGAGACCACATGCCCTAAGAATCGCACTTCTCTTCTCCAAAAATGGCATTTAGAGAATTTAGCTTTAAGACTATGCGCTCGAAGAGTCTCCAACACTTCCTTGAGATGTAAGGCATGCTCTTCTTCATTCTTGGAAAAGACCAAGATGTCATCCACAAAAACTACTACAAACTTATTCAGATACTCTCTGAACACTCTACTCATGAGATCAACAAAGTATGCGGGGGCGTTTGTCAACCCAAATGGCATCACTAGCCACTCATAAAAAACCGTCCGGAGTCCGGAAAGCAGTCTTCTCTATACTGTCCTCCGCCACTCTTAACTGATGAAACCCTGTAGCTAAGTCCATCTGCGAAAATACTGACGCGCCAACCAACTGATCAAAGAGATCATCTATCCTCGGTAATGGGTGTCTATTCTTCTTCGTGAGCTTATTAAGTTCTCTATAATCCACACAAAGTCTGAGGGACCCATCCGCCTTCGTGGCAAACACTACTGGAGCTCCCCACTCCGATATACTTCGCCTTATGAACCCCTTCTCAAGCAACTCCCCTACTTGCTTATGAAGTTCTCTTCTCTCACGAGGAGCCATGTGGCGTACTGGCAAAGACACTGGTTTGGCATTATCCACCAAATAAATTCGGAAATCTATCTCCCGCTTCGGAGGCAAACCCTTTACTTCTTCAAACACATCCGGATATTCCCGGACTACTCTGACAGAACGTAGACTCTCGACCGAAGCATCGAGCGATTCAAGATAACTTAGCAAAACAGATTCCATGGGATTACAAGAGATCTCGAGAGTATTACCCAAGCGGGTCATAAGCCTGACAACTCTCCTTTCACAATCAAGAACGGCACCATTACTGGATAACCAGTCCATGCCCAAAATCAACCCATAGCCCGTGAAGCCCAATACAAAAGCATCACATCTAAACTCAACGCTAAGTATAGAAATCTTCAAACCCAAACATATCATAGACAGATATATGGAGCCCCCAATTGGGTTTGAGACAACCAAGGGATCATCAACTAGACTGGTGTCTAAGTGCAGTGACTCAACTAACGATGATGAGATAAAAGAATGCGATGCGCCAGAGTCAAACAAAGTACGAACTGGATGATCAAACAGAAAAACCAGACTTTCAACGGAAATAGTTCTACCTCTCTGCTGAATCGGTGGAACTGAGAGAACCTGAACTTGCCCCCCTGACTGAGGTGGTGCTATAAGAGCTTGCACCTGCCCTCCTGAGGTAGACCCCGTCTTCTGCCCCTTCTTTGGGCAGTTTTTCACAAGATGCCCTGCTTCACCACAATGAAAGCAACCGGTCTTCTTCTTTTTGCGACAATCCTTACTGAGGTGTCCTGGTGTTCCACAATTGAAGCACTTCTTCTTCGTCTTCTTTTTGTCACCATTGCCTTTTCCGCCCTTGCCTTGTTGTTGCTGTTGCGGTTTCTTCTGATCCCCCTTTTTCTCTGGTGCCTTAGAATTCTTATCATCCTCATGCATAAGTGCCATGTAGACAAGCTTCTCAAAAGTGGCCCCCATAGGAATGTGAGTCATAGCTATTCCTTGCAATGGTTCGTTCAAGCCTCTAACGAACCTCAAAGCCTTCTTCTCCGGTGTATTCACCAACTCTATGCCAAACCTTGCTAATTGATTGAATTTGTTGACATATTCTTTCACCGTGAGATTCCCTTGCTTCAAATTCAAGAACTTCTCCATAAACAGATTCTCTTCCGCCCTTGAGAGAAACTTAGCCCCAAACCTTTGCTTAAAATCTGCCCAAGAGTCAACAGGGCGTTCTCCATTAGTGACCTCCCACCAGAATGAGGCCTCTCCCTTCATTAACCAAGCCGCCAACTTGACTTTCTTTCCCTCTTCCACTTCAAAGATATCTAGCAACTCTTCCACTTCCTTAAGCCAATCTCTAGCCTCTACGAAAGTCTCTGAACCAAGAAAAGGTTTTCCTCCTATAGCCTTGAATTCCTTGCAAACCTTAGCAAAATTATCCACTCTAGGCTGAGGAGGAGGAGCGGTTGTCTCTGGTGTAGTAGCATTGGCCGGACCCGCAGCCGCGGCCCTAGCCTCTTGCAACCTCCTATACCATAGTGGTATAACTAAACCCTCCGGGATGTTAAGATCTTCAGCCATGCTGAAACGAAAGAGGAAAGATTCAAAAAGGAGATTCCGAAAGATAAAGATATGGCTATTGGGGATTATGCTTTTCTTTTTCAAAAACTTTTTCTCTTAGAAGACATGCTTTTGAAAATACTTTCTTCGAAAATACTCTTAGAAAATAGTTTTTCTCAAAAATTTTATCTGTTCTGGTAACCTTAAGCTCTGATACCACGTGTAACACCCCACTCCCGCTATGATCACTCACTAAGGGAATGCCATAGCATCGGTGGAGTATTTTAGTGAATATAGAACAGAAAAATTACAACAAGACAGATATAAATAGTACTTGAAATTTTAAAACATCATCTCATAACAGCGGAAGTAAAACATGTCTGGTTACATCATAAAACCACAATAAAGGTCAAGTACAATATCCATCAAAATAAAGAAGTACATAATCCCACTCTCATACAATAGCCAAACAAAAGAAAAGATAACTGGATAACTGGAGCTTTACATCTATCCAAGCTCCTAAAGACTGGAACAGCAATCCGATCAAGCTCCACTACTGCTAGGATCCACCGTAGGACCTGAGGGTTGGGAAAAAGATAAAAACAACGGGGTCAGACATAAGTCTGAGCGAGTCCTATAACTTTAACAATACAATCGTTAAAGTAACCAGAGAAGACATAAACTGATATACGGTAACATATAGGGATGAATGGCTACCCTAAGCAGTCAACTAAACGAAGATAAAGGATAAAGACGCATCTACCCTCCCTAAGGTAAATTACTAAACTGCACCACACCAGTCGTTCCTAACTTAAAGGTTGATCCCACCCAAGGACTTATAAAATTTACTAATTAGTACTTGCGTACCCCTAGGTGACCAAGTAGGCGCCACGGGGCCCTACAATCCACTAGGTGTACACACTACTTCCCATTCGATCGGCTCCCTAACGTAGATACCCGTGCTGGCCCCACCGTGGGATGTATCATTCCCCAATGTGGCAACCTGATGAAACTAAAGGTGCACGGCTTATATCTACTCGATGCAACAACGGCTTACCTACCAGCCCGGGCCCACTCACGCATATGAAGCCCGTTGGACTTGCGTTGCCACCGCTAACCCGTTTGCCTCTTACAGTCAAGCCCAGTATGCGTGTCCCGTCCTCGACATGGGTCGAGCCCACAAAGATACGTATGGGTTACTGGTTGAAATGGGCCTCCACAAGCTACCCACCTAAGCTTGTCCCTTTTTCTAGTATATCCCACTTAACCCTTTAATCATGTTTTAATTACATGTTCCATTTTGGTTAAGTATTCTAATCGTATTTTCTATTGCCACCCAAGGCAACCACTAGATTTTCTCATGCCACCCGAGGCACCCACTTAACCCCTCATGTCCCTCTACATGCTAATGTGGTTAAGTGTTTCTTAATTAATTAATTAAGAACGTAACCTTTGTAAAGACCTCTCACATTAGACTGTCTTTTATGACCGCTGGTTAAGCCGGTTGGGTCCGGGCAGCCTTATGTCATAACAGAGTCTAACCTCGTGTCTTTACATTAATTACGTATTTAGTTTGTGCCTAAGACCTCTCACATTGGGCTAACATTTGTAGCAACTGGTTAAGCCGGTTGGGTCCGGGCAGTTTTACGCTACAACTGAGTCCAACCTCGTGTCTTAGTCAATTAATTACACCTAATTAATCACCCTCATAATTTTATATTAATTATCCCTAATTAATCAAGTTTTCTTAACATGGGTAGACCTAACTTAATAGGTAAATTCCCATGGGGTAGACCTAACTCAATAGGTAAATTCCCAACACATAGTATGGGTACACCTAACCAAATAGGCAAATTCCCATACTATGTTTATTTATTTTGTGTTATGCATAATTATATTAATTTCACACAATCTTATTAACTTATGCATTTAATTACCCCATCGTTCCCACGTAATTTCGTTCATGATATAACACATATAAAAGGTGTCAACTTGCATATGAATGAACATGTTTCAAAGGTGCCATCTTGCATATTAACAAACACATAACTTGCATATGAACTTGCATAACATGTCACATAACTTGCATATAATATGTCACATAACTTACATATTCATTTTGCATAACAAACTTGCATATTAGCTTATAGACTTGCATAATGTGTCATCATGAACTTGCATATTAATAAACATGTAACTTGCATATTTACATACATGTAACTCGCATATTAACAAACATGTAACTTGCATATAAAGAAACATGTAACTTGCATATTTACATACATGTAACTTGCATATTAACAAACATGTAACTTGCATATTAACAAACATGTAACTTGCATATTTACATACATGTAACTTGCATATTAACAAACATGTAACTTGCATATTTACATACATGTAACTTGCATAGCATATTACCATGAACTTGCATAACATGCATATGATTACATAGCCCACAACTTGCATATTTAGCATCATGCAAACATAACATACATCATATTAAACTTGCATAAGCTTACATACTCAACATGCATAAACATAAGATTAATGCTAACATCATATCATATGATTCAAAGCTCATTAACCCACATACAAAACCATAAATCTCATCACATCTCATCTAATTAGTTTACCAAAAGATCATCAAAGTGATAGAAACTCACAACTAGCAACTTTGAACACCAAATGAAGAAGATTAAGATGCTAAGAAGGGATTAGAAGTTGATTAGAGAGTGATTAGTATGCAACCCTCTTCATAAAATTAGTGGAGGCCATGAGAGCTAGCATTTTGCCATAGTTTAGTTACTAGGTTTAATTATGAATGAATTAGGGTAGGTTAGGGTCTTATTTATAGATTAGGCAAGTGTTTTAGGCCATAGGATTAACCCTAAATTCAATCCAAGCCATCAAAGCATGTCTTGGGGAAGAAGTCAAGTGTAGGAACCATCTAGGGCCTTTAGATTAAAGATGGACCATGAGAACCATTCAAATGCAAAATCTGCACTTGAGCGAATCGGCCCACGGGTTGACAGCCAAACACCCTGGATTAACCCCTAGTCGACCCAGCGGGCTCGGGTCGACTTCAAAAATCGGCCGGTTCGGTTATTCCCCTCTCCCAATTCGCTGTTTTGAGCATTTTTGCATATTTATTTATTAAATTTTCAATTATATATATATATATATATATCAATATATATATATATATATATCTACACAACCCATTTCACTTAATTAAGTATACTTTAATTTGGGAATTTTCGTGAAACTTCGCGAGGCCATATCTTGGTCATACGGACTCCGATTTTCGAAAACTCGGACTCTATTTCGCGTATTTTTCCGAGACGAACGCAATGGCATAGCCCGTTTCCCTTGATTCCCATTTTAGAATTAAATTCTGCCTCGATTTATGTTATTACAGGTTATTGAAAATACGGGTTGTTACAATATGCTTGACGTTTACATAGGCAGTACATACACATGTGAAATTCTGCGCAAGACCATGGGTTTTAACTTTGCTTAAGAGCTAAGTTTGAAGTCAGTAAGGGAATTGTTTAATCAACATCTTTTCTACCTTATAGCCTATTGTGAAACTACAATTCCTACCGTAGCACCTCCCCAACATAAAGCCGCATTGATCCACCTATAAATACCCACGTAATGTGAACATAAAAACACACACTAAGTTTCCTGAAACCCATATATACAAAACAAAAACAGAGAGAGTAAATGAGAAAAAAATTGTATTAAACAAAAGAGAAAAACAATAGAGCAAAACTACATACAAAATACTTGAGGAAACAAATACAAGAACTGAATGTAAACAAGGGTAGAAAAACAAAGAGAAACGAAGAATTGAAAACTGGAAAGGGAATAGCAAAATAGAGAGAACAAAGTCAGAAAATAGAAGGCAGTGGACAAATGGCAAGGACAGTTAATCAGTGTGAGTAAACTCTCCTTATTTCTCTTTTTAAATTGTGTTATGGTTGTCTGCCTGTTATGATCAACTTACATATGTGTACATGAAAATCTGAATATATGTTGCTAATTATATAATGTGTGGAAAATCGGATCTCTGTTAAAACAATGGCAGTAAACTACCTTGCGAGCAAGGTACCCTTGTATCCCATTTAGATCTAATGACTAGTTGTACATAGATGCGTTGAAATGCATATTTTTCTCATCAAAAGACTGAAATCAAATTGGAAAATAATTATAAACAAAAACCTGGAAACAGAACAATATAGACAGTAAGCAACAGTTGCACTAGGTGAGTAAACCCCTCGCCTATCTATACCATTTGTATATTTAACTCGTGAGGGTATAAGCTAGTTATATGTACATGTACACAACATATGGGGTGCAAATGTTTAATTTGCTAAGGATAGTTTAATTTGATTTGAGGGTGAGACAAATAGAGGGTGAACATAATTGAAATGATAGTGAACCCAAATATTTAGCAGCAGCAATATACATATAAATATATGTGAATAAACTGTAAAACAATTTTCGTCTACACATAATTTGAAGTGTATTAAATTTATACATATATAGTTGTTGATTCCTACTAGTTAACATCATCTATATATGTGTACTGCTAGTCTGAATTAGTATAAACAAACCAGGAAAGTGTGAACAAATACAAAGGCAGTGAAGTTAAATAATGTGAGTACACATTCTCTGTTTCCCCTTTTCAACCTGTTTTAGAATTAATGGTTTATTTTGTTTCAACTTCTATATGTATATGCCTAAGATCTGAAGAAGATTGATTGACTGACATTAAACATATATTAAAAAATTAATAATATATATATAAACCTTGTTAATATTGAAACAAGAGCAACTGCAGTAAACCAAACTAAACACAATATATATATACACACACGCACACACACACACTGTGAGTAATACCCTCCTATGTTCTTTCCAATCTAATGTATGAGTATCCCTATGGTGAGTTAACATATATATATATATATATATATATATATATATATGTGGATATATGTATACATCGAATGTATGTTATCATCTTCAGTAAATGGAATGTCACGATAGGTCAACAGGGAGAAGTCTTTGATAGAAAACTATATAAAAATCTGTATGTGTAAGACAAGGCTCAAAAAGTAGTAAACAACCTACTGTCAATCAAAAATTAAACAACATGAATTATATATTGTTATAGAGATTGGGCTTAACACAATAGTAGTCTGTTTATAACTTGTATATGCTTTAAAACTTAATTTCGACACAAACAGAAGCATATATCAATAGAACTAAGCAAATTTACGATAAGAAGGTAAAAATCTAAAATTTTCAAACATTATTTTATTTCTATTCAGGTATAGGAGTGGATCAACATTATAAAATCATGAATTTTAATATAAAATTTAAGATTTTTTTAGCTTATTGGGTGAGAATTTCTTGGTAAATCGGGAAATGTGTTTTTGAGAAAATTCCGGCGATGGTGATGGTCGGCGATCATAGCGTCATGGATGGAGACATGTGAGGAGATGGTGGTCATAGGAAAAATCCTAATTAAAATTTTAATAGCTTAATTTGAGGAAACGATGTCCAATTTGAAATCTACTGTGTTTTGTGCCAGGCGTGTTCATGACTGATCTGCAACGAGGTGAGGGGGTTTTAGGACGTCGCACGGAGGGAGAAAGGGTTGATAGGTTATCGCCAACCTATGACAGAAGTTGGACGGTATCCGGTGGCCTTTGGTGGCTGGGGTAGGCGATTTGATGAAAGACAGTAGGGAGTCATTGTCTGTTGCAAACCTACATTTTTATTTGATGGGGAAAACAGGGTTCCGTGTTCAGAAATGGATTGAGAGGAGCAGGAGGGGTTTGTGGCAACTGTCATATGGATGATATCGTCGGCGGGAGGGTTGTGCATAGATACGGTGCACGGTTATGCACCTCGGTTTGACAGCAGGTAAAAGACAAGGAGAAGAAACAAATGAAGGAAAAGAAGAAATGGGGCTGACGAGAGTTTGAAGACCCGATGGACGATGGAGTTAATCACCATTTCATATGGCCAAAAACATAGTTTCGATTGTGTCATTTGGTTTGAGCATGGGAATCGAAGCAGGAAGAATATTCGGCAGAAAGGCAGTGTTGATCAGAAGATATAGGGTAAAGGGATTGGGCGATCAAATAAGTGACTGGGCCTTTGGGCCTGGAGATTTAAATAAGAAACTTTAATAAAACAATATATTATGTGTTTAGAATCCTAGTATTTGAAAAAAAAAACTGTTTATACATGAATTAAAAGGAGAAGAATCAGATGATTTGGAAAGAGTGGGCTTGTTTGAAGCCGGGCTGGTGTACGCCATTAGTCCTTATGTCTATTATATATATATATAATCCGATTTAATTAAATTGTTTTGCATAGAAGGTAAAACATGAAAATAGAAACAGGAAAGGCATATGTTATTTAAAACTTTAAAATCTTTTGAAACCTTATATATTTTGCATAACTGAGGAAGATGCTTGGTTCAGCAAGAAGTGGCACGATGGATCAAGAAGTGGGTACGTGGAATTGGATCGTATTGGGCTTGATAATGTTGGTTTATCTAATCGAATTGATATTAATTTGATTAAAGTAGGAGTAATATAAAAATATACATAAATATAAATAATAAGAGGAAAGGACCGTGAGGTTATACCGTAGAATAGACTTTGTTGTGAGAAGTTAGGTTCGAAGACCACTACAATATGTATATATAAATAATTAAAACAAAATAAATGTTTAAATGAAGTCGATGTATTTAATTTCTAAGAATGGAATTTAATATAATGTGAAATTAGTTATTATCCGAGATCCCATATCTCAAGTGTTAACAAACGACAAATCATTTTTGATGGTTGATGTTGTGATAAATAATTATTGTTGTTTATCTATATGCTATGGAATGATCAAACGAATCTAGATTAGTTTAAATAACGCGGAGACACATATAAATTTAGTCATCATGGTACCAATTACGGTTCTAAAATTAGAAATGAGAATATATAGGTTAATTAAACTGAATGATCATGTTATGAAAATCTTATATGATATGTAAATAGTTTTACTTATTCACACTGTTTAAATTTGATAGTTAAGACATCGACTATCAAATAAATATTCCTTACGTGTTAGTTCGAAGAGACCGAGATGGGAGCTGGACCCAAAACCACTTCGAACTGATTTTACATAAACTAACTTGTAGGGGCGACTATACAAATTTTAAAAATTGACGACTGTAGATCTTCATAAATGGGAGAACTACTTATTGAAATTATCTGGTTAACTCCTAGAGATTTTTCAGCAGTGATTCTATCATAATTGAAATCTTCGGATTGGCAAGGACTACTCGCTACTGATCCGTGGGGTGATTCCTATATTGGATGCAGTAAGAGGGTGCCTTAGGTTCATCCTGTTCCTGGATGACTTGTATGGACGAATGTCTGACAGAATATTTCCAACAGGGTCACGTACGTTGATTTCTTCAAACGTGTCATAGTTGGGTAGCTCCTAACTAGGGTATTTTTGTGGATACCAATTTGTGATATCTGGTGGATTTGACGATGTGACATTCAAAGTAAATGGTAGCCAGATGTTCTAAAGATAAATTCTAACCTCAAGCCTCACAACCGGGAAATGATAGAAATCGGGCAGGCAGCATGGCTATATGGGTCGCTCCCCTTAGGGTGTATCATCACCTGTCTAGAGAAATACCATTTTCTTCTTTATTCTATTTCGATGCTGTCCCTTTTCGGGAAACGGTGGTTTGAGCCCAAACATTGGTAATATACCTTCGATACAATCAAACGAAATGAATGGTCGGTCATGTGTGGCTGGATTGCAAGACGTTCTTGTTGAACCCAGTGTTTTCGCCTCTAGAGATACACTATCGGAAGGTGGTTCCATACCTTGTCATAGTCGGAATCCAATCTCCAATAAGCGCCTGCGGTTTTGTTTGTATACTATATATGTGGAGCGTGAGATGCAAGTGTTCCGCTAGATTGATATTTATTTGTATTTAGACATTATTATAATATCACAAATAGATATAATTTCAGAAATGATTTGGGTTATCGTAAGGTAAAAACCATCCGTGTTTATGTGTGGATCGGTCTTACGATTATCATTTATTTCAAAAGGATTTTGAACGTTAAATCAATCTGTTTTAAAAATCGTTTACTAACACCAGTCCCATGACTGACCTAGAGTTTATTTTTATCTGTTTTCCCTAAACTCTTGGGTGCCCAAATTTGTACGGACAGTCAAGTGGTTTCAGGATCTTATAGATTCACTTGAAGGAGCTTAGAGCAGAAGACTTCAACATTTGTATAGAGTTATTTCCGCTGTATTGTATATGTTGTACTCTTTTAATGTATGTAAGTGTAAACACCATCTTTGTATTTCAAGTATTGTTATATAATATATTTTATTCAGTTCCGCTGTGAGATTCGTTATACTCTGATTCTATTGTGTTCAGTTCTTCTTTTTCTTCTATTCTAACTTTCTTTCTATTTCTCACCCTTTAACTTCTTTCTATTAACGATCTGTTAATTTCTGATGGTTGATTAGTCGATATGTGATACAAGAAACGTATTAGTATCGATGATCAGGATCGAAAATTTTCGGGTCGTTACAAACATCTTCGAGTTGTTAAACTGTATTGGACTTCTGGTTCAACTGTATTGAACTTTTGGTTCCACTGTATTGAACTTCTGGTTCAACTGTATTGAACTTCTGGTTCCAATGCATTGAACTTCTTGTTCCAGAATATTGAACTTCTAGTTCAAATAAAATATATAACAACTTCAAGTTGTTAAAATTTATTCTTCAATACAATATGTAAATATAAATATATAAACAAGATACACCTCATTTTGAAAATTGTGCAATCTTTGGATACATTATCATTGTTGCATATGATGTAACTTCTTTAAGAAGTATAATGTTATTATTTCACATAGTTTCAATAAAGTTTTAGGCTTTTAAATTATGAAGTATTTCAAGTTCGTTGATTAAGGAACTTAAAATTCCTATGCATATATATACACATACATATGTATATCAAGTTTATTAGTTTATGATGAACTTCTGGTTCTCAATCTTTTGGCATACTTCTAATTTAGAAGCTTTTACATTTTGCTAATTGTCAAAATTTCAAACTTGTAAACTTCATCAAAAACTTTCTTTTTTTCATAATTCAAGACCGCAGGTCTTATATCTAAGTTTTATAACTTCTTCCACTATATTAGATATTACTTGCCAAATACATCGAATAATAATACATATATCTATTATTATTTCAAACACATACATACATCATTTAACTTACAATAACAAATGATTTTAATACATTTATAATAATATGGCAATACAATATATATTACCATAACGATACATTTAATGCATTTATTATAAAAATAACGGAAATAACCATTATACGGTCTAAATATATGAATTAAATAAATAAATTTTACTTAAATCGACAGAATAAAATTTTGATCTAGCTAAAATATTGTTCAATGACGGAACTGAAATAAACAACTTGTAGTTGTACTGCATTTCTCAATAATCAAGTTTTCTAAAATATCATATATATGCATAATATCTTATCAAGAATTGAGTAAAAATGCATAATTATAAAACCGAGATTTTATGTTTTTTAATACGAATGATTCGAAAACTTGCAGATCTATGCATAAAATTTACAACATAAAAATCGCATGTTTTAGTTCAAAATATACAATTAATATAAAGATCTTTTTGATCTCTTTTTATATCAAAATTACTTTTTACCATTATAGAAACTGCAGGTTCTAAGTTTTCCATTGTATAACAAAAATAACTTTTGCATTCACTTCCGGTGTGCAAAATTAAAATCAATATTTAGATCTCAACTTAATATGATCTTCAAGATGCATATTTTCTTTATAAAAGTTTTCCTAAGAAACAATAAAATATTTCTTCTAGAAATATAATATGTTCTAAAATAACTACAATAAAACATCAAATTTTAACATAATTCATATATTGTTATTGTATATTTTAAATTAAAGATGCTTTTTTAGAAAGTGCTTTTGTTCACATATGAGAGTCATTTTACTATTTTTCTTCAAGAAAATAGTATTTATCATAAGTAATGATCTCATCTAACAATAAATTTCTTCAAGAAATTATGTGTAGCATAAAATTGGAATATAAGCCTTTTTCCTTTTATTGATAAAATTGGAATATAAGCCTTTTTCCTTTTATTGAAACTTTTCCTTTCATTGCTTTTTCAAATCTTTTTCTATTACATGTCACTTGCTATAAGCAAAAATTAAATGTAATTACATGCTTCGAGACTTTTATTTCATCTTTCTCATTTGCATATGAACTTCGGGTTCCTCATTTGCATATGAACTTCAGGTTCCTCATTTGAAAAAATTTGTATATGAACTTCAGGTCGTATGAGCTTCAAGTCATTTGCATAGGAACTTCAGATTCCTTATTTGCATATGAACTTCAGGTTCCTCATTTGAAAAAAAATTATATATGAACTTCATGTCATTTACATATGAACTTCAGGTTCCTCATTTGAAAGAATTGGTTTACATCATGAGTTTTCAATCTCACTTCCAGTGATAAATAAATATTGCTATTGAATTTAAATGCTGCATCATTATATTTTATACCCTTAATTCTGTTGAATATATAAAAAAATCATATTTTTTAAGAGATATTTTGTCTTTAGTCTATCCAAATGAATTACATATGGAAAGTAATAGTAGATCGAAAATGATAAAATTAGATCTACCTCTACATCATCAATAATATAAAAAATACATATATAATCAAATCTTAATTTGGATTTGGAAAACTCAAAATTAGATCCGTAAAGAATTGAAAGAATATATCTACACATATTTAGGATCAATATAGATAATTAGATTTAAAAAGTTAGATCCACTAAAATAGAATCTAGATCTACAAAAACTGAAAAGGAAAAGAGATCTAGAGGTATGAATCACATCTAAGCAGAAGATACAACAAATTCATAGATTTAGATCTAGATGATTTCAAAATATAAAAAAATAGCTCTAGTGGAATATCGTGCTGATAGCGTGTTACAAAATAAAATAGAACATATGATAAACAACAAGCCATTAGAGACAACAGAAAGATAGGGGAGAGACTTTTATTTCTATTGTTGTAACGTCCCGGGAAATTGATTAGAGCTAACTGATAAGAGTAAATCGATTAGAGTTAGAGTTAATCGATTAGAGTTAGAGTTAATCGATTAGAGTTAGAGTTAACCAGTTAGAGTTAATCAGTTAGAGTTAATCGATTAGAGTTAAATCGAACTAGAGTTATTCGAATAGAGTTAATAGAATTAAGTTAATCAAATAAGAGCCCGCGGTTTTGATTGTATATTATATATGTAGAACGTTAGATGCAAGCATTTCTACTAGATTGATATTACTTGTGTTAGACATTATTATAATATCAGAATAATATTGTTTTACTAATGATTTGGGTTATCGTAAGGTAAAAACCATCCATGTTTATGTCTGGATCGGTCTTATGATTGTCCTTTGTTTCAAAAGGATTTTGAAAGTTAAATCAAATAATTTGAGTTTACTCACACCAGTCACATGACTGACCCGGAGTTTATTTTGTTTTATTTTCCCTAAACTCTTGGGTGCCCAATTTTGTATGGACAGTCAAATAGTCGGGATTTACAGATACTTGAAGAGCTGGAGCAGGAGGCTTCAGAATTATATGGCTATGGTTTCTCCGCTGTGTTGTAAGTGTTGTACTTTGGAAATGATATATATATATTCAAGTAAAGATTTATATTTCAAAGTTATGTTATGAAATATATTTATTTGTTCCGCTGTGAGATTCGTGTTTACTGTGATGTTGTATGTTCTTCTTATTCTTCTATTCTAAGTTTCTATCTTATCTATCCTCACCCTCTAATTTCTTTCATTAACTACCGGTATTTTCGATCTTTGGATGTTCGATATGTGTTGTATATCAGATAACCAAGATTGACTTTTTTCGGGACGTTACAATTGCTCAAGTGTATATCATTTCTATTACATTGGCTCCTTTATATATAGGCTTTGAAGCTGATGTTAGACTTATTCCCATGATGTGGGACTAAATGGAATATGAAAAAAGCATATTCACTCATATATATTACAACAGAAGCCTTTAACATGAATTTTTCATAATCAAATTTCCTAAAATAAATTAAATAAGTGAGAAGGAGAGATTGAAATATGGAGGACTTAATTTTGATTCGTACATCTGTGGTTAAAAAAAACTATATGGTGTGTGACTAAATCAGATCCGGCTCCAACATTTTGGATGTGGTAAATGCACTGATACAGCAGCTCCAGCAATATAGAGGAGATTTGCATTTATGGTCTCTAACTTCCTACATGCAGCACAAGTCCAACATAACATTTACAGGTAAATAATAAATTATGCACAAAACTTGATAAGTTTTAGCTAGTTTAGAAACTAACCTGACATGCAGAATAGTTACTGACTACCAAGCCAACATCCACCATTATTAATTTTACACCTCCCAGGACCATTTGCTGAAAGGAAAAAAAACAATAAAATTAAAATAATAAACACATAAACAATGAAGCAACAACTTTTAAGATAATACAGAAGGTAAAGCAAATATAAATAAAAAAGGTTAGAAGCTTTATTACAACAAATATGATTTAAATGTATCAAACATTTGCCAAATTGGTTTACATGTTCACTGCCAAATTTATTCCATAAACATGGTGCATGTGCATTGATAACAAAACAAACTGACATAGAAATGAACCTCGATATTGGTGATCCTTGACTACAAGAGTAGCCAATATGGTGACTGACATCACTCCTGGAGCCTTTCCCTATCTATATGTAAAAATATAATGATTTTGAAAACTCAACATATAACAATGCTAACAAAATAATTAACTAGAATAAGAATGTAACCTGAGCTTCTTGTTCCTGTTTCAAGACAGGTTTTACAGTATTAGCATCTGGATTTCCCATGCATTCTTCAAATTTTTTAGCATCAAGACCTGCTCGAAGGAAGAAGTAAAAAATACAAACACAAAGTTGGTGATAATCTGTTTTTTATGACTCAAGCTATTAGGAGAAGCTATTAAACATTGACATTATCATTCATTACACTATTGAGTATTTAACATAAACTAAATTTTATAAACATAAGCTACAAGCCTACAAGTCTGCAAATTGCAAGTCTGCAAAATTAACATCAACTTGAATTAAAATAACATAAGCTACAAATTTAACATCAATTGCAATTAAAATAACAACTATAATCAAATATAACATCAACTGCAAATTACAAGTCTGAAAATTGCAAGCCTACAATTGTATAAAATGGTTTAAAATAATTCAACTGCAACTTCAAGTTCAACAGCAAATTAAAATTGTAAGCCTACAATTGTATAAAACGGTATAATTTAACATCAACTTCAACTGCAAATTGTATAAAATAATTCAGAATTGAAAATTGGTATACCTGAGCAAGGGAAAAAGAGCACTAGGTTCTGGCTTCTGCATAGCTCAATGAACGAGGAGAGAGAGAACTAGTTTAGGCAGTTCAACTTTTGAGAAGGCGGAGCCGAAACTTGGATTTGGAAATTGGAGAAGGCAGCCGCAGAAGGAAACGAGATCGAGATAGCTGGCTCTTCGCGTTTGAGAAGGAAATCCAGCTTTTCGCGTTCTGAAATTTTTTTTAACATCGCGTCAGGGGTTGCTGGGCCTAGGTGGGTTGCCCTAGGCAATAGGCTATTGGGCCTAGCCCAATAGCCGGCTTTGGACTAAACCAACGTCTAAACTTTATGAGGCCGCTTTCTATGACATAATTCGTTTATGGAGTTGTTTTTGATAGATGATTTGACATGCACTTCTTTGTTATATACTTTTATAAATGTGGAAATTACGGTGCATCCATATTTTCAAAGTTCATTTAAAGCGGTATCCTGTGTAACTTTATATTTAAATCGGGTCCCTATTTTATTGTAGCATCATAGTTTCGTGTTTTTTTACGCTACTGCATAAAAAAAATTAAAAAGAAATTGTAAATATTCACGGAATGATTCTATTAAAAAAGGATTGTTGAAATATCAACACTTCTTGTGAATAATTGTAAATATTTCTGTAATTATTCATACAGTGCACTGCATATATTGAAAGACGGAAGAATAGTTGCAGCAGTGTCTGCAATTATTATAAATAATTGCAGACATGTCTGCAATATTTTGATAGTTGAGTGAAAAATGTGTTACTATACGAAAAAGTTGCAGAAATATATGTAAATTTTGCAAATAATTGCATCATTTGCGGCAATTTACTGGAGGTGAAACATATTTCATTTGAATGTAATTTTTATTATTTTTCTAATGATTTTTCTCCAATACTTGAATGTTTGAATAAGTGTAGGCTTTGAGTTTGAATTTTGAAGCTAATCAACAAAAATTACATTAAAAGTTGCAATTGTTTGAAATAATTGTTGCGATGTCATCAATTTTTCGAAAGATTGCTGAGATTCACTGAAACGTAAATATTTTTGAATCATTTTTTTGTATAAATTTGAAGATGATTATGTGTTGAATTAAATTTCAAAGTTTGGCCATTTTTTACGGTTTTTTAATGATTTTTAACAAGTAGGAACCTAATTTGTAAAGCTTTTAGATAAAGAACTTTTTGTATTTTGAAACTTAAGCTGGACATGAGCCATATTATCTCCTTATAAATTCATAGTTTTGACCCTGAAAACCTTCAAGAATTATACATTGATGGTTTTTTTAAACCTATTAGAACCATATATTAAAATCAATTTAGCTTAAATCTCTCACATTAGAATTCAAAGAAGCAAATTAGTTTAAAAAATAGACTTTTTTTGCTGTACATCCCTTTTATTTGACTTTGTCGTATGACTTCCACATAAACTTTATGGTATATGTATTAACGATATATACTATTTTCGATGGTATTATTTACTGGAGTCGATTCTTGGGTTTATCATATTCGGTGTGATTTACTTGACAATGCCCTATTATAAAATTTTGTGCACAACCCAACAAAATTCCTGTTGGTAAGGTATAATTAAAATTTGAAAACTCAATATTGCTATTATAAACCGACAATGCAAACAACAAATGAAAATAACATGGTTATAATGCGAAAAGTTATCAATAGTAACTTATAATTTGAAGTGTGTGTGTGTGTATATATATGTATGTATATGTATATATATAACTTGAAAATTATAAATAAATAAAAAATGACATGAATGTTGTCGATAATACTACCTCGAATATGAAGAAATTTGTTCTGATACGTTGTTATCAAAATTATAAATAAAAGCTAAATATTTTTTTGTTAGGATATATATTTTCGTTGTTGTTGTAATCTTTGGCTTTAACAATAATATAGTGCAGCTTAATTTATGTTATACCAGGTCTTTAGTTTAGTGCTTAGGAGATCTTACTTTAATGTTTTAGACTGATGTACTTGCTTTCATAATAAGCCTTTTGTTTAGGGAAAATAAAAGCAGTTCTTTTCCGTTTCATTACAATTTTTCTTCTTTTGATTTTTCTTCTAACAATTGGTATCAGAGCTTTATTGCTCGTGTGAGTTTTTCGATCCTGAATGTTCCACTCCCGCGGTGGTAGCCACCATTATAGGCTGTCATCCGCTGGATCCTATTAATGCTAAAACTTTGAGAAGATTGAGCTTCAGTTAGATGTGCAATTGAGATATTTTACTATAGTAACATGCATCATGCATGGAGCAGGGTGTAGCAATTAGATGAAAGCGAGGTGTTGCATGAAACATGATTTGATCTGTGTTAATTTGGCTAGGATAAACAAAGTTCGACAGTGTCACTTGCTTGTGAATGTTACAGAGTTAGAACTTGATGCTGATGTCAAATTGGAGCTTTCCATGATCTCTTGTAAGAATTGATATTTTTGGTTGTACAATATGTAGTAAACATCAAAATCAGTTTCTTCCTAAAGAGAAAACTTTAAGGTGCCTAACATTGAGAACTTGATCAAAGTTGGAAAATAGATTGCTATGAAATATAGAAACATCACATTATGTAATATCTGTAATGAAATGCAAATAGACAACTACACAGATACTGGGTGGCCATTTATTAGTGGCGATGCTTCGAAAGCATTTGCTGGAAAGATCTCAGTAGACCATGTTTATTCAAGTGATTATAGTGATGAAACTTATTCCTATGATGCAGTTGCTGACTGTATCGATGAATCTATTTATGGAGCTGCTTGCCAGGCTTTCGGAAAAGGGCAACCACATATCAAGTAGCGATGGGTGCATTCATTGTTCTTTGAACATTAACACTGAAACTGAATGCTTGTCAGCAAGGCGACCAAATCTACAGAACCAACCTGCTCTTGAGAAGGATCACTACAAAATACGCCAGGTTTTATTGCTACTCCGGGAGACTCACTCATCATAACTGATTATGGACAAAAGCCTTTGAAGCTGGTGGTGATTTTCATTCTAGGACTGTCATGAATACGTATGAACATGTTAAAAATGCTGTTGAGAGAAATGAGTCCTTCTTGAGTGGCATCCTCAACCTGGTGAGACCAAGCTTCATGTTCCTCTTCTGAAGGATCTATTTGTTGCCGAAAGGCAGAAAGAAAAAATGCTTAATTTTTCTATTAAATATGGAAAAACTCCTATTGGGATATCATGGGATTGGATGGTTTCAGTCAATGAAGCGAAAGAGACGATAAAAAGATGGACAAGGACAGGAAAGAAGTGTTAGAATAGCAAGAAAAGCATAAATTTGAAGCACATAAATATGGGCATGTCACAAACGTGAGTCTTCGGTAGATGAACTGGTAGCAGTTACATCTGCTGAGCTAACCATTGGTAAAAATTTCTTGTGGGCAAGCGATGGGTGAGAAAGGTGTTTTCTCCTTAATGTAATTCTTCTTTTCACCATAGGACAAGTAAGCATCAAACTCCCTGTCCATAGTACTTGCATCGACGACCAAAATCCAAGGAGCGGTATTGCTAATAATCTCGGGTTTGTTGAATGAAGATGGCAATGATGATGAAATGAAAAAAAATCAGAGACAAAATTAAATTCGATAGACTATCGCGGTTGGGTTTGGATTTGTGATTGAAGCTGAAGGCGCGGTAGTACAGATGAAGTCGCATGTGAAGTTCGATTAGAGATTATGGCCGCAACTTTGGTTACAGGTTGCTGGCGATATGTTAGTGATTTTGTAATTAACGAAGGATGAGGTTGCAGATTAGAGGGATGATAGTGGTTTCAGGTAGTTGTCGAAGGAAAGTTGTGTAGTAGGTACGGTGTGAGGTGATGCAAATGAGGTCTAGTGTTGGTGTACTCTAAGGTTTTGGATGTGGTTATTATAGCGGTTGGTTGTAGTGTTCGTGTTGTAGATGGTGGTGGACGGCAAGGAAGTTGACATAACAGTGTGTTGTATTGATGATGGCGAGAGGTTAAGGGATGTTTACCGATCAATTTGGCGAGCTTGTGGTTTCTTACATGATGATGAGGATGGTGGTGCATGGATTATGGTTGTTGAAGGTACGTGTATAAGTGATGCTAGTGTTTCTAGGCGGTGATTGTTGTATGTATGAAGATTGAGATGATTTTGCTCAATCTCGGATTGATTGTGATGCTAACTTGGTTGGTTGAGGGGCTTTAAAGGGGTTTAGTGCTTTTGGTTGTTTGTTCAGGCGACGTTGTTGCAGAGGGGGATATGATGTATTTATGTGATTTTGAAGTGATGATGATGAAGCAACGAATGTTGATGCAATTTGTGTTAAAGGACAAAAGTGGAGTTTGTGTTAAAGGAGGGCAGTGGAGTTTAGCAGCAGTGAATGTAGTTGTAGAGGAAAGTAAGTTTTGATGTTTCCATGTTGAAGTGGATGTCAGCATGAAGAAGACGTTCAACTGAACATTGGTTGCTGATGTGATAGCAAAGAAGATGATGTCGGTCGTGGGGTTAGATATTTATGGAGTGCTCGAGAATAATTTGATGATATTCCTAAGAGAAGATAGGCAAGCCTACATGTGCAGTAGGTAAAACCTATGAGCAAAGCAGGTGTGGTTTTATGTCATCCAACAAGTGAAGAAGAGCTACGGTTCTCACTTGTTGGGAATATGACAGATACAACAGTATCAAGGGACAACCCAAGTGGAGAGGTCCGTGAATCCGTAAGAGAAAACCAAGAGTATTTATTGATGGGTTGAAGAGCGAAGAACCAATCAATGTAAAATAGTTGAGCATGTCCTACCAGATAGAACTGATAGTTGTGACTGTTCGCACTTGTGAGTTCTAAACTGAATATTAGCATACTCGGTTTAAGGGAGGGTGTCAGGAATTTATATTTATATTTATGTTGTTATCCTACTCTTTGGCTTTAACAATAATGTAGTGCGACTTAATTTATTTCATACCGGGTCTTTAATTTAGTGCTTGGGAGATTCTACTTTGATGTTTTAGATTGATATACTTTCTTATATAATAAGCTGTTTGTTTAGTGAAAATAAAAGTAGTTCTTTTCCTTTTCATTACAAGTTTTCTTCTTTTCATTTTTATTCTAACAATTTTTAAAAACAACATAAAAAATATAAATAAACATTACTTCAAAATAAAAAATACAAATACAAACCGACAACAAAATCAAAATTGACAGTGGCATATGTAATCACATTAATGCATATATTCTTTTATTCAACCTGTTGGTACCGTCTAACATATTTGCTTTCTAATTCAATTATTTTGTGCAGCATGCTTCTTGTATAGATATTAGGTTGTTCCTGTACAATGCAGGAATTAATTGATGATGACTATTACATGGGACCATGATGTTTAAGCATTAATCATCAAAATTCACAATAATTCCATACAAAAATGAAGTCATCATATAACTTACATAGAATGATTTAGAAGGGAACTGCTGTTCACACCCTAGTAACTGCTCTTCACACCCCAGTTGAAATTTTAAAATTTCAATATCAATTATACCCTTTAATATTTTTTCAATATATAGAACATTAGACTCGCATGTAGAAATGTACATTACCACGCCATACTCGCGTGTGGAAATATGTTAACCAACGCAGTGATGGGCGCTGAAATTTAAAAACCACACTTTGATCGGGTATTGAAACACTTTAAAACACGTAGTTTTCAGGAATTCTATAAAAACAGAGGGCAGGGATGGTAGGGAAATCAATATAGATGGGGTGGGCGTTGAAAAATTATTATCCACGTTGAGTTCGAATGTGAAAAAGATGGATGACAACAAACTTTAATAAATGAAAAAGCAAGGTTAGTTTGGGTATAAATGGGGTGAGAAGAGTAAAAAAAACGAGGGGAGATTTTTTTTAAGTTACTGAGGTGAGAAGAGCAAACATTGGGGTGTTAATAGACGTAGCCAATTTAGAGTTAGGATGGCTTACTTCAAACCCTAAAATTCCACTTCTTCACTCGCTTCTTATTCACATCGTAACACAATTTGATAATAGCTTCGGCTCCTTTCTTCCCTTCATGTAATTGCATGTGCCCTCCTTCCTTGCAATATTCCTTTACTGACCTTCTTTTGATAGCTACACCTGAATCGCTTTGGGGTAGCGATACTTGGCTCATGCGTCTCATTTCTTCCCATTGAAAGACTAACTCTTTTTTTTAGTGATCAGCGACATATTTTTATACTCTAAGCGATGTAATGTTACACAATGGCCCAATTAGCACTGAGTCAAGATCGACTTTGGTATTTACGCTTAATGTTTAAGGCGTTTCAAAGAAATTAATCAGTATATGATCATGATTTAAATTTATAAAGTATTGTAAATATACTTCAATATGCTCATGATTTAAGGTTGTCTGGTTAAGTAGATCATATGTATGTTGCATGGTTGACATCATGTGTAATAAAATGAATATAATTCTAAGGCCTGATATTTATTTACTGTGTCTTTGGTCTAGATCTTTGTGTAGCCGACGTGGTATTTGACATCGTTTTTGTAGTGGAAAATATAGGGAAGGATTTATCATTAATATGCGAAAGCATATAGTTTGTTGATTTGAGCATCAATGCAAATTTAATGTTAAAAATATCAAATAATAAAGAAAAGGAAAGACGTAATATTTAACGTGATTTGAATTTGAATCATACGTCCATGGAGATCCAACAACTTTATTAATTTAATAACCAAAGATGAGAGATTACAAAATGGTAGAGATTTCAAAATGGTAGAGATTTCAATTACTTAAGGTCTCTTTAAATAGGAAAAGAATGAATCCGAGTTTTGAAAAGAAATGAATTTGATTAGGAAAGTTGAATTAAATTTTGTACATTTTTTAAAATTGGATTTTGCCTTTGATTTGGTATGAATATTCATGCACGAATATATTTACCTCTATTTTATCTTTGACCCATCAGTTAATTAAACTAATTGATTTGCTCTCGTTTTCTTTTATACGATGATACATTTTCTCAACACTCCACCTTTACTCAAAATATTTATCTCTCTTAAATGAGTTTGATCACCATCTTTGAGTTATTGGGTCAACTCCCCATGGCGCTATGTTGTTGGTGCTAAGCTAATTAAGTTTGAACAATACTCAAACTTGTCATTGGGAAGTGATTTCGTCATCATATCTGAAGGATTATCCATAGTACTCACCTTTAACAATTTGATCTTGTTTCGTCCTTCCTTAAGCCTAAGGAAGAAGCCTTTGACATCGTTGTATTTCGTATGAGAACTATAAGTCTGATTCTCTATAAGACGCGTCATATTCTGGCTGTCTAAAAATAGCTCTATTGTCCGTTGCACCATAGAAAGATCGTCCAATAAGTGAAGTAAATATAATCTCTCTTTAATTGCTTCAGTAAACGATATTAATTCGGCTTTGGTGGTCGACAAAGCTACTATAGACTACAACTTTGATCTTCACGAAATCGAGTTTATGCCAAGTGTAAAACATAACTCGACACTAACTTCCGTCCATCTTCATCTGTCATATAATCTGAATCACATTAATATCTTAGAGAGACGTCTATATCTACTCCGCCATACAACAAACCAACTGATGAGGTGCCTCGCAGATATTAGAGTATCCACTTTACTGTTTGCATATGTTCTTTCCCTATATTAGACATATATTAGATTAATAACGCCCACTGATTGGGCCAAATCTGGTCTCATGCACATCATCACATACATGATGCAACAACCCTAATTTCGACAAACCAATTTTTTTTTTTAAAATCCAGATCTATTGAAACCCAAAATGGTTTATCCGGTATCCTACAGAAAGTTAAAGATAAATATATAAGAGCTCATAATAGAAATCTTACAGCGGAAGGGTATAAAATATGATAGTAAGTAAATACTTACTAATATAATGACACAATCTAACAATTGTCTATAAGCCACGGAATCTTAACCACCTGTTTAACCTGCAGGTTTGTTATGAGGAGGGGTCAAAACAAAAGCTCTATTGAATGAATAAATTATACTTTCCACCAATTACACTACATATACCGTTCTATCACCTGTTTATATTTATTAAGTTGTTCGTGCTTATTTCACAATACACTTTTGATTTCTCCATATAAATCATGCACATTGACTCTCTAGTATATTAACTTAATAAATAATATATATATATATATATATTCCTATATACCCAATATCAAGGTACTTCGCACAGTACCCTCCACGAGTGGTCTCCATCGTCATACCACGAAAAATGTACTGGACCTCCATCTCCACGTTGCAAAAGCGTACTAGACTATTACGAAGGCATACCAAGTCTTCAACGTTATGCAACGAAAGCATACTAGGTTATGATGCGAAAACGAATAAACCTCCATCGCTTCCCCATAAGTGATCCATATTCCATGAGTTTCTCCATGAAACTCAGTCGGGGGCTTTACACGTACTTGTTAAGGACAGTCTCGTTAGGCCTATAGTACATATATCCAAATTTAGGTATGTCTCTTCAATGGTTCTCCAAGGCCCACTCCATCCTAACCCTAATCTAGTGGAAGACTATTCAGAAGAACTAAATGACCCCCTACCATCAAATCTAAACAAACATGTGGTCCCTCATCTAAGGACCCGCTAGTAAAAGATCATTGGCATATTGGTTTAGCTACAGTCTTTTCCACACATGCTCTGACTGAAGAATATAGGTATCTAATGACCTACTATCCTTGTTGGGTCATGACCACGAAGCCTCCTTCCTTGAGGCAACCGCTGAATCATTCTAAGATCATCCCAATCTTCCATTAGGCTGTCCATCATCCATGAGGCAGCTAGGAAATACTCATCGGATTGAACCGTACAGACCATGCCTATGTGGGTCATTAGGTCTATCACAAAGGGCCATCATGGAGTATCCTCATGTCCTGTAGAAGTCTCACACTTCCTTCCAGACCCGTCAAATAAGCTGGACGTGCTTCCCTCGTGTCTCCAGACACCCACGATGTTCTGCCCCGTTGAGCTCTTCATCCCAACTACATACGGACTGGTCCACATGTGCCACATCATTACGTTATTAGACCCTATGTTTAGTCTTCAACTACGTGCTTGTTTTACTTACCGCATTGCTAATAAACTTAAACATTACATTGTTTATCTGCATTCAAGTTATTTTTTTATTAGCCTTAGTTGGCTACTTATTTTCCCAAATCAGCTCTCACTGCTGGAACGGGTCATCTCTTATTATTATATTCATTAAACTTAATTTCCTTCAGTTATAAGTTTGCTAATAATAAGCCTACTCTATTTTTTTCATTTAATTATAATCTCGTGTTATAATATTACCACAATTATAATAGTGAGTTTGCTTATTAAACCTATTTCCGTTGTTTAAGTTTAATTATAATAAGCCCCTTACTTCTCGTTTCAACCTTTAACAATTACATGTGTGTTATTACCCTTCTTATCTCTATGACAAGTCTACCTATTATATTACATTCCCGTCTGATATAATTAATTATAATAGGTTACATTCCCAATTTATTATATATTTCACAAGTTTTTTATTAACTAATATAGCCCTTATAGTTATGACATTAATCTACTTACCGTCTTTGTATGTTTACACAATATACCTTTTCTTTTTCTTTTTCTTTTCATGATCTCTTTCAGGTATGTTTCCCTTCTTTCTCATCTTTACAATTTATTCTTTTTAGGAAGTTAGGCCTGTTCCAAATTGATTGGCTACCAAATCAGTAATAAAATTCATTTACATAGTTTCAGGTAATTATTATAATAGGAACCCATGATTACAAAACATTTTTTTTTCTTATTTTTAAGGTCATCAATTTATTGTGTAATACGGTTAACTCCATATTTCACATTAATCTTTATGTATTCATAATTTCAATTTGCAGTAATGTTTCCTATTTTTCTTTGTTTACCCGAACTATGCAAATACATTCCTACTTTCCTAACCAATTAATTTAGGCTACTAAGAATTTTCAAATTTGATTAATATGTATTAATTATTGTCTCTAACTTGTTTTCTTCTTTGTATTTTGCATAATTACAGTAAAATTTGACATAATTTGATTCACACTTCTTTTTCTCTTAATCCGTACAATTTCTGCACTATTCCCATTTAAATTTGAAAAGAGATTTCATATAAATAATATGTAAATTCACAAATACTTCATTTGTTACAGTATTGTCACAATATGTTATTTTAGCCTCAAATCACTAAATTTTCCCTTTTTTGTTTATAATTTTAATTAAATTGCACGTAACTGCAATTCAATAATTTTACGCCTATCCATAATTCAACTATCCAATCTACGCATTTCGCGCATAACGAAAATTTGACATAAATAGTATATTTTGATGCAGAAGAGGGGAAACGAAGAAGAAAGAGAACGTACTATAAATTTTAGCAAGAATCAAACCATACAAAACTACTGTTATCGAAAAATATAATTTAATCCACTCACCTGACTACGCATAATTCTTGAATCTGATTTGGATCTGCGCTGCTTTCTTTTTAATTTGGATTTGTTGATTCGACTAGAAGGAGGATCTGGGGATCTGAGCATCTATAACTTAAATCTATAATCTTTATTTCCAAATCTTGATTTAGAAATCCTAAAAGTAACATATTTATTTTCTTAAGAGTTTGGAGGAGAAAAGAAATGGCAGAGCTCTGGCGCCCTCTCAGAAAATATGAGTTGGAAGCTAGACCCTACTGGTATATTTATAGGCGCTTAGAAGAACCCCATCCGTTGGATTGAAATAAATAAAATCAGAAGCCATTTAAAACGTTAAATCCATGTCACCTTGCCCAACACAGGGTCATGAACGTTAATTTTGTTTATATTAAATTTTCGTTTAACGTTACGCTCAACTTTCTTTTTCTTACCTAATATTCTTCTCTGTATTAATTCTTCCATTTATAATGCACGTTATAGATTTCAAATTCAAACTTACGTGCATATATTCGAGCATACTTCCTAAACTTTTGTTCGTTGATAGATGTACAATAAATGTTATTATTAATATTATTCCCTTGCCATATTTCCTTTTCATCTATTTAACTATTTCCAATCTTTTTAATGCGCGTTCACACATGTAAATAAATACGCGCATTCATTCCATTATTATTTTCCGCTCTTAATTATGCTTTAAATTCTAAGTTTGAATTTATTTTCAAAATTCAAACGATGTTATGCCGACATTTATTTTTTGCTTGTTACTTTTGAATTTCTTGCAACTATATATACACACATTTACATATATATATATACACACACATACACACACACACACATATATATATACATACACTTTTATATATACATATATATACATACACACACAGATTCATATATATATATATATATATCCCTTATATTTATATATCTATATATTTATCTCCTAGAACATGATTCCTTTTAGCTGGCTCTCTTATAATTTTAAAATATGACATTGATGGGATTCGAATTCCTAACCTCCATCTTAGGAAGTGCATGCTCTACCAACTCACCTGACTTAGTTTTTTGTTTACAGGACTAAAACACTGATAGCTATTGTTCTTACTTTTGTTTCTCTCTCTCTTTTTTGGGAAAAGCCGTCCGGTTTTTAAGGTAACCACAAACAACTTTTGTTATAACTAATAATAAAAAATAAGTATATTACCGATGATTGTTTGTAAAAGAATCAACTATTCGGTTTTTAAGGTGGACCGTCCACCACCTATGGAGTTTATAGTGTTCCATCCACTCTACCTATTCAGGCTTACAACATAATAGCTAGCTATGTTAATAGACTACTTAATAACGCTCCACGCAGGGAGGATATGACTAGTTACGTTACATCAACATACAACAGTGTATTCCATACAATTACATGGGTACATATAACATGTGCTAATACATACTGCTACACGAAAAAAGAAACACATGACCATAGAAAGAACAGTTGCAGCAGTGAGAGTCTCGAGGTCTACACCAAGTTGAAGCACGAAAGGACCCCTGACATTGCGGTCGTTATCTGGCAAGAGACATAAGGGCGGGAGGAAAATATAAGATCACCAAAACAACAGCAAAGACGAGAGTTGCCAGACTTCGCTAGAATTACTGACACTTCGATGATCGCCAGTGGACTAACACACCACCAATCACGGCAACCCAGATAATACCACATCTATGACATGAAATATCCATTCCAAACCATTTTTAAATTAGTTTCGTACTATAATTGATGCTCAGTCAGGCATATCACCATTCAAACAAAAAGCAATGATCAGTGCATACACATCTTGTATATCGCCATTGTCAACTGCGCTGAGGAAAAAAAAGAAGCACAAACAGTAACAAATAAAGAATTTACTCCATTATTATGAATTAATATAGTAATTGTTTCGAACAAATCTCAAAATTCTAAACTACCTGTTATCCAATAAAATCCTAAAATTCCTAATAATAAACAAAAATCCCATATATGATTGGTTACAAAAGCTTTTTGACAAGCACTTGCTGCAATTGGTCGACAGTGAAGTCCCAACCAAACATTAAAAAAACAGACGTGTAACCAAATTTGAACTGGAAATATAACAAGGAGATGAGCTCCCGAAGCAGATATGAGGACTGCTTACCTAAGAAAGGAAAACTAAACACCACAACAAAACAAAAGCTGTCGAAACACAAGACTAATAACCAAGATCTACCAACAAGACGATAACACAAAACATTGAATACCCAATTTGCGGATTGTACCATCACAAACACTCGGTCGAGACATGAAAACAAAACATCAAAAAAAGAGTTACTGCTTACCATGTGAACTCCACGTTAGTGCTTAACTTCACACTAAATCTGTGACTATCAGTTGAATAATTTGCCACGAGGCAAATAGTTGCCTGAAATAGCTACTGTGAGGAGGTTGGAAAGGTTACCAGAAGCACATTCGAGTAGTTCAGTGTTGAAGTAATGAGGTGGAGAAAATCGAGGTAAAATAAATCTCAAATCTACTTATTGTAAAAGCTTAGAACTAGAAAGTCGTTTTCATGTTTGTTCTAAAACTTCATTTAATGATATCTACTTCGTTTTAAATCAGTTTTCTGCAAACCATAGGTCTAAATTGATCTGAAAATCGCCATGGACCAATGACGCTAGTTCCATGACCAAATTCTTTAAATTTTATGAATTTTATTATTTAATTTAAAAATGTGGGTTGTTACACATGGGACTACCAACAACATCATAATAAGGTATATCGTCAAACACCTTTTACTTCTTCTTAGAGATAAGTTTTTTTGGCAAAACCAATAAGTTTTTATAGTGGTTCATAATACTTTTTATTATAATAAATAATAAATACGTTATTACAGGAGAAAACAGATTTTCTAGCTACTACAATCGGTTTTTAAGGTCGATCGTCCAACCTTACAGTTTGTATAGCGGGTCGTCCACTGTCACCAGCCTTGCTTATAGCACATGAGCTAATCAAAGAGATTTGACTACTCTAAAAAAAATCTCCACATAGGAAGCAACTAAGTTCCTTTCTCCATGCAGGGAGACTAATAAAATCTTCTATAGAAAAAGAATTACAAGTTGTAAAAACTAGCTCCTTACACAGAGAAGTCAAACAACAAAATATCTCATGCCATACAAGAACAACTACTTCATTTAAACTTACAAGCCTGTATACAAAACAAAAAGCTATATCACATAGCATGGCTAATCTACACAAGAAAGTAAGCAACAATTACTCAATAAGGCACATCCCTTCATAGTAGGACGATGCAACAGTCCTAAAAAAATAGGTCACCTCATAGTGTACCAAAGAGGGTACGTCACTTCCAAGAAAATATGGCATCCAAGCTTGCAGTCACTACCAGAACTCCTACCCCAAACTGACAGGGGCTAAAACCAGTCATCATTTCACCAAGATGAAACGAAGATTGCTTGAATGAATTACAAAGCACAGCAACAAGGTTATGCAATAATATGACAAAGCCGAGGATACAACCCATAATTAATGACCAAGTTCGAAGCGGCATCAAAAAGGAGTAATGCTGCACTGCACAAGGCAATACAACATGACAAAATACCAACCGAACTAAAATAACTTGAGTAACATTCTTGCAATGAACCAAAAAGCACGGGGAGGAGAAGGTATCGATAGTTAAGGACACAGACCTACAAGAATGCAGCAAACCACCCTAGCGAGCTATCGCCTGATTTGCTGGAGAAAGAGGTGGTGCCCCAACGTTAAGGAGTGTAACCAACAACTCCATAGGACCAAAATGCATAGATCTAACAAATCAAATTGAAAAAACAATAAAACACTGGGATGACGCAAACTCAAGAATTTTGGTCTCACGGTGTACACCAGTACATGCCAGAAAACACCTACCAAAGTTAATAGCTCTTCATGCCTCATATAATAACCCGCTCGGAACATGCCTGAATTCCAGCTCATAAAAGACCCATTGAAACTTAGAGATACTCTAAAAGGATCGTTGGTTCCTATAAAGAATTACAAAAATAAATATACAGAGCTGTATATACGAAAATCAGAATCTCACACAGCAAAAGGAAAAAAATATAATAGCATTACATAGATGTACCATTATTAAAAATCATAAATTCTGATATAATAAGTCTCACAGATAAAGGATACATCATTAATTATCCCAATCAACACAATAATAATAAGGCTACTTCCATAATAACTAAATGTTTGAGAGGCTCCACCTCCAAGCAATTGTTCTTAATCCTCAAACAATAGTTTCACCTACTAACATGTTAATGTCAAGAGGAGGAAGGTCGGAACATAAAGTTCTAGTGAATGAATTACAACTAAGATTAACTATTTCCTATATTTGGTAGTATAAACTCTTTATGTTATGTCTATGTAACAAACATACACAAAATTAAACATATGAGACAGATATCCTAACGGTTACTTAAGGCCTATATGTGAATATAAGGGCGGACGTGCTTACAGTCACTTAATACCCCATAAGGTAATTTTAAGGGTGAACATTCTTATGGTCACTTAATACCCCATGAGGTAGGATATTCCTAGTCACTTAAGGTCATTACTAATTTATTAAAGGTGGACATCTCTATAGTCAATTAATAACCTGTGGAGGACCCAGCCACTTAAGACCTTGTCTCTAACGTCAATGTCACAAATAACTTCTCTTGTAGGTTGAGAAACAATAATGACCACTTACTACCAGGTTTGGGTCGGGAAGTCAAAATTCATTTTAAGATAACCTTCAGACGGACCCTCTTATTAATATCTAGCTGTCCCTAAGGGTGAACTCCTAGCCATTTAATATTTCCCTTAGACGGTGGTTCCTTTAGGCTATATATATATATATATTATTCGTCCCTAGTCAGACCTCACTAGCCCCAAGATAAGAAGTGGATATTACTTGGAGAACAACCCTACTCACACTATCGTCTATTAAGACCATTTAATACCTTATAGAGGAAAGGCGGTCCAACTGACCATTTTAGACCTTTGTAAGGGCGAGTCCTATGACTTGGGTCCTAAACCAAGAGTGAACCTTAGGAATGGATATAGTCCTAACTACTTAATACTCAAATCAAGGTAGGTCAACTACTTAATACATTTTATCCAAGGCAGACCTACTTCACACACAAATATATATATATACATACATATACATAATACATACACTAAACATCTCACATTAGACCAACCCTTTGTAGATGCTGGATTTGCTGGGCAGGCTTCCTGTAGTGTCCTGAAATTCCAGTACAATTTGAGTTGACCAAATAATATAAGTCCAACCCTAATTGCACCGGAAACCAGAAAACTAATAGAAAGAAAACAGAGGGTGAGAGTAGATAAGATAGAAACTTAGAATAGAAGAAGAAGAAGAACATATAACATCAGAGTAAACACGAATCTCATAGCGGAACGAATAAATATATTTCATAACATAACTTTGAAATAAAACAGTATCTGTATACAATACCATTATTAGAGTATAACAATTACAACACAGCGGAAATAACAATAGCTATATGATCTTGAAGCCTCCTGCACCAGCTCTTGAAATATCTGTAAATCCCGACTACTGGACTACCCATACAAAATTGGGCACCCAAGAGCTTAGGGAAAACAAAACAAAATAAACTCTGGGTCAGTCATGTGACTGGTGTGAGTAAACTCAAATCATTTGATTTAACTTTCAAAATCCTTTTGAAACAAAGGATAATCATAAGACCGATCCACACATAAACACGGATGGCTTTTACCTTACGATAACCCAAAATATTTCTAAAACGATACTTGTCTGATATTATAATAATGTTTAGATCAAGTAAATAGAAATCTAGCAGAAACGCTTACATCTAACGTTCTACATATATAATATACAATCAAAATCGCGAGCTCTTATTTGGGGAATGGATTCCAACTATGACAAGGTATGGATCCACCTTCCGCTCAGTGTACTCTAGAAGCGATACACTGGAGTTCAACAAGAACAACTTATAACTCGGCCACACATGACCGACCATTCATTTCTCTTAAATGTATCGAATATATTGCCACCCCTCGGTTAGTATTCCAACATAACCGTTCCCAGGAGATACAGAATTGAAAGAAGTACAAATATGAATATTCTTTAGAAGGTGACAATATACCCTAATTGGGTGCGACCCACTTAGCCATTGTGCCTGCCCGATTTATGTCATTTCCCAGTTGATGTGGCTTGAGGTTATAACGTATCTCTATACAGATCACGTCTTCATTTACTTTGAATGCCACATCATCATACCCATCAAATCACAAATTAATTTCCCCAAAAATACCACGGGTACAAACTAACAGAAACAAATTCCTCCGCCACCAACGTAAATACGTTTGAAACGATCAACTTACGCGGTCTACCAGATATACTCTGTCAGACATTCGTCCATTCAAGTTGTCCTGGGACTGGACAAACCGAAGGCACTATTCAGTATATCCATCATAGGCAATCTCTACCTAAGATTTAAACAATAGCCCTTGCACTTTACTCCGTCTTCAATATATTCAGCATACTTGGTTTGCAACGCTTATGCCAATAAGGAGTGGTCCTTCGGATAATAATCCAACCGGTCTCTGCATATTAACAACGTAAAAATGGTCAGAAACTTTGATAGTCGGTGATTTAACTATCAAATGAAAACACGTGTGCAAACAACAATCTTATTTCCAATTGGAATTTCTATTGATCAATCATCATATATATATATATATCAATATTTCCTTATTTTCTATATTCAAAAATATATATTATGAACATTGGAAAACATTCCCATTGCTTATTTACTTATCACTATTCTGCCACATCTATCGGTCTCTGAATGTAAACTAGTATGAGAACAATTCCCTATGTATCAATCCCGAAGGTCAAAACCATCGTCGGATAGACACTTAGAAAACCATTCAACTTAACTAATCTCCAGTCAGTTTCTAATTTATCTTAACTCCATTTATTAATTCCTTATACATAAAACATTCCATTTTCTATGTTTAGAAAATATCTCTGATTCTATATTTGGAAAACATTTCCAAAACTCATTTATATGGATTTCAAACTAACGTTGTATAAAACATCGTTATGACCGCTCCATCCATAAATCGCTTATTACTTAACTGTATTTCTAACTTACTCTCGCCCTCGAACCTCAACTATTTCTTAGTTAAATAAGGAAGTCAATCAAGTTGGGTATAATTTCCTCTCAGACCTTAACCGAACAACGTTCTTAACCTTGCAATAGACAAAGCTCACCGCACCAATTTCTACAATCATTTGCTTACGCAAATTCTCGGATTCAGATTATGAATCCACTACTTTTATGAAAACATTTGTTATAACGCTATCGTTATAAATCCTACTTTTGAAATATCTAACTTAGAAATCTAACATAAATTCTTATTTTGAATAAATAAGCCAACAACTAATTTATTTATAAATAAACAATTATTGATTGAAAACCGGAAAGTAAATAATACTTTCCCGAATTTGATGTATAACTCTCTTTTGAGTAATCTCTGTTCGATTAACTCCTTCGAATAACTAATATTCGATTATCTCACTTTGAATAACTTATATTCGATAATTCTATTCGAATAAACTATATTCGATTACTCCTTTCTTCGAATAACCATATTTGATTAACTCCTTTCGAATAAACTAATATTCGATAATCTCTCTTCGATTAACTAATATTCGATAACCTCTTTTCGAATAAACTATATTCGAATAACCCTTTCTTTGAATAAACTATATTCGATTAACTCTAATCCGACTAACTCTAATTCTAATCGATTAACTATAATTCGATTAACTCTAATTCTAATCGATTAACTATAATTCGATTAACTCCTCTTTCTAATCGATTAACTATAATTCGATTTACTCCTCTTTCTAATCGATTAACTATAATTCGATTAACTCCTCTGTTAACTCTATTTGATTAATTCCAATTCTAATCGATTAACTATAATTCGATTAACTCTAATTCTAATCGATTAACTATAATTCGATTAACTCCGCTTTCTAATCGATTAACTATAATTCGATTAACTCCTCTAACCCATTTTGATTAGCACATTTTGATTAACCCCTTTGATTAACTCTACATCCATATTCAGTTTCAAATATCGATGTTGAAATCGATTCTTACTTCCCTGTATAAGTCCCAACATATATATTCTATTTATCCAATGATAAACATTTCATCTAATTTATAAAATATTATTTATAAATTTATCTTCTAAATCTACCGGTTAGAACAGATTCTATTTAAAATCTTTGCTTTAAATCCATACCATGTTATACCCTTGTGCGAAGCATGGGTCTAAACCTTTCAAATATAAAATTCTCTTTGTTACTATTCTATTCATTTTTCAAGTATTTCCTTTTATAATATCTTATTTATTTTCTAAATAAATATTCCTTTTATCCTTCTATTTATTTAACAAATAAATATTCCTTTTCAATTCTGTTTGTTCAACAATTATTTCCTTTTCAATTCTACTTGTAAATGGTTTACAAATATTTCCTTTTCAATTCTATTTGTAAATGATTTAGAAATATTCCCTTTCAATTTTATTTATTTAATAAATAAATATTCCTTTTCGATCCTATTTATTTAACAAATAAATATTTCCTTTTATATTTGTTTTCACAAATATTTCCTTTTCTATTGTTCCAAAAATATTTCCTTTTCTATTTGTTTCACAAATATTTCCTTTTATAATTGTTTCACAAATATTCCCTTTTATATTTGTTTTCATAAATATTTCCTTTTATATTTGTTTTCACAAATATTTCCTTTTATATTTGTTTTCACAAATATTTTCTCTTTTATATAAAATCCTTTGATTTTATATAAATATGTTATTTTCAAAATAGACTTTGAAAATTCCCTTATAACATTCCGGTATTTCTTATGGTATTTAAAATACCCAATAACCATGATCAATCTCATCCAAACACACATAATCAACAACAGATTATACATCACATCATATATCACAATATATGAAAAACAGTAAAATAAATGTTGAGGAATCCAGTTGGATTCCTCCAACCTGTTTCCCTGCATCACATTTGTGAAAATAATATAATAACATCGATTTCATTTTGATATGAAATATTCTGCTAAATAGAATCAATATTTGATTAACGATTTACACATATATCATTATCTATAATTCCAACCAATACGTAAGCAATTCAACCAACAGTTAACACACAATAATCAACAACATATTATCAGTTCTAAAAATATGTTATAAAAATGTAACTGTTCAGAGTTAGTGAGTTTTACTCACATTGGACGATCATCGTTAATAACGATAACCATCGCTTGATTCAGATGGACAATTTATTTCGCTATAAATTGTAACGAGCTTCGATTCGCTCCCAGTCAATTCCAATGGGTAGCCCTCGTCCATACGATCCTAACGGATCTGACCGTTCGAATTTCTGATTCAGTATGAACGAGATATTTAATTTACAAGTTTATAAAACAATTTAGATTTAATTTAAACTGAATTAAACATATATATTAAAACTTTGGACCACACCCTCCCTTTTTCTTCAGCCCATTAAGCAAAAACCCACCGCTATGAATAGTGTTCTCTTCCCCAACTAATATCCCGCTCCAGCTAAAATCATTTCCACCATCACCGTGTTCTCCCATCCCCCTCTTGAGCTAGTTTCCTATCGTAATCCACTTCCGAGACCACAGACATGTCTCTCGTCACAATCTCCATCACCCCACCATCATCAAGCTCAACTTGAGCTCCCCCATTTCTCCGCGGTTTCAGGCAAACCGTACGCACCCTCTGTGAAAACCACATCACTTCATATCTAAAAAACCCCCAAAAAGATCACGACAAACACCTCTCTCTTCCCTCAATCCAAATACACAACCGAAAACTGGAATCAATGCTTTGATTGCTTACAAACCCTAACCCTAGTCTGCACTGCGATGAAGACCCGCGACTGATACTTGCGTCGAGTCTGTTGAAAATGATACAAGCTTGAAGCTTTTGTTTCACTGATTTCAAATACATGTGTTTGTAGATTTATATATATTGATTTGAGTTTCTTTTGAATTTTATAACACAAGAATATTTTCTGTGTTTCTTCATTCTATGGCAACGTGGTTTATTGACCAGGGGAAATTTCTGATTAGGTTTAGAAATAGGGTAGGATATTTATAGAAAGATTTTAATATTTTTTTATTCGATTATTATATTAATTTCTAAGCAACCGCTACTTGTACTTGTCCTTGAAAATTCCTGTGACCACATACGATACCCAAAAATCACAAAAATTGGCATGCAGCTACAGTTCGATGTTATGGACCCAACAAAACTAGTTTCACCGAATTCCGACTCCGTTTGCTCACACAGCATATTTTTAACCGTCAAAATATGGACTATTTTTCACATTAAAAATCCGTACGGCCACACAGTGACTCTAAAAATCATGGAAATTGAAATCTAATAATAATGTAATATTGCAGATCCAACAAATTTGGTTTCATCGAAACGGAGGTTGTTTGCAAAACTGGCTATTTTTAAAGCTCTAAATAACACATTTAAATATATAAATATATTTAAAAATTATTAAATTAAATATTTAAAAATAAATAATATCGTATATATCCACACTAGAATGTCATACAACTCCAATTGGATTTATAACTCGATATTTCAAAATCGCCAGTTATATCGATATTCGATTTATATATAAAATCCTTTTATAATATAAATAAATTGATATAAATTATAAAGGAATTCCACAACGACTTTTCTGAAATTTGATTTGGACGTAAATCAAAATCTACACAATGAAATCCCGATTTTTCTCTTCCATTAGAAAAATATACTTCATCAGCTCCATACGTTTCTTGTTTCATAGAAATCCGATTTAAAATGGACCATGTACATTCAGTTGAAGTTCAAATCGCCAAATAGCGAATTACTGTGACGTTACGGGCTCGATTATAATTATAATATAATTATACGTTCAAACTGTCGTTCAAATAATATATTCGTTATTCTAATTAAAATTCTAAACTGAATTATATATTTTGAATTGCCCACTTCACACCATATTGCCATTTTAGCTAATTCTGATTATTTCAGAATTATATACATTATTTAATTATTATATTAATTAAATATTCAAAGTTATTTAATTGACCCACCATTAAATCCTCCAAATCACTATATAAATAATTAAATAAATTAATTATTATACTGCAAATATACGGGACATTACATTCTTCCCCCCTTAAAATAATTTCGTCCTCGAAATTGCTAAGGTAGAAAACAAACCCTATTGACTGGGTTAAAATTTATTTGCTTACTTCCTTTTCAGTTTCAACTGAACCAATTAATTTCAATTTAAAATATTGATTAATTATTATCAACGAAATTTTCAAAAATTCTAAAAATATTCTAACACCCGAAATTTTCTAAAAATTTCGCCAGCACCTCCTTTGTACTGGTCAATCGGTACAACTACCACTCGCCTCTCTGAGCCATCTCCAACCCAAAAGAAAATCAAACAGCCAAGCGGCTTGCCAATTCGGCTCATAAATCTCATACCCATTGTAAAAATAAACTTGTACCTTTTTGCCGGGCATATCATTATATCCTTTCCATCTGTCATCAATTCAACATATACCAATGTCATCTCAACCAATTTCCAATCAATATCTGTTCAACACAGCTATTCGCTAATGACTAAGCCAAATTCCATTCAACTCCAATTCTAATCTCAATTCAAAATTCTTACTCAACAATTCATTTTTATTCTAGATTATCTCTAATCCAGTCCAATTCTACTTGATGCCATTCTATTTCAGTATGATTTTCACTTAACTGGCTTTTAATTCAATCTCAATTTTCTTCCACAAATTTCAATTTCAATTTGGTTTTAACCCAAACAATCTTCCCCTGGGAATTTTAAACAGTTTACCATATCGAAAATCAAACTTTCCTTTTTAGGATTCAAAACAACTTGCTTTTCTCAAATCAATTCAAAAACAATATCTTTGGTAGTAATCCGTCACTTACAAACTCGAAAATGACATTGATGATGTAGCGATTCATCATCAGGGTTATTTCCCAGCCATCGAAGTGAGTTCAATACTATATCACTTTCAAAATCACTTTTAAACTATTCCATTTTGAAATACATTTCAAAATACCATTCACAATGCTGGTAAAACAATTTAAAATCTCCCAGGATTTTAAAATTCTCATAAATTCAATTAAAATCCATTTACAAACACCTTTCCAATTTTCAATTCTGATTTAAATTCAGATTTACTTCATCTTATTTCATGTATTATATTCATATGAATTCTGATTGGCTATTTACATAACCATTTCTATTATTATCTGATTATAATCACAACCAACACATCCAATATACTATAATCATTTCAATATAAATCCTTTATATCAAAAATATAATTTGGGTAAAATTATTTCGTTTAACCTCTTTTCAAAACATATCGTGTCGGTTCATCGTATTCAAGTGTTTAGAAACTCCTACCGATACAGTGGATCAAACTGATCGACCAGAACTCATAAACAACTCAAACAATAAATCTCCACAATATAAAACAATTTTTATATCAAATAACAAATACGTTCACTCGTATATATACACTCAAACTCAATCCAGGGTTTTACTAACCCCATCTCTATTGAGTCACGCCACAAAGCCAAGGTAATAACTTAACCTTAAGCTCTGATACCAACTGTAGTGTCCCGAAATTCCGGTACAATTTGAGCTAACCAAATAACAAAAGTAAAACCCAATTGCACTGGAAACCTGAAAACTAATAGAAAGAATACAGAGGGTGAGAATAGATAAGATAGAAACTTAGAATAGAAGAAGAAGAAGAACATACAACATCAGAGTAAACACGAATCTCACAGCGGAACGAATAAATATATTTCATAACATAACTTTGAAATAAAACAGTATCTGTATACAATACCATTATTAGAGTATAACACTTGCAACACAGCGGAAATTACAATAGCTATATGATCCCGAAGCCTCCTGCTCCAGCTCTTCAAGTATATGTAAATCCCAACTACTTGACTGCGCGTACAAAATTGGGCACCCAAGAGTTTAGGGAAAACAAAAGAAAATAAACTCTGGGTCAGTCATGTGACTGGTGAGTAAACTCAAATCATTTGATTTAACTTTCAAAATCCTTTTGAAACAAAGGATAATCATAAGACCGATCCACACATAAACACGGATGGCTTTTACCATACGATAACCCAAAATATTTCTAAAACAATACTTGTCTGATATTATAATAATGTCTAGATCAAGTAAATAGAAATCTAGCTGAAACGCTTGCATATAACGTTATATATATATAATATACAATCAAAACCGCGGGCTCTTATTTAGGGAATGGATTCCAACTATGACAAGGTATGGATCCACCTTCCGCTCAGTGTACTGTAGAAGCGATACACTGGAGTTCAACAAGAACATCTTGTAACTCAGCCACACATGACCGACCATTCATTTCTCTTGAATGTATCGAATATATTGCCACCCCTCGGTTAGTATTCCAACATAACCGTTCTTGAGATATACAGAATTGAAAGAAGTACAAATATGAATATTCTCTATATGGTGGCAATTTACCCTAATTTATTTATAAATAAAAAAATCTTGATTAAAAACCGGAAAGTAAATAATACTTTCCCGAATTCGATATAATCGAATTCGACGTATAACTCTCTTTCGAGTAATCTCTGTTCGATTTACTCCTTCGAATAACTAATATTCGATTATCTCACTTCGAATAACTTATATTCGATAATTCTATTCGAATAAACATATTCGATTACTCCTTTCTTCGAATAACTATATTCGATTAACTCCTTTCAAATAAACTAATATTCGATAATCTCTCTTCGAATAACTAATATTCGATAACCTCTTTTCGAATAAACTATATTCGAATAACTCTTTCTTCGAATAAACTATATTCGATTAACTCTAATCCGACTAACTCTAATTCTAATCGATTAACTATAATTCGATTAACTCTAATTCTAACGATTATCTATAATTCGATTAACTCCTCTTTCTAATCGATTAACTATAATTCGATTAACTCCTCTATTAACTCTATTTGATTCACTCTAATTCTAATCGATTAACTATAATTCGATTAACTCTAATTCTAATCAATTAACTATAATTCGATTAACTCCTCTTTCTAATCGATAACTATAATTCGATTAACTCCTCTAACCCATTTTGATTAACACATTTTGATTAACCCCTTTGGTTAACTCTACGTCCATATTCAGTTTCAAATATCGATGTTGAAATTGATTCTTACTTCCTTGTATAAGTCCCGACATATATATTCTATTTATCTAATGATAAACATTTCATTTAATTTACAAAATATTATTTGTAAATTTATCTTCTCAATCTATCGGTTAGAACAGATTCTATTTAAAATATTTGCTTTAAATCCATACCATGTTATACCCGTGTGCGTAGCATGGGTCTAAACCTTTCAAATATAAAATTCTCTTTTATACTATTATATTCATTTTTCAAGTATTTCCTTTTATGATATCTTATTTATTTACTAAATAAATATTCCTAATTTTATCCTTCTATTTATTTAACAAATAAATATTCCTTCTCAATTCTGTTTGTTCAACAATTATTTCCTTTTCAATTCTATTTGTAAATGGTTTACAAATATTTCCTTTTCAATTCTATTTGTAAATGGTTTACAAATATTCCCTTTTTAATTCTATCTATTTAACAAATAAATATTCCTTTTCGATCCTATTTATTTAACAAATAAATATTTCCTTCTATATTTGTTTTCACAAATATTTCCTTTTCTATTGTTCCAAAAATATTTCCTTCTCTATTGGTTATTCCCTTTTCAATTCTATTTATTAAACAAATAAATATTCCTTTTCGATCCTATTTATTTAACAAATAAATATTCCTTTTATATTTGTTTTCACAAATATTTCCTTTTCTATTGTTCCAAAAATATTTCCCTTTCTATTTGTTTCACAAATATTTCCTTTTATATTTGTTTTCACAAATATTTCCTGTAACGACCCGGATTTCGCCCGACCCCAATCGATCGCAAGATCGATCAAGACCGTTCAAACCCCGCATACGTTAACTTTGGGCATACAACACATCAGAACAAAAACACAGACTTTTATAACATCAATAATAAATGTTACATCAGAGTACAGAATATATCAGAGTACATCAATAAATAATACAGCGGAAGATACATTTACAATAAATTAAATACATTGCAGCGGAACTAATCTCAGCGGAAGGCCATCAGTAACTGGACCCAGCTTCAGACTTCAATCCAGGATCCTGCTTAACTATATCTGCAAAAAGCTACTCAACTACCCGTGTGGAAAGAGGGCACCCGAGTTTGCAAAGTGAAAAAAACTACAGGTCAGTCGTGGGACTGGTGTGAGAATTCTATACTTAACTTATCTAATAAGTAGGCTAATCACAGGACCACGTCGCTAACGCGGAACGGGTTTACTCCATTGGATTGCCAGTGCATAATTAAAGTAAATCGTTAAACCACGCAATATTTTATTTTTTTAAAAATGAAACCATTATAAGACCCAGGTCCCATCACACAATGCAACGCACACCAGAGGATAAGGTTTTACCTTATAACGGTCAAAAGATGCTTGATACGTAAAAACGATATTATTATTAGTGTGTATATATATATTTAAAACATTCAAATATAATATCAATCCTAGACGGCATAGGTACCATATACTATGTCGCCGTACTAGTTCTACAATCAAAACCGCAAGGGCGTATTGGGAATTGGGTTTCCATCATGATTCGAGGCTAGGGGCAAGCTCCTCTCCGATTCGAGACACTCTAGCAAATGCCTCAGGATCCCCCACAGTGAACCCTTGGATCTTCAGGGTCGGTCCCCGCCTATCGGCAGTGGATTGATTATGCCTGAACACACGTTTCCCGGTTCCTATGAACCTATAATATGACCACTATCGGCCTATAAAAATCCGAGGCGCCTCAAAATCCATCATCCACATAAGTAAAATGTCAGGGCTGGTAGGTCACTGACACCACTCTAGCTAGAAAGAAACGTGTGCACTCCCTACAGTCCATATCCCGTTTTTGACTCATACCAGGGTGTGAGGCTCGCGAAGTCACGATATACACAAAGCTATGCCGTAATAGGCTATGCTTTGATCATCCCACAAGGCCCTGCTTTTCAACAAAAGCCTTGATCATTTGCATCTTAGCATGTCACATTGTCAGACCCTACCATATTATTGATCATCTACCAATATACATATAACCTCTAAGCTCATACGTCTTAGAGAAGGGTGATAAGTAAAGAGTAAATTCTTCACCACCAAACAGAAATATATAATCAGTAGCGTTCAACAAATACAGTAGAAAGGAATACAATGTCAGACACACAATCCATTTACAAGTCCGCTCTGGGTCCGAGCAAAACATCGTGTCCGTCGATCTCCAAATGCGTTTGGACGATCATTACCAAATACCTTGCCTTGGAAGGCCAATCCCAATTCAAGATACCAGTCATCATCATCCCAACGATGTGAAAACCTTCGGTCTTCAATCGCCGTCTTCGTCTTCGACTCTTGATCGTCGTGATGATTATTCAGAATGGGTTAAACCCGGTCTTTCTGAATAACTCGCGTATTTAAAAACATGTGTTAATAAAATTCAACCAATGTCTCATTCCAATTCCGAATATTCTTTAAATAAAATATTCAAATTCTTAGGGAAAAGTTCCCATTAATTTTATCAAAGATAAATCTTTTTAATTTAATCTTCAATCTTTATTTATCCATATTAAACCAAATTATGGTTTATCCAATCTAATCGGAACTTACGCCTTATCGAAATAATTATAAATTAATTAATCCCCATCCCGATCTTTTATCCCAATTGGTTCAGGTAAACTTAATTTCCATTACCCATTTAAATCTAATTAAAGATTTAATTAACGCATGGAGTTAAACTGTTGGAACTCCATTTTCGATCCTTAGTTCAGTAATTTTATTTACTTAATTCCTCTCCAATCTAATTAAAGTTTTAATTAAAACCTTATTTCGTTTTAACCTTCCAAAGTCATTATTAAATAATTAATCAAAAATTAGGAAATTAATCCCCTCACAAATCCAGGTTAAAGAATAAATGTTATTTAAAACATAATTCACGATAAACCCAAATTCAAGTTTCATTGTAAATCCGTGGTTATAATAAAACCATTTTTAATTCCTTTTATTTATTTTAAAATAAATAAACCATTTATTCTGATCAAAGTATCATTTCTCATATTAAAATATTATTTTCAAAATATTAATTTTGAAATTAACTCTTTTAATATTCATTATAAAATGGATAATATAAGTTAATAAACTTATTCAGGTTAAAATGATGTTTCTATTTAAAATGGATTAAACAATCCAATTCGTTATATTATCCATTTATGTTTTATAATGGGCCAGACTTCTCACATTAGGCCTACAACTTGTGGATGCTGGATATGCCGGTTGGGTCCGGGCAGACTTATTCCACCGTTGGGCTTAACCTCGGGTCAAAACCCAATTTGTATTCGTGTACTTGGACCTCTCACATTAGGCCCAACATTTATGGCTGCTGGATATGCCGGTTGGTTCCGGGCAGACTTCCGCCATAAACGTGACCTAACCTCATGCTCAAGAACAATTATAATTATAATTATTTTCTAAAAATATTATTTTAAAAAAATAACTAACTTCTAAAATATCATATGTTCCAAAGTATAACTTTACATTGAAATATTCTTTATATTGCCTTTCCAATTTTTCAATAAATATCGACCTTTCCCTATTATTATAATATTATAATAATAATTACTTCAAAAGTGGTTTTTAATTACGATATCAAAACCTACCATTCCAACATTAAACGTAATTTTTTCCAATCAATCCATTTATGTTAAATTTTGAAATCACATCTTTTAAATTTCATGTTAACATAAAAGGAAAGCTTTTCAATTCAAATCTTCTTGTTATATTTGGAATGTAATTTTATTAATTTATATTTCATTAAAACTTACTATATAATAGAAATTTAGTTTCCTTAATTCAAGCGTCAATTAATTCCATTAATTGAATAATAAATGAAAATTATTTCTTTCATTCAAAATTGGAATGAGACCCACACCATTTCCATATAATTCAATTATACGGATTTCATTCATTTATCTCATAATAATTATCAAACATCCATTAACAGCCAAAGTGCATTTCTAATTAACCACAAGGGTGACGTGTATTCAAATGTCAACCCCTGACCCGTGTGGGGTTTCAACCAACACAAGTTCGAATAAAATAAACTGTGCTTCTGGACGATGTGTGAAAATTGATTGTCCAATCACATAAACAAGTCAGGTCACTTGTAAATGGCAGTGTGTACATGTGCTTAAATAGAAACATACATAACATACACAATTTGGCATGTTCACATATTTCAAGTTTCAACTATTCGATGTCAAGTTTTCATGTTGAACAAGATGATAATAACATGACACTTATGTTGCAACACATTTCTTTTAACTAATTTAAAATAAAAATAAAATCTTTTATTTCAAAAACAAAATCAAAACTTTAATTATTCAAAAATAAAGATCAAAACTTATTTTAATCATTTCAAAATAAAGAACAAAACTTTATTTATTTTAATCGTTTCAAAATAAAGAACAAAACTTTATTAGTTTTAATCTTTTCAAAATAAAGAACAAAACTTTATTAGTTTTAATCGTTTCAAAATAAAGAACAAAACTTTATTATCAAAACAAAGATTTAGCCTCTTATAGACAAAAACAAAGTTTTAATCTTTATAGACAAAAACAAAGATTTAGCCTTTTATAATCAAAAACAAAGTTGTAATTTTTGTAACCGAAATCAAAGTTGTAATCTTTGCAAACAAAATCAAAGTTGTAATCTTTGTTAACAAAACCAAAGGTGTAATCTTTGTTAACAAAACTAAAGGTTCAATTTTTATAAATAAAAATAAAGTTTTAATCTTTATAAATATATATATATATAAAAAGTTTCAAGCTTTATAAACAAAAACAAAGATTTAATCTTTTATAAACAAAAACAAAGATTGGTTCTTTACAAACAAAATCAAAGATTTGTTCTTTTGTAACCAAAACAAAATTTCGTCCTTTATAATTAAAAACAAAGAATTGGTCTTTATGAATAAACGAAAAAAAAAGTTTCATCTTTATAAATAAACAAAAAGATTTCATGTTTTATAAATAAAACAAAGATTCATTTTATACAAACAAAAAACAAAGATTCATTTTAATAAATCAAAAATAAAGATCGAATCTTTATTAATGTTATTCATTTCAAAATAAAAATCAAAACTTTGATTTGTAAATCACGATAAAAGATTAAACTTTATTTATAAATCAAAACAAAAGATTAAACTTTTCATTATAATCCTTCTACTTGACATCGAATAACAATTCCCATAATCAATTCCAATACCAATCATACAACACGTCAATAACAATACAGGCCACAAACATCAATTTCCACCATACAACAATTCAATCCATACAACATTCATTTTATATAATGATAATATAATTAAATTAAATTAATTATATATAAAAAAAAGAATCTCACATTGATTTTTGCTGAAAATTTGACTGTCTCGGAATCAGCTTTGGTCTGCGCCATCGTGAAGCTCTCGGAAAGACGAGTCCAACGCAATTGACGGTTCGTCAATCAGACCTCGTATGAAAGAGATATCGATTTTTAAAGATTGGATAAATTAAATATTTAATTAATAAAATAATAATAAAAAAAACCTTTCTTCTTTACGTCGTTGATCACGCACAGCCGAACCCATACTTCGTTCCTCCAATCCTTCCGTGCGCACCCCCCTACACCACACCGAACCACGATCGAACACCGCCAACTCGAAGCTCGTGCCACCACGTGCTCGCTCCACCAACCACCTGAAGCTCGGCCTCCCAAATCACCATGAAATCAACCCTAACCGCCGGTCTTTAGGCCGAGAATTCGCAAAATCCGTGAATCAAAACCCGATCTTAACCATATGGATGGAAAGGTCTCTCGAAGAGCTTCGATTTGGTATATCATATGTTGAATTTCGTTGAGCGGATCAAAAGTTATTGAGGTTTGAAAATCGGATAATCCTGGCCATTGAACAGTAGGCGGCGGCTGGACATTGAAATTAGGGTTAGGGTTTTAATATTATTTTATTATTTAATCTCGAAAAATGTGCTTAAAAGGTGGATTTTCAGACTTTCTCTGATTTGGGCCTGCTTACTGTTGTTCTTAAGGTTTTGACACCTTCTGAACGCAATGGGATAGAACCCGGGGCCCAATTCCGAAATTTGTATATATTTTATTTAAAATTCCATTAAAAATTAATTAATTAAATACTGACCGTACATTTAAATATGCCGGGGCCACATACGACCTCAGAAAATTTTATAAAAAATATTTTTAGCTTTCTTATGCGATACGAATCCAACAAAATTATTTTCGTCGAATTCTGAGACTGTTTGAAAAATGGCTATTTTTGAGGCGTTCAAATTTAACTGAAAATAGTCAAAACACATTTTCTTTTGCCACGCTCACATATTAATTCGAAAAATTTTGAAAATTGAAATCTTGCAATAATTTGACATTTCGGTTCCAACAAAAGTGGTTTCGTCGAAAATGGAGGTCGTTTGAAAAATGACTATTTTTAAGGCCAATATATTTAATATTAAAAATACATTTTTAAACAAATAATTCCCGAAACTCAAAATATATAAGTGTTTACTGTTTTTCAATGCAGAAACGTCATTCCGAACTCAATGGAAGTGGTTCCGAGTCGAAATTCCTTCATATGTGAAAAGTAGCCTTTCGGGCCATATATATTATATAATATTCTACAGCGACCTTTCTAAAAATTGAATTGGCCATAACTTTTGATTTCCGCTATGAAATTTCAATTTTTCAGATTCGTTAGAAAGATATTTTTAAATAGATTCTAATATTTTTGGTTTCACTAAAATCCGTTAAATTTTGCATCCTGTACGGTCAGTGAAAGTTCAAGTTTGACTTTTCAAACTACCGCGTTATTTCTAATTCCATTTATATTTAAATTAAATTTATTCGTTCTAACTTCGATTAAAATAAATTCTAGCCATTATTATTAATAATAAGTTATATTATAACCTCAAAATTCATTAAAATTTTCTAAAATAAAATTTTTAAGTTGGTTCAGAATTTGCGGGTTGTTACAATCTCCCCCACTTAAAATCTTTTCGTCCTCGAAGAGGAAATGAAGCTAAAGTTGTTTATTTAACTAATTTAAATTTCATTCTTTAGTTGTTTAATAATTTATTAGTTGAATTCATATTCACACAACACAATCATCAATCAATTAGTTGATTAAATTTTCAAAAATATAACTTTTATATATTCAAAATCATATTTTCTAAAATCGAATTATAAATATAATAACAAGTACGTTAATTATAAATTCTTCTTCACTCTGACTCATTCTAGGGCATTGCTAACCCCATCTCTAATGAGTATTCTCATTCTAGGATACTGCTGATCCTATCTTTAATGAGTATTCTTGTTGGATATTACTAATCCAACCTCTGATGAGTCTTCTGTTTAGTTCTAATGAATTGTACCCCAAAGATTTGAGCTAACCTGAGCTCTGATACCAGCTGTAATGACCCGGATTTCGCCCGACCCCAATCAATCGCAAGATCGATCAAGACCGTTCAAAACCCACGTACGTTAACTTTGGGCATACAACACATCAGAACAAAAACACAGACTTTTATAACATCAATAATAAATGTTACATCAGAGTACAGAATATATCAGAGTACATCAATAAATAATACAGCGGAAGATACATTTACAATAAATTAAATACATTGCAGCGGAACTAATCTCAGCGGAAGGCCATCAGTAACTGGACTCAGCTTCAGACTTCAATCCAGGATCCTGCTTAACTCTATATGCAAAAAGCTACTCAACTGCCCGTGTGGAAAGAGGGCACCCGAGTTTGCAAAGTTAAACAAACTACAGGTCAGTCGTGGGACTGGTGTGAGAATTCTATACTTAACTTATCGAATAAGTAGGCTAATCACAGGACCACGCCGCTAACGCGGAACGGGTTTACTCCATTGGATTGCCAGTGCATAATTAAAGTAAATCGTTAAACCACGCAATGTTTTTTTTTAAAATGAAACCATTATAAGACCCAGGTCCCATCACACAATGCAACGCACACCAGAGGATAGGGTTTTACCTTATAATGGTCAAAAGATGCTTGATACATAAAAACGATATTATTATTAGTGTGTATATATATTTAAAACATTCAAATATAATATCAATCCTAGACGGCATAGGTACCATATACTATGTCGCCGTACAAGTTCTACAATCAAAACCACAAGGGCGTATTGGGAATTGGGTTTCCATCATGATTCGAGGCTAGGGGCAAGCTCCGCTCCGATTCGAGACACTCTAGCAAATGCCTCAGGATCCCCCGCAGTGAACCCTTGGATCTTCAGGGTTGGTCCCCGCCTATCGGTAGTGGATTAATTATGCCGGAACACACGTTTCCCGGTTCCTATGAACCTATAATATGACCACTATCGGCCTATAAAAATCCGAGGCGCCTCAAAATCCATCATCCACATAAGTAAAATGTCAGGGCTGGTAGGTCACTGACACCACTCTAGCTAGAAAGAAACGTGTGCACTCCCTGCAGTCCATATCCCGTTTTTGACTCATACCGGGGTGTGAGGCTCGCGAAGTCACGATATACACAAAGCTTTGCCGTAATAGGCTATGCTTTGATCATCCCACAAGGCCCTGCTTTTCAACAAAAGCCTTGATCATTTGCATCTTAGCATGTCACATTGTCAGACCCTACCATATTATTGATCATCTACCAATATACATATAACCTCTAAGCTCATACGTCTTAGAGAAGGGTGATAAGTAAAGAGTAAATTCTTCACCACCAAACAGAAATATATAATCAGTAGCGTTCAACAAATACAGTAGAAAGGAATACAATGTCAGACACACAATCCACTTACAAGTCCACTCTGGGTCTGAGCGAAACATCGTGTCCGTCGATCTCCAAATGCGTTTGGACGATCATTACCAAATACCTTGCCTTGGAAGGCCAATCCCAATTCAAGATACCAGTCATCATCATCCCAACGATGTGAAAACCTTCGGTCTTCAATCACCGTCTTCGTCTTTGACTCTTGATCGTCGTGATGATTATTCAGAAAGGGTTAAACCCGGTCTTTCTGAATAACTCGCGTATTTAAAAACATGTGTTAATAAAATTCAACCAACGTCTCATTCCAATTCCGAATATTCTTTAAATAAAATATTCAAATTCTTAGGGAAAAGTTCCCATTAATTTTATCAAAGATAAATCTTTTTAATTTAATCTTCAATCTTTATTTATCCATATTAAACCAAATTATGGTTTATCCAATCTAATCGAAACTTATGCCTTATCGAAATAATTATAAATTAATTAATCCCCATCCCGATCTTTTATCCCAATTGGTTCAGGTAAACTTAATTTCCATTACCCATTTAAATCTAATTAAAGATTTAATTAACGCATGGAGTTAAACTGGTGGAACTCCATTTTCGATCCTTAGTTCAGTAATTTTATTTACTTAATTCCTCTCTAATCTAATTAAAGTTTTAATTAAAACCTTATTTCGTTTTAACCTTCCAAAGTCATTATTAAATAATTAATCCAAAATTAGGAAATTAATCCCCTCATAAATAATTAAAACCTTATTTCATTTTAACCTTCCAACAAAATTATTTTCGTCGAATTCTGAGACTGTTTGAAAAATGGCTATTTTTAAGGCGTTCAAATTTAACTGAAAATAGTCAAAACACATTTTCTTTTGCCACGCTCACATATTAATTCGAAAAATTCTGAAAATTGAAAACTAGCAATAATTTGACATTCCGGTTCCAACAAAAGTGGTTTCGTCGAAAACGGAGGTCGTTTGAAAAATGACTATTTTTAAGGCCAATATATTTAATATTAAAAATACATTTTTAAACAAAGAATTCCCGAAACTCAAAATATATAAGTGTTTATTGTTTTTCAATGCAGAAACGTCATTCCGAACTCAATGGAAGTGGTTTCGAGTCGAAATTCCTTCATATGTGAAAAGTAGCCTTTCGGGCCATATATATTATATATATATATATTCTACAGCGACCTTTCTAAAAATTTAATTGGCCATTACTTTTGATTTCCGCTATGAAATTTTAATTTTTCAGATTCGTTAGAAAGATATTTTTAAATAGATTCTAATATTTTTGGTTTCACTAAAATCTGTTAAATTTTGCATCCTGTACGGTCAGTCAAAGTTCAAGTTTGACTTTTCAAACTACCGCGTTATTTCTAATTTCATTTATTTTTAAATTAAATTTATTCGTTCTAACTTCGATTAAAATAAATTCTAGCCACTATTATTAATAATAAGTTATATTATAACCTCAAAATTCATTAAAATTTTCTAAAATAAAATTTTTAAATTGGTTCAAAATTTGCGGGTTGTTACAATTCCTTTTATATTTGTTTTCACAAATATTTTCTCTTTTATATAAAATCCTTTGATTTTATATAAATATGTTATTTTCAAAATACACTTTGAAAATTCCCTTATCACATTCCAGTATTTCTTATGGTATTTAAAATACCCAATAACCATGATCAATCTCATCCAAACACACATAATCAACAATAGATTATACATCACATCATATATCATAATATATGAAAAACAATAAAATATATGTTGAGGAATCCAGTTGGATTCCTCCAACCTGTTTCCCTGCATCACAGATGTTAAAACAATATAATAACATCGATTTCATTTCGATATGAATACTCTGCTAAACAGAATCAATATTTGATTAACGATTGATATATATATATATATATATCGTTATCTATAATTCCAAGCAATACATAAGCAATTTAACCAACAGTTAACACACAGCAATCAACAACATATTATCAGTTCTAAAAATATGTTATAAAATGTAACTGTTCAGAGCTAGTGAGTTTTACTCACATTGGACAATCATCATTAATAATGATAACCATCGCTTGATGCAGACGGACAATTTATTTCGCTGTAAATTGTGACGAGGTTCGATTCGCTCCTAGTCAATTCCAATGGGTAGCCCCCGTCCATACGATCCTAACGGATCTGACCATTCGAATTTCTGATTCAGTATGAACGAGATATTTAATTTACAAGTTTATAAAACAATTTAGATTTAATTTAAATTGAATTAAACATATATATTAAAACTTTGGGCCTCACCCTCCCTTTCGCTTCGGCCCATTAAGCAAAAACCTACCGCTATGAATAATGCTCTCTTCTGCAACTAATATCCCGCTCCAGCTAAAATCATTTCCACCATCACCGTGTTCTCCCATCCCACTCTCGAGCTAGTTTCCTATCGTAATCCTCTTCCGAGACCACAGACCTGTTTCTCGTCACAATCTCCATTACCCCACCATCATCAAGCTCAACTCGAGCTCCCTCCTTTCTTTGCGGGTTCAGGCAAACCATACGCACCCCCTGTGAAAACCGCATCACTTCATATCTCGAAATACCCCATAAAGATCAAGGCAAACACCTCTCTCTTCCCTCAATCCAAATACACAACCGAAAACTGGAATCAATTCTTCGATTGCTTACAAACCCTAACCCTAGTCTGCGCTGCGATGAAGACCCGCGACTGATACTTGCGTCGAGTCTGTTGAAAAGGATACAAGCTTGAAGCTCTTGTTTCACTGATTTCAAATATATGTGTTTGCAGATTTATAGATATTGATTTGAGTTTCTTTTGATTTTTATAACACAAGAATATTTTCTGTGTTTCTTCATTCTGTGGCGGGTGGTTTATTGACCAGGGGAAATTTCTGATTAGGTTTAGAAATAGGGTTGGATATTTACAGAAAGATTTTAATATTTTTTTATTCGATTATTATATTAATTTCTAAGCAACCGCTACTTGTACTTGTCCTTAAAAATTCCTGTGACCACATACGATACCCAAAAATCACGAAAATTGGCATGCAACTTTAGATCGACGTTACAGACCCAACGAAACTGGTTTCGTCGAATTCTGACTCCATTTGCTCACACAGCGTATTTTTAACCATCAAAATACGGATTGTTATTCACATTAAAAATCTGTACGGCCACACAGTGACTCTAAAAATCACGGAAATTAAAATCTAACAATAATGTAATATTGCAGATCCAACAAAATTGGTTTCATCGAAAATAGAGGTTGTTTGCAAAACTGGCTATTTTTAAAGCTCTAAATAACCCATTTTAATATATAAATATATTTAAAAATTATTAAATTAAATATTTAAAAATAAATATTATCGTATATATCCACACTAGAATATCATACAACTCCAATTGGATTTATAACTCGATATTTCAAAATCGCCAGTTATATTGATCTTCGATTTATATGTAAAATCCTTTTATACACTACTACAAAAGTGGGCATATTAGACACTAATTTGTGTGCGTTGCATGAAAAGTGTGGCGAAAGCTATGCATTCTTTGATCTTCTGCAACAACATTCATTTGTTGTTGCATTAGATGTGAACACAGTGTTGCGGTTGAAATTCTTGTGCTGTGACTTGCAACACCAGTTCAAAGTGTTGCATTACATAAATACATGCCAGGTCAGCGATCCGCGTTATCAGTTTAAACAAATAAATAACTGTAGATGTTGATTAATCCAACGGTTCTTGCCGATCCTTGCAACACCAGTTCAAAGTGTTGCATTACATAAATACATGCCAGGTCAGCGATCCGCGTTATCAGTTTAAACAAATAAATAACCGTAGATGTTGATTAATCCAACGGTTCAAGCTGATCCTTGCTACAGCTTAGTGAAAATTTGGCGCGATAGTTTCCCCATTCACGAAATAATTCCCCCCAAAACAAATTTCTCCGGTACTCCTCCTTCTGTCCGTTTCTATCTCCACGAAATCCGTCCAAGAACGCCTCCGGTTGCTACTCTTCCTCAGGTTACAAACTATAAACCTTCGATTGCTCCTATTTTACGAACTTTACACCTCCAATTTGGATCGTTTAGGACAATTACAGGTAGTTAGGGCTTCATCATTTAGGTTTTATTTAGTTGATTTCATCTCTAACTTATTTTGATCTGCGTTCAAAGTCTCTGGGTGATTTGGGTATACCGATTACCTTAAATTAGGGTTTTTATACTTGAAGTGTTGTATTTATATGTTTGCATGTGTTGAAATTGTGCAAGTTCTGTATTTTTATGTTTGCCAAACCATTGATGTATTGGTAAATAATGCCTATTTCCAAAGGTGTTAACAAAATTTATAGGATAAAAGAAATCCAATATGAATGTTCAAATGTCTATTTCTGTTTGTAGTTAAATAATGCCTATATCTCTTCCTACATCGTATGACTACGAAGATACCCTGGGCATGGGTGATCTAGGACTGTCAAACCCATCATCACCAGAAACTCCTATTGATTTTTATATAGAGATGCAAGAAAGGCACTACGATGATTTGCTTGAGTATGAACTAGAGCAAGAAGAACTCCGAAGACAACGGCGAGAAGAAGAACGACGTGAAGAAAGGGCGATGCGACGGCATAGTCGTTTGCGTCGTCAGCATCAAAACAACCAAGTGGTTAACGAACAACATGCTGACTCACCAATCATAATGTGTCATTGTGGGTATGCCGCTGCAGAAGATGTTATTTCGATTGGATTCAACATTGGTCGTCGTTATTTTAGATGTCGGGTCTATCCCACAGGGTGTACCTTTTGGCAGTGGATTGACCAACAGTTTCCAAGTCGAGCCACTGAGTACGCAAATGAGATACAACATCAACTTACAACGCTGCAAAATCATGTTATTGGTTTTCGAACTGATGTTAGTAGACTTAACGACCAGCTTCAAGGGCTAAACATTAGACGACAAAGTTAAATTATTACATCGTTCTTTGTATTAGATACAACTGTATCGTCTATGTATCACCTGTATAGTCTTTGTATCTGTACTGTTTTGTTTTGGTGCAGTCATGTAATGTTATGCATTTGTGTTCAGTATCCTTAGTTGCTTGTTTTATGTACGTATTCTCTTGGTAACTCAGTTCCAAAAGTCAGTGATAATTCATATCAAAACAATCGTTCTTGTATCATCACACTGATTATGTATATTTGTAAATTATTAACTTGTTTTGTTTTTATTTCTAATTTAGTCTAAAATTACAGGGTAGCCCTTGTTCGTGTCTTGAAACTCTTAGGGGTATCAAATTTAGTCTTACTAAGCCGTGGTTAGATTGTGGCAATGGATAGTGAGTATTACATATGGATAGGACTTCCGAGATCGAGCGCAGAATATGTAAGAGGGGTAACAGCTTTTCTAAGAAATGCATTTCCCATTTATAAAGTAGGTGACGAGATGAAGTGCCCCTGCAAAAAATGTACAGAACGTAATTGGTATTGTGAAAATGTCATATACGATCATCTTATTTTTAATGGCCCTTCTCCATTACATACCGGGTGGATTTGTGAAGTTTCACAGACAAAATTAATAGGTGTTGATGACCATATGGATTGTGAAACGGAGATGGATTTTGAGGATAATTTAGATGTGATGTTCAAGTGTGCGGGTTACAAATTTGGTCAAAATCCCAAGGACTTTGTAGTAGAACCAAATCCAGAGGCCGAGAAATTTTATCGGCATGTTAAAGAAGGAAAAAAACCGTTATATCCTGGCTGCACTAAATTTTCTCGACTAAGTTTCTTGATCAGGCTTTATTATTTAAAGTGTGCTTATGGAATTAACGAGTCTGCGTTTGGGGAATTACTAAAGCTTATAAAAGAAGCCTTTCCTGATGCCCAGCTGCCTTTGTCTTCCTACGCTGCAAAGAATGTCATTAAGGATTTAGGTCTTAATTACCATAAAATACATGCCTGCCCAAACCATTGCATGTTATATTGGGCAAAGAATAAAGATAAAGAGGCTTGTGACATTTGTGGTTTTTCGAGATGGGCTGTAAAAGAAAAGGAAGACATCGTTGATAATAATGATCCACCAAATTCGATTCCCAAAGTGCCGGCAAATGTTATGAGGTACTTTCCTCTAAGACCAAGGTTACAAAGGATGTTTATGTGCAAAGAATTTTCCAAGCTTATGAGATGGCACCAAGTGGAACGAAAAGAAGATGGAAAATTAAGACATCCGACTGATGGTGTGGCATGGAAGATGATGGATGCTCGCTATCCTGATTTTTCATCAGAAAATCGTAATGTTAGATTGGGTCTAGCATCTGATGGATTTAATCCATATCGTTCAATGAATTCAAGTTATAGTACATGGCCAATTGTGTTGGTAAACTACAATCTTCCGCCTTGGTTATGTATAAAACAAGAGAATTTGATTCTTTCAACATTAATATCTGGTCCAGATTCTCCAAAGAACAGTATTGACGTATATATGCAGCCTTTAATTGCGGAATTGAAAGCGTTATGGAACCTGGTATAGTATGTATCTTTATCTGTGCACAGTCCAGATTCTCCAAAGAACAGTTATAGTATGTTTCTTTATCTGTGCACTGCACTGCACTGTTGAGTGTGTCTTTTTTCTATTCACATTTTTGAACCTGGTAGATAAAGTACAAGGTCCAAAAAATCCTAGAGGGAAGTCAAAAATGACCAAGGTGCATGCTAGAACCGCTGATGATAAAGTAGTCATTGAGTTGAATGAGGATGGCCAGCCAGTTTCTGATAATATTACAGAGTTAAGCAATTTTCTTGGTACACTAGCAAAGGATAACGTGTCTCTTACTTACATCAATTGGCATGTGGTTCCTGATCAATTAAAGCGACAAATGTTGGATTATGCTCTGGTACAATCTAATTTCCTTAACCATATACAGTTCAACTGACTTCCTAAATGTTTGGTTTTACTTAATTAGTTTGTTTCCTGAATTTTGTGATTGCTATATTGTAGGCTTGGTATGTCATACCGGAAGAAGGACACAAGTGGGTCTTGAACACGCTTAACGACTCTTGGAGGCAGTACAAGTCTCGCATCAAAACAAGGTATTATAAAAAATACTCAACTGATGAGGAAAGGCTTGCAAATAGGCCCAGTACAATTCCGTTGGAGGATTTTAAAATGCTCTTGGACTACTGGGGGGATGAAGCAGTTCAGGTACGGCTTTAATGATATTCACATTTGTATAATGTTTATTAGTTCACATTATCTTGTTTAATGCTAATCTTTAGTAGTTCACATTATCCTTGTCTAGTGTTATTTTTTTTGGATTTCCAGGCCCTAGCTGATTCTAATTCCGCGCATCGTAATTCGTTGAATGAGACACATACCATGGGTCCCAAAACTCATGCAGTAGCCAAAGAAAAGATAGTATGTGTTTTTCTGAACTTAAGTTATTTTTTATTGCGATTGAGTTGAATTGACCACATGATAATTCTAATTTGTTATATCATTGAATTATTGGTAATCCTAATTCTTGACAGAGAAAGAAGGACCCAGAAAAAGCCTCCCCATCCGCTGCCTTGGTTTATCTAGAAACTTATAAACGAGAACCGGGTCGAAGTTACAAGACTAACACGGATGAACTGAAGGCCAAATACGTGAGTACATATATAATTAGATACTGAAATAGCAATACTTGTGTCAGTATAATTGGCACATTGTACGTTTGTTGGAGCTGCATATTAAATCGAACACATATATAGTTAGTTTGAAAGAGAACCAGTTCTGTTAATAAATTCATTCCTGCCAGCTGCCTATTTATCTATATGCTTGCCTGGTTTTCATTTTGTAGGCGAAGGTGCAAGCAATGGTGGATGCTGGAAACATTGCTGAGGCAGATGCCCTGGTTTCTGGTGGGAAGAGGCACACGCGTAACTGGCTTGTAGGAAGGCGAGGCAAATTGGCTGAAAAGTCTCCAAATCCTGGTTCTTTGGACAGCTATGTCCAAGAGTTGACAAAAAAAATAAGGCAAGAGCTGGAGGCGGACTTGGAGGAAAAGGTGAATAGAAAAGTTAAAGAGAACGTGTCGTGGGTGTTAAAAAAGCTAGGTGAAGCCAATCCAGATCTAAATTTAGATGTCGGAGACCTTTGTGTCACCACAACAAGTGATGAAGATGCTGACAATTGTACTCCTTCAACCCCGGCAACTGACTGAAGTATTTGGATGGTATGTGTTAGCACTTGTGATATATTCGGATTGTTCTTTTAAATGATGGCACTTGTGGTATGTGTTTGTGATGACAGTACTTGTGGTATGTTTTGGTGATGGCAGTACTTGTGGAATGTGTTGGTGATGATACTTGTGAGTTGGTATATATAATTGGTTGGTCTGACTGTGGTGATGAATGTTTTGGGAGGGATTGTTGTATGAATATTTTGGTATATATGTATGAATGTGGTACAATGTTTTGGATTGAATATATGTACTGCAGAATCTGTAATTACAGGGTTGTATTACAGCTGCAGTTGATTTTTTCCTGGTGTCGCATTTGATTTTTGTGGTGTTGCGTTAGACTGTGCTGTGGTGTTGCATTAGACTGTGCTGTGGTGTTGCATTAGACTGTGTTGTGGTGTTGCATTAAGTTTAACATTATTAATTCCACAATGGTACGGCACGTGGGCCCCACAGCTTACGTGGCGCCACGTGGATAGCTGACGTGGCAAGTGACACATGTGCAGCTGACGTGGCGAGCTGACGTGGCATGTGCCACGTTGACAGCTGACGTGGAAAGTCAATGCGGACCCCACTATCATGAGCTGGAAGCCAGGGTCTGGCTTCTACTTAAGGCAACGCTGTATGTTGTTGCATTACATGGATATGCTGTTGCAATAGGGCAAAAGTTCTACTTAAGGCAACGCTTTCTTTCCGTGGCCGTAGATGGACAAAAGCGTTGCATTAGATGGCTAATGCAACGGCCGCGGATGCCACGCCCCCTGGTGTTGCCTATTTGCGACTTTTCTGAAATTTGATTTGGACATAAATCAAAATCTACACAATGAAATCCCGATTTTTCTCTTCCATTACAAAAATATACTTCATCATCTCCATACGTTTCTTGTTTCACAGAAATCCGATTTAAAACGGACCATGTACATTCAGTTGAAGTTCAAATCACCAAATAGAGAACTACCACGACGTTACGGGCTCGATTATAATTATAATAATATTATACGTTCAAACTGTCATTCAAATAATATATTCGTTATTTTAATTCAAATTCTAAACTGAATTATATATTTTGAATTGCCCACTTCACGCCATATTGCCATTTCAGCTAATTCTGATCATTTCAGAATTATATATATTATTTAATTATTATATTAATTAAATATTCAATGTTATTTAATTGACCCATCATTAAATCCTCTAAATCATTATATAAATAATTAAATAAATTAATTATTATACTGCAAATATACGGGACATTACACTTCCTAACCTCGTATCATAGTGTACTAATTATAATGGCACTTAGACCTCTTAGATTAACTGGGCTTACTTGTAGATGCTAGATATGCCACTCTGTTCCGAGAAGACTTCTACTACAAGTAATGGTTAACCTTGTGTCTATGTGTCATTAATATATTTAAAACCATTTACACACATAAACATACAAATTCTTATGGGGACGTTCGAATTCAAAATACTAATTTAACCATATGTATTATGCAATTAATACGCATAAATATTATGTTTTTTACGCTATATGTATACATAGGCATGATTTAAGCGAACACAATTATCGTCCTGACCATGGTTTGAAATGTCAATCCCTATTTCAAATTAAAGGCGTACAAGTTATTATTTCCCGTATTTCCTTCAATCATGGTATAAATGTACATATTAACATCTCACAATCAAAATGGGAAAAACAACAATAGCAACATGGAATTTGCAACCTAGTTTTAACTTGATTGTCTAAATAATAAAAATAAACAAAGTGCCTTGTATCCAATATATATATATATAATTCCTATTTTTAACGAATTCACTTTTATGTTGTTTACATGTAAAACCTTAATACTTGGACATCTTGTAAACAACACATTTAAATACTCTATTTAGAAAACAGAGATTTAAACTTATTCAAATTTAATATTTCATCCAAATCTTAACCTTTTGCACAAAACCATACATATGAAATTACATAAAAAAACAAGATGAATCCGATAAATATAGAGAATTATACTACACTAATCATGTTTCTCTTTCACAATTTCAATAATCCAAAGCCATATAAACAAATAGATTGACAAATTCTTCGTACAAACAATAAAAAATGGAAGATTTGAGGAATTTCGTATTGTTTTCTTTCCGTAATAACCTAAATCTTCCTAGGCACAATAATCCAACTTTAAATTAACAAATAATATAAAATGGTATCTTAAATGAATTCCACTTACAGTGTTGTAAGAATAAGCAACAACAGAATTGAGTAGAATAAATTTTGGATTTGGATTTCATAAACAATCGCTCCACCCTTTCAAACCTATATATATATATGTATGTATGTATAAGAATCACATATTAGAATCTTTTATATATAAATCTTAATTCCAGAATAAATCTAAATATATATCAGAATATACTATAAGAGATAGAATAGATTAGGAAGATAGAAGAAGAACCTAAACCCTTTTTCTTTTTCGAAATTAGCAATGGAAGAAAGACATCATGCAGGTGTGGAGAAGAATGGTTGTAGGATTTTGAGTGAGGGTTTGAGGTCTTATTTATAGTTGACAATATGTATATGGACCACTATATTCAGTAGATTTAATCTAAACAGTTTGTTCGATGAAAATATAAATAAGTCCTTTTAGAAAACACCCTCACTTGGTGCCCTATAAGAAGGTGCTCGACCGGACATTTGACACCCCTCCTAAAGCGGCGGTCGACCCCCTTCTGGGGTCAAGCCCAGGAGATAACGTCTCCTATACGTTACTTTTTATTAATTCATTGATTTATTTTGATTGATTTGTTATCTTATATTAGTTATTCTTAACCCTGTTGTGTATAAATATGTAGACACACACTTGAATTCCAACAGGGATATTATTTTCAAGCTTATCCAAATTAATGTATTCCAGGTTTGTATGATTATTTGTTTGAAAAATTCAAACTTTGTACATTAATATACATGCACAACTTGATTTATTAGTATCCATTGTATATGGACTCCATTTTCAGTAAATAAAATATAAAAAGTGATTAAAATCTCGCCATGATCACAACTACAATACATCCGTTGTCCAATTTCTAATTATTAAAAATTTCATTTTTCATCCCATTAGCTTATTATGATTTTTCTTATTTATTTTATATCATCATATGTTTAATATACGCTTATTTTTCGGGGTATTGCATTCTCCCCCTCTAAGTCAAGATTTCGTCCCAAAATCTTTTGAAGGGGCGAAGAATACAGCTAGCTCTAAACAACCATTACTTTTTTTTATAAACATCCATAATTCGTAGTGATTATGAACTGCAAACTTGCTAATAATGAGCTCAGTCCTAGCGTATATGTGTCAATAAGTGACGCAATATGTATACAATCATCCCAATATGCATATAATTCTATATGAGTGCATGGTGCATCTATGTTGCATCCATCTCCTACCATCCAGCCTAGAAACCATTATGCAACCAAAATCGAGAATTATGGAGAAATTAATTACCCGAGAAAAGCTCTGGATGAGTTAGTCTAATCTTCTCCTCGGTTTCCCAGGTGCTTTCCGCATGGTTATTTCCCTACTATACTCGGAGTAGGCAAACAAATTTGTTGCATAGTTGTTTGATTCCATGCTCCACGATCCTTGAGGTGGCATGGGGAACCCTGGACTCCAACTCGGAGCTTCCGATGTCCCCAATGTCACTAAGCTGGAGTCTGTCGACTGAATCATGAATGCATTTGCGAAGATGAGAAACAGGGGAAACGTTGTGGACTCCTGACAAATGATCGGGAAGATCATTATGGTAAGCCTTCTTCCCAGTCCTATCCAAAATCCGAAAAGGCCCAATAAACCTGGAAGCTAACTTCCTACTCTTTCCAAATCAAATTGTCTTCTTCAAAGGGTAAACCTTAACAAATACCAAATCTATAACATCAAATTCTAGTTCCTTCCTCCTATCTGCGTATGACTTCTATCGGTCTTGGGAAGCCTTTATTCTCTGTCGAATCAAAGCAATAATTTTTACGGACTCGCGGATAAGGTATTGTCCGAGTAAAACCTTGTCTGTAGTTCCCTACCAAGAAGTTGGCGATTTGCATGGTCATCCATACAAAGCTTCATAAGGGGTCATACCAATAATCGCTTAGTAACTGTTATTGTACGTGAAATCTACCAATGACAAGTGCTGCTCCTATGCACCTACGAATTCATCTATGAAAAGCTCTAAGAAGATCTTCCAAAGCTCTATTGACTCTCTTTGTCTGGTCGTCTGTTTGCGGATGATAGGCTGTGCTTTAACTCAGTGTCATTCCCAAGCTTCTTGAAGACTCTTCCGAAATTCGCTATTAAATAAAGGGTCTCTACCACTAACTATAGTAGTTGGAATCCCATGCAGCCTAACAACCTCTTTAACATACAACTGGGCTAAAAAAATGTTTGTCCTACTCTTCTTGATGGGATTAAAGTGGGTGCTCTTCGTTAATCGTTCCACTATTAACCAAATTCCTGCATTCCCTTCTTACTCCTTGGAAACCCATCGATAAAATCTATAGAAATATGTTTCCATTTCCAAGTGGGAATCTATAAGGGTGGTAAAAGTCTAAAAGATTCCCTTGCTCCGCCTTCACTCTTTGACAAGTTAAGCATCTTGAAACAAACTCCGCCACATCTCTTTTCATTCCTTCCCAATAAAAGCTTCTCTTTATGCTCCTAAATATTTTGTACCTCATGGGTGTGTGGTCATTCTTGACCTATGACATTCATTAAGAATCTCCTTCCTAAGGTCCACACTCCTAGGGACACATATCTAGTCATCTCTCCTCAAGCTACCACTATCATCAACATAATATATATCTGAATGAGAGAATGATTCTCCCTTTAAAACTTTTTCCTATAATACCCTTAACACATCATCAAGTTCTGACTCACTCTTGATCCTTCCATTAGAACTTGTCTTATCTCTATAGCCCCAAGAAATCCTTGAGCTGCCTCATACGGTGGTTGCAAATTGAAACCAAAGAGAAACTCTAACTGTCTCCAATCGATGATTTCACTAGGAATAGCATGTTTCCGACTTACAGCATCGGCCATGACGTTACCCTTACCAGGGGTATACTGGATGGAAAAATAAAGAAATCCAAGATACTCCATCGATCTATGTCATCGAAGGTTCAGATCTCATTGGGAAAACAAATATCTAAGAGACTTATGACTAGTAAACAACTCAGATTCTCTACAATAAGATAACGTCTTCACATTTTAAGGGTGAAAATCACTACTGCTAATTGTAAATCTTGGAAGAGCTACCTTTTCTCGTGGTCCTCAAGTTATCCACTTGCGTAGGCAACTACTCTACCTTCCTGCATGAGTACCGCTCACAAACCGGTCCCATATGCATCTGTAAATACCGCAAACATCTTAGTTCCATCTGGAATAATAAGGATAGGTGCACTTGTGAGAGATTCCTTCAACCTCTCAAAGGCAATTCCACATTTCTCAGTCCACAGAAATTTATAATCCTTTTTCGTCAATTGGGTTAGAGGGGTTGCAATCTTCGCGAAGTCTTTGATAAATTTACAATAGTAGCCTGCTAACCCAAGGAACTCCTAACCTCTGTTGCATTGCAGGTTATCTTCCATTCTTGGATAGCTCCGACATCAGCAGGGTCTACCGCTAATCCTTTCCCAGAAATAGTATGCCCTAGAAACCTGGCATCTTTCTTCCGAAAGTTGCATTTCGAGAATTTGGCTCTAAGTTGGTTCTACATTAGAATTCCTAGGACTCTTCTCAATTGATCCTCATGTTCCACATTGTCCTTGGAAAAGATAAGAATATCATCTACAAATCCTGCCATAATCTTATTGAGTATGCCCTTAAATACTCTACTCATGAGGTCTACAAAGAAAATGGGGGAATTTTTCAAAACAAAAGGCACAACCTTCCACTTAAACAGTCCATCTAGCATCCTTAACACTGTTTTGGGCTTACACTCTTCCAAAATCCTTAATTGGTGAAATCCAGTAGTCAAGTCTAACTGGAAAAATATTTGGGCTCCTACTAAATGGTCAAACAAGTCATCAATCCTCAGTAAGGGACATCTATTCTTCTTAGTCAGCTTGCTAAGTTCCCTATATTCCAGTAACCTTAAAGATTCATCAGACTTTGTGGAAACACTACTGGTGCACCCCATTCAGAGGTACTGCTACAAATAAACCCTTTCTGCAATAATTTCAAGATTTAACTATCAAGCTCTCTCCTCTCCTTAGGAGTATGCTACAAGCCTCGCATCCTTTATGAGGTCTATTCTAAATGATATATCTCGGTGCTGTGGGAGTCCTATGACCTCCTCATAAACATCGGGAAACTCACATACAATAGGTACTGAAGATGCTCTTTCTAAATCGGAAGATAAAGAAAACAAGGCTGAATCCCTACAAGGTATTACAAAGCTACGGCCCCATGGTTTCTCAAACAAACTATCCTCCGATTGCAGTTAAGGTTGGCCCCATAAAATGATAGCCAGTCCATTTCCAAAATAAGACCATACCCATCGAATTCAAGTACACACGCATCACAAAAGAAGTTAACTTTATCGATGTACAATACTTGGTCTTTACACATAAACGAAAGTTGCATAGTCCCTCCGATACGTTTAGACAACTTTATCGGATGTCTAATGAGGGATTAGGGAAGTTTCAAAGAATTAACAATCTTCCTAGCAATGAAGGTGTGTGTGGTTCCCGAATTAAATAGGGTACACAAAGAAATCCCTAAGATAGAAATTATACCTTCCAAACACAAGTTGTTCTTGATCTCTAGAGGGCTGACTACGAATCGGTGCTGCCTCCAAGGCATGGTTTTGACCACTCTACACAACCTTTGGCTTAGGGCAGTTTCTTGCCAAGTGTCCATCTTCATGACAATTAAAGCATTTTCCCTTGAATTCTGACTTTGCTAGGTTCGCTCTGCAGTCCTTCACCTCATGCCCTTTCTTGTGCAATCTAGAACATGTCTTAGCTTCCTTTTGAATTTTTCTCCCTTCTTCTTAAGCCAGAAAATTTTCTCCTTGTTCTTCTCAAAGTTTGAGGCATCTTCTCCCTTATCAGTCTTAACTTCCTTAACATTCTTAGATGAATATAAGATACCTACCTCAATTAGGGTTTCATACTCAGCTTCAAACGTCACTTGGGACAAAAGCATATCTCTCAATGGAGAATTCAATCCTTTGACTAACTTAAGCGCTTTATCCATTGGGGTGCCCACTAGTCCTCTATTAAACTTAGATAATTCTGTAAACTTCACCACATACTCTTTCAGGTCCAACTTCCCCTTGCTTCAACTGGATAAACTTCTCTAGTTGCAAACGCTTCTCAGCATTATTTAAGAAATTAGCCTTAAAATGGGTCCTAAACTTTGCCGTAGTAATTACTTTGCTTACATTCTCCTGTGACATAAGGCTCCACCATTCTACGACCTCCCCTTCAAATTCCATGCTTCTACCCTATGCTTAAGTTAATCATATCATCGAGTAACTTCAAAGATCCTTTCACACTCAAAGATCCACGCTTTAGTTTCAGCGAAGTTCTCTATTCCCGAAAATGACTTGCCTTCTAAACTCACAAAATCTTCGCAATGGCTACAGAAGTTGAGGGCCCCTTCAGCGGGCTGAGCTTCTAATTATCTAAGGCAAGATTGACAGCAGGGACAATTTACAAAGTCCTAGGGTATTGTTGGAACCATTCTGAAAAGTAATGAGGCTTAGCCGTGTTCCCTTGCTCGGGCTGGTTGCCGACCATTTCTACTAATTTAAAAAGGAAAAACCCTTCAACGGACTTCCTACGATAGTATCAAGGCTTAAAAGGAAGAAAGATAAGGTTGCCTAGTACAATTGTGCATGTTTTTAGGGGTATAGTACACACACGCACGCATGCGCGCACGCACACACGCGCACACACACACACATGCACACACACGCATGCATGCACACACACACACATATATATATATTTGAAAACCTTTTCAAATAATAAATATGTCTCTCATACATATATTTTATCGTAATCAAGTAACCTACGCTCTAATATCAAATATAACAACCCATCCGGAATGGTCCTAAATTCTGGTCCAGAAAATTCCCTTTGGAACTTAGAGACACTCTAAATGGATCGTTGGTTCCTATAAGGAATTACAAAAACATATATACGGAGCAATCTATATGAAAATCAGAATTTCTCACACAGGAAGGGATAAAATATAATAACATAACATAGATGTACCATTATTAAAAGCCATAAATTCTGATATAATAAGTCTCACAGATAAAGGGTACATCATTCATTATCCCAATCACATAACAACAACAATAATAAGGCTACTGCCATAGTAACTAAGTCTTCGAGTGACTCCTCCTCTAAGAAATCATTCCTCATCCTCAATCAATAGTCTCACCTACTAACCTGTTAATGTTAAGAGAAGGGAAGTCATTATGGCCATTACTAATTTATTAAAGGTTGTCATCCCTACAGTCACTTAATACACTATGGAGGACCATAGCCACTGAAGATCTCATCTCTAACGTCAACGTAATAAATAACTTCTCTTAGAGGTCGAGAAAATGTAACGATCACTTAGTACCAGGTTTGGGTTAGGTCCTCAACTTCATTTTAAGAGAACCCTCCCGGCGGATCATCTTGTTACTAGTTAGCTGTCCCTACTGGTGAACTGCTAGCCACTTAATACCTCCCTTAGATGGTGATTCCTTTAGGCAATATATATAATCCTTCCCTAGGTTATCCCTCACCGGCCTCTTGATATGAAGCGTACATTATTTGGAGAACTACCCTGTAACGACCCGCATTCTACGCTTCAGTGGATCGTAGAATATTTATTTCTTTTTCATGCGAAGTCGTATAGCCATGTAACTTTGGAAGACGACTATTGGGGTCATTTCCCATGTTCTTGATTTTTGCCGATTTTTAAATGACCATTTTGCCCCTAGCTGATCTTTTTTCGGCCATAACTTTTGATTGGTAAGGAGTTTTGACCTGAAGCCACTTCCATTAGATCCGGATGATGGTTTACCTTTCTGTAGAGTGGTCACATTAGCCAAACGGACTCACCGTTTGGGAGATATGGCTGAAACAAGGTTTAGAAGGCGAAAAACAGCTTAACCAGGCCTAATTAGGGTGATTAGTGAGTGGGCCCATAACTCATTTCGGGATTAGGGTTATGGGAAGGCTGATAGGGTTAGGAAATTCGGCTTTTATCATTTTCCAGCCGCCACTTTTTGCTCCTTCAAGTCTAGCCATGACCTCCACCTTCTAATTTCATTCCAAAATGCTCCTAATCGTTTTCTAATCGAAGAATAAGCCAAGCTACGTCAAATCAAGGGGAAACAACATCAAATCAGAGTTGGAGCTGCTGTGATGCATTAGAATTCAACCCAAAACCGAGAATATTTCAGATCTATAGTTTGATTGTGGCTAAGGTGAGTGATTTGCATTGTTTTTCACTAATTACGGCTAATTAGGGGTGATTAGTGATAATTAGCGAAATTATAACTCAGAAAAATCTAGAAAAATTTGTAAAATTCAAAAATATTATTGTAGGGCTCTGATAGAAATTTGGGTTAATTTGGATAAGTTTTGCAATTGTATGCTTAAACATGATTAAGGGAGATTAAGGGGAAAACATAGGTTTTTGGGTATGTTTGATCCATATTTGCATATTAAATTGTTGTTTTGGTGTTTATGGTTGATTCTCTATGTTGCTATGACTGTATGGTATACTTTGTGATTGATTAGAATAGTTAGAATGGTCGAAAACATCGTCGTATTGCGTAAAACAATCACTAGAAAAGTTGCAGGAAATGTGCAGGGTTTCGGATCGGATCAGATATAGAGCTCGAGCCGGATAGGAGGACCGGGCAAGGGATTTGATTCGGATCGGAACTTGACACCAGGGAAGGCTTGGCAAGAATGAAGGCCACTTGCAAAGAGTTGGAGTTGGGTTGAGGATCGGATCGGGTCGAACGGAACGTGGGATCGGATCGAAGTAAGCAAGCTGGAGCAGGAGGGACGAACGGAACCAAGAAGCAAAGCACCGAACCGAACCACATGGAGGAAGTGAACCCGAACCGAACCGAAGGAGGGGGATTTAAGCTGAACCGAATGGGGATCCTGAGCACCACGTACCGAACCGAACGGGATAGACCGAACTGAAACGAGTTTGGACCTCTACCTCTACTACGCGGTGACTCTTCTGAAGAACAACTCCAATTCGACCAAAACCTGAGATGCAAAGGAAGTCCAAATAGGAAGTAGAACTCAGGATCCAGATGGGAACCAACAAGTTAACTTCATGAACTGGACTTTGCTGCGGGACGTGTGCAAAGGGGTTATCGACGTCTACAACTTTGATTCACCACCAAGACGGATGTTAGGCTACGTATCGGTGTAGTAGGGTAGTTATTACTCCATGGGGCAGAGTGATCGTAGCATGGCTATGAGCCAGTGCAGTGGAGTCGTCATGACTTCATGGGGGCAGAGTGGACATAGCAAGGATTAGTGGCTATGGATCAGTGCAGTGGAGTCGCCATGACTCCATAGGGCAGAGCGATCATAGCAAGGATTTGGGTGGTCAAAGCAGTAGATATCGTATGCTTTACGCAGTGAGTGAGAGATGTGAGGATGGTTACTATGCTTGATTGTTTGTCATCATTATGACATGCACACCCCCACCCCCGTATCTTTACACCATATGTTAGCGTCACCTTAAAGTATTGTACATTTTGTTGTGCTAACTCTTTGGTTGCAGATCCAGGTCCAGGTATGGTTTAGTATACCTTTTATTGTTCTGTTTTGGTGCTTATCGCTCATACCTGACTTTTGTCTGACCCAAAGTTTTATGTCTCTTCTTATTACTCTAGGTGCTCTTAAACGGGCAGACTAGAGACAGGTTAGGTGATTATGCACGGGTAGCTGTGCTGGAGATGAGCAGGAGGCTTCCACATATGATATATATATATATATTCTCCCTATGTCGCTGTTGGTCACTACTTTGGGTATTAGTAGTGTACCTTTCTTATTTTGCTTTGGAGACAGTTTTAAAAGTTGTAATAATGATGATGTGGAACATAAGCTGTATTTTCGATCTTCCGCTGCTATGATGGTTTAGTTTTCAGCTTATGCACTGTCTCACCTGTTTTATGTCAAATATGTTATTATTATATTTTATTCCATGCGCTGTGAGATATTCTGTAGATTCCTTGTTAGTTCAAATTCTCTTCTTTCCTTTCTTTGACGATCGTTTTCTCCTTACAGATTGAACGATGAGCCAATATACTAGGGGTACTGGTAGAGGAGCTAATAATGGGAATGCTTCTGATATAAGGACGATGTTCACTGACTTCATGAGGGAGATGCTTAGAAATGTGCAAGGAGCAGTTCCCATTGCTGCAAATGGTGGTGGTGCAGCGGTGCAGGCACCTAGAGCCGATTTCGCAAAGCTTTGCAAGGATTACACTAGTCTTGGTGGGAAGCCGTTCCACGGAACGGAATCGGCTATAGAAGTTCAGGAATGGTTGGATAGTTGTGAGCGTATCTTCGAAGACTTGGGTGTCGAGGATGCGACAAAGAGAAAGCTAGCATCCCGTCACCTGTAAGGACGGGCGATGAATTGGTGGAATGCTATTAAGGCAGCTACTCCAGAGGATCAAGTTACATGGGATCAGTTTAAGGCCCGATTCAGTGAAAAGTTTATCCCAGCTGCTCAGAAATCAGAATTGTTTAGGAAGTTCTTGGAACTTAAGCAGAATGGTAGAGCAGTCTCGGAGTATATTGCTGAGTTCGATACTTTATCGAAGTATGGATTATCTATTATCGACACTCCCGAGAAGAAGAATGAGAAATTCATAACAGGCTTAGATTTGTGCTTGGGGGAAAGGCTTATAAACAATATCGATGAGACATTTGAATCAATTGTGGGGAAAGCTTTGAGATCAGAGAGTCTATACCTTAAGTCGAAGACTGAGGTTGCATCTGTAGAGGAGCCAAAACCGCAAGCAAAAGGTGGAGGCAAGAATGGTTCTCAGAATAAGAGAAAGCAGAATCAGACCAAGGATGGCCAGAAGGAAAAGAATAAGAAAGATGTGAAGTGCTTTAGTTGTGGCAAGAAGGGCCATTATGCTAAAGAATGTCGGACAAAGCCAGCGGACAGGAAGTGCTTCGGCCAAGTGGGACATCACAAGGATAAGTATCCGCAACCCCCTAAAGAAAAGCAGATTGTGAAAGCATATGCTCTTAGTGCTGTTCCTTCTTCGTCAAATGCCCCAACCGCGGCGGAGAAAGGAAAGAATGTCGTCATTCAAGGTATGATTTCTGTTTATAATGTTCATGTTTGAGTATTGTTTGATACCAGAGCTTCCCGTTCCTTCATATCTAGTGACCTGGTAGATAGGTTCGGATTGGAACCCGAGATAGTCGATAGACCTTTAGCGGTGACGAACCCGATTAGTGGTTCGACTAACCTTAGCACGATTTGTCATAACGTGGTCGTATCGAGTCAAGGATGCATGTTTGTTTGTGATTGCTTTATTTTGGGCTTTACTAGGTTTGGCATTATTTTAGGAGTCGATTAGCTCCAAAGGTACGGGGTGGTGGCAGACTGTGAGGGTTTTTTGGTGACAGTTAGAGCGGATGATGGACGGAGGGTTGTGTTTGGTGGCCTAGTGATGGGGTAATGACTAGTTTTCTAAATTCCCTTGACATCCCGCATAATGAGTTGTCAGATGTGCCCGTGGCTGGCTAGTATCAGGACGTCTTCGAGGAAGTGACCATACTTCCACCACACCAAGAGATTGAGTTTCATATCGATTTAGTGAAAGGTGCCAGGCCTAAAGTGATGCCACTTCGTCGTATGGCAAAGGGAGCAGCGAGAGCTCGGGGTGCAAGTAAGCGATCTTTTGAAGAAGTGATTTATCCAAAGAAGTGTCTCCGAGTGGGGAGCACCAGTTGTGTTTGCTACCAAGGCAGATGGTTCCCTTCGATTGTATGTGGACTACCGCGAGCTAAATAAGGTGACGAGGAAGAATAAGTATCCTCTACAGCGGATAGATGATTTGTTTGATCAGTTGAGTGGCGCGAGAGTGTTCTCCCGGTTGGATCTCATGACAGGTTTTTATTAGCTTAGGATGGAAGCTGAGAGTATAGCTAAAACGACCTTTCGGACGCCGTCTGGATTCTATGAGTGGTTGATCATGCCATTCGGGTTGACCAATGCACTAACATATTTTGTGCGTCTTATGAATAGGGTATTTAAGGATCAATTGAACAAGTTTGTTCTTGTGTTTTTAGACGATATCTTGGTTTACTCGAGGACAGAAGAAGAACACAAGGAACATTTGAGGATAGTGATGGAGGTGTTGAGAAAACATCAATTGAAAGCAAAGTTTTCTAAGTGTCACTTCTGGAGAAGGGAAGTGAGATTCTTAAGCCATGTTGTTTCAGAGAATGGTATTGCCGTGGACCCTGCGAAGGTGGCTACAGTACAAGATTGGTCTACGCCCAAGAATGCGACAGACGTAAGAAGTTTCTTGGGATTGGCTGGATATTATCGTAGGTTTATCCAAGACTTCTCCAAGATAGCGGCACCGTTGACTTTGTTGACCAAGAAAAATCAAAATTTTATTTAGGATGAAAAGTGTGAGAATGCATTTAAGGGTCTACAGGAAAAGTTGACATGTGCACCAGTGTTAGTCATTCCTAAAATGAATGAAGAGATGACGGTATACACAGATGCCTGTGGTACCGGACTAGGTGTTGTATTGATGCAAGGAGGTAGTGTTGTAGCTTATGCTAGTCAGCAACTAAAACCGCATGATAAAAGGTATCCTACCCATGATTTGGAATTGGCAGCGATCATGTTCGCTTTGAAGATGTGGAGACATTATCTCTTGGGAGAAAGATTCGAGTTGTTTACCAATCATAAATCATTAAAGTATCTTTTCTCTCAGAAGGATCTAAATCTCAGACAACAAAGATGGTTAGAATTCTTGGCTTCCTACTATTTCGATATCGCATATACACCAGGAAAGGGCAATGCAGTAGCTGATGCATTCAGTAGAAGACATGCCAGTTTAGGGGATATGTTTCTAGAATGGAAGCAAATGGAGTACATCGTTGGGTATGATTTCAGACCAAAGTGCGTATTAGATCCATAAGTATTAGCAAGTTTGACGATCAGGCCCACTTTGATTCAGCGGATTGGTTCCAGTCAGAGAGACGATCCTAACCTATTGGAAATCATCTCCAAGTTAGAGATGGGTTTCAACGAGAAGATGAACAAGTATGGGCTTGATCGAGATGGATGGCTTAGAAAGAATGGAGGACTAATTGTGCCCAATGTCAATGGATTGAGAGATAAGTGCTTAGAGAATGTCATCACTCGAAACTGACCATACATCCCGGTGGTAACAAAATGTATCGAGATATGAGGCAGACCTACTACTGGGAAGGTATGAAAAAATATGTTGGGAAGTTTATATCCAAGTGCATGAACTGCCAGCTAGTTAAAGTTGAGCAAAAGAAGCCTAGTGGTTTGTTGCAACCATTAGAAATTCCAGAATGGAAATGGGAACAAGTCTCAATGGATTTTATTGATGGGCTACCAAGGACTAGATTGGGCCACGATAGCATTTGGGTGATTGTGGAACGATTGACTAAGATTGCAAGATTTATAGTCGTCAAGTCGAATAGAACGGCAGCTAAGTTAGCGGAACTATATATGAAGTGGGTAGTGAGATTTCTTGGAGTACCTGAAAGCATTGTAAGTGACCGAGACCCGTTGTTTACTAGTGGGTTTTGGAAGAGCTTACAAGAGGCTTTAAAGTCAGAATTATATCTCAGTACCGCATACCATCCTCAAACCGACGGTCAGACAGAGAGAGTGAATAAAGTATTAGAAGATCTCTTGAGAGCTTGCATATTGGATTTTGGTGGATCATGGGATGACCATTTGCATCTGGTAGAGTTTGCATATAATAATAGTTATCAATCCAGTATTGATATGGCTCCATTTGAAGCTTTGTACGGAAGACCATGCAACTCACCGTCATGTTGGTTAGAAACTGGTGAGAAGTTTGTGCTTGGACCAGATGTGATAAGAGAAACTTCAGACAAGATTATGATCATTCAACAGCGAATGAAGGCTGCCCAAGATAAGCAGAAGAGTTATGCTGATAAGAGGAGAAGAGATTTAAAATTCTCCATTGGTGACTTGGTGTTTGTCAAGATTTCTCCATTAAAGAACGTGATACGATTTGGTAAGAGAGGCAAGTTAACACCAAGATTTGTTGGTCCATTCCCAGTTCTCGAACAAGTTGGGAATTTGGCATATAAAGTTGAATTACCAGAGAAGATGACAGGAGTTCATAACGTATTTCATGTTTCCCAGTTAAGGAAATTCGTGCACGACCCCGATGTGGCTACTTTACCTGATCAGTTGGATGATATCGAAGTAGAACCTGAGGTGGTTGGGAACCGCAAGCCAATTTGTATTGTTGAGCACGATACGAGGAAACTTCGAAAGAAAGCGGTGAATCTAGTCAGGGTTCAGTGGGGCGAAGACGAGAATGACTGTACTTGGGAGACAGAGGAGAGCATTAGGAAGACGTATCCAGAACTCTTTGCCTGGTAAGGTTTTCATTTCGATTTAGTCTTTCCGCATGCTAGGATAAGTTTGTTTTGTGTGTTTGATTGTTTGTGAAAGACTGATAGGCATGCGGAACACCTTGTATGTTTTTGGTTAAGGAATTTCAGGGGCGAAAATTCTTAAGGGGAGAAGAATGTAACGACCCGTATTCTACGCTTCAGAGGACCGTAGAATATTTATTTCTTTTTTATGCGAAGTCGTATAGCTATGTAACTTTGGGAGACGACTAATGGGGTAATTTCCCATGTTCATGATTTTTGCCAATTTTTAAATGACTGTTTTGCCCATAGCTGATCTTTTTTCGGCCATAACCTTTGATTGGTAAGGAGTTTTGACCTGAAACCACTTTCATTAGATCCAGATGATGGTTTACCTTTCCGTAGAGTGGACACATTAGCCAAACGGACGCACTGTTTGGGAGATATGGCTGAAACAAGGTTTAGAAGGTGAAAAAGAGCTTAACCAGGCCTAATTAGGGTGATTAGTGAGTGGGCCCATAATCCATTTCGGGATTAGGATTATGGGAAGGCTGATAGGGTTAGGAAATTCTGTTTTTATCATTTTCCAGCCGCCACCTTTTGCTCCTTCAAGTCTAGCCATGGCCTTCATCTCCTAATTTCATTCCAAATCGCTCCTAATCGTTTTCTAATCGAAGATTAAGCCAAGCTACGTCAAATCAAGGGGAAACAACACCAAATCAGAGTTGGAGCTGCTGTGTTGCATTAGAATTAGACCCAAAACAGAGAATATTTCAGATCTATAGTTTGGTGATTGATTTGCATTGTTTTTCACTAGTTACGGCTAATTAGGGGTGATTAGTGATAATTAGCGAAATTATAACTCAGAAAAATCTGGTAAGATTTGTAAAATTCTAAAATATTATTGTAGGGCTCTGATAGAAATTTGGGTTAATTTGGATAAGTTTTGCTAATTGTATGCTTAAACATGATTAAGGGAGATTAAGAGGAAAACATAGGTTTTTGGGTATGTTTGATCCATATTTACATATTAAATTGTTGTTTTGGTGTTTTTGGTTGATTCTCTATGTTGTTATGACCATATGGTATACTTTGTGATCGATTAAAAGAGTTAGAATGGTCAAAAACGCCGTAGTATGGCGTAAAACAGTCACTAGAAAATTTGCAGGAAATGTGCAGGGTTTCGGATCGGATCAGACCAGATATAGGGCTCGGGTCGGATAGGAGGACCAGGCAAGGGATTTGATTCGGATCGGAACATGGCACCAGGGAAGGCTTGGCAAGAAGGAAGGCCACTTGCAAAGAGTTGGAGTTGGGTTGAGGATCGGATCGGGTCGGAATGGAACGTGGGATCAGATCGGAGTAAGCAAGCTGGAGCAGGAGGGACGAACGGAACCAAGAAGCAAAGCACCGAACCGAACCGCATGGAGGAAGTGAACCCGAACCGAACCGAAGGAGGGGGATTTAAGCTGAACCGAATGGGGAGCCTGAGCACCACGTACTGAACCGAACGGGATAGACCGAACCGAAACGAGTTTGGACCTCTACCTCTACTACGCGGTGACTCTTCTGAAGAACAACTCCAATTCGACCAAAACCTGAGATGCAAAGGAAGTCCAAATAGGAAGTAGAACTCATGATCCAGATGGGAACCAACAAGTTAACTTCATGAACTGGACTTTGCTGCGGGACGTGTGCAAAGGGGTTATCGACGTCTACAACTTTGATTCACCACCAAGACGGATGTTAGGCTACGTATCGGTGTAGTAGGGTAGTTATTACTCCATGGGGCAGAGTGATCGTAGCATGGCTATGAGCCAGTGCAGTGGAGTCGTCATGACTTCATGGGGCAGAGTGGACATAGCAAGGATTAGTGGCTATGGATCAGTGCAGTGGAGTCGCCATGACTCCATGGGGCAGAGTGATCATAGCAAGGATTTGGGTGGTCAAAGCAGTAGATATCGTATGCTTTACGTAGTGAGTGAGAGATGTGAGGATGGTTGCTATGCTTGATTGTTTGTCATCATTATGACATGCACACCCCCACCCCCGTATCTTTACACCATATGTTAGCGTCACCTTAAAGTATTGTACATTTTGTTGTGATAACTCTTTGGTTGCAGGTCCAGGTTCAGGTATGGTTTAGTATACCTGTTATTGTTCTGTTTTGGTGCTTATCGCTCATACCAGACTTTTGTCTGACCCGGAGCTTTATGTCTCTTCTTATTACTCTGGGTGCTCTTAAACGGGCAGACTAGAGACAGGTCAAGTGATTATGCACGGGTAGCTGTGCCGGCGACGAGCAGGAGGCTTCCACGTATGATATATATATATATATATATTCTCCATGTGTCGCTGCTGGTCACTACTTTGAGCATTAGTAGCGTACCTTTCTTATTTTTCTTTGGAGACAGTTTTAAAAGTTGTAAAAATGATGATGTGGAACATAAGCTGTATTTTGGATTTTCTGCTGCTATGATGATTTAGTTTTCAGCTTATGCACTGTCTCTCCTGTTTTATGTCAAATTTGTTATTATTATATTTTATTCCATGCGCTGTGAGACATTCTACAGGTTCCTTGTTAGTTCAAATTCCCTTCTTTCCTTTCTTTGACGACCGTCCCATGTTTGTTGGAAATTGGCACATCGCACTTTCATTGGAAATGTCGGCTGGTGCGGGGCGGGCCGTCACATACCCTACTCATGTTATCGTCTATTAAGACTATTTAATATCTTATAGGGAAAATGCGGATCTAATGAACATTTAAAACTTTTGTAAGGGCGGGTTCCATGACTTGGGTCCTAAACCAAGGAGTGAACCTTAGGAATATACCAATTCCTAACTACTTAATACCCAAATCAATTTAGCTCAGTCACTTAATACATTTTCTCCAAGGCAATCCTACTTCACACACAAATACACACACACACGCACACATATACACTAGACATCTCAGATTAGACCAACCCTTTGTAGATATTGGAGTTGTCATGTAGTTCAGTACAGGCTTCTGCTATAAGTTAGGCCTAACCTTGTATCATAGTGTACTAATTATAATGGTCCACGACACTTAGACCTCTCACATTAACTGGGCTTACTTGTAGATGTTGGCTATGTTGGTCGGTTCCAGATAGGCTTTTACTACAAGTAACGGTTAACCTCATGTCTATGTCGCATTGATATATTTAAAACCATTAACACACATAAACATACAAATTCCTATGGGGGCATTTGAATTAAAAGTCCTAATTTAACCATATTTACTACGCACTTAATACGTATAAATATTGCATTGTTTACGCTATATATATATATTTGAAAATTGGTACACTTTATTATTTAATCATATAACAAAATAGTACCAAAATAAAAAAATCACTTTGGCTTGCAAATCCCGTCCCCTACTTCCACAACACACCAGTTCAAAACAAATTAGCCTGTGTCTACCAAATCAATCCCCCACCATCTCAAAAATGCTATATTAAAATCAGTTCTGCATGTCATTGTACCATTCCCTTTCACCAAATAAAGTATGTCTTTTTCAACCATATGTAATCTCATTTCTCTCGCAATATCCTTATTTTGAAAAACTCTACAGTTTCATTCCATCCACAAGTGGTATAGAGTTGTTGTCAAGGCAGCCCAAGCCACATCAAAACATTGATCCCTTCCTTTAAAACCATTTAGAATCTTCAAAGCCTCATTTTCAATTGAGCTAATCACATTCAAATTCATACTAAGATTTACCAAAATAGAAAACCATATGAAATGTGAATAATCACGTCCATAAAACAGATGTTGTACTGTCTACTCAAAATTGCCACACAAAATACAAATGATTTCATGAAGAATCTCAAAATTTCTTAACCTAGATTTAGTGCTTAACTTGACAATCGAAGCAAACAAGAGATAAATGATATTCGATGACAATTCTTTGAGTGCCAAATAATCTTATAATAATTCCGCACTCTTTGTTTAACTCTGACTTTCTCCCAGACATCCTTAAATGAGAATTCTCCTCCATCACTCCATACATAATGATCTGCTTCCTTATCATTCTGGACTACAACTTCAGAAATATGTTGTTGTACCTCACGAGTAGCTGAGTGTAAATTATAATTCAACAGTTCATTTTGAAGTATAGAATAAACTAACTCATTTTGCCTTCCAATTGCATTAAATCTAGAGATACCAATTAAATCTACCAAACATTTGCTATTAATCCGCGGTTCAAACCAAACTAAAGTTGAATTACCTGTGATTATCACCTTATTAAATAGTTGCTAACCTACAGTTCGAATTCTTGATATTACTTTCCATGTACACTGTAACGAACAGGAATTTTCAGCCCCGGAAATCGACATAAATACCTTTACCGTAACTCGTGCCGACCTTCCAAACACTGGAACGTTATTAGAAAGAAATTAGAGGGTGAGATAAGAAAGAAAGAAATATTAGAATAGAAGAAGAGAAAGAAGAACCAACACAACACTGAATAAGAGTCTCACATCGCAGCGGAACAAAAGATAATACAGAAATAAAACTTTATTGAGAGCTTTTAAAAATACTTACAATATCAGAATACATCAACATCTCTGGACAGTTATAAAAAATCTGTCCCATATACAACACATAGCGGAATAGTAGCTATATAATATCATACGTCTAGACTCTTCCAGCTCGTCTCTTCACAGTGTTCGATAACCAGAACCTGTACACCACGGGCTAACCCAAGCATTCACAAAACACCGGGTCAGTCTGGTGAACTAAGTGAGAAAAAAACTCGCACAGTATTAAGGGTATCACACAACTTGATTTTTAAAGTCAATATCTTTTTGAAAGAAAAGGATAATCGTAAGACCAAATCCACACATAAATACGGACAGTTTTTACCTTATGATAATCCAAACATTTTCGAAATCAATATCTTTTCAGATATTATAATAGTGTCTAAATACAAGTAAATATCAATCTAGTGTAATGCTTGCATCTCACGCTCCACATATATCGTATACAATCAAAACCGCGGGCGCTTATTGGAGATTGGATACCGACTATGACAAGGTATGGGATCGCCTGCCGATAGTGTTTCTCTAGAGGTGAATACACAGGGTTCAACAAGAATGTCTTGCAACCCGGCCCTAACATGATCGACCACTCATTTCGCTTGAGTGTATCGAATGTATATCACCAACGGTTGGGCTCAAACCACCGTTTCTCGAAAAGGGACAGCACCGAAATAGATTGAAGGAGCAAAAAGGATTTTCTCTAGATAGCTGATTATACACCCTAATGGGAGCGACCCACATAGCCATGTTGCCTGCCCGATTTTTGTCATTTCCCGATTGACGAGGCTTGAGGTTATAATCGTCTGTTGGGATATTCGGTCACTATTCACTTTGACTGCCACATCTCAGATCCGTCAGATATCACTAATTGACGTCCACAAAAATACTCTGGTAATTAAGCAAAGAGAAGTGCCCTTCTCCGCCACTAACAGAAATACATTTGTAAAAATCAACGTACGTAATTCCTTTTGAAATACTCTGTCAGACATTCGTCCACACAAGTCATCCAGGAACAGGATGAACCGAAGGTACTCTCCTGCTGCATCCAATATGGGAATCACCCCATGGATCAGTAGGGAGTAGTCCTTGCAATCCGTAGATTTCAACCACGACAGAATCACTGTTTATCTCTGACCGCTAAACCAGGGATTATTAGTGGTTCTTCCGTGTAATGAAGATCTTTGGTCTTCAATGCTCCATCTTGATCATCTTCTGATATTTTCACATATTTGTTGGTCGGAATGGTTTTCGAATAAAAATTCGATCCCGATCTTTCCGTATCAACAACCATATTGGACAGATTTGATAGTCGGTGATTTAACTATCAAAATAAACAGTGTTTCAATCATGAAAACCCAATGAGTTCACTGGTTCAGTATTAGCACCACTTGGCCTTTTAATTAAAAACAAATGTAACTTCAAAACTCTTAAATATTTTGAAATTACGAATATAACTTTCCGCTTCTTATTTATCCTAGATTTTACTTTAAACAAATTCATTTTTTGATATATCCAGTTTTTCTACTTTCACTTTCAAAACATTAACCACATAATTATCTAATATTGGAAAATCTATCAAATTATTACTCGTAAACAATTGTTGCGAAATATCATTGATTTCAATACTTAAGAACAAAACCCAATGCTTATTCTGGTAGAATAAAACTTCCACTTTACATTTCCTTTCCAACTCAAACATATCGTTATATTTTCACACCGCCCCTTTTTATTTTCATTTTACTTTGGAATCATCCTTATAAATGTTGTTCTCCAAATTTTCACCAAATGATGCATTATTATTTCTTTATTGGAAATGATAAATTATTTCTAACCACTTTACCATTACAACTAATATCATCCTCAGATAATTCCGATGTCGTTCAAGTTGGGGTATTTAATTACCTCTCAGACCTTGATCAACAACGTTCATATCTTCAGACAGATACAAGTTGTAATCCAATATTTCATTCCAATATCCACACAAATTCCATTTAAATATTTTATTCAAATACGGTTTCATAATACCTTCTTATCTTTTGAAAATCTCTTTCTCAGGTATAACCATTATTCCATAATTTAATCATTAAGTAATTTCTTATAAAGCACCACTTTTTAACCTTTACTTTTTTTAAACCAATCCGTTTTATAATTCAGATTTGTTTATCAAATCCTATGATGCACTTCTTTACCCAAATTCACATTTACCAATTACTTTCCAAATCCATTCAACAATTACACCCTTGAAATTCTTATTTCAATTTCCCAATTTTACTTAACCCCATTATTCAGTAACGTTAATTTAAAATTAACGCTTTACCACCTCACCGCTTGTACAACTTTGTTTATAACATTTTGGTTCAATACCTTTCCATCTCAATTTCTTTTTTCAAGATTTGAATATTAGGTAAACATTTTATTCAAACTCTCGTATCCGCTTGAAATTCCTTTCATAATTTCGTTATAAAAATTTGGGCTTTAAATACAAAACCCGTACATAAACTCCTTTCACCAATCAATTGGTTTTCATTTCCATTTCGGTTACTTTTAAATGAATTTCAATTATAATGTAATTCCCTAAATTATTACTAATTAAAATAATAATTTACTTCAATAATTAACCATTTCCGTAGTTAATATCTTTATTAACTAAAGTAAATAATAATTTCCTTTTTAAAACTTATTAAAATTAAAACCATATTCATTAACTATTCTATTAGATTAATTCAAAAAAAACTAATTAAATAATCAATTCCAATTAAAAACGGTCGATTTAGTCCACTCAAAACACAGTTATTTCATTAATCGATTCCAATTCGTTTTCCCTTTGAATTAATTATCAATATAATTAATTTAAATAAATTCCATTTAATTGTTTCTTAAAACAATTATCCAAATTTAACCGTTCGGTTAATTTTTTCCCCATTTATTTTTAGATTTGATTAACATCAGAATTTACCTTATTAAATAAATAAATAATTATCCAATTAAATAATAAACAATAAATTTTATTTCCTTTTAATAAACTATTATTTAAAATAATATATTTCAAAATCCATTTTCAGTTATAAAATAAATTTTATAACTTCAATTCTATCGATTCACCTGATGGTAAATCAATATAACAAAACAATTTATTTTCAGACCATTTACTGCCGATTACTTAACCAATATTGTCCATTGGTTAAAACAAAACACAGGTTGAATTTTTAGCCAATGATCACTAATCAAATCAATCACCCAATCATGACAGTTCATATATGATAATATGAAAATAAATAATATATTTGAGGAATCCCACTGGATCCCTCCAACCTGTTCTTCCCTGTATCAAACTGGTTATCAAAAATCAGATTATTCAATTCCATTTAACTGATAATTTCTATAACAACAAATAACGGCCATGTAACATCAATCAACCAACAAAACAATTCAAACAATTCGAACAATTAAACACGTTTATAAACAAACGTGACCAATAAGGCAAGTTACCTCTATTGGAACCAATCATTAGAATAACGATTTGGTATTTCACTGAAATTAAACGACGGTTTAATTTCATCTGTTAAATCAGCAAATAAATATATAATTAGCAACCAGTCAACCATTGGCCAGCAGAGCACACAAAATTAAAACCCAATTTATATAAAATATAAATAGGTAAAACTGAGTGAGTTTATCTCACCTTGATATGATTCCATTGTTGGTTACAGTTAAATTAAACAGACGTTTGATTTTAACTGTAAATTTCTGGTTGGCTCTATTCCGTTCAAAATAGTTCATGAATGTAGAGTTCAGCAATACGGTCACCGCGCTTCTTATTTGGTTCAATTCTGATAACCCAGACATGAGTTATAATAGTATAAGTTCATCATTTAATTTAATATAATTTATTCTTTTAACTACTCACTAATTTATATAATTAATTCAATTACTTTGTTTTTAAGAGTTAACGGTCAAAATTTTTTGCTTCTGGCTTTGTTTAGAGCGCGGACCTGTTGCAAGCCCTGGCACGAATTATAAATATTATTAGCTCAAAAATCTAATTAAATCAATAGCTTTTAATTAATACTATAATAGTTACGTTATTAAATAACATCAGGCTCAATAACAACGGTTTCACCTTGCTGCTACTTTACTTCATTATTGGGTTAGTCTTTAAACAGGGACTTGTCATCTTCAGACTTCATCCCTTCAGCTTTTTGGTTCCTTAGTTTAATATTAACACATCAGATCAATTTAAAAACTTCTGGCATGTTCTCATCCCAGGCCTTCAATACAAATTAAGTCTTCAGTTAATACAATATAGTTTGTCAATTAAAGTCTTAATAAGGGTTACTTAATACGTTCCTTATAATATTAACTAGCCGGGCTTTGTTTAATCCCTTTTTCCAATACGAATCAAAAGAGCTTCTCCATGCCTGCAACAACGTATGATATGGGTTACTACGTTTTTATTTATGCATAATAATAACAAATTGTATTAAAATAAGTAAATATGGGATTTACGTTGGTTAGCAATTAACAAGGCTGACCCCTTTATCCCTTCTCTCTCGTTCGTTGTTTCCAGGCCAACTCCGCAAACTCGGATACCATCAACGAGCTGCCATGTTTCAACAAACCACCGCTCCATACTCCGTGCCTTTGGAGTTGATCGGAGACCGCCGAAAGGAGTACCTCAGAACCACCCCCCTTCATCCCCAGCAGCTCAACACTCGAGCTCTTCCATCACCAGTTATACACCCAGAAACAATACACCCTTCATACTCGACTCCGGCCAAACCAAGGTCTTAAACGCAATCGTGACCGATCAACAGAAAGGGTTCGGTGAAACAAATCTTTTTGGTGTTAGCGATTTTGGTGAAGTTGATTGGATCAAGAGTAAAAGAGGGGAGATTGTTCGATTTTTCTGGTTTGTTCATTCCCTAGTGGCGGCGGAAACATATTGACTACTAAGTGGAGGGTTTGACGCACAGTTTAGGGTTCACAATGGTATATATATATAGGGTGTTAAATCAATATAATAATATTTACAAAACTTCACGGTAAAGTTGTGACGGCCCGCCTCGCACCGGCCTGCATTTCCTTCAGAAGTGCGCTGTACACATGCCTGACTAGCACAAGACGGTCGTCATAAGAAAGAAAAGAAGGGAATGAACTAATCAAAGAACCTGTAGAATGTCTCACAGCGCATGGAATAAAATATAATAATAATGTACTTGACATAAAACAGGCGAGACAGTGCATAAGCTGATAACTAAAACCAACATCAATCTCAAAGCAGCGGAAATCCAAATACAGCTTATTACAATTTTCCAAATTTACTGTCTCTAAACAAAAGAAAGCTGAAATAGAAGATACACCAACAATGCCCAAGCAGTGATCTTCAACAACACAGGGAGAATACTAAATATATATATATCGTGGAAGCCTCCTGCTCGTCTCCGGATCATCTACCCGTGCATCACCAGCTAACCTGTCTCTAGTCTGCTCGTGTGAGCACCCAGAGTAATAAGAGGAGACATAAAACTCTGGGTCAGACATAAAGCCTGGTATGAGCGATAAGCATCTAAACAGAATAATAACAGGTATACTAAACCATACCTGAACCTGGACCTGCAACCAAAGAGTTAGTACCACATGCCGTACAATACTCCAAGGTGCCAAAATAAATAGTGTAAGAATACGGGGGTGGGGTGTGCATGTCAAAATGATAGCAAACAAATCATCCATAGCAACCATCCTCGCATCTCTCACTCAGTGCGTAAAGCGTACGACATCTACCACTTTGGAACACTAGACAAACTGAGGCAACGACGAATCCCGACTTGTAGAAACCCTGCTGTGACCAAGCCAAACACTTGGAGTCATGACCAAACATTTCAATGACCCACTTCATTGGTCATAGCCCTTGGTTCTACCAATGCCATAATGGCCCTGAATCCGCCTTCGTACCTCCTACCATAGTGGTCCAAAGCTATAGGTGTCGATAACTCCTTAGCACGCGTCCCGCAGCAAAGCCCAACCATGAAGCGAACTTGTTGATTCCCATCTGAATCCTGAGCTCTAACTTCTCATTTGGACTTCCTTTGCATCTCGGGTTTGGTCGAATTGGAGTGGGTCTTCAGAAAAGTTGTCGTGCAGTAGCAGCTCTAGAATTGGGTTCGGTTCGGTCACCCATGCTCGGTTCGGTTCGGTCATCCATGCTCGGTTCGGTTCGGTCACCACCTTCCTCTGGGTTCGGGTCCTTCTCCTTGTCTTCTTTCATTCGATTCGGGTCGGGTACTTCGCTCCGGGTCGGGTCGGGGTCCTCCTCCAGGTCGGGTCGGGTGTCCTTCCTTCCAGCGCTCCGATCCGCCCCCTTATTTCTTCACGTATTCCGATCCGATCCCTGCATCTCCAAGTCGATCCGATCTGGCCTCCAATCACTCTTCCGATCCGATCCGCTCCGCTCCCTAGCTTACTCCGATCCGATCCCCTTGTCCACTCCAACTCTAAGTAAACAGCCTTCCTTTTTGCCAAGCCTTCTCCAGCGACAAGTTCCAATCCAGTTCGAATCTCCTTGGTCAGTTCACAAATCCGATCCGACCCCCTTTCCTCCGATCCGAACCGGTTCGGAACCTGCACACTTCTGAAATTTTCCAGCAAGCTCTCTACGCCATTCGACGACGTTTTCGACCAATTTAACTATTCTAATCAATCATGAAACATACCAGAGAGTCATAGCAACATGTAATAGCAACCACAAACAGCAACCAACAATTCAAATGAGTCAAAATGGATCGAAGGTAGCTAAAACTTCATATTTTCCCTTAAGCACTCTTAATCATGCCTAAGCATACTATTAGCAAAACACATCGAAATTATCTCAAATTTCTAACAGAGCCTTAAAACATTATTTTAGAATTTTAAGAATTTTTCCAGAATTTATTTACGTATAAATTCGCTAATCTTCACTAATTACCCTTAATTAACCGTAATTAGTGTCAAAATGATGCTATCACTCACCTTGGCCACAAATGAAATTCTCAGAACTGAAACTCCTCTGATTTGGGGCGAATACTGATGTCTAACAGCAGCTCTAACCTTGCTTTGGTGCTTTTTCTCCTTAATTTGGTGTTGCTAAGCCTAATCTTCAATTAGAGAGTGATTTGGGGTGTTTTAGATGTAGGAGGCCATTACTAAGGTCTCAAGGAGGTTTGTGGCGGCTCAAAACTGAAATGAAAGTGATAACCTAACCCTAATCAGTCCTCCTATACCTCTAAACCCGAAATTCCCCTTGGGCCTAACTGCTAACCACCCGGTTAAGCCCAATTAAGCTGTCTTTCACCATCTGAAACTTGTTTCAGCCATATCTCCCAAACGGTGAGTCCGTTTGGCTAATGTGACCACTCTACGGAAAGAGAAACTATCATTCAAAGCCAATGGAAGTGGTTTCAGGTCAAAATTCATTTCCAGTCAAAAGTTATGGCCAAAACAGTGCCAACTAGGGGTAAAATGGTCATTTAAAAATCGAGAAAAATCATGAACATGGGAAATGACCCCAATAGTCGTCTCCCAAAGTTACATGACCATACGACTTCGTATGTGGAAGAAATAAATATTCTACGATCCTATGATGCGCAGAATGCGGGTCGTTACACTCTCCCCCCCTTAAGAAATTTCGTCCCCGAAATTCCTTAACCCCAAAACTTACACAGGATCCCGCATGCCTAACACCCACATACAACAATCAAACATGCAAAGCAAGCAAACAAGTCTATCCTAGCATGCGGAAAACTAAATCGCTAATAAAATCTTACCAGACAAAGAGTTCTGGATACTTCTTCCTTATGTCCTCTTCTGTTTCCCAAGTACAATCATTCTCGTCTTCGCTCCACTGTACCTTGGCTAGCTTCACCGACTTCCTTCGAAGTTGCTTCATGTCGTGTGCGACAATACGGGCCGGCTTGCGGTTTCCAACCGCCTCGGGTTCTACTTCGAAGTCTTCCAACTGATCAGGTGAGATAGTCATATCTGAGTCGTGAACGAACTTCCTTAGTTGGGAAACATGAAATACGTTGTGAACTCCCGCCATCTTCTCTGGTAAGTCAATCCTATATGCCAAATTCCCGACTAGTTCAAGAATAGGGAATGGGCCAACAAATCTTGGTGCTAATTTACCTCTCCTGCCAAATCGTATTACGCTCTTCAACGGAGAAATCTTGACAAACACCAAGTCACCAACGGAGAATTTTAAGTCTCTTCTTCTCTTATCAGCATAACTCTTCTGCCTATCTTGGGCTGCCTTCATTCGTTGCTGAATGATCTTGATTTTATCTGAAGTTTCCCTCACCACATCTGGTCCAAGCATAAACTTCTCGCCAGTTTCTATCCAACATGATGGTGAGTTGCACGGTCTTCCATACAAAGCTTCAAATGGAGCCATACCGATACTGGATTGGTAGCTATTATTATATGCAAACTCTACTAGATGCAAATGGTCATCCCATGATCCTCCAAAATCCAATATACATGCTCTCAAGAGATCTTCCAAAATACGGTTCACCCTCTCCGTCTGACCGTCGGTCTGAGGATGATATGCGGTACTGAGATGTAACTCTGACCCTAGCGCCTCTTGCAAGCTCCTCCAAAACTCACTAGTGAACAACGGGTCTCGGTCGCTCACAATGCTTTTAGGTACTCCATGAAATCTCACTACCCACTTCATATACAATTCTGCTAACTTAGCTGTCGTTCTAGTCGATTTGACTGGTATAAACCTTGCACTTTTAGTCAGTCGATCTACAATTACCCAAATGCTGTCATATCCCGATCTAGTCCTTGGTAATCCATCGATGAAATCCATCGAGACTTGCTCCCATTTCCATTCGGGAATTTCTAAAGGCTGCAACAGCCCACTAGGCTTCTTTTGCTCGGCTTTTACTAGCTGGCAATTCATGCACTTGGATATAAACTTCCCAACATCTCTTTTCATCCCTTCCCAGTAGTAGGTCTGCTTCATATCTCTATACATCTTATTACCACCGGGGTGTATAGTCAGCTTTGAGTGATGACATTCTCTAAGCACTTCATCTCTCAATCCATTGACATTGGGTACAACAAGCTTTCCATTCTTTCTAAGCCATCTATCTCGATCAAGCCCATACTTGTTCATCTCCTCATCGATTCCCATCTCTAACTTGGAGATGATTTCCAATAAGTTAGGATCGTCCCTCTGACTAGAGCCGATCCGCTCAATCAAAGTGGGTCTGATCGTCAAACTTGCTAACAATTCTGGATCCAATTCGCACTTTGGTCTGAAATCAAACCCCGCGATAAACTCCAGTTGCTTCCATTCAAGGAACATAGCCCCTAAGCTGGCATGTCTTCTACTCAATGCATCAGCCACCGCATTGCCCTTTCCCGGTGTGTATGCGATGTCAAAATCATAGGAAGCTAAGAACTCTAACCATCTCTGCTGACGGAGATTTAAATCCTTCTGGGAGAATAGATACTTCAACGACTTATGATCTGTAAACAGCTCAAATCTTTCTCCCAAGAGATAGTGTCTCCACATCTTTAACGCGAACACGATCGCTGCCAATTCTAAATCATGGGTAGGGTATCTTCTCTCGTGCGGTTTCAATTGCCGACTTGCATAAGCTACAACCCTACCGCCTTGCATCAATACAGCACCCAGCCCGGTACCACAGGCATCCGTGTATACCGTCATCTCTTCATCCCCCTTAGGAATGACTAACACTGGTGCGCTTGTCAACTTGTCCTTTAGACTTTTAAATGCATTCTCGCACCTCTCATCCCAGACAAAAGCTTGATTCTTCTTGGTCAACTGGGTCAATGGTGCTGCTATCTTGGAGAAACCTTGGATAAACTTACGATAATATCCCGCTAATCCCAAGAAACTTCTTACATCTGTTGCATTCTTGGGCATAGGCCAATCTTGTACCGTAGCCACCTTTGCTGGGTCCACGGCAATACCACTCTCTGATACAACATGGCCCAAGAACCTCACTTCCCTCTTCCAGAAGTGACACTTAGAAAACTTTGCTTTCAATTGGTGTTTTCTCAACACCTCCATCGCTACTCTTAAATGTTCCTTGTGTTCCTCCTCTGTCCTCGAATAGACCAAAATATCATCAACGAACACAAGGACAGACTTATTCAGCTGATCTCTGAATACCCTATTCATAAGGTCCACAAAATATGCCGGGGCATTAGTCAGCCCAAATGGCATAACCAACCATTCATAAAACCCAGACGGCGTTCGAAATGCCGTTTTAGCTATACTCTCAGCTTCCACTCTAAGCTGATGGAAACCTGTCGCGAGATCCAACTGAGAAAATACCCTCGCGCCACTCAACTGATCAAACAAATCATCTATCCGCGGTAGAGGATACTTGTTCTTCCTCGTCACTTTATTCAACTCGCGGTAGTCTACACACAAACGAAGGGAACCATCCGCCTTGGTAGCAAACACAACTGGTGCTCCCCATTCAGAAACACTCCTTCTGATAAATCCCTTCCTCAAAAGATCGCTGACTTGCACCTCGAGCTCTCGCTGCTCCCTTGGTGCCATACGACGAAGTGGCATCACTATAGGTCTGGCATCTTTTACCAAATCGATACGGAACTCAATCTCTCGGTGTGGTGGGAGTCCGGTCACTTCTTCGAAAACATCCGGATACTGGCCAACCACGGGCAAACCTGACAACTCACTATGCGGAATGTCGAGGGAGTTTAGAAAACTAGCCAATACCCCCTTACTGGGTAGACCACCAAACACTATCCTCCGCCCATCATCTGCTCTAGCTGTCACCAAAAAGCCCTCACAGTCTACCACCACCCCGTATCTTTGGAGCCAATCTACTCCCAAAATAATGCCAAACCCAGTAAAGCCCAAAACAAAGCAATCACAAACAAACATGCATCCATGACTCGATAGAACCACATTACGACAAATCATGCTAAGGCTAGTTGAACCACCAATCGGGTTCGTCACTACTAAAGGTCTATCGACAATCTCGGGCTCCAATCCCAACCTATCTACCAGGTCACTAGATATGAAAGAACTGGAAGCTCCGGTATCAAACAAAACTCTAACAGGAACATCATAAACAGAAAGCATACCTTGAATGACGACATTCTTTCCCTTCTCCGCCGCAGTTGGGGCATCCGACGAAGAAGGAATAGCATTAAGAGCATATGCTTTCACCATTTGCTTTTCCTTAGGGGGCTGGGGACACTTGTCCTTGTGATGTCCCAATTGGCCACAATTGAAGCACTTCCTATCTGCTGGCTTGGCCCGACAATTACTAGCATAATGGCCCTTCTTACCACAGCTGAAGCACTCCACATCTTGCTTATTCTTTTTCTTCTGGCCATCCTTAGCCTGATTCTGCTTTCTCTTATTCTGAGAACCACCTTTGCCTCCACCACTAGCTTGTGGCTTTGGCTCATCTGCGGATGCAACCTCAGTCTTTGGCTTAGGGTAGAGACTTTCTGACCTTAACGCTTTCCCCACAATCGATTCAAACGTCTCATCGATGTGGTTAATAAGTTTTTCCCCCAAGTACGGATCCAAACCAGTTATGAATTTCTCATTCTTCTTCTCGGCAGTATCAATAAGAGATAACCCATATTTTGACAAAGTGTCGAACTCAGCAATATAATCAGAAACTGCCCTTCCATTCTGCTTGAGTTCCAAGAATTTCTTAAACAGCGCTGACTTCTGAGCCGCTGGGATGAACTTCTCACTAAAGCGAACCTTAAACTGCTCCCAAGTAATCTGATCTTCGGGAGTAGCTGCCTTTATAGCATTCCACCAATTCATTGCCCGCCCTTGCAGCTGACGGGACGCTAGCTTTCTCTTCATCGCATCCTCGATACCCAAATCCTCGAAGATACGTTCGCAACTATCCAACCAATCTTGAACATCCGTAGCCGATTCCGTTCCGTGGAACGGCTTCCCTCCAAGGCTAGTATAATCCTTATTCAGCTTGGCGAAGTCGACTCTTGGCGCCTGCACTATTGGACCATCACCATTTCCATCATTGGGAGCTGCCCTCTGAACATCTCTAAGCATCTCTCTCATGAGGTCAGTAAACATCGTCCTCATGTCAGCAGCATTCCCATTATTGGCTCCCCTACCGGTACCTCTAACATATCGGCTCATCGTCAATCTGAAAAAGAAAATGATTAACGATTCCATAGTGGTGCCAGTGCAGTGCGACTTCATTCTTATACTACTAATAGTATATATATAGCTTTTGAAAACCAAAATAATTACAAATACGCTCTCTCGTATACGTATACTATCTCTCCCTGATAACTTCCCTAGGTTAACTACGCAACCTAGAGCTCTGATACCAAGTGTGACGGCCCGCCTCGCACCGGCCTGCATTTCCTTCAGAAGTGCGCTGTACACATGCCTGACTAGCACAAGACGGTCGTCATAAGAAAGAAAAGAAGGGAATGAACTAATCAAAGAACCTGTAGAATGTCTCACAGCGCATGGAATAAAATATAATAATAATGTACTTGACATAAAACAGGCGAGACAGTGCATAAGCTGATAACTAAAACCAACATCAATCTCAAAGCAGCGGAAATCCAAATACAGCTTATTACAATTTTCCAAATTTACTGTCTCTAAACAAAAGAAAGCTGAAATAGAAGATACACCAACAATGCCCAAGCAGTGATCTTCAACAACACAGGGAGAATACTAAATATATATATATCGTGGAAGCCTCCTGCTCGTCTCCGGATCATCTACCCGTGCATCACCAGCTAACCTGTCTCTAGTCTGCTCGTGTGAGCACCCAGAGTAATAAGAGGAGACATAAAACTCTGGGTCAGACATAAAGCCTGGTATGAGCGATAAGCATCTAAACAGAATAATAACAGGTATACTAAACCATACCTGAACCTGGACCTGCAACCAAAGAGTTAGTACCACATGCCGTACAATACTCCAAGGTGCCAAAATAAATAGTGTAAGAATACGGGGGTGGGGTGTGCATGTCAAAATGATAGCAAACAAATCATCCATAGCAACCATCCTCGCATCTCTCACTCAGTGCGTAAAGCGTACGACATCTACCACTTTGGAACACTAGACAAACTGAGGCAACGACGAATCCCGACTTGTAGAAACCCTGCTGTGACCAAGCCAAACACTTGGAGTCATGACCAAACATTTCAATGACCCACTTCATTGGTCATAGCCCTTGGTTCTACCAATGCCATAATGGCCCTGAATCCGCCTTCGTACCTCCTACCATAGTGGTCCAAAGCTATAGGTGTCGATAACTCCTTAGCACGCGTCCCGCAGCAAAGCCCAACCATGAAGCGAACTCGTTGATTCCCATCTGAATCCTGAGCTCTAACTTCTCATTTGGACTTCCTTTGCATCTCGGGTTTGGTCGAATTGGAGTGGGTCTTCAGAAAAGTTGTCGTGCAGTAGCAGCTCTAGAATTGGGTTCGGTTCGGTCACCCATGCTCGGTTCGGTTCGGTCATCCATGCTCGGTTCGGTTCGGTCACCACCTTCCTCTGGGTTCGGGTCCTTCTCCTTGTCTTCTTTCATTCGATTCGGGTCGGGTACTTCGCTCCGGGTCGGGTCGGGGTCCTCCTCCAGGTCGGGTCGGGTGTCCTTCCTTCCAGCGCTCCGATCCGCCCCCTTATTTCTTCACGTATTCCGATCCGATCCCTGCATCTCCAAGTCGATCCGATCTGGCCTCCAATCACTCTTCCGATCCGATCCGCTCCGCTCCCTAGCTTACTCCGATCCGATCCCCTTGTCCACTCCAACTCTAAGTAAACAGCCTTCCTTTTTGCCAAGCCTTCTCCAGCGACAAGTTCCAATCCAGTTCGAATCTCCTTGGTCAGTTCACAAATCCGATCCGACCCCCTTTCCTCCGATCCGAACCGGTTCGGAACCTGCACACTTCTGAAATTTTCCAGCAAGCTCTCTACGCCATTCAACGACGTTTTCGACCAATTTAACTATTCTAATCAATCATGAAACATACCAGAGAGTCATAGCAACATGTAATAGCAACCACAAACAGCAACCAACAATTCAAATGAATCAAAATGGATCGAAGGTAGCTAAAACTTCATATTTTCCCTTAAGCACTCTTAATCATGCCTAAGCATACTATTAGCAAAACACATCGAAATTATCTCAAATTTCTAACAGAGCCTTAAAACATTATTTTAGAATTTTAAGAATTTTTCCAGAATTTATTTACGTATAAATTCGCTAATCTTCACTAATTACCCTTAATTAACCGTAATTAGTGTCAAAATGATGCTATCACTCACCTTGGCCACAAATGAAATTCTCAGAACTGAAACTCCTCTGATTTGGGGCGAATACTGATGTCTAACAGCAGCTCTAACCTTGCTTTGGTGCTTTTTCTCCTTAATTTGGTGTTGCTAAGCCTAATCTTCAATTAGAGAGTGATTTGGGGTGTTTTAGATGTAGGAGGCCATTACTAAGGTCTCAAGGAGGTTTGTGGCGGCTCAAAACTGAAATGAAAGTGATAACCTAACCCTAATCAGTCCTCCTATACCTCTAAACCCGAAATTCCCCTTGGGCCTAACTGCTAACCACCCGGTTAAGCCCAATTAAGCTGTCTTTCACCATCTGAAACCTGTTTCAGCCATATCTCCCAAACGGTGAGTCCGTTTGGCTAATGTGACCACTCTACGGAAAGAGAAACTATCATTCAAAGCCAATGGAAGTGGTTTCAGGTCAAAATTCATTTCCAGTCAAAAGTTATGGCCAAAACAGTGCCAACTAGGGGTAAAATGGTCATTTAAAAATCGAGAAAAATCATGAACATGGGAAATGACCCCAATAGTCGTCTCCCAAAGTTACATGACCATACGACTTCGTATGTGGAAGAAATAAATATTCTACGATCCTATGATGCGCAGAATGCGGGTCGTTACAAAAGTAATGCGTAAAAAGCACCACATATGATCTCTATTTTCTGATTAAAAAACTAATCTTAGTATAAAAAAATATTCTGAACCTAATGGGACAGGTTTCATCGAATTCTGACACCGTTTGAAAAAAATTCCTTTATAAAACTAGAAATAAACACGCATTTAAATTTTCCATGATCACTAAATAAATCTGATCAACTTGAAACCTTGAAATCCTATAATAATTAATTAATACGATCCCAACGGCACTAGTTTCGTTGCATTATGAGACTGTTTTCCTGGTAGGCTATTTATACGCACACCGCAATGCCATTTTGGACACCAAATTTCTCGGACTTCAAAAATAGCAAACTATATACCTATCCTGACTATAATCGACGATACGAACTCAACAGAACTAGTTTCATGGCTTAATTTGATCGTCTGCTCCAGTTACACCCAAATATCTCTTTATTGAATTAATTACGCGCTATATAAAATGAACTGGTGTTTACGGCTACCGTGGTCAGGTTTACCACGCAATTTGATTTTGTTACAATAATTTGATAATATGGTTCCAATGAAACTAATTTCATCGAAAAAAGAGACTGTTTGCAAAAATGGCTATTTTTAACGCTTATATAATATTGATTGAAATATTATATAAATTCCAAATAAATTAAATAAAATAAAAATAAATTATTTTTATCATATATATCCAAGCAGAATATATATACAATTTCCCATATAATTTACACAACTTAATATCGTCAATTTTGAGTTAAATAATTTAAATTTCCCTATTTAAATATATTAATTAACGCTATATTTTAATAGCAATTTCCATAGAGACTATTTCAAAAATTGAATTGGACATATTTAACAATCTATAACATGAAATCTAAATTTTTCTCTTCCATGTGAAAATTATCATCAACACGGTTCCAATGTTTCTTGTTTCACAGAAATCGGACTTATATCGGATCCTGTATATTCCGTTGAAGTTCAAAACTCCATATTACGAACTGCACACCATTTTCAAGCTCGGTTATATAAAATATAAATTTATAATGTTCATACTTCGTTTAAATAACGATTTAAAAATTAAAATCCGTTAATATTCCAAATATAATATTTAAAACAAATAAACAAATAAAATATTTACTGTAAAAAATACGGGTCATTACATTCTTCCCCCCTTAAAATAATTTCGTCCTCAAAATTGCTAAGGTAAGAAGAATGCTACAAATCCCATTAATTTCCAAATCCAATTTATTTTAAATAGAAAACCAATTTAATGCCATATATAAATATTTTCAAAAATATCGAAAATTTTCTAACATCTTAAATTCTCGAAAAATTTCAGTAGAGTCTCCCCTGTACGGAGTGACATCTGCGATATCGCAGGAACAAATAATATATATAAATCGACCCACACTGTCGGAAAAACAAAAACCAAAACCCAAAATTTATAATTTTTGCGTAGGCGTACCTTTTACGAGCGCTATTGAACATAATTGCCCAATATATATGTGCGATTTACTCAACCAATATCAATTTGCCTATCCATCGGCACCTGTACTTAACTCAATTCACATATAAGTGATAAATATATGAAATTCTGAGATAATATTTCACTAATCAACTGGTATAACTACACCAATTCCAAAATAAAACACACATCATCAACTCATTATCAAATACAGGGTTAAACCATAAATTCCATTTCATATGCAGTTTCATTCCAGTTTAATTATACCAAAAACTATTCTTCAGTTTATAATTCATTTAGCTCCATTAAATTGTTGATTACTCCATTCAAACAAACCATCATCCAATAACAAAACAATCCACTACCAACAACCAATATACCACCAACTCAATTGAATTCTCATTCAATATTAATATTTTATTTTGGTTTCATCGGTTCGAACATCAATTGATGAATGTCCAATTGATTACTATTTGATTATTATTTGTTCATCAAATTTCCAATTTAGTTAATTCAATTTTAATATCATGATTTATTTAATTTCCACTTAACAAAGTTAAGTTTCGGTTCAACTTTTCAATCCAATTTGAATTCCATCCAAATTATCTCAATAATTTGATAAAATTATCTCTTTTCTATGCAAAAATATAATTTGGACAAAATTATTTCATTTACCCTCTTTACAAAACAATACTGCATTTATCTACCAGTCCAATGCTTCTCAACATTTGAACCGATCAACAAACACAATACAAATCATTTGTATATAAAATTTACAATTACGCTCTCATATATATATATATATACACATTCAAACTCGATCTAGGGTCTTACTAACCCAATCTCTATCGAGTTACACCATAGAGCCAAGGTTATTACTAACCAATAGCTCTGATACCACTGTAACGAACAGGAATTTTCGGCCCCGGAAATCGACATAAATACCTTTACCGTATCTCATGCTGAACTTCCAAACACCAAAAACACTTGGACGTTATTAGAAAGAAATTAGAGGGTGAGATAACAAAGAAAGAAATATTAGAATAGAAGAAGAAAAAGAAGAACCAACACAACACTGAATCAGAGTCTCACATCGCAGCGGAACAAAATATAATACAGAAATAAAACTTTATTAAGAGCTTTTGAAAATACTTACAATATCGGAGTACATCAACATCTCTGGATAGTTATAAAAAATCTGTCCTATATACAACACACAGCGGAATATTAGCTATATAATATCATACATCTGGACTCTTCCAACTCGTCTCTTCAAAGCATTCGATAACCTGAACCTGTACACCCCAGGCTAACCCGAGCATTTACAAAACACTGGGTCATTCTGGTGAACCAGAGTGAGAAAAAAACTCGCACAGTATTAAGGGTATCACACAACTTGATTTTTAAAGTCAAAATCTTTTTGAAAGAAAAGGATAATCGTAAGACCAAATCCACACATAAATACGGATGGTTTTTACCTTACGATAACCCAAACATTTTCGAAATCAATATCTTTTCTGATATTATAATAGTGTCTAAATACAAGTAAATATCAATCTAGTGGAATGCTTGCATCTCACGCTCCACATATATAGTATATAATCAAAACCGCGGGCGCTTATTGGAGATTGAATACCGACCATGACAAGGTATGGGACCACCTGCCGATAGTGTATCTCTAGAGGCGAATACACTGGGTTCAACAAGAACGTCTTGCAACCCGACCCTCACAAGACCGACCACTCATTTCGCTTGAGTGTGTCGAATGTATATCACCAACGGTTGGGCTCAAACCACCGTTTCCCGAAAAGGGACAACATCGAAATAGATTGAAGGAGCAAAAAGGATTTTCTCTAAATAGGTGATTATACACCCTAATGGGAGCGACCCACATAGCCATGCTGCCTGCCCGATTTTTGTCATTTCCCGGTTGATGAGGCTTGAGGTTATAATTGACTGTTGGGATATGTGGTCACCATTCACTTTGACTGCCACATCGTCAGATCCATCAGATATCACTAATTGACATCCACAAAAATACTCTGGTCGTTAAGCAAAGAGAAGTGCCCTACTTCGCCACTAACAGAAATACGTTTGTATAAATCAGCGTATGTGATTCCTTTGGAAATACTCTGTAAGACATTCGTCCATACAAGTCATCCAGGAACAGGATGAACCAAAGGTACTCTCCTACTGCATCCAATAAGGGAATCACCCCATGGATCAGTAGCGAGTAGTCCTTGCAATCCGTAGATTTCAATCACGACAGAATCACAGTTTATCTCTGGCCGCTAAACAAGAGATTATTAGTGGTTCTTCCGTGTAATGAAGATCTATGGTCTTTAATGCTCCATCTCGATCATCTTCTGATATTTTGACGCATTTGCTGGTCGAAATGGTTTTCGAATATAAATTCGATCCTGGTCTTTCCGTATCAACAATCATATTGGACAGATTTGATAGTTGGTCATTTAACTATCAAAATAAACAGTGTTTCAATCATGACAACCCAATGAGTTCACTGGTTTAGTATTCAGCACTACTTGGCCTTTTAATTAAAAACAAATGTAAATTCAAAACTCTTAAATATTTCGATATTATGAATATAGCTTTTCGCTTCTTATTTATCCTAGATTATACTTTAAACAAATTCATTTTTTTATATATCCAGTTTTTCTACTTTCACTTTCAAAACATTAACCACATATTTATCTAATATTGGAAAATCTATCAAATTATTACTCGTAAACAATCGTTGTGAAATATCATTAATTTCAATACTTAAGAACAAAACCCAACGCTTATTCTAGTAGAGTAAAACTTCAACTTTACATTTCCTTTCCAACTCAAACATATCGTTATATTTTCACACCGCCCCTTTTTATTTTCATTTTGCTTTGGAATCATCCTTATAAATGTTGTTCTCTACATTTTTACCCAATTTCATTATTATTTCTTTAATGGAAATGATAAATTATTTCTAACCACTTTACTATTACAACTAATATCATCCTCAGATAATTCCGATGTCGTTCAAGTTGGGTTATTTAATTACCTCTCAGAACTTGATCAACAACGTTCATATCTTCAGATAGATACAAGTTGTAATCCAATATTTCATTCCAATATCCACACAAATTCCATTTAACTATTTTATTCAAATACAGTTTCATAAAACCTTCTTATCTTTTGAAAATCTCTTTCTCAGGTATAACCATTATTCCTTAATATAATCATTAAGTAATTTCTTATAAAGCACCACTTTTTAACCTTTACCTTTTTTAAACCAATCCGTTTTATAATTCGGATTTGTTTATCAAATCCTATGATCCACTTCTTTACCCAAATTCACATTTACCAATTCCTTTCCAAATCCATTCAACAATTACACCCTTGAAATTCTTATTTCAATTTCCCAATTTTACTTAACCCCATTATTCAGTAACGTTAATTTCAAATTAATGCTTTACCACCTAACCTCTTGTATAATTTTATTTATAACATTTTGGTTTAATACCTTTCCATCTCATTTCCTTTTTTCTAGATTCGAATATTAGGTAAACATTTTATTCAAGCTATCGTATCCACTTGAAATTCCTTTTATAACTTCATTATAAAATTTTAGGTTTTAAATACAAAACCCGTACATAAACTCCTTTCACCAATCAATTGGTTTTCATTTCCATTTCGGTTACTTTTAAATGAATTTCAATTATAATGTAATTCCCTAAATTATTACTAATTAAAATAATAATTTACTTCAATAATTAACCATTTCCGTAGTTAATATCTTTATTAACTAAAGTAAATAATAATTTCCTTTTTAAAACTTATTAAAATTAAAACCATATTCATTAACTATTCTATTAGATTAATTCAAAAAAAACTAATTAAATAACCAATTCCAATTAAAAGCGGTCAATTTAGTCCACTCATAAAACAGTTATTTCATTAACCGATTCTAATTCGTTTTCCCTTTAAATTAATTATCAATATAATTAATTTAAATAAATTCCATTTAATTATTTCTTAAAACAATTATCCAAATTTAACAATTCGGTTACTTTTTTCCCCATATGTTTTTAAATTTGATTAACATCAGAATTTACCTTATTAAATAAATAAATAATTAACCAATTAAATAATAAACAATAAATTTTATTTCCTTTTAATAATCTATTATTTAAAATAATATATTTCAAAATCCATTTTCAGTTATAAAATAAATTTTATAACTTCAATTCTATCGATTCACCTGACGGTAAATCAATATAAAAAAAATTATTTTTAGACCATTTACTGCCGATTACTTAACCAATATTGTCCATTGGTCAAAACAAAACAAAGGTTGAATTTTTAGCCAATGATTAATAATCAAATCGATCACTCAATCATGACAGTTCATATATGATAATATGAAAATAAATAATATATTTGAGGAATCCCGTTGGATCCCTCCAACCTGTTCTGCCCTGTATCAAACTGGTTATCACAAATCAGATTATTCAATTCCATTTAACTGATAATTTCTATAATAGCAAATAACGACCATGTAACATCAATAAACCAACAAAACAATTCAAACAATTCGAACAATTAAACACGTTTATAAACAAACGTGACCAATAAGGTAACTTACCTCTATTGGAACCAACCGTTAGAATAACGATTTGGTATTTCACTGAAATTAAACGACGGTTTAATTTCATCAGTTAAATCAACAAATAAATATATAATTAGCAACTAGTCAACCATTGGCCAGCAGAGCACACAAAATCAAAACCCAATTTATATAAAATATAAATGGGTAAAACTGAGTGAGTTTAACTCACCTTGATCTGATTCCATTGTTGATTACAGTTAAATTAAATAGTCGTTTGATTTTAACTGTAAATTTCTGGTTGGCTCCATCCCATTCAAAATAGTTCTTGAATGTAGAGTTCAGCAATACGGTCACCGCGCTTCTTATTTGGTTCAATTCTGATAACACAGACATGAGTTATAATAGTATAAGTTCATCGTTTAATTTAATATAATTCATTATTTTAACTACTCACTAATTTATTTAATTAATTCAATTACTTTGTTCTTAAGAGTTAACGGCCAAACAGTTTTCCTTCTGGCTTTGTTTAGAGTGCGGACCTGTTGCAAGCCCTGGCACGAATTATAAATATTATTAGCTCAACAATCTAATTAAATCATTAACTTTTAATTAATGTTATAATAATTATGTTATTAACTAACATCAAGCTCGATAACAACGGTTTCACCTTGCTGCTACTTTACTACATTATTGGGTTAGTCTTTAAATAGGGACTTGTCATCTTTAGACTTCATCCCTTCTGGTTTTTGGTTCCTTAGTTTAATATTAACACATCAGACCAATTTAAAAACTTCTAGCATGTTCTCGTCCCAGGCCTTCAATACACGGCTACAAAAAATAAGTCTTCAGTTAATACAATATATTTGTCAATTAAAGTCTTAATAAGGGTTACTTAATACGTTCCTTATAATATTAACCAGCCGGGCTTTGTTTAATCCCTTCTTCCAATACCAATCGGAAGAGCTTCTCCACGCCTGCAACAACGTATGATATGGGTTACTACATTTTTATTTATGTATAATAATAACGAATCATATTAAAATAAGTAAATATGGGATTTACGTTGGTTAGCAATTGTAACACCCCGTAATTTTATAACATTAAAATTCACAAATTAAAGTATACTTAATTTTTAGAAAAGAATTAAGTGAAATGGGTTGCGCAGAGAAATATATATATATATTGATATATATATATATATATATATATATATATATATATATATATATATAAATTAAAAATTAAATAAATAAATATGCAAAAAAGTTCAAAACAGCGAATTGGGAGGGGGGAATGACCGAACCGGCCCATTTTTGAGGTCGACCCGAGCCTTGCTGGGTCGACTAGGGGTTAATCCAGGGTGTTTGGCTGTCAACCCGTGGGCCGATTCGCTCAAATGCAGATTTTGCATTTGGTTGGTTCTCATGGTTCAGGGTTAATCTAATGGTCCTAAATAACTTCCTACACCTATAAATACATCCTAATGCTAACCCTAAACCTAATTAAAATTGAAACTAAAGTCGTTATGCCGTCGCCATGGAACTCAGTGTAGCCGCCGCCAACTAAAGAGGAAGATAGCTAATCAATTCAACCTAATTCAAGCTTAGAGCTTCAACAACGAATCAACTAACGTCGCTACAACAATTCTGCATCAAGTTTGATCAATTGTTCATAATTCTTTAACCACGAAAGGCAAGTTTGATTTCTCTAATCAAGATAATTATTAAATTAAGTAAGATTAGATATAATTGTGGATTATATGGATATGATGTGAATTATTGACCGTATGATATGATTATGTTGTTAAATTGTGATGTTATCATACATGTTGTAAAGTTATGATCTATGTTGTAATTCTATGATTGGCTTATGTATAATCAAATCATCATGTTGTTTAAATGCTAGTTTGGTTATGTTGATTCATATGATAGATCATATGTATGTATGCAAGTTTAGATGTTGATTTAGACATAAATCACATGCAAGTTAGTAAAGATTATGGCATCTATTTTAGATCAAAAGTTAGGCTATGACATGTATGAGTTATATGCTAAATCTTTACATGCTCGTTTATATGTTTAGAGGTAAATTTACACCATTGTTATGTTGCATAAATCACATATGCAAGTTTATATAAAAATATGAGTTTGGAATATGAATCATGTTATGCAAGTTTGTGGTTATTGCCTATGTAAATTTTGTGATGAAAATCTTATTCATAACATGCAGGTTCATACCATTTAGGCCTATGTTTAGATCTATGATTTTATGCAAGTTATGTGGTAAATTCTCATATGCAAGTTAGGCCTATTTTGTATGTTATGTAAATATGTGGTGTTTTTTCCTTTTTCATGTGTTAGACTATTTCTTAGTCTATCATATATTCTATGCGAACGGACGCCGCGGGGGTTATGGGAAAAATATTGATTATGTTAATAAATGTGAATTGGCATGTAATAGCCTTAAAAGAGGCATATATGTAAATTGAGATATTAATTGGCAAAGTGATATATGGACATAATTAATGTGAATTATGGTCATAAAGATAATTGGAATTTTATTAACATATTTGATTAGGAATAATTAATCCAAATATGGGATGAAAGTATTGATTATGTTAATAAATGTGAATTGGCATGTAAATGAGGCATATAACGAATTTGAGATATTAATTAAGGTGAATTGCCTTAAAAGGCGAAAAATTTAATGAAGGCATTAATTGGAAAATTAATGTGTAGTAATGGACATAGTTTAATTATGGACATAGATTAATTTGAATTTGAATAGGGATATTAAATATTGGGAATTGGCACAAATGCCTAAAAAGGCATGAATTTAATTTGAGATGTAAATTGGTACAATTTATGTACCATAAATAGTGGACATAATTAAGGTGACAAATTTATACATAAATAAATATGGAAATGATTTGTAATTTGAATAGGGAAAGTAATTCAAATATTGGGGGAAATTAGTTATGTATAATTAATTGCCTAAGACACGAGGTTGGACTCATTTGTGGTGTAAGACTGCCCGGACCCGCCCGGCAAATCCAGCAGCCACAAATGGTAGCCCAATGTGAGAGGTCAAAGGCCCAAACTAAATGCGTAACAATTGTATGGACCCGAGGTTAGGCTCGTTTGTGGTGTAAGACTGCCCGGACCCGCACGGCAAATCCAGCAGCCACAAATGTCAGTCTAATGTGAGAGGTCCTACAGGGATTACGATAGTAATAAATTAAGAAACACTTAACCAAAGTAAATATGTAGTGGGACATGAGGGGGTTAAGTGGGTGCCTTGGGTGGCATGAGGAATCTAGTGGGTGACATGTGGGTGACATGAGGATGTCATGAGAAATACGATTAGAAAAATGGAGTAATTTGAATATAAACAATTATGACATGTAATTCAAATTATTGGATAAAATAGGTATTGACACCTATGAAGGGAAAGGTTTTAATTAATTGATTAATTAATTAAAAATGGACATGGTAAATGAAATGGACTACTTAACCAAATCTGATCCCTAGGGATTGTAAGAACTTAAGTTTAAGTTGGGGGTTAAGTAAACTGGGTTATACGGAATGAGTGGGTTAAGTAAATCTTGGGTAGGTGGGTAATATTAGTACATATAGGCCCACAAACTTAACCGTAAATTAATATGTCTGAACCAGTGAGAGGGTTAAATAAATCTTGGGTAGGTGGGTAATATTTGTGTATATAGGCCCACAGACTTAACCAATACAACCTGTTAATTAAACAAAAGGGTGAGACTAGGTTAAATTAGAAAACACTTAACCAAATTTATACATGTAAGTGGACATGGGGTTAAGTGGGATGTATTAGAGGGGACCAAGCCTAGGTGGGAAGCTTGGTGGGGGCCCTTTTCAGTCCAGTAGCCCATTAAGTATCTTTGTGAGCTTGACCCAAGTTGAGGACGGGACACGCCTACTGGGCCTGATTGTTAGAGGCCAAAATGGGTTAGCGGTGGCAACGCAAGTCCAACGGGGTCATGTGCGTGCGTGGGCCCGGGCTGGTAGGTAAGACGTTGTTGCATCGTGTAGGTATAAGCCGTGCATCCTTAAGTTGTATTGGGTTGCCACTTTAAGGGAGTGATACACCCAACTGTGGGACCAGCATGGGTATCTACGAGTTAGGGAGCCGATCGAATGGGGCAGGGTAGTGGGTACATCTAGTGGAGATAGGAGCAGACGGCACCTATGTAGTCAGCTAGGGGTACACGAAGCTACCATTATTCATTAATCATTAAAGGGGTACACCTAGTGGAGATAGGAGCAGGCGACACCTATGACGTCAGCTAGGAGTACATGGAATTACCATTGAAGGGGTACATCTAGTGGGGATAGTGGGTACATCTAGTAGTACACGAAGCTATCATCATTCTACTTAGTCAAGAGGGATCAAGTTTCTAGAGTGACTAGTATGGGTGCAGTTAGTGTTAGTACAGTACAGTACGGTACAATACGGTAGAGTATAGTAATTACCCTATATTGATTACGCCTTTAACGTTATCTTTGCTCATCCTATTATTTTTGGTTGCTTGGTCTTGCCATTAAGTCACAGTCATTTCCTTATTTACCAAGCTTATGTCTTATCCTAGTTACTTTGATAATTATATTGTTGGAGTTATCAGACTTGCCAGACTTTATGTCTGACCCCCTTTGTTTCCACCTCTTTTCTTCCTTTTTTCCCCCAGGTTCTTACGGTGGGAAGCTTGATTTGGATCTCTTTGGGAGCACTTGGATTTGGATTGCTGAAGTAAAGCTCAACCTATCTCTTTTATGGCTATTTATGGGATTATGCTTTTTATATTATGCACTCTGATTTTGTCAAGATGGATATTATGTACTTGACTTTAGTCTTTGGGTTTTGGTGATGTAACCAAACATATTTACCTTCCGTTGCAATAAATAAAGTTTTAAATTTTCAAGTACTATTTCATATCTGTCTTGTTGTGATTTTCTGTTCTATATTCACTTAAAACGCTCCATAGAAGTTAATGCATTCCCTTTTGTGAGTGACATTAATGGACATAGGGTGTTACACGTGGTATCAGAGCTGAAGGTTACCAGAACAGATAAGATATTTTGAGAAACTATTTTTCAAAAGCATTTTTATAAAGAATACTTTCAAAAATATGTTTGTAGAAGAGTATTTTTAAAATAAAGGTTTGTTTTAAAAAACATAATCCCCAAGAGCCATATATCCTTCCTTCGACTCTCCGTTTTGAATCTCTTCCTCTTTCTCTTTTTTGGATTTCCCCTCTGCGTATAGATGCTTTTTCTAAGATGAACAGGGACTTCCATACGAAGGACGAAAAACCACTTCAAGGGACTTAGACGTTTGACGGGCTAGAAGTTAGTTCAAGGAAGTGGAGGGCTTGTTGATACCTTTAAGGTAGACGATGGGAGGAAGGTTCAAATAGCTGTTGGTTAATGAAGGACGAAACCTCATCTTGGTGGAAGGTCACGAATGGGGAATGTGAACAAGAAGGCTAGTAGTTATCCTTTTGGAGAAATAGGACACCTTATTAGGATTGTCCAAAGAGGCAAGGGCAAAGTACAGGATCTTCTGTAGGGTAGTTATATTCCCTCACGGCTGGTATACCTGATAGGGGTAGGACTGTCCAGGTAGAAATTTGGTTTCCTTTATCATCCTGTTCAAACTTTGTTTGATTCTGGCGCTTCATACTCGTTAGTATCTGCTTCGTTAGTTGAAAACACTGCACCTAAATACTAGTCTAGTTAAGGATCCCATCCTAGTCTCAAATCTTTTTGGTGGTTCGGCTCATCCTTCAATGGTTTGTCGGGAATTGAGAGTGTCTATCTTGGATGTTGGATTTGAATGAAACGCCTTCGTCCTTGGTTTCACGGGCTATAGTTTGATTCTAGGGGTGGATTGGCTACCCAGGCGGGGTGCCATCCTAGATAGTGAAAGGAGGGTAGTTAGACTATTGATTCATTATGGAAAGACCCTCATATTTCTTGTGACCCTAGGGGTTCAGTGACGTTTAGCTGTCTCGAATCTCTTGACGTATCCAACGGTGATTTGGAATCTTTTCATGTGGTCCGTGAGTATAGTGACGTCTTCGATGAAGTGCAGGGTTTACCTAGAGGCACGAGGTATTCGTGTGTTCCTAGGGGATAATGCAAAGTCAGTTAGGTGATTAGTGATGGTTTTGAAGCAAGACTATTGATTCCTTTATCACAACAAGTCGGTTAAGTGCCCAATTATTTGTTTTGCTAGTATCATCTCACGTAGACTGTCTGAAATCGGAGGAGGTATTCCTTGGGTGCTTATCTGATATTGGTTTAGGCCTTTGGGGCTTGTGCTTGGGGGATACCGAGTTTGAATAGGACGGCTTGCGTGGGAGATGGATAGTTGCGATGAGTTCACATGGATAGTATCTCGATAGATTTTGTTGATGGATTACCAAGATCGAGGAAGGGTAATACGGGGATTTGGGTTATAGTAGATAGACTTACTAAGAGCGCCCATTTTATTCCCGTGAAGAGTAAGAGGACTACTCCATGGTTAGCTTCTGTATACGTCCGAGAGATAGTTCGTTTGCATGGTGTTCCTTCTAGAATAGTAAGCGACCGCGATCCTATCTTCACTAGCGAATTTTGGAGGAGCTTACAAGAAGCGGTAGGGACTCAGTTATGTTTGAGCACCGCATATCATCCTTAGACGGATGATCAAACCGAGAGGGTGAATCGTATTCTAGAGGACCTTTTGAGGCTATGTATCCTAGACTTTGGGGGTACATGGGAAGAGCATCTTCCATTGGTGGAGTTCGCATATAATAATAGCTTTCAGTCTATCATTGGCATGGCACCTTTCGAAGCTCTTTATGGACGACCTTGTCGTTCACCTACACGTTGGTGGGAATCTACGGATAAGATCTTACTTGGGCCCGATATGATTAGAGAGATTTTGGAAAAGATTGATTTGATTCGAAGAAGGATGAAGGCAGCGCAAGATAGGCAGAAATCTTATGCGGATAAGAGGAGTTGCCTGAGAGACTTAGTGGTGTACACGACGTATTCCATGTATCACATTTGAGGAAGTGCTTACACGAGACCACGGAGGTAGTGGAGCCGAGCTTGCTTAGAGAGGTGGAAATAGAGCGTGATGCGACGATTCGACGAGCTCCTACATGCATTCTTGGGTCGGAGATCAAGAAGTTGAGAAATCGAGAGGTCAGACTAGTCAAAGTACAATGGTGAGACGATGAGAGTAACGCTACTTGGGAGACGGAAGAGAAGATGCGTTCATTGTACCCTTTTCTTTTCGAGGGTATGTCTTTTAATTTCTCCTTTATCGCTTAGCTTGTGCTTATCTTATCTTTAGTATGTCCTCTCGCTAGTATCTTTGACCTTCAGTTAGGGAAATCCTATGGTTGAAACATGTGTTTGAGACATGTTATGTATGATGGATGCAAAGTGGATGCAAGTGTTCGCTAGTGGTTGCTCGTGGATGCATATACACACTATTAGGCACCAGATCGGCTCAGTCACTTCATATTGCATATTGCATATATATGGATGTATTTAGTAAAATGGATGTATAATGGTTGTATTATCATATGGTTGCTGCATTCGGGTGGATGGTTGTGCACGCATATAGAATTAATATATATCATTAGGAATCTTTTGCATACATATTGAACGCATGGCACTATCATGAATTGCACTAAGGAGGTCGACTGAATCAGTAGACCGCCTAATTTTGCATTAGATATGGACATAAACACACACTGTGCATATAAACATTAAAGCATTAGAAGTCCTTTAAGGATAATGGATGCTGGTGTTTGATGGTTGAGTAGATGGACGATTAGATGGTAGGATATACATTCTTCTTGACTTGGAGATTTCGGGGACGAAATCCTTTAAGGAGGGGAGAATGTAACACCCTGTAATTTTATAACATTAAAATTCACAAATTAAAGTATACTTAATTTTTAGAAAAGAATTAAGTGAAATGGGTTGCGCAGAGAAATATATATATATATATATATATATATATTGATATTTATATATAAAAAAATTAAAAATTAAATAAATAAATATGCGAAAAAGTTCAAAACAGCGAATTGGGAGGGGAGAATGACCAAACCGGCCCATTTTTGAGGTCGACCCGAGCTCTGCTGGGTCGACTAGGGGTTAATCCAGGGTGTTTGGTTGTCAACCCGGGGCCGATTCGCTCAAATGCAGATTTTGCATTTGGTTGGTTCTCATGGTTCAGGGTTAATCTAATGGTCCTAAATAACTTCCTACACCTATAAATACATCCTAATGCTAACCCTAAACCTAATTAAAATTGAAACTAAAGCCTTTATGCCGTCGCCATGGAACTCAGTGTAGCCGCCGCCAACTAAAGAGGAAGATAGCTAATCAATTCAACCTAATTCAAGCTTAGAGCTTCAACAACGAATCAACTAACGTCGCTACAACAATTCTGCATCAAGTTTGATCAATTGTTCATAATTCTTTAACCACGAAAGGTAAGTTCGATTTCTCTAATCAAGATAATTATTAAATTAAGTAAGATTAGATATAATTGTGGATTATATGGATATGATGTGAATTATTGATCGTATGATATGATTATGTTGTTAAATTGTGATGTTATCATACATGTTGTAAAGATATGATCTATGTTGTAATTCTATGATTGGCTTATGTATAATCAAATCATCATGTTGTTTAAATGCTAGTTTGGTTATGTTGATCCATATGATAGATCATATGTATGTATGCAAGTTTAGATGTTGATTTAGACATAAATCACATGCAAGTTAGTAAAGATTATGACATCTATTTTAGATCAAAAGTTAGGCTATGACATGTACGAATTATATGCTAAATCTTTACATGCTAGTTTATATGTTTAGAGGTAAATTTACACCATTGTTATGTTGCATAAATCACATATGCAAGTTTATATAAAAATATGAGTTTGGAATATGAATCATGTTATGCAAGTTTGTGGTTATTGCCTATGTAAATTTTGTGATGAAAATCTTATTCATAACATGCAGGTTCATACCTTTTAGGCCTATGTTTAGATCTATGATTTTATGCAAGTTATGTGGTAAATTCTCATATGCAAGTTAGGCCTATTTTGTATGTTATGTGGATATGTGGTGTTTTTCCCTTTTTCATGTGTTAGAATATTTCTTAGTCTATCATATATTCTATGCGAACGGACACCGCGGGGGTTATGGGAAAAATATTGATTATGTTAATAAATGTGAATTGGCATGTAATAGCCTTAAAAGAGGCATATATGTAAATTGAGATATTAATTGGCAAAGTGATATATGGACATAATTAATGTGAATTATGGTCATAAAGATAATTGGAATTTTATTAACATATTTGATTAGGAATAATTAATCCAAATATGGGATGAAAATATTGATTATGTTAATAAATGTGAATTGGCATGTAAATGAGGCATATAACGAATTTGAGATATTAATTAAGGTGAATTGCCTTAAAAGGCGAAAAATTTAATGAAGGCATTAATTGAAAAATTAATGTGTAGTAATGGACATAGTTTAATTATGGACATAGATTAATTTGAATTTGAATAGGGATATTAAATATTGGGAATTGGCACAAATGCCTAAAAAGGCATGAAATTAATTTGAGATGTAAATTGGTACAATTTATGTACCATAAATAGTGGACATAATTAAGGTGACATATTTATACATAAATAAATATGGAAATGATTTGTAATTTGAATAGGGAAAGTAATTCAAATATTGGGGGAAATTAGTTATGTATAATTAATTGCCTAAGACACGAGGTTGGACTCATTTGAGGTGTAAGACTGCCCGGACCCGCCCGACAAATCCAGTAGCCACAAATGGTAGCCCAATGTGAGAGGTCAAAGACCCAAACTAAATGCGTAACAATTGTATGGACACGAGGTTAGGCTCGTTTGTGGTGTAAGACTGCCCGGACCCGCCCGGCAAATCCAGCAGCCACAAATGTCAGTCTAATGTGAGAGGGTTACGATAGTAATAAATTAAGAAACACTTAACCAAAGTAAATATGTAGTGGGACATGAGGAGGTTAAGGGGATGCCTTGGGTGGCATGAGGAATCTAGTGGGTGACATGTGGGTGACATGAGGATGTCATGAGAAATACGATTAGAAAAATGGAGTAATTTGAATATAAACAATTATGACATGTAAGTCAAATTATTGGATAAAATAGGTATTGACACCTATGAAGGGAAAGGTTTTAATTAATTGATTAATTAATTAAAAATGGACATGGTAAATGAAATGGACTACTTAACCAAATCTGATCCCTAGGGATTGTAAGAACTTAAGTTTAAGTTGGGGGTTAAGTAAACTGGGTTATACGGAATGAGTGGGTTTTAAGTAAATCTTGGGTAGGTGGGTAATATTAGTACATATAGGCCCACAAACTTAACCGTAAATTAATATGTCTGAACCAGTGAGAGGGTTAAGTAAATTTTGGGTAGGTGGGTAATATTTGTGTATATAGGCCCACAGACTTAACCAATACAACCTGTTAATTAAACAAAAGGGTGAGACTAGGTTAAATTAGAAAACACTTAACCAAATTTATACATGTAAGTGGACATGGGGTTAAGTGGGATGTATTAGAGGGGACCAAGCCTAGGTGGGAAGCTTGGTGGGGGCCCTTTTCAGTCCAGTAGCCCATTAAGTATCTTTGTGAGCTCGACCCAAGTCGAGGACGGGACACGCCTACTGGGCCTGATTGTTAGAGGCCAAAATGGATTAGCGGTGGCAACGCAAGTCCAACGGGGTCATGTGCGTGCGTGGGCCCGGGCTGGTAGGTAAGACGTTGTTGCATCGTGTAGGTATAAGCCGTGCATCCTTAAGTTGTATTGGGTTGCCACTTTAGGGGAGTGATACACCCCACTGTGGGACCAGCACGGGTATCTGCGAGTTAGGGAGCCGATCGAATGGGGCAGGGTAGTGGGTACATCTAGTGGAGATAGGAGCAGACGGCACCTATGTAGTCAGCTATGGGTACACGAAGCTACCATTATTAATTAATCATTAAAGGGGTACACCTAGTGGAGATAGGAGCAGGCGACACCTATGACGTCAGCTAGGAGTACATGGAATTACCATTGAAGGGTTACATCTAGTGGGGATAGTGGGTACATCTAGTAGTACACGAAGCTATCATCATTCTACTTAGTCAAGAGGGATCAAGTTTCTAGAGTGACTAGTATGGGTGCAGTTAGTTTTAGTACAGTACAGTACGGTAGAGTATAGTAATTACCCTATATTGATTAGGAAGCGCCTTTAACGTTATCTTTGCCCATCCTATTATTTTTGGTTGCTTGGTCTTGCCATTAATTCACAGTTATTTCCTTATTTACAAAGCTTATGTCTTATCCTAGTTACTTTGATAATTATATTGTTGGAGTTATCGGACTTGCCAGACTTTATGTCTGACCCCCTTTGTTTCCACCTCTTTTCTTCCTATCCCCCCCAAGGTTCTTAGGGTGGGAAGCTTGATTTGGATCTCTTTGGGAGCACTTGGATTTGGATTGCTGAAGTAAAGCTCAACCTATCTCTTTTATGGCTATTTATGGGATTATGCTTTTTATATTATGCACTCTGATTTTGTCAAGATGGATATTATGTACTTGACTTTAGTCTTTGGGTTTTGGTGATGTAACCAAACATATTTACCTTCCGTTGCAATAAATAAAGTTTTAAATTTTCAAGTACTATTTCATATCTGTCTTGTTGTGATTTTCTGTTCTATATTCACTTAAAACGCTCCATAGAAGTTAATGCATTCCCTTTTGTGAGTGACATTAATGGACATGGGGGTGTTACAGCAATTAACAAGGCTGACCCCTTTATCCCTTCTCTCTCGTTCGTTGTTTCCAGGCCAACTCCACAAACTTTGATACCATCAACGAGCTGCCATGTTTCAACAAACCACCGCTCCATACTCCGTGCCTTTGGAGTTGATCGGAGACCGCCGACAGGAGTACCTCAGAACCACCCTCCTTCACCCCCAGCAGCTCACCACTCGAGCTCATCCATCACCTGCTATACACCACGAACCAATACGCCCTTCATACTCGACTCCGGCCAAACCAAGGTCTTAAACGCAATCGTGACCGATCAACAGAAAGGGTTCAGTGAAACAACTCTTTTTGGTGTTAGCGATTTTGGTGAAGTTGATTGGATCAAGAGTAAACGAGGGGAGATTTTTCGATTTTTCTGGTTCGTTCATTCCCTGGTGGCGCCAGAAAACATATTGACTATGGAGTGGAGGGTTAGACGCACAGTTTAGGGTTCACAACGGTATATATATAGGGTATTAAATCAATATAATAATATTTACGAAACTTCACGGTAAAGTAACGTGTAAAAAGCACCACATATGATCTCTATTTTCTTATAAAAAACTAATCTTAGTATAAAAAAATATTCCAAACCTAATGGGACAGGTTTCATCGAATTCTGACACCGCTTGAAAAAAATTCCTTTATAAAACCAGAAATAAACACGCGTTTAAATTTTCCACGATCACTAAATAAATTCGATCAACTTGAAACCTTGAAATCCTACAATAATTAATTAATATGATCCCAACGGCACTAGTTTCGTTGCATTCTGAGACTGTTTTTCCGGTAGGCTATTTTTACGCGCACCGCCATGCCATTTTGGACACCAAATTTCCCGGACTTCAAAATTAACCAAATATATACCTATCCTGACTATAATTGATGATACTAACTCAACGGAACTATTTTCGTGGCTTAATTCGATCGTCTGCTCCAGTTACACCAAAATATCTCTTTATTGAATTAATTACGCGCTATATAAAATGAACTGGCGTTTACGGCTACCGTGGTCACATACGACATCGATTCACCATGCAATTTGATTTTCTTACAATAATTTGATGATACGGTTCAATGAAACTAATTTCATCGAAAACGGAGACTATCTGTAAAAAAGGCTATTTTTAACGCTTATATAATATCGATTAAAATATTAAATAAATTCCAAATAAATTAAATAAAATAAAAATAAATATTTTTATCATATATTTCCAACCAAAATATATATACAATTTCCCATATAATTTTCAGAACTTAATATCAACAATTTTGAATTAAATAATTTAAATTTCCCTATCTAAATATATTAATTAACGCTATATTTTAATTGCGATTTCCATAGCGACTATTTCAAAAATTGAATTGGACATATTTAACAATCTATAACATGAAATCTGAATTTTTCTCCACCATATGAAAATTATCATCAACACGGTTCCAACGTTTCTTGTTTCACAGAAATCCGACTTATATCGGATCCTATATATTCCACTGAAGTTCAAAACTCCATATTACGAAGTGCATGCCATTTTCAAGCTTGATTTATATATAATATAAATTTATAATGTTCATACTTCATTTAAATAATGATTTAAATATTAAAATCCATTAATATTCCAAATATAATATTTAAAATAAATAAACAAATAAAATATTTGATTGCCAAATATACGGGTCGTTACATACACGAGGAATTACTATCTATATTCATTTACCAGAACAGCTTGTCTCTACAGTATCTTGCATTCATCCATTTTCTCTATAGTGAAGTATTTGACAAAAACTTCCATATCAATTTAACACATGCAGCCTTTTCTAAATAAGTGAATAGCTTTAAACCAATCCCACCTTTGACTTTAGGTGTACACAGCTTATCCCATTTAACCTTATGTGAAGTTCCACCCCAAAAAAAATCAGCACATAAATTGTGTAACTTCTAAATTGTATGCTCTGGAAATTGATAAACAAACAACCAGTATAGAATTGTCGGAGTTATCACAACTTTGATTAACTCTGCCCTACCTGCAAAACTCAAAAAGTTCACATCTCATGCTTGAATTTTATTCTGGATCTTATGCAATAGAGCTTGACAATCATTAAAATGAATATAACTAGATGATAAAGGCATGCCTAAATATTTGATTGGCAAATAACCAATTTGAAATCCCAATATGTCAACAAATTCTCTTGATTGTATAGCATGTGTACTAATATATATCTTAGTCTTGGGAGAACTCACAATTAAACCATTGACTTGCTTTAATCTGTTAAACACACATTTCCAAGCTACTGCAGATTGAGAAGAACATTTACTATACACCATTAAATCATCTGCGTGTAGTAAATGTGTAATAATTGGCTCAAAGTTAAACACTGGAGTAAATATCTCTTGAGGCAAAACCTCATTCATATTATACATGAAGAATTCCATAGCTATTGAGAAAAGATACGGTGAGAAAGTATCCCCTTGCCGAATTCCATGATTTGAAGTGATAAATCCCTTAGGAATTCCTTGTAATCAAGATGGAGAATGTGGGAGATGAAATGCATTCATATATCACATTGACAAAGTGTATTGGAAAACCCATTCTAAACGTAATATAATATATAAATTCTCGATTAATCATGTTATATGCCTTATGTAAGTCTACTTTGACACAAAGTTTATTGATCCCAGACTTTATAAAATCTCTAAGTAACTCATAAGCAAGTAAGATGTTTTCACCAATATTTCTCAAAGGGGTGAAGGCACATTGTTTACAAGAAATAACATGTGGAAGGAATGATTTGATTCTGTTACCTAGGACCTTGCAAAATTTTATAATACATGTTACATCAACCAATGGGACAATACCAAGAAATATCTGTGGGCTTGTCCACCTTGGGTGTTAAAGTAATGAAGGTATGATTAATACCCTTAGGAAGTTTTGTAGATTCAAAAATATCCTGAAGAGCACTTAACAAATCATTCTTAATTTCTTCCTAGCGTACCTTATAAAACTTAGAATTTAGGCCATCTGGACCAGGGCTTGAATCGTCATGCACAGAATCAACAGCAGACTTAATTTATTCTAATGAAATGGGATTAAGAAGTAACTAACATCCGTGATTGTTAAGAACAACTATAGATTGGAAAGAAGGGAGCTAACTACCTGTTGGACCATTAAACATATTCTGGAAATAATCAATAGCAACATCAACAAGTTCATCTGCTTTGAAAAATAATTCTCCATTCGAATTGATTAATGTTTTCCGATTATTAAAATATCTCCAAGTAGACATCTTCGAATGAAAATATTTAGTATCGGTATCTCCTTCTTGCAGCCAAGACACTTTTGTTTTTGTTTGAAAGTCTAGAATTTAATCTTTTTTTGAATCATATAATCATGCTTTGCCTCTAGCATCTATTCATACAATGACAAATTTTTAGGATCATTATCAGACGCTATCTCCATATCTTTGAATTTGGTTTCAGCTTCTATCAATAAAGCTTCATCTTTAGGTCTTAGTTTATTCAATTCCTTCAACTCATTTTTACAAAGATAATTTTTGTTGAAAATTGTAACTAGTAAATTCCCATACTTCTGGAAGTAAACCTCTTGAAATACATTCACTATAACCATCCTTAAAAAGCCAATCATTAGCATGTCTGAATGGGAAACTCTTATTCGAAATAGTGGGAGTAAAATCCAAAAGCAGTGGATTATAGTCACAAGAAAGTTGCGATAGTGATAAAACCTTAATCTCACTGAATTTTTGCAAACTTGCATGATTAACAAAAGCCTTGTCAATGTTATTTGCCATTCTTCTATGTCTCAACGTATATTTGAACCCAATAGCTTTGATTTCTATCAGCCCTGCTTGCATCAAACAATTGTTAAATGCTCTTAGATGCTGAAAAGGTACAGGTAAGCCACCTTTCTTATCCAAAGGTAATGAAGAGTTGTTGAAATCTCCCATTAGAATCCATTCATCATTTATTTGAATAGCCTTTTGCACTATATGTTGCCAAAGGATTTGTCTCTCACTGAAAATATTAGTAGCATAAACCACAGTGATAGCAATCGAAAAACCACCAACATTCATAGCTTGAACCGTCACAAGTTGATTTGAAGAAGAAATTACCACAATCGACCAAACCTCACTATTCCACATTACCAACACTCTACCAGTGAAAGCATCATTATCTACAGGTATATGCTTCCAGTTTCTATTAATTAAACGATTAAATATCTTCATATTCTTCAGTTTATTTTCAATTAAACCAACAAAAGTTGGTTTAAATTTTGTCAGTGGAGATAACACTTCACACATACAATGTGAAGTGTTCATCCCTCTGACATTCCAAGTTATGATTGTCATTTAATGACTGAATTGCTCCTAAGTGGCCTTTTAGGAGGAGCATCTGAAGAAGAAACTTCCTTACCTTTCTCTTTCAAGTGTGCTAAATATTCTGTATTCTTTGAAACCCCTTCTGACATGTCTCTGTTGACCTCAACGATAGGTTCTTCAGTCAAGTTATCTGCTATATGGCTCAATTCTTTAGGGAGAATGTTGTTGGGTAATTCTAAATTCAAAAATTCCAAATCTACATTATCATTTTTCTATGAAGTATCAACAGCTCCCTGTTTATTTGAAGAAGAAGCTACATCTACCTGTTTTGCAACCCATGTAGGATCCGATGAGACTTGATGAACGGAAGATTTGTGCCCAAACACTCTACATTTATCACATTTGAATGGAACAAACTCATATTCAACTATAATGTCCTTCTTAATACCAGCATGAATCATAATTAGTATCTTATTAGCCAATTTGGAATTCAAAGAAATTTCTACCAGAACTCGGGCATATTTGGTCACCTTTTTATTAATAGTATTAACATCTGCTATAATATATACCCCCAAATAGCTAGCAACTATCGACAAAGACTAGTTAGACCACATTTCCATATCTAAATCAAACAGTTTAATCCTGATCTGAAAATTAGTAGGATTAGACTGACTAAACACATAGCCTGGATACCACTTATGTACCGTAAGTAATTGCCCAAAATAAGAATATGTCAATATTTTATCCACAACAAAGAAATATGTTGAATCCTCAAATTGAACTATAAAATGAAATCCAAGAACAATATGAACCATGAATATAACTTTTGGTTTCCAAATCTTTCCACTATAATCCTTAATTCTGACCATATATAGTTTAAAACCAATAGGATGAATAGCAATAGTATCATGCCATGAATCAGTTGATAGGTTGAAGATGTCTTCACGAAGAAAAACTTGATTCTTTGTAGATTTGACAAATTTCAGCAACAATGGATCCACTTCATTAGATGGATTGACATTAGGATTCAAATTCAAATTCGACGACGTTGATTTCGATTTTCGAGGAGGAGATTTAGGTGTTTTGGAGGGTGTTTTAGGCGGGATGCTTGAGGAAGCGTCTGCCAATTTTGCCAAAAGTTTTTTTTTACATATCACTGTTTACGCTATATATATACATACATACATACATACATATATATATATATATATATATATAGGCGCAATTTAAGGGAACATAGTTAACGTCCTAACCACGTTTTGAAATGCCAATCCCTATTTCAAATTAAAGGTGTACAATTTATTGTTTCCCATATTTTCTTCAATCATAGCAAAAATAAACATATTAACATGTAATAATCAAAATGAGAAAAATAGCAATAATAACACACAACTTGCAACCTAGTTTTGAATCAATTATCTAATACTAAAAGATAAACGAAGTGCTATATATCCATATATATATATATATAATTCCTATGTTTAACGGGTTCTCTTTTATGTATGTTTACATGCAAAAGCATAATACTTGGACATCTTGTAAACAATACGTTCAAATACTATAATTAGAAAATAGGGATTTAAACCTATTCAAATTTACAATTCCATCCAAATCTTAACGTTTTGCAAAAAAACCATACATATGAAATTTCAAAAAATAAAATAAGATTAATGTGACAAATATACAGAATTATACAACGCCAATCATGTTTCTCTTCCATTATTTCATTACCCAAAACCACATATACAAATAGATTGGCAATTTCTTTGTACAAACAATAAGAAAATGGAAGATTTGAGGGATTTTGTATTGTTTCCTTTTCATAATAACTCAAATCTTCCTGGGCACAGTAATCCAAATTTAAAAAACAAATAATAGAAAATATTATCTTAAATGAATTCCACTCATAGTGCTGGAAGAATAAGCAATAACAGAATTGAGTGAATAAGTTATGGATTTGGCCTTCATAAACAATCACGCTCCAACCTTTCAAATCTATATGTATAAGAATGTTAGAATCTTATATATATGTCTTAATTCTAGAATAAATCTAAATCTATATTAGAATAGAATAGAAGAGATAGAATAGGTTAGGAAGATAAAATAATATAAATGAAGAATTTATACCCTTTTTCTTTTTCGGAATCAACAACGAAAAAAGGCATCATTGAGGCATGAAGAAGAATGGTTGTAGGGTTTTGAGAGAGGTTTTGAGGTCTTATTTATAGTTGACGTCGTGTATACCGTTAGATTGAATAGATTTAATATAAGCAGTCTATTTGATGAAAATATAAATAAGTCTTCCTTTAAGTAAACACCCTCACTGGAGGGTGGTCAACCGAGGTAATCGACACCCCTCCTAAATGGGCGATCGACCCCCTTCTGTGTTCGAGCCCAGGAGATAACGTCTCCCAGTACGTTACTTTTTATTAATTCCTTGATTTATTTTAAATGATTTGTTACCTTATATTAATTATTCTTATCCCTGTTGTGTATAAATATATACACACATTTGAACTCAAAGGGTATATTCTTTTCATACTTATACAAATTATTATATTTCAGTTTTGTATACTTATTTGTTTGAAATTCAAATTTTATACATTAATATATACGCACATATTGATTTATTAGTATCTTTTGCATATGGACTCCTTTTTCAGTAAATAAAATATGATAACAAATCAGAATCTCGCCACGAACGCAGCTATAATACGTTCGTGGTCCAATTTCTAATTATTAAAAATTTCATTTTTCAACTTATTAGCTTATTATTGATTTTCCTTATTTCTTTTATATTATCATATGTTTAATATATTTTTATTTTAGGGGGTGTTACGCCTCGTCTACGATTGCCAGTCTTGTGTGAGGCAAAGAAGTTGGAAAGGGAGACAAAGCAGAAATTTGACATGAACCAGGAAACCGCGCATGAACCAAGCCTCAGAGAGTCATTAGGCCCAAGTTGAAAGTAATATTGAAGTCGAGATATAGATATGAAATAACTAAATAAGGGGTTTTGTAAAGAGCTAACTGAAACAACCCATGTGTGGCGAAAACTAGCCCAGAAGGTGGAGAGAATGAACGATGTTAAGGAGGTGAAGGAGAAAGGGAGCGAAAAGGACAGAGAAAGTTGCATACTAGTCGTAATTTCGAATATGAAGAAGAAACTCCGTGTTTTTTTGAGTAATCCTCATTTTTCTAGTTTAGTTGTTAAATAAAAGATTATCGTGTAAGAGATATGTCTTTAGACAACTTAAAATGAAAATCTAATGTAGTGCTAATCGATTTAACTTTATTCATACCAAATCGAGTGAGGACCTTCTAGATGTACTGTGTCGAGCAAATCTTAACTCTCTTCGCCTTTTTCAATGAATATATCCATATCCAAAATTCTGTGTTTTTCCCGAATATTTCATTAAAACTCATTGCTGAGCTCTACTTTCAACTTTATAACTATGACCATACTCTAAGATGCTATCAATATGCCATCAACATATAACAAGGGATGTATCATCTCCATTGCACCTCCTAATATAAACAAAGTGGTAGGTCCGTCAATGGGTACTCGGAAAATTTGAAATTCATCCACGTTTGCATTTTAGAAGAGATAAATATCCGATATCTGGAAGAATGGATGTGGAAGCTGATATAGCTACATCTGTATCCGAAAATTATTCGTCTGTTTTTCTCATGTGTTTAAAACTGTATATTTCTTAAAAATATTTAATATCAATTATCATCATACTTGTTTATTTTTAGTACTTTAATAATCAATTGGACTGTAAAAGTTTTATGTTAAACTGAAAATTTTCATTTATGTACCCAGATTTATCGATCGTTGGAGGATCGGATATGAAGCAACCCGAACCTCCCCATGAAGGAAAGCCCAGATTGAGCCTTGAGGACAAGACGAATCTGAACACAAACAGAAGAACATTTCATTGCTTATTACAACAATTTCATCAGAATACAAGAATATATAGAGTATGAATAAATATTACACATTTACTAAATATCAGATATTTACAAGTTACAATGCAGCGGAAAATAATACAAAACACAACTGAAAAAATATATGGATACAGAGCTTTCTGAATATCATTCCAGCTGTAAACCAGGATCCTGTGAATATAAATCGGCAAAACTACTAGCTGCCCATGTAGAAAATAAGGGCTCCCAGAGTTTAGGTTAAAACAATAAACTCCAGGTCAGTCATGTGACTAGTGTGAGGACTAAAACAGTTATTAATCTGATTTTAAAGTTAGGTAAATCAAGAGGCCACGCCGTATAACACGGAATGGGTTTCCTCCCAAGAATACCAGTGCATAAAAAAACAACGCAAAGCTAAATAAAGAACAGTGAAGCTATTATAAGACTCAGGTCCCATCACACAATGCAATGCAAGCCGGAGAATACAGTTTTTACCTTATAATAGGTAAAAATGCTTGATACATGAAATTTCATCTTTTACTATTACTATAAGTGTATAGTGTCAAAATATTTCAATCATAAGTATCAATCATAGACGACATAAGTGCCCCATACCACTATGTCGCCATACTAGGCTCACCAATCGAAACCGCAAAGTCACATATAGGAAGTTGGATTTCCATATGTGAACCAAAGAAAGTGATCGTCCTTACCACTTTGAGGCTGTCTAGCCCGAGCCTCGGGATCAGAATGCATCGACCCTTAGGAGCCACAGGGCCGGTCCACTCGATGTGGATTAAAATGCCTGAACACTGCGTTTCCCTGCCCTATGGGGCATAAATCTGGTCTGTATAAAGACCATCCATCAGTCCCGGAATGACCGATATAAACGAGGCGCCTCGCTATCCATCATCTGCATAAGTAAAACGTCCGGGGTTGCAAAATGATGACACCACTCCTAGCTAGAAGGAAACGCATGCCCTCCCTGGATCCTTCTCCCGTTTCTGGTTCACACTAGGGTGTGAGGCTCGTGAATTAGCGCTACACAAAGCTATGATATATTAAAGTCGTGCTTTGATCATCAACCACAAGACTCTGATTTTCAACAGAAGCCTTGATCATTTGCATCTCAGCATGCCACACAGGCAATTCATGCTATGCAACTGATGTCTATCAATCACACATAATGAAATCCGATGTTAGACACACACACCCTTTTACAAGTTCGTTCTGGGTCTAAACAAAACTGGAGACACCTTATTCCTTGTCCCGTATGTCCAATACAGGAGAGAGGCCCTCGCATATCCGGTCGATCTCCAAGTACGTCTGGACGATCACCATTTATTACCTTGTCTTGGATGTACAGCCCAATCAATACATCAGTAATCATCCGAACTATGTGAAGACCTCCGGTCTTCAACCACCGTCTTCATCCTCGACATATCGTCGAATCAGTTATTTAGAATGGGATAAACCCGGTCTTTCCGAATAACTCGCGTATATAATAAACAAGTGCTATAAAAACACAACATATGCCTCATTCCAATCCAAAATATTCCCTTATTCCAATATTCTCATACTTTGGGAAAGGTTCCCATTAATTTTATCCAAGATAAATTCTTTAAACTTATTCTTTAATCTTCCTTTGAATATCAATCCAAAACAAAATTATGGTTTATCCAAACTAGTCGGGATTAACGATCCTTACCCAAGTAATCATTTTTTTTAATTTCCCAATCCCAACCTATTCATCCTATGAAGTAAAAATGGTTATACTTCATACCTAACACCACGGTGTTATCAGTAAATTCAATTACCATTTCACGTTCAAATCTAATTAAAGATTTAACTATCGCCTGGAGCAAAATTAGTGATGTTCCATTCTCGATCATTTCAATCTAATTAAAGATTCATTAAAACTCCACTTGGTTTTAGTCTTCCCTAAAATCAATAGTAATGATTGTTTAACTTGGGAAATCATATTTTGTCTTTAACTGGGTTAAAGAACCAATGTACTTTAAAACACGGTTCATGATAAACCCAGAATCACATTCTATTCCATCAGCCTTTAACCGTAAATTAGCAAGTGAACAATTCCCTAAGTATTAACCCTGAAGGCCGAAACAAACATCAAATCAATACCTAGGAAACTATTCAACTTAACTAATATCCAGTTAGTTTCTGATTTTCTTAACTCCATTGGGTCTAAGAACAGTATTATTAAAGATACCATTCACGACAACCAAAAATCTCATTCCATTCCATCATCCTTTAACCGTAAATTAGCAAGTGAACAATTCCTTAAGTATTAACCCCGAAGGCCGAAACCAACATCAGATCAATACGCAGGAAACCATTCAACTTAACTAATCTCCAGTTAGTTTTTGATTTTCTTAACTCCATTGGGTCTAGGAACAGTATTATTAATGATACCATTCACGACAACCCAAAATCTTATTCCATTGCTAATCGGGTTAAAGAACAAGTGTTATTTAAAACACCGTTCACGATAAACCCAAAGTCCAATTTCAATTCAATTCCAATTAAATATTAATTAATTGGCACACTTCATTAAATCTAAATAAAAAGATTTAATCTTTTCTCAACTATGTTCTAGAATAGTGTTAATGAAGACACCATTCATGACAAACCCAAAATCACATTTGATATTAAATACAAGGCCCTGAATAGAAAATATATCGTCTTATATTCGATATCAAATTCTGGAATCAACAAATACCGTATTGGAATAATGATATATATATCTTCCAAATTCCTCCACAATATCCGTATAATCACGGAATCCAATATCGAAATATTCCGAAGATAATTTCGATTCAAATCTATTCCAATTCATATATTGGAAGTTCTGGTTATTTTTAAAACCATTTCAAATCCAATTTATTTATTTAAAAATATTGGATTATAATTCTAGTTCATAACTAGTTCATTTCGATATAAACATATTTTTATCCTTTCAAATATGGAATTTTTCATCCCAATTCTTTCCTAATCATTTCTTATAATTTTACATTAATTATTGATATTTTTAATAATTTTATCAAGGCCCATACAGTCGATTTCCATAAACGTCCATCGAACTACACTTACAATGACCGTTTCCAAATTTGATTTGGACATAATTCCAAATCCAACCATTAGATTTCAAATCTCTAATATTCATTAGAAAGCTCTTTTCGATATGAACCCAACGGTTCCGGTTTTAGGAGCATCTGACGGTCGGATCTTCCGTAATGTCTGTTCGAAGTCAATGGTCGAAATTCGCGAACTGCCGCAACGCAACGCATTCTATTCAGGCCGTTATATTATATATATAATATATATTTCATCGATTTCCATTTAAAACGTATTTTATAAATCATTTTAAATTCGTTTTCAAAATGATTTCAACTTCATATTCAATGCCTAATCAAAATTGAATATTCCATATCATCGATATATAAATGATAGTATTTTCAAAACATTAGATTTTGAAATCAATTCGTTTTCGATATTCATTATAAAAACGAATAAAATCGATATAAATATCGTTCACGTCAAAATGGCATTAATCTAATCAACACAACTTTATATATCTAGATATATTCGTGTCCATCCTAAATTGGACATCAAAATCATATTTTGATTCTTTTCTTAATATTATTTTAAAATATTTGTTATTTGAAAATATTCGTTATTTTAAAATATTCATTCTTTTTGAATTGGAATCGGACACAATCAATTACCATATAATTTGATTTATATGGATTTCATACACACATGTACACAACAACGATAAACAATCAACCATCATCCAGAGTGCATTCTGCACTGCATAAGCATTAAATATAAATATTTAACGCCACAGCTTGTCAACCAATCGATTGACATACAACTAATTATTGGGACTAGTGTATGTCATATATCATCCCAATACCCGTGTGGGGTTTCAATCAACAAATAATGAATTTTATTTGTGCAGTTGGGCGATGTGTAAAATTTATCGTCCAACTCAATATCAGTCAAATCAGTGTACATAAACAAATCGTCCGATTTGTTTATGAATATTTATTTTATATGCACGTTAAAAATTATATTTTTAACTATAAAATAATTTATTCCATTCCACATCACATAATCAACTTTCACAACAAAATCAAACAAACAAACAAGTCGTCCGTGGTCTGTGGACGACGGGTGTCGGGTGCTGCTAAGCACCGTCTGCATCCTAGTATATATTTTAACTAGAAAATAAAATAAAAGTGGGAAGTTCTCAACTTGGGTTCCACTCTGCCATTCTTTCTTTCTGAACTGTTTGGGTTTGTTCGAAATTCCAATGCATCCTTTTCACGCTGTTCATATATAAAAATCGAATCTTTATATTATTACATACACACGATAAAATTTATATTTTTATCTAACTAAAAATAATATTTTCATATCGTTATTTGTATTATAAAAATCATATTTTTATTATCCCTATAATATAAAAATCATATTTTTATTATCTATATAATATAAAAATCATATTTTTATTATCTATATAATAAAAAAATCATATTTTTATTATCTATATAATATAAAAATCATAATTTTATTATCTACATAATAAAAAAAATCATATTTTTATTATCTATATAATAAAAAAAATCATATTTTTATTATCTATATAATATAAAAATCATATTTTTATTATCTATATAATATAAAAATCATATTTTTATTTCACTTTCATATGAATAAAAATCTCATTTTTACGTTTAAAAATCGTATCTTTACCTAAGTAGAAATCATACTTTTTCATCTACACAAGCCATACATTTTCATAAGAACTAGATTTTTAAATTAATTCCTAAACAAAATAAATTATCATAACTTTAAACAAAAAAAAAATTAAAACCTTTTTTCAATTAAAAATCCTATTTTTAATTTCATTAAAAACCCTAACTTTAATTTAATTAAAAGCAAATTGGAAATAAAACTTACAGCGGGGCTGAAGTGGCGGGTTGGTGGAGGCGCGGGGCCTGACAGGCGGGGGAAAGGAGCGGCGGTGGCCGGTGGTGGCGCTGGAGGGGTGGCGGCAGTCAATGTCTGAAAAGGGGGCAGGCTCTCGCGGTGGATTCAAGAAGAAAGGGGGGTTTGGAGAGAGAAGCGGAGGTGGTGCGGACCCCGCCATGGTGGCGGTGGTGGAGGGAGCCGCGTTATGCGCGATTTAGTTTTTTTTCTTTTGAGCCGAATTCGATCTGGGAAGAATAAAGAGCGGGGTTTAAGTGTAAAGGAATATATTTTATTTATTTATTTTAATTTATTTTTTTAAAAGGTTGATTTTTACCCGAACCCCAAATTGAACCCAACGACTGTCGCCCCTAGCTAATTACCCTCATTCCGAACGCCATGGGATATGTATCATAAGCCAATTCGGCTATTTCGATCAGTTTTCGCTAAAATCAAAATATAAATATATTTATTTATTTTTAACGCACATTTCAATTTTTCGGGGCCACATACGAACTCTAAAAATTCCCAAAAAATATTTTCTAGCTTTTTATTGACGATATGGTTCTAACAAAACTAATTTCGTCAAATTTGGAGACCGTTTGAAAAATAGCCATTTTCTGGTCGATCCAAATTGACTAAAACTGTCAAAACACGTTTTCTTTTGCCACGCTCACATATTGATTCAGAAAATTACGATTTTGGGAATCTAGCAATAATTTGACATCCCGGATCCAACAAAATTGGTTTCGTCGAAAACGGAGGTCGTTTGAAAAATTTCCATTTTTAAGGGCTATATTTTCCATAGCAACTATTCTGAATTTAAACTGGGCATAACTTTTTATTCCCGCTATGAAATTTCAATTTTTTGGATTCGTTGGAAAGATATTTTCAAATAGATTCTAATATTGTTGGTTTCGCTAAAATCCGGTTTACATTGAATCCTGTGCATTCATTTGAAATTTGAAATCAAATTTTCAAACTACCGCGCCATTTTCAATTTCTTTTATAATTTAAAATAAATATTTATATTCTAATGTCGGTTCAAATAAATATATACGTTCTAATTCTATTCGAAATAAATTTCTCGTCGTTACTGTTTAAAATAAATCATCCCTGAAAAGGAACGGAGCTGAAAGTTGTTTTACAAACTAAATCAACTTTCAGTTTGGCTTTCATCCTTCAACTTTTCAGTTTCTAACAATTTTCCAATTCTTCAAAAATTTTGCTAACACCCTAAATTTTCGAAAAAATTCTCCATAACCTCGTTTGTACGGGAGCACCGGGAAAATCCCCAAACCGCCACACAGGCCTCTCCAATAAAAAGGAACAGCCAAGCGACTAGCCAATCGGCTCATAAAATCATCAAAACCCCTAAGAAATACAATAAACATGTACATATTTGTCGCACAAACAGTTTTATTCCTCTTCTTAGCTTCCCTACTATGACCTGTTCAATGTATATACATGTACATATATGCATTTCCAAACAATTTTCAATTCAGTTCAATATTTGATGCCATTTGATTATACGTTCCATTCTTTCACCTAATGGTTTTATTATATAACAAATAATCATACAACACAACCATCAATCAATTAGTGAATTAACATTTTAAATTCATAATTTTGACATATATACAGAAAATCATGTTTTTGATGCCAAGGCACAATAATATATCTTATCTAGTTTTGGTTCTCACACTAGTCAATTGGAAATATATAGAAATCCCACTTTTGAAACTCGAACACAAACTCTGACGATGAGTACTCAATCATCAGAATCATCTTTGGGCTACTAGAGCGTGATTCTATACCTACCCAGTATATTAAGACTTCGTATACATGTGGATCAGATGTATATTCAAAATCTCTATCACTTGATTATCCAAATCAATTTAAAATAAATATTCAAATAATAAAGTTTAAATTTTCAATTTTATTTTAAAAAACAACACTCTTCGGACTCATTCTAGGATGTTACCGATCCCATCTCTAACGAGTCATTCTCATTGGATATTACTAATCCATCCCCTGATGAATTCTTTCGTTTGGTTCTAATGTGTCTTGTTCTCCGAGCTCTGTAAATCAAAGCTCTAATACCAAACGAAGCGACCCGAACCTCTCCGTCGAGGAAAGCCCGGATTGTGCCTTGAGGACAAGACGAATCAGAACACAAACAGAAGAACATTTCATTGCTTATTACAACAATTTCATCAGAATACAAGAACATACATAGAATGAATAAATATTACACATTTACTAAATATCATAGATTTACAAGTTACAATGCAGTGGAAAATAATACAAAACACAACTGAAAAGAATATACGGATACAGAGCTTTCCGAATATCATTCCAGCCGTAAACCAGGATCCTGTGAATATAAATCTGCAAAACCAAAACCATTAGCTGCCCATGCAGAAAATAGAGGCACCTAGAGTTTAGGTTAAAACAATAAACTCCGAGTAAGTCATGTGACTGGTGCGAGGACTAAAACAGTTATTAATCTGATTTTAAAGTTAGGTAAGTCAAAGGACGACGCCGTATAACACGGAATGGGTTTCCTCCTAAGAATACTAGTGCATAAAAACAACAGCGTAATGCCAAATAATGAACAATGAAGCTATTATAAGACTCAGGTCCCATCACACAAGGCAACGCAAGCCGGAGGATAGAGTTTTTACCTTATAATAGACAAAAATGCTTAATACGTGAAATTTCATCTTTTACTATTACTACAAGTGTATAGTGTCAAAACAATTTCAATCATAAGTATCAGTCATATACGACATAAGTGCACCAACCACTATGTCACCATACTAGGCTCTATAATCAAAACCGCAAAGTCACGTATTGGAAGTTGGATTTCCATCTGTGAACCAAGGCAAGGGATCGTCCTTACCGCTTCGGATCGTCCTTACCGCTTCGAGACTGTCTAGCCCGAGCCTTAGGATCAGAACACATCGACCCTTAGGAGACACAGGGTCGATCCACTTGATGTGGATTAAAATGCCTGAACACTGCATTTTCTCGTCCTATGGGGCATAAATCTGGTTTGTATAAAGACCATCCATCGGTCCCGGAATGATCGATATAACCGAGGTGCCTCGCTATCCATCGTCCACATAAGTAAAACGTCAGGGCTTGCAAACGCTGACACCACTCTAAGCTAGATAGAAACGCATGCCCTTCCTGGATCCTTCTCCCGTTTTTGGTTCATACGGGGTGTGAGGCTCGCGAGTTAACACTACACAAAGCTATGCTATATTAAAGTCGTGCTTTGATCATCAACCACAAGACTCTGCTTTTCAACAGAAGCCTTGATCATTTGCATCTCAGTATGCCACACAGGCAATTCACGCTATGCAACTGATGTCTATCAATTACATAGAATGAAATCCGATGTCAGACACGCATCCTTTTACAAGTTCGTTTTTGGTCTGAACGAAACCGGAGGCACCTTATTCCTCGTCCCGTATGCCCAATACAGGAGAGAGGCCCTCACATATCCGGTCGATCTCCAAGTACGTCTGAACGATCACCACTTATTACCTTGTCTTGGGTGTACAGCCCAATCAAGACATCAGTAATCATCCAAACTATGTGAAGACCTCCAGTCTTCAACCACCGTCTTCATCCTCGACACATCGTCGAATCATTTATTTAGAATGGGATAAACCCGGTCTTTCTGAATAACTCGCGTATATAATAAACAAGTGCTATAAAAACACAACATACGCCTCATTCCAATCCAGAATATTCCTTTATTCAAATATTCTTGTACTTTGGGAAAGGTTCCCATTAATTTTATCCAAGATAAATTCTTTAAATTTATTATTTAATCTTCCTTTGAATATCCGTCCGAACCAAATTATGGGTTATCCAAACTAGTCGGGATTAACGAACCATACTATAGTAATCATTTGTTTTAATTTCCCAATCCCAACCTATTCATCCCATGAAGTAAAACTGGTAATACTTCATATCAAACACCATGGTGTTATCGGTAAATTCAATTACCATTTCATGTTCAAATCTAATTAAAGATTTAACTATCGCCTGGAGAAAAACTGGTGATACTCCATTCTCGATCATTTCAATCTAATTAAAGATTCATTAAAACTCCACTTGGTTTTAATCTTCCCAAAAATCAATATTAATGATTGATCAACTTGGGAAATCATATCCTGTCTTTAACTGGGTTAAAGAACCAATGTCCTTTAAAACACGGTTTACAATAAACCCAAAATCACATTCTGTTCCATCAGCGTTTAACCGTAAAATAGAAAGTGAACAATTCCATAAGTAATAACCCCGAAGGCCGAAACCAACATCAGATCAATACCCAGGAAACCATTCAACTTAACTAATCTCCAGTTAATTTTTGATTTTCTTAACTCCATTTGGTCTAAGAACAGTATTATTAAAGATACCATTCACGACAACCCAAAATCTCATTACGTTCCATTAGCCTTTAACCGTAAATTAGCAAGTGAACAATTCCCTAAGTATTAACCCCATAGGCCGAAACCAACATTAGATCAATAACTAGGAAACCATTCAACTTGACTAATCTCCAGTTAGTTTCTGATTTTCTTAACTCCATTGGGTCTAAGAACAGTATTATTAAAGATACCATTCACGACAACCCAAAATCTTATTCCATTGTTAATCGGGTTACGGAACAAGTGTTATTTGAAACACCGTTCACGATAAACCCAAAGACCAGTTTCAGTTTAATTCCAATTAAATATTAATTAATCGGTATACTTCATTAAATCTAAATAAAAAGATTTAATCTTTTCTCAACTGTGTTCAAGAACAGTGTTAATGAAGACATCATTCACGACAAACCCAAAATCACATTTGATATTAAATACAAGGCTCTATATAGAAAATATATCGGCTTATATTCAATATCAAATTCTGGAATCAATAAATACCATATTGGAATAACGATATATATATCTTCCAAATTCCATCGCAATATCCGTATAATCATGGAATCCAATATCGAAATATTCCGAAGATAATTTCAATTCAAATCTATTCCAATTCATATATTGGAAATTCTGGTTATTTTTAAAACCATTTCAAATCCAATTTATTTATTTAAAAATATTGGATTATAACTCTAGTTCATAATTAGTTCATTTCGATAAAAATATATTTTTATCCTTTCAAATATGAAATTTTTCATCCCAATTCTTTCCAAATCATTTCTTATGATCTTACACTAATTATTGATATTTATAATAATTTTATCAAGGCCCGTACAGTCGATTTCCATAAACGGCCATCGAAGTGCACTTATAGCGACCTTTTCCAAATTTGATTTGGACATAATTCCAAATCCAACCGTTAGATTTCAAATCTTTAATATCCGTTAGAAAGCTCTTTTCGATACAACCCAATGGTTTCGGTTTTAGAAGAATCTGACGGTCGGATCTCCTATAAGGTCCATTCGAAGTCAATGGTCAAAATTCGCGAATTACCGCAGCGCGATGCGTTCTATTCAACCATTGTATTATATATATAATATATATTTCATAGATTTCCATTTAAAACGTATTTTATAAATCATTTTAAATTCGTTTTTAAAATGATTTCAGCTTCATATTCAATTTCTAATCAAAACTGAATATTCCATATCATCGATATATAAATGATAGTATTTTCAAAACATTAAACTTTGAAATCAATTCCTTTTCGATATTCATTATATGTAACACCCCGAAAAATTCTATAACTGTGAAATTCATGAATTAAAGTATAATCAAATTCAAATCAAAGAACTAAGGGAAACGGGATAAGCCATTGCGTTCGTCTCGGAAAAATACGCGAAATAGAGTCCGAGTTTTCGAAAAACGGAGTCCGTATGAAGAAGTTATGGCCTTCGGAAGTTTTGAATTAAATTTAAAATTCAAACAGAATTAAATAATTAAATATTCCGAAGTGGGGCCCAATGGGCCAGGGTGGAAGAACACCCGCCTGGGCCACCCAGGTCGACTGGGCTGTCGACCTGGGCTACCCATGTCGACAGGGCTGTCGACAGGGGTATCGACCTGGTCGAGCCCAGTCAACCTGGCTGGCCAGGTCGGTGTGTGGTCGAATTTCTGTGGTCTGCTTTGTCATTAGGGCTAGGTGGCGGGTTTTTATTGGTCTCTCTTCCTAATGAATGGCTACGATCTAACCTAGCAACATCAATGGTCCTAATCAATTCCTAACCTCTATATAAACAACCCTAGACTAAACCCTAATCTATTCATTCAAAATAAGATTATAGCCGCCATGTTGCTGAGGAACGACAAAGAATAGCCGCCAACTAAAGAGAGGATTAGGGAGAAAGTTCTAAGGCCTAAAGCAATTCAAAGCAACCTAAAGCTAATCAATTCAACAAAGGAATCATATCTCTTAATTAGAGAATTCGCCGCAACCATGGTAAGTAGAGTATTACTTTGGTATAAATAAACAACTGTGTTGATGTGTATGCTTGAATTGTGGCAATGGAAGTAATTCATATTTGTGCGTTCTTATCAATTTATATACGTTTGGATTATGTTATTCATTATAAAGAACTACATGCGGTAGTTCTATGCAAATATACGTTTGGAATATTGCGCAAGTTATGTAATCTATGTTGAGGCTACATGTATGTAGTTGAGTAAAATTCATGCAAGTTTGGGGGCTTTGTTATTATGTCGTCATGATGTATATGTTGTGCATAAATTATTTTGCAAGTAATTGAAACAAGTTTGGTTGTCATAGTTCATATGGGACTATGTTGGAATTTTGACACCATAATCCATGTATTAAGCCATGCTTTTGCAAAACTTATGAATATGGCTAGGCTATGAAAAATATTTGAAAGCTATGATCAAGTCTATCTTGTTTAAAAGGATTATATGATGACATATGTGAGACATGGCTAGGTTAGACTCAAAAATCCCTTTTTGCAAGTTTAAAACAAATACCATGTTTAGAAATATTTATGCCATGCTTATGTTTGACATAATGCTATGTTCATGCTAGAAATATTTATGCCATGCTTATGTTTGACATTATGCTATGTTCATAGTATCTATGCCATGCTTATGTTTGACATTATGCCATGTTCATGCTAGGAATAATTATGCCTAAATAAAAATATGGGTTCATGTGACAATAATGATATCTCAATTTCAAGTTCACATGCTTTGATTCATGTCACCTATGTTACCACTATGCAAGTACACCAATTTCTAATTTGTATTTCCAACGTCGTACTGCAAGTTCATGCGCTCACCTTCCCCTCTTTGTGTATGCGCCATAAGCCTCCCCTTTTCGCATGGCTAAATTGGGCTTTAAAAGGCTAAGCCCAATATATATGAACGAACGTGTAAAACGGGGGAAAATAACGTTGGGTTAAAATTAATTAATGAATGAAAATATAAAATAGAAGGGCCCAAATTCAAGTATGGGTTGGGCCCATGATTGGTGTAACCTTTACACCATGAACTTAATAATGGGCCGCAAATATTTACATATAAATAAAGAAGAATGACAAGATATGTAAATGTAGAACATACGATGTGTTTAACCCGAGGTTGGATTGAGTTGTGATGTAAACCTGCCCGGAACCGCCCGGCTGTCCAGTAGTCACAACAATACCTATCCAATGTGGGAGGTTAAACATGGAGCCCAGCAAGGACCCGAGGTTAGACTGAGTTGTGGCGTAAGACTGCCCGGAACCAACCGGCAACAGGCAGCCACAACAATACCTGTCTAATGTGAGAGGTCAGGGCCTTAATAAGACAATTAAGGCTGAGTCAGGATTGTTAGGATTAAGTGAACTAAAGACTTAATCAAAATGGAACATGCTAAACTAAACGGACTGGTGGGGTTAGGTTAGGAAACACTTAACCAACTTAGCATGTTGGCTAGAGATAGAAAACCTAGTAACGGGGGACCCTTTTCAGCAGTAACCCTAAAAGGTGTATCAGGATACCCTGAAACTAGGCAGGGTGGGGCACGATTACTGGGCTGATTGTAAAAGGTCAAATCGACGGCGGTGGTGTAGCAGTGTAGGTTCTAACGGAGTGCGGGCGTGCACACACTCCGGCGCAGAAAAATAAGGCACTGGACACCAGTAGCATACCTGTGCACTCTAAGGTTGTGTCGGGTTGCCACTATGGGACTTGATACACCCCATGGTGGGACCAGCATAGGTAACTACGACATCGGGGGCCGTAAGACACATGTAACTATGCGAGTAGGAGCCGATCATCATAGAATGGATCACATCACCCTGATTATGGGGTGCCAGTTGGAAACTAGTTTATATGGGTTCAGAGATTAACATGGGGTACGATAGTATATTCGACCCTAGATAACTTAACCAAGTTCATAGTGTTTGCCCACTTCCTGTTTTACTTATCATACCCAGTTCTTTATTCATAGACAAAGTAGTACTAGACTTACTCAGGCTTTATGTCTGACTCTATTTTTCTTTCGTCTTCTTTCTTCCGTTTCCCCCCCCCCAGGTCCTCAGGGAGGGAACACAGCTGCTTGACCTACCCCAACATCCAGCTTGAAGAAGAGAAATGTATTGCTTGGACTTTCCTGTTTTGAACTATGGCTTTGGACAATCCACTATGGGGCTTTGGCAGTTTATCTATGTTTTATTTATGCTTCTTTAAAAATAATGTACTCAAGACAGATTATGAAAGTGTTATGTTATGTTTTTGGAAAGGATGTTGTTGTAACACGTATTTGACTTTATGAAATAAAAGTTTGTTGTTCTTCCGCTGTTTACAAATATGTGTTCTTATATCTGTCTTGTATATCTGTGACTTGTACTTATAAACCTCCACCAAAATTAGGGCATTCCCTTTGAGAGTGACCCTAACGGAGGCGGGGTGTTTCACTTGGTATCAGAGCATAGGTTTACCAGATAAGATAAAAAGTTTTGAAAAATTATTTTCAAAAAGGAAATTTAAAGAAGCATTTTTAAAAGAAAATATTATTTTATTTTAAAAAAGCAAAGTCCACTCCCCAAAGCCATAGGAACTATCTCTATCCTTCGTTTTGAATCTATCCTTTTTGTTTCAGCATGTCCCAAGAACTCAACTTGCCGGAAGGGGTGCCAATACCTGGTTGGTTTAGACGATTCTTAGAAGCAAGGGCCACTCAGCCAGGTCCTACCGTTCCTCCTCCCCCAGCCGAAGGAAACCATCCAGCCGCAGCGGCACCTTTTCCTCCACCTCCTCCACGGGGAAACGCTTTTGCTAAGATATGTAAAGATTTTAAAGCTATGGGAGGAAGGGATTACCATGGAACTGAGTCCTTCGTAGCAGCTAGGAATTGGCTGAAAGAAACGGAGGACCTATTCATCATCTTTGAGGTAGAAGATAGACAAAAAGTACAACTGGCGGTGTGGCTATTGAAGGGCGAGGCTTCCTACTGGTGGGAAGTCACTAATGCTGAAAGACCAGTGGAGACATGGGAGGACTTTAGGGCAAGGTTTGAGACCAAATTTCTCTCAGATGCAGAAAGAAGTTTGCAGTTAGAAAAATTCTTATTTCTTAAGCAAGGGGACAAGACAGTCAGAGAGTATGTGAATCAGTTCGATGAGCTGGCTAGGTTTGGACTTGACCTAGTCAACACCCCGCACAAGAAGGCTCTCCGATTCGTCAAAGGGTTAAATGAGCCATTACACAGTTTGGCCATGACCCATATACCCATGGGGGCCACGTATGAAAGATTGGTGCAAATGGCATTGCTGAATGAAGAGGATAAGGGCAAGAAGGAGACAAAGGCAGAAAGCTCTCAAGGGAAGAAAGAGGGTTTGCAGCCTAAGAAGACAGACTTTAAGAAAGGCGGGGAAGGCAACAAAGAGAAGAAGACGTGTAATTTCTGTGGCAAAGTGGGGCACTTAGTAAAGGACTGCCGGAAAAAGAAGGCCAAGGAGAATGGTGGGTGTTTTTCGTGCGGTGAGACAGGCCACAGGGCTAAGGACTGCCCAAAGAAACAAGGACAGAGGCAGAGGGCTGGAACCACCCCAGGGGCACAGGTTCATGTGCTAGAAGCGCCACCTTTGCAACAGCGAGGTACCAACACTTCTGTAGAAAGTGTAGTTTATCTTTATGATCACCCCATTCGCACTTTATTTGATTCTGGCGCATCATACTCCTTTATCTCGTCTGCTTTAGTAGAATCTCTGCACCTAAAAACTAGTATGGTAGAGGACCCCTTAATTGTTTCAAACCCAATTGGGGGCCCAGCTCATTTGTCTATGATCTATGTGGGATTGAAAATTTCTATCCTAAGTGTAGAATTTCAATGTAGTGCCTTTGTTTTGGGCTTTTCGGGTTATGGTTTGATTTTGGGTATGGATTGGCTATCCAGTAATGGGGCCATCCTTGATTGTGAGAAAAGGGTTGTTAGGCTCCTAACCCAGCTCGGTAATACTTTGGAAATTTCTTGTAATCCCTCGTATGCGGTTATGCTTAGTTATCTTGAATCGCTAGATGCCTCTGTTGAAAATTTGAAATCAGTTAAAGTGGTCCGGGAATATCCGGATGTCTTCGAAGAGGTGAAGGGCTTGCCTCCGAAGCGGGAAATAGACTTCCGCATATATCTTGTAGATAATGCAAAGCCCGTTGCGTTGCCCGTTAGACATATGGCTCCACGAGAAAGGAAAGAGCTCAGTAAACAGATTAAAGAGCTTCTAGAGAAGGGGGTTCATTAGGAGGAGCATTTCAGAATAGGGCGCTCCAGTAGTGTTCGCCACTAAGGCAGAAAGTTCATTTCGCTTATGAATGGGTTGTGGAATACCTTCTAGTAAGTTAACAAGATCCAAGATTCACTAGTGAATTTTGGAGAGCTTGCATGGGACCATGAGTACGCAGTTAGGCTTGAGCCAAGTATATTAGAAGTAGAGTAAGTGAAAGTGGAACGAGAGGCAACAGTGGAAAAGGTTCCAACTCATATCTTGGAAATAAGAATTAAGAAGCTACGAAATTGTGAAGTTAAAGACGGACAAAGCATAATGGAGTTAAGCTCAAGGAAATGCGACTTAGAAGATTGAAGACTAGATTCGTGCATAATATCTCTTCTTAAGAGTATATCCTCTCGGTCCCATTCTCAATCCAATTTCTGGTGCAAACCCCATAGGGAGTATGACTCATCTGTTAGTAACACATGTTGGGACTCGAGGGTGTTCATTGGTTGGACTAAAGTTTTTGGGTTTTATAGGATACAGATTGGTCTTAGGAAGGGACTCCCTTGTGACCTAAAAGGAGTCCATCATGCTTAGTTGACTAGAATCATATATGGTGGTTGGGTTGAGTAACTCTTTGGGTGTCAGTCTGATGTTGATTTCGGTCTTCGGGGCTGATGCTTAGGGAGTTCTTCTCCTAATCAATATATATGTGGCATAGATTTCCAGTTTCGACATTGCCTAATGGGCACAAAGTTTTTACTTGCTTCTATCATTCGACTATACCTTTAGGTAGGACCATCTCCTATCATTGAGAAAATTTGGAAAATGACCTATAGATTAGAGCTACCCGAGAAGTTGGCTGGAGTTCATAACGTTTTTCACGTTTCACACCTCCGAAAATGTCTACATGAGTCTGCTGAAGTGGTAGAGCCAAATATACTCGAAGAGGCCGAAGTGGAACGCGAAGCAACCATAAGAAAAGTTCCAACCCGCATATTAAGAACGGAAGTGAAGAAGCTACGCAACCGCGAAGTCAAGCTCATCAAAGTCCAGTGGAGCGACGCCGAGGGAGACGCGACTTGGGAAACTGAAGCTAGAATACGCACTGCCTACCCTTTTCTGTTCGAGGGTACATCCTTGATCTTTCTTTTTCCTTAAGTTGCGCTTTTATCTATCTTTTTAGGTATATTTCCTCGACCTTATCTTTTAGGTAGAATCTTTTTGGATGGAAACATGTAGTTGAAACATGTTATGGATGATGGTTGCAAGTGGTTGCAAGTGATTGCTAGTGGTTGCTCGTGGTTGCATATACACACACAATCTAGGTTTTAGATCGGCTCAGTCACTTCATATTGCATATGCATATATGTTTGCATTCGTATATGGTTGAACTTTAATGTGTTGTCATATGGATGTTGCATTTGTATGAATGATTGTGCACTCATGTAGAATCAAGAATAGGAAAAAAATTTGCATACATAATGGATTCATGGCACTTACATAATTCGCATTAAGGAGGTCAACTGAATCAGTAGACCGCCTGATTTTGCATTAGATAAGTACATGTACACACACACTTCGCATATGATCATGAAGCATTAGAAATCTTTTAAGGACAATGGATGCTCGTGTTTGATGGATGAGTAGATGGATGATTGGATGTTAGGATATACATTCCTCCTAACTTGAAGATTTCGGGGACGAAATCCTTTTAAGTGGGGGAGAATGTAACACCCCGAAAAATTCTATAACTGTGAAATTCATGAATTAAAGTATAATCAAATTCAAATCAAAGAACTAAGGGAAACGGGATACGCCATTGCGTTCGTCTCGGAAAAATACGCGAAATAGAGTCCGAGTTTTCGAAAAACGGAGTCCGTATGAAGAAGTTATGGCCTTCGGAAGTTTTGAATTAAATTTAAAATTCAAACAGAATTAAATAATTAAATATTCCGAAGTGGGGCCCAATGGGCCAGGGTGGAAGAACACCCGCCTGGGCCACCCAGGTCGACTGGGCTGTCGACCTGGGCTACCCATGTCGACAGGGCTGTCGACAGGGGTATCGACCTGGTCGAGCCCAGTCAACCTGGCTGGCCAGGTCGGTGTGTGGTCGAATTTCTGTGGTCTGCTTTGTCATTAGGGCTAGGTGGCGGGTTTTTATTGGTCTCTCTTCCTAATGAATGGCTACGATCTAACCTAGCAACATCAATGGTCCTAATCAATTCCTAACCTCTATATAAACAACCCTAGACTAAACCCTAATCTATTCATTCAAAATAAGATTATAGCCGCCATGTTGCTGAGGAACGACAAAGAATAGCCGCCAACTAAAGAGAGGATTAGGGAGAAAGTTCTAAGGCCTAAAGCAATTCAAAGCAACCTAAAGCTAATCAATTCAACAAAGGAATCATATCTCTTAATTAGAGAATTCGCCGCAACCATGGTAAGTAGAGTATTACTTTGGTATAAATAAACAACTGTGTTGATGTGTATGCTTGAATTGTGGCAATGGAAGTAATTCATATTTGTGCGTTCTTATCAATTTATATACGTTTGGATTATGTTATTCATTATAAAGAACTACATGCGGTAGTTCTATGCAAATATACGTTTGGAATATTGCGCAAGTTATGTAATCTATGTTGAGGCTACATGTATGTAGTTGAGTAAAATTCATGCAAGTTTGGGGGCTTTGTTATTATGTCGTCATGATGTATATGTTGTGCATAAATTATTTTGCAAGTAATTGAAACAAGTTTGGTTGTCATAGTTCATATGGGACTATGTTGGAATTTTGACACCATAATCCATGTATTAAGCCATGCTTTTGCAAAACTTATGAATATGGCTAGGCTATGAAAAATATTTGAAAGCTATGATCAAGTCTATCTTGTTTAAAAGGATTATATGATGACATATGTGAGACATGGCTAGGTTAGACTCAAAAATCCCTTTTTGCAAGTTTAAAACAAATACCATGTTTAGAAATATTTATGCCATGCTTATGTTTGACATAATGCTATGTTCATGCTAGAAATATTTATGCCATGCTTATGTTTGACATTATGCTATGTTCATAGTATCTATGCCATGCTTATGTTTGACATTATGCCATGTTCATGCTAGGAATAATTATGCCTAAATAAAAATATGGGTTCATGTGACAATAATGATATCTCAATTTCAAGTTCACATGCTTTGATTCATGTCACCTATGTTACCACTATGCAAGTACACCAATTTCTAATTTGTATTTCCAACGTCGTACTGCAAGTTCATGCGCTCACCTTCCCCTCTTTGTGTATGCGCCATAAGCCTCCCCTTTTCGCATGGCTAAATTGGGCTTTAAAAGGCTAAGCCCAATATATATGAACGAACGTGTAAAACGGGGGAAAATAACGTTGGGTTAAAATTAATTAATGAATGAAAATATAAAATAGAAGGGCCCAAATTCAAGTATGGGTTGGGCCCATGATTGGTGTAACCTTTACACCATGAACTTAATAATGGGCCGCAAATATTTACATATAAATAAAGAAGAATGACAAGATATGTAAATGTAGAACATACGATGTGTTTAACCCGAGGTTGGATTGAGTTGTGATGTAAACCTGCCCGGAACCGCCCGGCTATCCAGTAGTCACAACAATACCTATCCAATGTGGGAGGTTAAACATGGAGCCCAGCAAGGACCCGAGGTTAGACTGAGTTGTGGCGTAAGACTGCCCGGAACCAACCGGCAACAGGCAGCCACAACAATACCTGTCTAATGTGAGAGGTCAGGGCCTTAATAAGACAATTAAGGCTGAGTCAGGATTGTTAGGATTAAGTGAACTAAAGACTTAATCAAAATGGAACATGCTAAACTAAACGGACTGGTGGGGTTAGGTTAGGAAACACTTAACCAACTTAGCATGTTGGCTAGAGATAGAAAACCTAGTAACGGGGGACCCTTTTCAGCAGTAACCCTAAAAGGTGTATCAGGATACCCTGAAACTAGGCAGGGTGGGGCACAATTACTGGGCTGATTGTAAGAGGTCAAATCGACGGCGGTGGTGTAGCAGTGTAGGTTCTAACGGAGTGCGGGCGTGCACACACTCCGGCGCAGAAAAATAAGGCACTGGACACCAGTAGCATACCTGTGCACTCTAAGGTTGTGTCGGGTTGCCACTATGGGACTTGATACACCCCATGGTGGGACCAGCATAGGTAACTACGACATCGGGGGCCGTAAGACACATGTAACTATGCGAGTAGGAGCCGATCATCATAGAATGGATCACATCACCCTGATTATGGGGTGCCAGTTGGAAACTAGTTTATATGGGTTCAGAGATTAACATGGGGTACGATAGTATATTCGACCCTAGATAACTTAACCAAGTTCATAGTGTTTGCCCACTTCCTGTTTTACTTATCATACCCAGTTCTTTATTCATAGACAAAGTAGTACTAGACTTACTCAGGCTTTATGTCTGACTCTATTTTTCTTTCGTCTTCTTTCTTCCGTTTCCCCCCCAGGTCCTCAGGGAGGGAACACAGCTGCTTGACCTACCCCAACATCCAGCTTGAAGAAGAGAAATGTATTGCTTGGACTTTCCTGTTTTGAACTATGGCTTTGGACAATCCACTATGGGGCTTTGGCAGTTTATCTATGTTTTATTTATGCTTCTTTAAAAATAATGTACTCAAGACAGATTATGAAAGTGTTATGTTATGTTTTTGGAAAGGATGTTGTTGTAACACGTATTTGACTTTATGAAATAAAAGTTTGTTGTTCTTCCGTTGTTTACAAATATGTGTTCTTATATCTGTCTTGTATATCTGTGACTTGTACTTATAAACCTCCACCAAAATTAGGGCATTCCCTTTGAGAGTGACCCTAACGGAGGCGGGGTGTTTCATTATAAAAACGAATAAAATCGATATAAATATCGTTCATGTCAAAATGGCGTTAATCTAATCAACATGGCTTTATATATTTAAATATATTCGTGTCCATCTTAAATCAAACATCAAAATCATATTTTGATTCTTTTCTGAATATTATTTTATGATATCCGTTATTTGAAAATATTCGTTATTTTAAAATATTCATTATTTTTGAATTGGAATCAAACACATTCAACTACCATATAATTTATTTATACGGATTTCATACACGCATGTACACTACATAAGCATTAAATATAAATATTCAATGCTTACACAGCTTGTCAACCAATAGATTGACATACAACTAATTATTGGGACTAGTGTATGTCATATATCATCGCAATACCCATGTGGGTTTACAATCAACAAATAATGAATTTTATTTGTGCAGTTGGGCGATGTATAAAATTTATCATCCCAATCAATATTAGTCAAATCAGTGTATATAAACAAATCGTCCGATTTGTTTATGAATATTTATTTTATTCATATACACGTTAAAAATTATATTTTTAACTATAAAATATTTTATTCCATTCCACATCACACAATCAACTTTCACAACAAAATCAAACAAACAAGTCGTCCATGGTCTGTGGACGACAGGTGTCGAGTGTTGCTAAGCTCCGTCTGCATCCTAGTATATATTTTAACTAGAAAATAAAATAAAAGTGAGAAGTTATCACCTTGGGTTCCACTCCTCCAATCTGTCTTTCTGGACTGTTTGGATTTGTTCGAAATTCCAACGCATCCTTTTCATGCTGTTCATATATAAAAATCGATTCTTTATATTATTACATACATACGATAAAATTTATATTTTTATCTAACTAAAAATAATATTTTCATATCGTTATTCGTATTATAAAAATCATATTTTTATTATCTACATAATATAAAAATAATATTTTTTTATCTATATAATATAAAAATCATATTTTTATTATCTATATAATATAAAAATCATATTTTTATTATTTGTATAATGTAAAAATCATATTTTTATTTCACTTTCATACAAATAGAAATCTCATTTTTATGTTTAAAAATCATATCTTTACCTAAGTAAAAAATCATACTTTTTCATCTATACAAACCATACATTTTCATAAGAACTAGATTTTTAAATTAATTCCTAAATAAAATAAATTATCATAACTTTAAACAAAATAAAAATCATAACCTTTTTTCAATTAAAAATCCTATTTTTAGTTTCATTAAAAACCCTAACTTTAATTTCATTAAAAGCAAATTGGAAATAAAACTTACAGCGGGGCTGAGGTGGCGGGTTTGGCGGAGGCGCGAGGTCTGACAGGTGGGGGAAAGGAGCGGTGGTGGCCGGTGGTGGCGCTGGAGTGGTAGCGGCAGTCGATGCCTGAAAAGGGGGGCTCTCGCGGTGGATTCAAGAAGAAGGGGATTTAGAGAGAGAAGCGGAGGGCAGAGGGGGTGCGGACCCCGCCATGGTGGCGGCGGTGGTCACGCGCCAGCGATGGTTGTAGAGGGAGCTGCGCTCTGCGCGATTTAGTTTTTTTTCTTTTGAGCTGAATTCGATCGAGGAAGAATAAAGAGGGGGGAAGGGGTTTAAGTGTAAAGGAATATATTTTATTTATTTATTTTAATTTATTTTTCAAAATGGTTGAGTTTTTACCTGAACCCTAAATCAAACCCAACGATTGTCCCCCCAGCTAATTACCATCATTCCGAACAAAATGGGATATGTATCGTAAGCCAGTTCAGTTGTTTTGATCAGTTTTCTCTAAAATCAAAATATAAATCTATATATTGAATTTTTAACGCCCATTTCAATTTTTCGGGGCCACATACGGACTCTAAAAATTCCCAAAAAATATTTTCTGGCTTCGTATTGATGATACAGTTCTAACAAAACAAATTTCGTCAAATTTGGAGATCATTTGAAAAATGGCCATTTTTTGGTCGATCCAAATTGACTAAAACTATTAAAACATGTTTTCTTTTGCCACGCTCACATATTGATTCAGAAAATTACGATTTTTGGAATCTAGAAATAATTCTACATCATGTATCCAACAAAAGTGGTTTCGTCGAAAACGGAGGTCATTTGGAAAATTTCCATTTTTAAGGGCTATATTTTCCATAGCGACTATTCTGAATTTCAACTGGGCATAACTTTTTATTCCCGCTATGAAATTTCAATTTTTTGGATTTCTTAGAAAGATATTTTCAAATAGATTCTAATATTTTTGATTTCGCTAAAATACGGTTTATTTTGAATCCTGTGCATTCATTTGAAGTTTGAAATCGAATTTTCAAACTACCGCGCCATTTTCAATTCCGTTTATAATTTAAAATAAATATTTATATTCTAACATTGATTCAAATAAATATATACATTCTAATTCTATTCAAAATAAATTTCTTGTCATTACTATTTAAAATAATTTATTTTAAATATTCAAAATCCATTAAAATTGCCAAAATAAAATTTTTAAATTGGTTCTGATTTTCCGGGATGTTACAGGATAATTATCCAGTATTTGTTCGTATTCATGGATTCGGATACCCGACATCCGAAAATGATTTTCACTACAACAAAATGAGGCATTCATAGCATTTGAAATTTTCTATTATAACCTAATAAGCATTTCATAGAATGCCATGTAACGACATGCTACCTTAGACCTACTTTGATTAGCGGAAGCAAAAATGCTATGAAAGATGAATTTTATATAGCTTTTTTATTTGCTTTAAAAAAAAGACTATAAATTATACTATATGATACTGACTTCTTATTGCATTTGTGCGCATGTTTCTATAGCGTTTTATTTGTATGTTATAGCATTTACTGTGATTTTTCTGTAGTGTTTGTTCTCCTAATTATTTGTTTTTTACGTGTTTCTATAGTGTTTATTTAGTTATACTTAACATCTTCTTTGTCTCTTTCTATAGCGTTTTTATTCAATAGCGTTTATAAAATCTACTAATTATTTTATTAATTTATAGAAAAAATGCTTTTTATCGTTGTTTCGGTTTTTTCCATGTATATAAGCATTTAAACATTTCTTATTTGCATATAAATATAAAAAAATTTGACAAAAAAATATTTGAATTACAACATAATATTCATGCATATCATTCAAACAACATAATATTTCATACATACTATTTTATCAACTTTTCCATGTCCACACATAATATGTCATACATTTTTACATTAATAAGTTACTTACAAAATAAACATACAATAGAATTTGTAATTGTTATATCACTTATCTTATGTAATGAAACAATATATTGATATAACATTCATATGTAAGGAATTACTTCTATCTAGAAATGTGGTAAATGAAAATAGTTATCAAATATCATATTAAGCATAGTAAATACCAAAAAATATGAATAAAAATAAAATGACAATTAGCACAACGGTATTCAAGAATATACCAAGTGAATTTATAATCCAGATTTGGATTTCGAGTACATAGTACAACATATAATGAAGTAATATATTGAGTTAACAAGAAGATGGACAGAACAACTGGATAATTAACTAAATTTAGAATGCCATTTTGCAAACGACCTCCGTTTTGGATCTGGAATGCCAAATTATTGCTAGATTCCAATTTTCATAATTTTTGGAATTAATATGTGAGAATGGAAAAAGGAAATATGTTTTATCAATTTCAGTCGATTTGGATCGACCAGAAAATGTCTATTTTTCAAACGGCCTCCAAATTCGACAAAATTAATTTTGTTAGGACCGTATCATCAAAACATAGCTGGTATTGATTTACGGGAATTTTTGGAGTCAGTCTGTGGCCCTGGCAAATTAAAATGTACGATCAAATTAAATAATTAAATATTTTATATTTAAATTTAAAGAAAAACCTATCGAAACAATTGAACTGGCTTGAGGGACATATCCCATTGCGTTCGTAATGGGGGTATTTAGCTAGGGGCGACACTCGTTGAGTTTGATTTGGAGTTAAGAGCGATATAGGAATTAAATTGAAATTAAATAAAATAAAATAAAATTAAAATGGAAATACGGTATAAATACGCGTATAGCATATAATCCTATTTCGTTTTCATGCCGCCTCCTTTACTATTCAACGACGGAAAACCTTGCCACCTTCTCTCCTCCGTTCTGACGAATCCGCTTATCGAAACCCTTCGACCTAGTTGAAGCTTCTGAAGACCTCCCTCTCCTCTTCAAATCAAGATGGACCACACCCCTTATTGTCGCTCCATCGTCGAGAACCACCGCCGTGAAGTTGCAGACTTCAGAACGCTGCCGCTCCTCCACCACTGCGTCAAAGTAGACCCTCGTGCCATCGATCCGAGCGCCGTTCCTAGCTCTTCCAGGTGGCACCAACCGATCTCGACCATGTGCTATGGATTTTGCGAAATCTTTAAACCTAGTTTCGAATCCCTTCGAAAGGTAAAGGCCTAATTTTTTATTTAAAGGCTATAACACTTTTAAGTGTTGCAAATCATATTTTTAGTATAAAAATCATATCTTTAACATATGTTGTTGAAATCCAGTGAAATTGGAGACATCAGACTCGTAGTGACGTCATCTACATTCTAGAAGAGACCGCAGAATTTTTGGAGCCTTCTACAATTTTACAAGAAATAAACAGCAAAGTGAGATTTTTGAATTCGAATTAAATAAATAAAATTATATTAGGATGCAGACGGAGTTTAGAAACTCCCGACACCCGTTGTCCACATACCATGGACGACTTGATTGTATTATGATTAGGAATTGGTTGATTTTTGGTGTTCGATTATGGTTGAAATGAAATTGGTCGATATTGTGGCAATAGATTGCCTAGAAAAAATGTATTAGGAAATTAAACCCCTTGTAAAACGCCGCGAGGCCTAAGGTAGCGTGAGGAGCCGTACTAGGGATGGTGCCCGTTTTAATTACCCTGCCGTTATGCTGCCGAAATTTTCTGAAATATTCTTGTGTTATAAATATACATGTTATTATATATTAATTGTTTGAATAATATGAAAATTATATTTTTAATATATATATATATGAATATGAAAATGATCTTTATATGTCAACATAAAATTCATGTTTTGTTGTAAATCAAAAATAGTCATTGGTTAAATAAAAATGTATTACATTTGAAATCCACATTTTAATGTATATGAAACATTAAAATAAACATTTTGATATAGAAATGTATTACATTGGAAATTTACATTTTAATGTATATGAAACATTAAAATAAACATTTTGATATAGAAATGTATGACATTTGAAATTCACATTTTAATGTATATGAAACATTAAAATAAACATTTTGATATAGAAATGTATTACATCGGAAATTTACATTTTAATGTATATGAAACATTAAAATAAAAATTTTGATATAGAAATGTATTACATTTGAAATTTACATTTTTAATGTATATGAAACATTAAAATAAACATTTTGATATAGAAATGTATTACATTGGAAATTTACATTTTAATGTATATGAAACATTAAAATAAAAATTTTGACAAAGAAATGTATTTACCTTGGAAACCTACATTTTAATGTATATGAAACATTTAAATAAAACATTTTATATAAAAATGTATTTACATTGGAAATTTACATCTTAATGTATATGAAACATTAAAATAAAACATTTTGAAATAAAAATGTATTGATATTGGATTTTACATTTTCAATGTAAATGCTACATTAAAAACTACTACATTTTAAAAAATAGAATGTATTGCCATTGAAATTTACATTTTTAATGTAAATGAAACATTAAAAATGTCCATTGCTATATAAAATATGTTTTCTTTGAAATTTACATTTTAATGTAAACAAAACATTAAAAATAACTATTGTTATATAAAAATGTCTTTACTCTCAAATATACATTTTTAATGTAATGCAACATTAAAAATAGTCATTTGTTATATAGAAATGTATTGCTATTGAATTATACATTTTTAATGAAAATGCAACATTTAAAAATAAACAGTTTGAGATAAAAATGTATTGATCCTGAAATTTACATTTTTAATGTAAATGAAACATTAAAAATGTCCATTGTTATATAAAATGTCTTTTCTTTGAAAATTTACATTTTAATGTAAACAGAACATTAAAAATTACCATTATATATAAAATGCGTTTACATAAAATTTACATTTTTCAATGTAATAAAAGGATGGAATAAAATTTACATTTTTCAATGTAATAAAAGGATGAAATAAAATTGACATTTTTCAATGTAATAAAAGGATGAGTAAAAAGATTGCAATTTTAATGTAATAGTTGAATGATGAAACAAATTACATTTTTATGTAATATATGAATCATATAAAAGATTCAATGTTGGAAGAAATTATATTAACATTAAAAATTTAATTTTTAATGTAATATATGATTTCATATATTAAAGAAATCAATGTTGAATTGAAAATGGTGCTGAAATCGTTAAACGATTTATATTTATATATAAATATAAATTAAAAAAAAACGAATCGCGCTGCTGCAGTTTGCGGTTTGAAATCGTAACTTCAAACGATTATACCGAAAGATCTGATCGTCGGATTTTCCCAAAACTGGATCCGTTAGGTTCGATTTGAAAAGATCTTTCCAACGATATAAAATTTGCTAAGATCCAACTGTTTGATTTTGAGAAATGTGTAAATCAAATTTTGGTGAAAACAGCGCCAGGGACATGTAATGATACGAAGCGTCGTTTAATTGAAAATGGCTATTTTTAAATAAATAAAAATAATGATTAATCGTTATAAAATACTATAAATGATATAAATGAAAAAATTAATTTAAATTATATATATATATATTCGAAAATTATTTGAAAAGCCCAAGTTAAATCTCATTTCAAATAATTATACGACAATTGGAAGTCGAAGATTTGAAGACGGTGATTGAAGGCCGACGATCTTCACATCGAATGGATGACTACTGATGCCTTTGATTGGAGTCGCTGCCTTGAGAGAGTTACAGTGGTAGTTGTCCGGACGTACATGTTGATCGTCCGGATATGCGAGAGCCTCTCTTCCGTATTGGACATATGGGATGAGGAATAAGGTGTCTCCGGTTTCGTTCAGACCCAAAACGGACTTGTAAATGGATGTATGTCTGACATTGGATTTTACTCTGTGCTGATTGATTTCTATTTAATATATATCTGTATGGTGGCGGAGAATTCATTCTCTTGCTTAACACCCTTCTTTGAGACATATGAGCTCATGAGGTTATGTATTGATAGATATCAGTCGCATGGCGTGAATTGTCAGTCTAACATGCCAAGATGCAAATGATCAAGGATTATTGTTGAAAAGCAAAGCCTTGTGGTTGATGATCAAAGCGTAGCTTTATTTAGCATGGCTTTGTGTATTGCGTTACTTCGCGAGCCTCACACCCCGGTATGAACCAGAAATGGGAGAAGGATCCAGGGAGAACATGCGTTTCTTTCTAGCTAGGAGTGGTGTCTGTGTTTTACAAGCCCATATATTTTTACTTATGTGGATGTTGGAAAGTGAGGTACCTCGAATTTGAGTCCCTAGTGGCTCTATTTTACGCCCCATAGGGCGGGGAGACGTACTGTTTAGGAATTATATATAATCCACTAACATTAGTTGTAGACCGATCCTGTGGCTCCAAGAGACGATGCGTTATGTTCCTAAGGCATGGGCTAGAGTGTCTCAAATTCGGTAAGGACGATCCCTTGCCTTGGTTCATGATGGAAATCCAACTTCCAGTACGAACCATACGGTTTTGATTATAAACCTATATTTGGCGACATAATATATGGTAGTTATGCCGTCTATGATTGATATATTATGATTGAAATGTTTTTGAAACATATATACACTAGTAATAATATCAAATCCGTTTTATCGTATCAAGCATTTTTGACTATTATAAGGTAAAACTCTATCCTCCAGTTTGCGTTGCATTTTGTGATAGGACTTGAGTCTTATAATGGTTTCATTTTTCTAAAAAGCATTACGTTGTTTAACGATTTACTTTATTTAGGCACTGGCAATCTAATGGAGTAAACCCATTCTGCGTTAGCGCCGTGGTCCTGGGATTAGCCTTATTATTAAATAGTTAAGTAGATTTCTCATACCAGTCCCGTGACTGACTCGTAGTTTGTTTCACTTTGCAAACTCGGGTGCCCTCTTTTCCATACGGGCAATCTTGTATACAGGTTTTAGCGGATTTGTTCTGGATAGCTATGGAGCTGAAGATGGATTCTATTATTTCTATTATACTGTTCAGACTTCATTTAGTATATTATGTTTGATTCTACTGCAGACATTTTATATTAAGCTGAAAACTGTATTTTGTACTAAGTATGATCCTATTCTGCTGTGTAACTCTGATGATATATTTTTCCCAGTGTAATTTGATGTACTTTATCTGCTATAATTCTATATTTCTGTTCTGTTGTTATTGTTTATGTGTTATATTCCAATGATTATCCTTGCTTTCTTACTATGGGAGTTTGGGGTCATCACAGTTGGTGTCAAAGCTTTGGTTTAACTTAGCTCGGAATATAACATATTTACAAACTTGACAGAAGTAGAATCAGCAGTATTCTAAAACGAATAACTCATCATAGATCGGAATAGTAATGTCCTAGAATAAGTAGGGTTGAATAAAATACACACCCCATAGATTCATTTACATTTAAATATATGTCTCTATGCTTTACAATATCTATTCTGCTGGCCTGACTCTTTGTCTGCTATTTGCAGACATAGTTGAAAATGAGTAGCAAAAACAATAAAAGTAATTCTATGGTTCGACAATCTAATGAGCCAATCGTGCTCCCTCAACCAGAAACGGATCTAGAAGCTCTAGTAATGAAGTACCGTAATCTGGGTGGAGTACAATTCTCAGGCAAAGACTCCGTGATTGAAACACAGGCATGGATGCGTTCTGCTGAGAGAATATTTCAAGGCTTAAAGCTGAGGGATGATCAGAAAAGATTACTGTCATCTTGGGCACTCAAAGACGAAGCTCTAATCTAGTGGGAAATTGTTACTGAGGGAAATCCCGAAGGTAATATTACCTGGGATAGATTTTAAAAAAAATTCAAAGAAAGATTTATTCCTCCAAAAGCAACTGAGCGGCTATATGATGAGTTTTGCAATATGAAACAAGGAGATATGACCATCCAAGAATATCAGAATAAATTCAATAAACTTTCTCGCTTTGCCCCAGAACTAATTCAAGATCCTATAAGTAAGAATCTGAGATTTATCAAAGGAGTTCAAAAGAAATACAAAGGTAGAGTACTTGCTCATGTGAATCTCCCTTTTTCTGAGATGATACAAATGGCATACTGTTATGAGTATATTGATAAGCAACATGGTTGGGAAGATGAAGAAGAAGGCAACTCTAGCAGCAAAAGGAAGTTTAAAACTGATAGCCCTGAGGCAAGTACGAAGCCTGAGATAAGTAAGAAGCCGAAAGTCAATAAGAAAAGGCCAAGATCTAAGAAATAACCATTAACGACTGCCACATGCTCTAACTGCAATAGGCAAGGACATTTGGTGATAAATTGCAAATCTCTAAAGAAAAAAAGAGAGGATGCACCTAAATTCAACAAGAAGTTTTAAGAGAGAAGGGGATGCAATAATTGCCATCAGACTAGTCATCTCGCCAAAGATTGCCAGCTTTTAAAAGGGACCAATGTAGCTCATATAAATGAAGTAGCAGAAACTCCAACACCCTTAGCTAGTCAGCAAAGGTCAGATGTTTTGGAGGCCAATCTCATTGTCCACAATATTCCCGTTACGGTATTGTTTGATATGGGCAAGTCGCAAAGTTTCATTTCGAGTAATACAGTCAAGAAGCTAAATCTAAAATTAAGGAATCACAAAAAATCGATTAAGGTTCATAATCAAATTGGTGGCTCTATTGTCCTTGGTTCGTGTTGTAGAGTGCCCATCTCTTTTTCCCATTATCGGTTTTCTTGTACCTTGATCGTTATCGATTTTTTCGGAATTTGATATCATTCTTGGGCTGGATTGGCTAACTAAACATAAAGCCGAGGTTAGATGTGCAGAAAGAGTGGTTAAAGTTAAAACTAAGCTTGCCAATATTGTTATATGATCGACGCTAATGTATGAATTAGAAAAGCGCGACATTTAAATTAAATTCTCCCCCACTTAAAACTTTTCGTCCCCGAAAAGGAACAAAGTCGAAAGTGGTTTGATTAATCAACTCTACGCTTGATCTGGCTTCCATTCTCCAACTTTTCAGTTTCTGAGAATTTTCAAAATTTCAAAAATTTGGCTAACACCCTAAATTTTTGAAAAATTTCGCCATAACCTCCCCTGCACCGGGAGCATCGGGGAATTTCAAATAGCTTCCCCGGTCCTTCAGATCTCAAAAAGAAAAAGAAAAAGCCAAGCGGCTAGCCAATAGGCTCATAAAATCATCATCACCCAAACAAAACAGGAAATTATGTAGTAAACATGTACCTATTTGTCGGGCAAACAAATTTTATTCTCTGCTCTAGCCTCCTTGCTATGACCTGTTCAATGATATATATGTATATGCAAGCAAATGCGACCAATTTTCAATACAGTACAATATGCGATTGAATTAGGCTAAATGGCTAAGAATTAGCAAACAAATAAACAAACAACACAAACATCAATCAATTAGTGAATTATCATTTCAAATTCATAATTTTGATACACATACTGAAAATCTTGTTTTTGATGCCAATTCACAACAATAGGCCCTATCTAATTTTGGTTCTCACACCAGTCAATAGGAAATATATAGAAATCTCACTTCGTCACTCGAATATAAATACTGATAATGTGATCACAATTATCAGCATCATCCCCGGGCGACTAGAGTGTGATTCTATATCTATCCAGTATATTAAAACTTCGAATACACGTGGATCAGACGTATACGCAAAATCTATATATACTGGATTGTCCACATCAATATAAATAGATAATCAGATACGAATAATTGATTTAAATTTTCAAAACAAAAATTGTTTTCATTTGAAAAATATACTCTTCACACTCGTTCTAGGATACTACTGATCCCATCTCTAACGGGTCATTCTCATTGGATACTGCTAATCCAATATCTGATGAATTCTTTCGTATGTTTCTAATGTGTCTTGTTCTCTAGCTTTGTAAACCAAAGCTCTGATACCAAATGAAACGACCCGCTACTACCCCGTAAAGGAAAGCGTCGGATAGTTCGAGAACAAACCACAACAGAACGCATACACAAGAACATTTCATTGTATATTACAATAATGCACCAGATTACAAGAATATACAGAGTATAAATGAATAAATATTATACAACACAGATTATCAGAGATTATAATAAATTACATAGCAGCGGAAAATAATACAATACACAACTAGAAGAGATATACGGATACAAAGCTTTCCGGATATCATTCCAGCTGTAAACCAGGATCCTGTGAATAAAAATCTGCAAAACCAAAACTACTAGCTGCCCGTGTCGAAAATAAGGGCACCCAGAGTTTAGGTTAAAACAATAAACTCCAGGTCAGTCATGTGACTGGTGTGAGAACTAAAACAGTTATTAATCTTTATTTTAAAGTTAGGTAAATCAAGGGACCACGCCGTATAACACGGAACGGGTTTCCTCCCAAGAATACCAGTGCATAAAACAAACAGCGCAATGCTAAATAAAGAAAAATGAAGCTGTTATAAGACCCAGGTCCCATCACACAATGCAACGCAGCCGAGGATAGGGTTTTCCCTTATAACAGCCAAAGAATGCTTAGTACGTTTAAAACAAATCATTTGATACTATAATAAGTGCATAGTGTATAAAACAACTTCAAATCATAAGTATCAATCATAGGCGGCATGGGTACCATATATCATGTCGCCATATATAGGTTTACAAATAAACCGCAAAGTCACGTATTTGGAAATTGGATTTCCTTCTATGAACCGAGGCAAAAGATAGTCCTCAACCGATTCGAGACAATCTAGCCCATGTCTCAGGAACAGCCGCAACTGCCCCCTGGATCCTCAGGGCCGGTCCACCGATGTGGATTATTATGCCTGAACACTACGTTCCCCCACCCTATGGGGTGTAAGTCTGGTCCGTCAGCCGACCAGAATGCATCGGCCGAAACCGATATAACCGAGGCGCCTCGCAACAGCAACAACCACATAAGTCAAACTCGTCAGGGCGTGTAAAACCACTGACGCCACTTCTAGCTAGAAAGAAACGCATGCCCTCCCTGACGTCCGTCTCCCGTTTTGGTTCACAACCGGGGTGTGAGGCTCGCGAATTCACGTTACACAAAGCTGTGCCACACAGGCTGTGCTTTGATCATCACCACGAGACTTTGCTTTTCAACAGAAGCCTCGATCAATTGCCACTCAGGCATGCCACACAGGCAATTCACTCCATGCGTTTGATATCCATCAATATATAACCCCTGAGCTCGTACGTCTCAGAGAAGGGCGTTAAGCAAGAGAATAAATTCTCCGCCGCCAAACAGATATATATTTAATAGAGATCAATCACACGGACTAAAATCCAATGTCAGACACACAGTCCATTCACAAGTCCGTTCTGGGTCTGAACGAAACCGGAGGCACCTAGTACCCCGCATATCCATCGATCTCCAAGCACGTCTGGACGATCACTAACTGTTTCCATCTTCTTGGGTGTACAGCCCAATCAAGATCATCAGTAATCACCCAAACGACGTGAAAACTTCTGGTCTTCGACCACCGTCTTCATCTTCGACACCACGTCGAATCAGTTATTCAGAATGGGATAAAACCGGTCTTTCTGAATAACTCGCGTATATATTATAAAAGTGTTACACAAACACAACATACGCCTCATTCCAATTCAGAATATTCTTTTATTCAAATATTCCTATACTTTGGGAAAAGTTCCCATTAATTTTATCCAAGATAAATTCTTTAAATTTATCCTTTAATCTCCTTTGAATATCAATTCAAACTAGTCGGGATTAGCGAACCACACCGAAGTAATCATTTATTTTATTTCCCAATCCCAACCTATTCATCCCATGAAGTAAAACTGGTAGTACTTCATATCTAACACCACAGTGTTATCGGTAATTCAATTACCATTTCACGTTCAAATCTAATTAAAGATTTAACTATCGCTTGGAGTAAAACTGGTGATACTCCATTCTCGATCTTTTCAATCTAATTAAAGATTCATTAAAACTCCACTTAGTTTTAATCTTCAACTGGGTTAAAGAATCTGTGTCATTTAAAACACGGTTCACGATAAACCCAAAGTCACATTCATTAATTATCGAGTTAAAGAACGAGTGTTATTTAAAACACTGTTCACGATAAACCCAAAAATCAATACCAATTCAATTCCAATTAAATATCGTTTAATTGGTACACTTCATTAAATCTAGATAAAAAGATTTAATCATTTCTCAACTGGGTTCAAGAACAGTGTTAGTGAAGACACCATTCACGACAAACCCAAATCACATTCGATATTCAATACAAGGCTCTGAATAGAAAACATATCGGCTTATATTCAATATCGAATTCTACGACTAACAAATGTCGTATTGGAAATAACGATATAAATATATATCTTTCAAATTTCCATAACAACACCTGTATAATCACGAATTCCAACATCGAAATATTCCGAAGACAATTTCGATTCAAATCCACTCCAATGCAATCATTGGAAATTCTGGTTATTTTCAAAACCATTCCAAATTCAATTTATTCATTTAAAAATAAATAGAATTATAATTCTAGTTCAAAACTAGTTCATTTTGATAAAAAACTATTTTTATCTTTTCAAACATGAAGTTTTTCATCCCAAATCTTCACAAATCATTTCTTATGATTTTACACAAATTATTACTATTTTTAATAATTTTATCAAGGCCTGTACAGTCGATTTCCATCAATGGCCATCGAACTGCACTTACAGCGACCTTTTTCAAATTTGATTTGGACATAATTCCAAATCCAACCGTTAGATTTCAAATTTCTAACATTCGCTAGAAAGCTCTTTTCGATACGAACCCAACGGTTCCGGTTTTAGGAGAATCCGACGGTCGGATCTCCCGTAACGTCCATTTGAAATCAATGGTCGAAATTCGCGAACTGCCGCGGCGCGGCGCATTCTATTCAGGCCATTATATTATATATATAATATATATAATATATACTTCGTCGATTTCTATTTAAAACGAATTATATAAATAGTTTTAAAATTCGTTTCAAAATCTATTTCAACTTCCATCTCAATTCAAAGCAAAATTGAATTCTTCTCTATAAATTCGTTTTAAAATTCATTTCTATTCTATTCAAATTTCAATTCAATTTGAATTCATTTCAATTTGCTTTCAATTCATTTTGAATTCGTTTTCAATTCAATTCATTTCGAAATCGTTTTCAATTCAATTCACTTTGAATTCGTTTTCAATTCAATTCACTTTGAATTCGTTTTCAATTTGAATTCGTTTTCAATTCAATTCATTTTGAAATCACTTTCAATTCAATTCACTTTGAATTCGTTTTCAATTCAATTCATTTCGAAATCACTTTCAATTCAATTCATTTTGAATTCGTTTTCAATTCAATTCATTTCGAATTCGTTTTCAATTTGAATTCGTTTTCAATTCAATTCATTTCGAAATCACTTTCAATTCAATTCATTTTGAATTCGTTTTCAATTCAATTCATTTCGAAATCACTTTCAATTCAATTCATTTTGAATTCGTTTTCAATTCAATTCATTTCGAAATCGTTTTCAATTCAATTCATTTTGAATTCGTTTTCAATTCAATTCATTTTGAATTCGTTTTCAATTCAATTCATTTCGAAATCACTTAAAATTGATATAAATATCGTTCACGTCAAAATGGCGTCAATCTAATCAACACGGCTTCATAAATTTTTATTTTCAAATATTCTATTTCAAATATTTCTTTTTCAAATATTTCTTTTTCAAAACTGGAATGAGGCCCAATCAATTACCATATAAAATTAATTATATGGATTTGCATACAACACATGTATATAATAGCATTGAAAATAATCAACCATCAACCAAAGTGCACTACACTGTATAAGCATCAAATATAGATATTCAACGCTTATAACAGCCTGTCAATCAATCGATCGACATATTTAATCAATCAGGATGAGTGAACTTCAAATTTCATCCCAACACCCGTGTGGGGTTTCAAACAATCAAACACATATTTTATTTGTGCAGTTGGGCGATGTGTGAAATTTATCGTCCCAATCAATATCAGTCAAATCAGTGTACATAAACAAACCGTCTGGTTTGTAAATGAATATTTTATTCACATTCACGTTAAAAACTACATTTTTAACGATAAAATATTTATTCCAACACATGAATTTTCTTTTCAGTTCATTTATTCAATAAATGACATTTTTATTTTTCTAACATATTTTAGAAAATTTCGGCGGCATAACGGCACGATACTAGAAACGGGACAAGGCCTAGCCTAATCCCCGGTCTAGTGAAGGCCCACGCCATTCACACATCAATCATATCAATTTTATTATGCAAGCCACAAAATTTGGAGTAAGAGTCTAACCTAGCCTTACTCCTTCGCCTTATAACGGCGCACGTCTAATCCTAACCAATTTATCGATTCGATTATTCACACCACAAACCACATTCAAACCAATATCACAATCAATAACCAAACAGCCAAACAAACAAGTCCATGGTCTGTGGACGATTGTGTCGGGTGCTACTAAACACCGTCTGCATCCTAGTATATATATATAACTAGAAAATAAATTTGAAAGGTGAGAAATTCTCACATATAGCTATCCTAGCTCCACGGCACTTCTAATGCAGGAAAATCTTCACTGATCTCGTCGATATCACTTTCTTCGCCCGTAGCCACTACATATGTAAAAATCACATTTTTACTTCTCTATTCAATATATAAAAATCGAATTTTTATTTCAAAGTTCAATACATAAAAATTCTATTTTTCTTTCGAAGTTCAATATATAAAAATTCTATTTTTCTTTCGAAGTTCAATATATAAAAATTCTATTTTTCTTTCGAAGTTCAATATATAAAAATTCTATTTTTCTTTCGAAGTTCAATATATAAAAATTCTATTTTTCTTTCGAAGTTATATAGATAAAAATTATATTTTGACATCATCTATATAGTAAAGACTATATTTTTAATACTTTAAAAATATAAAAATCACATTTTTATCTTTCTACTATATAAAAGATTATATTTTTAATTCTTTAAAAATATAAAAATCATATTTTCTATTTCAAACCATATGTATTTTTATTTCAAAAACACAATTCTATTTCTATTTTTCTCTCTTTTTTTTATTATAATTTCAGATTTTCTATTTTAAAAATCCTATCTTTTTTCTATTTTAAAAATCTTGTCTTTTAACTTGTTAAAAATCACTTTTTTTTTCCTTATACAAAAACAGTGTTCTATAACTAATTTAATTGTATAAATTACATAGAGTAAAAAGAAAAAGAAATAAAATAGATTAAATAGAAAACTTACTGTAATCGAGGGGGGTGTCTTTTGCGCACTGGCGTCGGCTTGCGGAGGTGGGGGCTCGAGGTGGCGCTGGGTGAGCCAGAGGAGATCGGCGCAGCAGGGTGCGGTGGCTGTGGGGGTTCGGTGGCAATTTGGGGTTCGGGCGGAGGGCTTGAACGGAGGAGGAGGTGGAGGACGTCGAAGGGGTGGGGGGTTTCGATCGCGACGATCGAGGCAGAGGGGGAGGGAACGTCGGGGGCGGTGGCGGCACGAGGCGGAGCACCTGGAGGGCGGCGCGACTTCGACTTCTTCGATCCTTTTTTTTTTCTTTTTTTTTTCTTTTTTTTTTCTTTTCTGATTGAGGAACGGGGGGGGGGGGGGGCAGAATAAAAGGGGGAAGAGGCAAATTTTTTATTTATTTATTTATTTATTTAATTATGCAAAAAGTTGACTTTTACTTACGACCTCGAAACGAGGTCCACCGCCTGTCGTCCATAGCGTTTCACCCCCATTCCGAACACAATGGGATATGCCACGCAAGCTGATTCGATCGTTTCGATTAGTTTCCGTTAAATTTACATTTAAATCACTATATTGAATTTTAAACGTACATTTCAAATTACCGGGGTCACATACTAACTAGAAAAATTCCAGAAAAATATTTTCTAGCTTCGTATTGACGATACGGTCCTAACAAAACTGGTTTCGTCGAATTCTGAGACTGTTTGAAAAATGGCCAATTTCCAGTCGATTAAAATCAACTGAAACTGGTCAAACGCGTTTTCTTTTGCCACGCTCACATATTGATTCGAAAAATTATGAAATTTGGAATCTAGCAATAACTTAACATCACAGACCCAACAAAATTGGTTTCGTCGAAATCCGAGGTCGTTTGCAAAATGTCCATTTTTAAGGGCCTTATATATATAAAAATATATATAAATTCCACAGCGACTATTTCTAATTTTAAACTGGACATATCTTATCATTTCTAAAATGAAATCTCAGTTTGTTAACTTCGTTACAAAGATATAGTTATACAGATTCAAATATTTCTTGTTTCGTTCAATTCTGACTTATATTGAATTCTGTATATTCATTTGAAATTAGAAATCGAATTTTCGAACTACCGCGCCATTTTCAATTCCTTTTATAATTATATATAATTATTATATATTCTAACGACGACGTATATAATATATACGTTCGAATTATATTCAAAATAAATTTCTCGTCGATATTATTTAAAATAATTCATTTTAAATAATCAAAATTCGCTAAAATGGCCAAAATAAAAATTTCAAACTGGCTCGCATTTTACGGGTTGTTACAGGGAGGTGTTATTAGAAATTATTATCTATTTATTCTTGGGCGAGTTAGACGAAGTTTGGGGTTGTTGTTTTTTATGTTGTTGAAATTACTCTGAATCTAATCAGTATCAAATTCAACAATTGAAAAGAAAAGGAACAATTACTAGAAAAAGAGAATAACGACTAGAACAATAACAAAAATTAAAAGTAGGATTCCTGTTGAAAATAATCAAACAGTGAATCACTAACAAGCAGTAATAAAAGACAATAACAATATGCGTTCTACCCAAACCTAATTAGGTAAATAACACAAATTGTTATGAAATTAAAATAACAATAAAACTAGAAAAGAAAAGACTTTTATTAGAACAAAAGAGAATACAGAATAGAAAATTGAATGAATGGCATTTACAATGGGACATCATGTATATTTATAGAGATGTAGACCAAATCCAAATCAAATCAATGACTAAATGGCCCTCTTTTCCCAAGAAGTAATATCAAATCTCTTGCCTTCCTTGACCAAGCTTGATTGGAAAGCAAATCACGGTGAATATCTTCCAAATCTTCCCTATCTTCCATGTGGCAAATTGATTGATTGATTGATGAGCAGATTGTATGTGATTAATTCTTTCAAACAAGGATACTCATTAGACTCCAAAGGCAACAAGGGATAAAATCTTCAAAATTGATCTTTTCTTGGCAATATTTTTATCAGAAGTTCTTCTAATTGGAATTTGAAAAATGAATGTTCTGAATTGATTTCTATGATTACTCCTGAAAGGTCCATTAGTGAATATCATACATACACATGACTATGTATATATATAATATAACACTAATTAATATATCCTTCATAGCAAAGGGGCAGTGTGAACGCGTTCCGTTCTTTGGCAAAAAGTGAGCTCGACGGGGATCGAACTCAGGTATCTCAGTACAAATTTCCATGCAATTACCAGTGAGCTACAACGTATTTTGTAATTGAGATGGCTTTAATACGGGGAAGTAGCTTTTTATCTGTAGTTGGCCTTTAATTTGAAACGAAGGAGGCATTTCTTGACATCTTGTAAAAACACACAAAAGTAACCAAAGTATCATTTATTTATTTACAAAAGATAAAATATACGAGCATAAAATAAACACATTTCTATGTTAATCAAATACCCCCTCATTTATCTTTTACTCGTCCTCGAGTAAAAAGAAAATGAAAAACTAACTAGATAGGTCACACTTTCGTAGGAAACAAGATTGCATTGAGCGTATGCAACAAGCCGTTAAACCTCTAGGTATCCCTAGTAGGACGAGTGGTGTCTCGTGAGGGTTTTCAGCGGATACTACCCACAAAATCCAAATGCAGTATGCTATGATTCTAATGAAACTACATGAATGCAATGGACATATGCAAATAAAAACGAAAAATGAAAACACGACTTATTTCAGGAAAGTGGTACAACAAATTAAGTTAACAATTTCTGATCAGTTGATTTTATTTTAGATACCTCAACTTGTCACAAATTTTTCAATATAAATCAAGTTTTCAAATGTTAAATTCCAGTTTGGCTAGTTAGTTCGGTTGATAACATAGTGCAGCCATGAAATAAATTCTTAGTTTGCTTGGCACAGTTTGCAAAGTGGTATTCTAATTTTCTCATGTATGGTTAGTCAAATCAATAAGGTCAAGAAGTGTTTGGGCATCATCGCTTATTCTTTATTCTATAAAATTTTAAAATTTATGATTAAGTACGTACACCTAACTTAGAAGACCAAGGTTTACAACCCATGCACTGCCTCGCGGACTAACGCAGAGTGGGTAAAGAGCTTGGCGGATTGTGCAGGCCGACTTTGACTTTGTCAACAACGTGTCGGTAATCCTTAGGTGTCCAATCTCATAAAATGAGACCAAGATATTCCAATGCTGACTTTGTCAACAACATGTCGGATAGAGCTTGGCGGGTTTGCACACCAACGCTCGATATACAAGCAATGTTGGATACCCTTGGATTATTATTATTATTATTGAATTTATAAGCACAAAAAAGAGAGTTAAGCGAATTCAACTTAGCACAAATTAGTTTCAAAGATTTGACAAGCCATTATAAGTATTTTAAGTCCTCCACTTATTTAAACAAAGTCTACAATATAGAATAGATTTCATGGCCATCACCTAAGAATCTCCCTATGTACCGGTTACACTATTATCCCTCAAAATTAAACTTTTCATTATATTTCTTATTCGATCTAAGTTGAGATAAAAAAATACTATCAACTGGCTAAAAATTGTAAACTTATTTTGTTGTATCAATTGAAAATGAGTCGTATTTTTTTTTAAAAAAAAAATTGTGGTATGTTACTACGATATAAAATGTATGATGGTCCTACATGAAAAGAAAGAAAAATCAAAAGAATGCAATGCAGGCTCCCCCCCACACTTGATTGAGACAGTGTCCCAACTGTCTAAGGCAGAAAAACAAAAATAAAATAAAAAAATGAAAAAGAAAAATAACAGAAAAAGAACGTGTACCACCTGATTTCATGGTGGATGATCAGGCTCATGCAGATCAATAGGGTCATCTTCTTCATATTGCTCGAATTCCAAAAATGGTTTCAGTCGTTGACCGTTTACTTTGAAGACTTTTCCATCCCTAGGATTTTCAATTTCAACCGCTCCATGAGGATATACTATTTTCACGACATAAGGTCCAGTCCATCGAGATCTGAGTTTTTCTGGAAACAAGTGAAGTCTAGAGTCGTATAAAAGAACTTTTTGACCTACGTTGAATTCCTTACGGAGTATGTTTTTGTCGTGTTGGGCTTTGGTTCTTTCTTTGTAGATTTTTGCATTTTCATACGCCTCATTTCTTAATTCCTCTAATTCAGAAATTTGTAACTTCCTGTGTGAGCCGACTTTCTCTAAGTCAAAATTCAAAAATTTTATGGCCCAAAGGGCACGATGCTCCAATTCAAGAGGTAAGTGACAGGCCTTTCCAAAGACTAATCGATATGGTGACATCCCTAGATTGGTTTTATAAGCAGTACGAAAATCCCAAAGTGCATCAATCAGTTTTACGGACCAATCATTTCTATTGAAATTCACGGTTTTCTCAAGAATTTGTTTGATTTGTCTATTGGAAACTTCTACTTGTCCACTAGTTTGTGGATGGTAAGGTGTTGACAGCTTGTGTGTGATTGAGTATTTCTTGAGCAAGGACTCAAAAGCACGATTACAGAAATGAGTGCCATTATCGCTAATGATAGCTCGAGGTGTGCCAAAGCGTGAAAAGATGTTTTCTTTGAGGAATTTGACAACAACCTTGTTGTCGTTGGTTTTGATCGGAATGGCTTCAACCCATTTGGAGACATAATCTACCGCAAGAAAGATGTAAAGATTCCCAAATGAATTAGGGAATGGTCCCATGAAATCGATGCCCCAAACATCGAATAACTCAATCACTAAAATGGGGTTGAGAGGCATTATGTTTCGCTTAGTGATTCGACCCGTTCTTTGACATCGCTCACATTTAGAGCAAAATTCGAAAGCGTCACGGAAGAGTGTGGGCCAATAAAAACCGCTTTGCAAAACTTTTGCAGCAGTTTTTCTTACTCCAAAATGACCGCCACAAGCATGGTCATGTGAGAAGGAGAGAATAATTTGGTGTTCATGATCGGGCACACACCTTCGAATGATTTGGTCCGGACAGTATTTGAAAAGATATGGGTTGTCCCAATAGAAGTTTCGAACTTTCGAGAGAAATTTTTGTTTATCTTATTTCGACCATTCAGCGGGCATTTGTTGTGTGACAAGATAATTCACAATGTCAGCGTACCAAGGGGTGTTAGAGATGGAAAGAATTTGTTCGTCAGGAAAATAGTCATCGATTTGGGTGTCGTTAACATTTTCGTGCACAATTCGAGAGAGATGATCAGCTACGACATTTTCAAAACCCTTTTTATCTCGTATTTCTATATCGAATTCTTGAAGAAGAAGGATCCAACGAATCAAGCGGGCCTTAGCATCCTTCTTAGAAAGCAAATATCGTAGGGCAGCATGATCAGTGTAAACTATGACTTTGGATCCTATGAGATATGGTCTGAATTTCTCAAGAGCGAAGACAACTGCCAAAAATTCCTTTTCAGTAGTTGAGTAATTCAATTGGGCCTCGTTTAAGGTTTTGCTAGCGTAATAAATGACTCGAGCGAGTTTATCGATACGCTGACCTAAGATGGCTCCAACTGCAAAGTCAGAAGCGTCGCACATAAGTTCGAAGGGCTGAGTCCAATCAGGAGGTTGAATGATGGGAGCTGTGGTCAAGATTGACTTAAGAGTTTCAAAAGTTGTTTTGCAATCATTGGAGAATTCGAACTTAATGTCTTTGGTAAGTAAATTTGAGAGAGGTTTTGAAATTTTCGAGAAATCCTTAATGAATCTTCAATAGAATCCCGCATGGCCAAGAAATGAACGAACATCTTTAACAGACTTAGGAGGAGGCAGAATAGCAATCAAATCGATTTTAGATTTATCGACCTCAAGGCCATCTTTGGAGACGACATGACCTAGAACTATCCCCCTTTTTACCCTGAAGTGACATTTTTCCCAATTAAGCACGAGTGATTTTTCCTTATAACGTTTTAGGATGAGTTCTAAATGAGTGAGGCATTGGGAAAAAGATGATCCATAGTTTGAAAAATCATCCATGAATATTTCCAAGAATTCGTCCATCATATCAGAGAAGATACTCATCATACACCTTTGGAAAGTCGCGGGGGCATTACAAAGACCAAAAGGCATGCGACGATACGCAAAGGTTCCAAAGGGACAAGTAAAGGTGGTCTTGTGTTGATCCTCTAAAGCAACAGGGATTTGGTTATAGCCAGAGTATCCATCGAGAAAACAATAGTACTCATGACCCGCTAAGTGTTCGAGCATTTGGTCAATAAAAGGTAAGGGGAAATGGTCTTTTCGTGTGGCTGCGTTGAGCTTCCGATAGTTGATACATACACGCCATTTTGTTTTGATTTTTGTTGGGACAAGCTCATTACTTTCATTTTTGATCACTGTGACTCCTGATTTCTTTGGTACGACTTGTACCGGACTCACCCAGGTACTATCAGAGATGGGATAGATGATGTTATTGTCTAGACATTTGATTATCTCCTCCTTGACCACTTCTCCCATGTTTGGGTTTAATCGCCTTTGAGCCTCACGGATGGGTTTAGCCTCATCAACTAAGTGTATGTGATGTTCCACAATTGATGGGCTAATTCCTTTTATATCGCTCAGCTCCCATCCCAAGGCGTCTTTATTTTCCCGCAAAACTTCTAAGAGTTTTTCTTCTTGGTCCTCGGTAAGATCAGAGGCCTAGATTGCGGGAAGAGTTTCTGAGGAGTCTAAGTATGCGTACTTAAGGTCTTGTGGCAAGGGTTTGAGATCTAACTTAGGATGTTCTTTAGTGTTAACGTTGGTTAAAATTCCTTGGTTAGATTCAGAAGACGAAGGATTTAAGTCAAGAAATTCATTCAGTTCAGAAATGTATTCAAGTTCGTCGAAATCAGAGTCGAAATGTTCCAGACACATTTTCAAGGCTTCAGAAGTGTCTTTAGAGGTTTCGTCAACTATGGTTTGAATCATGTCGATTTCATCGGTCTCAAATTCCCTAGGTTGTTTGTTGAGATTGAAGATGTTTAGCTCAATGGTTAGGTGCCCGAAGGAAAGTCGAAGCTGACCATTCCTACAATTAATGACAGCATTAGATGTTGCTAAGAAGGTCCGTCCTAAAATCAACGGTATTTGAACTTTGGGATTTGAGACAGGCTCTGTTTCTAAAACTATGAAATCGACAGGGAAGTAAAACTGTTCGATCTATATCAAGACGTCTTCGATAATTCCCAATGGCTTTTTGACAGATCGATCAGCTAGCTGAAGAGTGATGTTTGTTGGTTTAATCTCCCCTAGTCCAAGTTGACGATAAACAGTACAAGGAAGAAGATTGACACTGGCACCAAGGTCGAGTAGAGCACGAGAGATATGGGTGTTTCCTATTTTACAATCAATCGTAGGGCAGCCAGGATCTTTGTACTTGACTGGGGTAAGATTCGAAAGAGCAGAGCTTGTATTCGCAGTTAGAAAGGCGGTTTTTGGAACATTAGTTGCACGTTTTTGTGTGCACAATTCCTTAAGACATTTGGCATATTGAGGAATTTGTTCGATTGTGTCTAAAAGGGGAATGTTCACATGGACTTGTTTGAAAATTTCCAAGATTTTATCGAAATTTGCCGCTTTCTTCTTATTGTTGACACTATGGGGAAATGGAGCTATTGGTTTTTCAACTCTGTGATGAGTTTCATCATTCGAGGAAGAAGGTTTATCCAAGGAAATAGAAGGTGGTAAGGTCGTAGAAGATGGAATGTTGGTATTGCCAACATTAATTTCCGAAGGTGGGTCGGGTTTGTCGACACTGGAAGAAGAATTGTTGGGATTGCCAACATTTAAGCAAACTTGAGGTTTAGAGGAATTGGTATTCGAAGCCGATGGGTGATTATCAAGATTTGGCATTGGGGTCGAGTTAGAAGGTTCGTCAGGGTCGCCCACGTTATTATCAATCCTCTTTCCAGATCGAAGGGTTGTAATAGCGTTGACTAGATTATGGTTTTCGTTCTCACAAGAATTCACAGCACGAGAGTTATATTTTGGATTCACCTCAGGTTGACTCGACAACTTTCCCTTCTCATTATTTTTCGCCATTTCCTTTATCATATTCATCATTTGGTCCATTTTACCGTCTTGCGAGTTTATTTTGGCTTCGTAAGAGCTCAACTGTTTTTCTAGACGCACAATTTCTTGTGACGGTTGACAAGATTGAGAGGATTGGTTCGATGATTGAAAATTGGGGTGCCTATACGGTTGTTTGGATTGAGGTAAGCTTGAGATGTTTGGGAATAAAAGGTTGCATGTGAGCTGGGTTGGCCGAATTATTGGGGTTTGACCAAGAAAAATTTGGGTGGTTCCTCCAACCAGGATTGTATGTGGATGAGTAAGGATTATTTTGAGCTATGGCATTAGCTTGGTCCTGAGAGTAATAGTGGGGTAACCCTTCTCTGGCTTGAGGAGTTTGATTTTCTAAAGGAATTTGATTTGGGTCCACGACATGCACACCTCTAGTAGAAGTACGAATGGGAACACGAATTGATTCCCATTGCATGTCCTTTTCAGAATAATCTTCTAAGAATTGCCAAGCTTCATCGGCTGTCTTAGACATAAAATCTCCTCCACACATTGATTCTAGTTGAGTTCTAGTCTGATAGTTTAGCCCTTCATATGCAATTTGACATAAGTGATCTTTTAGAATTCCATGATGAGGGCAACTATATAATAGCTGGTTGAATCTCTCAAAGTATTTTGAAAAAGTTTCCCCCTTGTTTTGACAAAATTGATTTATCTCGGTTCGGATTTTTAGAGTTTTGTGGAAAGGGAAAAACTTTTTCAAGAATGTAGTGACAAATTCATCCCAACTTCTTATGGAATGTCGTGGAAGAGAATTTAGCCATCTTTTAGCGCTTTCAAGTAGTGCAAATGGGATTAGCCTTAGCTTGATCGATTCGTTAGATAGTTGTTGCATTTTTGTTGTGGAAGCATACAATTCAAATTCACTTAGAAATTCATAAGCATTTTCAGACCCAGTAAACTTTGGTACCCCTTAGATAAAAGAATGTTTTAGCTCAAAATTGTTTCCTTCAGCTGGTGGGAACACAATGACAGATGGTTGAACGGTCCTAGTAGGATAACATCGATCACGAAGAGACAAGGGTCTATCCATTTGGATATTGAGATTTTGAAAATTTTGATTTATTTGATTTTGATCTCCAAAGTTTGGAAAGTTTTGATTCACTCGATTATGATCCAATTCGGTTGGAAAATTTTGGTTGATACGAGAACCCCTAAGAGAATTTTGTTGGCTGACACTTTTTTCACTCATTGTTTTTAAATGCAAGCACAGAAATTAGCTACAATGAAATTTTCTGTCCTTATTGGCTCCTAAACAAAAATTATAAAGTGATGCGTTTGATTACTTAGATCAAAAGATTTCTCAGCCAGTTAACGGACAGGAGTTATCGGTGCACCAGGAATCACCCTAGCAATGCAGCCGAAGATTTAAGTACTTTCAGAGTAACAACCGATATAATATTTACGAATCACCGTAATATTTATAAACGATTATTTATCTGCCGTAGTCTAGACACCAAGAAATAATTCATTCCAAATGAATCAACTATCACAATACAATTAATCCCTAGATGAGCTCGTGACTCCCTTAAGGCCAATGTCTAACCGTTATTATTAGTCAGATTCTATGATGAAATGCAATTTGTGGGCTAAGGAAAGGGTGATGAAATCCCTCACCTTATGTGAATTGGGGTGTTGCCCTTAACAGAATGAATAAAAAAAAGTGCAGAATAACAACAATCATACAAAATAATTGCAGAAATCAAAAAATTACAGTCAAGCCGCTGCCCCTACAGAAATTTTTACAACAATTGTCTATATTTTTTTTTTCTTTGCGGCAGAGCACCTGTAGAGTTTTTTTAAAAATTTATCACCTTGATCGGTAGTCCTCCAGTGAAATTGGGTAGCGCTAGCGCGTTCACACCTCACTTGGTGTGCAACCGCTCCAACAATTCGACTTCAACTATTTGCAATTGTTTGACTTTTGAATTTCTCCACTTCGGTCTTGCTTGTTTTCCTTCCTTCGCTTGATCTTGATTTTGATTTTTTTTTTTTTAAGAAATTGTTAAAACAAGGAAAGAGATTAAGTAAAAAAAGGAATAGAAGACAAAACTAGCAAGATATTTTTTTCTTGTTTTTGGAGATTGCAATGTCAATAAATAACATCAAATCTGCCAATCAAGAGTTTTTTTCAGAAAAAATGGAAAGGAATAGTATTAGAAGAAAATAAATCTAAAGTAAAAGGAAACAAAATAAATGAAAAGAGAAAGAGGGAAGGAGATTCTATTGAAAACAGGGAACGAAAAAGCAAAAGGAAAGAGTTGTTTTTTTTAAATATGTTGAAAAGAAGAAAGAATTTGTAAAAGAAGAGAATGGGATTGAGAAATAAAAAGGAAAGAAATAGGTGAAAATTGGTAACTTTTTTTCCTTTTAAAATTTGTAAAATGAAGAAAAGGGGTGTATAAAAAATAGGAAAGGAAATGAAGGAAAGAAACTGAAAAATTGGTAAGAAATTAAAAGAAAAAGTGGCAAAAAAAATTTTTTTATAAAAGGAAAGCAATAAGAGAAAATAGCAAGCAAATTAAAGATGTGAAAACTAAAAAGGTGATTGCAAAATGGAAAGAAATTTGGGTAATGGAATTATTCAGCAACAACGAGAAAATTTAGAAAGAAATTTGTTTTTTTTTAAAAGGGTAAGAGATTTGCAACAGAAGGAGATTTGTGAGAAGAAATTATAAGAAAATGGCAAGAATTTGTACAGTGGGAAGAATTTAATGACAAAAATTTTCTTTTGTTTTCTGATTTGTAAAAGAAGAAAGAGAACGTAGAAGATTGGGAAAAGAAATGGAAAGATGGAAAGAAATAAAGCAAAAATTGAAAGGTTTTTTTTCCCTTTAGAATTGAAAAGAAGGAAGAATTTATAAAAGAAAAGAAGGAGATTGAGAAATAAAAAGGAAATAAATAAATGAAAAAAAAGGAAATAAGGTCAAGAAAATTTGGCAAGTTCTTTTTTTTTATTTGCCTAAAGTAGGAATAAATTCGCAAGAGGGAACAAACAAATGTAAAAATTGGGAAGGAAGGAATAGATGAGATTAAAGAAAAGAAACTAAGAGACAAAAGTGGCAAGAAATTTTTTTCTCTTCTCTTGTTTAGATGATTCTAGCACCAATGTTTGATACAAAATCAACTAATAAAGAGATTTTTTTTATTTTTTTTGGCAAAACAAAAATAAAAACTAACACGAATCAGATATTAAATAAACAATAAAATTTAATCGTTACCTCCCCGGCAACGGCGCCAAAAACTTGATCGACGCTAATCTATGAATTAGAAAAGCGCGACATTTAAATTAAATTCTGCAAGCGCACAGGTGTGTAGCATACAGGTCGAACACAGGGAGGTGTTATTAAAAATTATTATCTATTTATTCTTGGGCGAGTTAGACGAAGTTTGGGGTTGTTGTTTTTTATGTTGTTGAAATTACTCTGAATCTAATCAATATCAAATTCAACAATTGAAAAGAAAAGGAATAATTACTAGAAAAAGAGAATAACGACTAGAACAATAACAAAAATTAAAAGTAGGATTCCTGTTGAAACTAATCAAACAGTGAATCGCTAACAAGCAGTAATAAAAGACAATAACAATATGCGTTCTACCCAAACCTAATTAGGTAGATAACACAAATTGTTATGAAATTAAAATAACAATAAAACTAGAAAAGAAAAGACTTTTATTAGAACAAAAGAGAATACATAATAGAAAATTGAATGAATGGCATTTACAATGGGACATCATGTATATTTATAGAGATGTAGACCAAATCCTAATCAAATCAATGACTAAATGGCCCTCTTTTCCCAAGAAGTAATATCAAATCTCTTGCCTTCCTTGACCAAGCTTGATTGGAAAGCAAATCACGGTGAATATCTTCCAAATCTTCCCTATCTTCCATGTGGCAAATTGATTGATTGATTGATGAGCAGATTGTATGTGATTAATTCTTTTAAACAAGGATACTCATTAGACTCCAAAGGCAACAAGGGATAAAATCTTCAAAATTGATCTTTTCTTTGCAATATTTTTATCAGAAATTCTTCTAATTGGAATTTGAAAAATGAATGTTCTGAATTGATTTCCATGATTACTCCTGAAAGGTCCATTAGTGAATATCATACATACACATGACTATGTATATATATAATATAACACTAATTAATATATCCTTCATAGCAAAGGGGCAGTGTGAACGCGTTCCGTTCTTTGGCAAAAAGTGAGCTCGACGGGGATCGAACTCAGGTCTCTCAGTACAAATTTCCATGCAATTACCAGTGAGCTACAACGTCTTTTGTAATTGAGATGGCTTTAATACGGGGAAGTAGCTTTTTATCTGTAGTTGGCCTTTAATTTGAAACGAAGGAGGCATTTCTTGACATCCTGTAAAAACACACAAAAGTAACCAAAGTATCATTTATTTATTTACAAAAGATAAAATATACGAGCATAAAATAAACACATTTCTATGTTAATCATTATACCCTGTGTAGGATTAGATTCAGATAGAAAAGAATTTTGGGCTGCTCTTGAGGTTTCTCCCACTGCCATTGAAAATATTCCTATCGTTAAGAATTATGCGGATGTGTTCGAAGAAGTTGATAGCTTACCTCCGCGAAGAGAAATTGAATTCATGATTGATTTATTTCCAAATGCAAGGCCAATCGTGCATCCTATTCGAAAAATGACGTGGAAAGAGAAAGAAGATTTGGGCAATCAAAGTAAACAACTTTTATGGAAAGGTCCGATCAGGCCTAGCTTTCCCAATTGGGGTGCAGCAGTAGTGTTTGTCCCAAAGTCAGACGGTACTCTCAGATTGTGTGTCGATTACCAAGACCTCAACAAGCAGAAGCTCAAGAATAAATATCCATTGCCCCGTATAGCTGATTTATTAGATCGTTTAAATGGAGCTAAAGTATTTTCTAAAATGGACCTAACTACAGGTTTCCATCAACTGCGTATTACTGAAGAGTGTGTTCCTTTGACAACTTTCAGAGGTCCAGACATATTTTACAAATGGTTAGTAATGCCATTTGGTTTATGCAATGCTCCTGCTTACTTTGTCGATTTAATGGACAGAGTATTCCGCGATGTCCTAAATAAATTTGTGCTGGTTTTCATTGACGACATCTTAATCTTCGCTAAGTCAACTGCCGAGCATGAAAATCATTTGGAACAAGTCTTGGAAATTCTGATGAAGAATGTATTATAAGCCAAATTTTCTAAATGTGTATTCTGGAAAGAAGAAGTGAAGTTCGTCGGTCATGTAGTATCGAAGGAAGGAATTTCAGTGGATCCAAGTAAAATCACGGCCATTCAGGATTGGAAGCAGCCTAGCACTCCTATTGAAGTCAGAAGTTTCCTAGGATTGACTGGCTATTATCGGAAATTCGTTAAGGATTTTTCGAAACTATCTTGTCCATTAACGAAGCTTACAAAGAAGCACAAAAAGTTTAATTGGACACCTGAATGTGAGGCAGCTTTCCAAGAGCTGAAATTGAGATTAACTACTGCTACAGTGTTGGCTATTATTGATGGTAATCAAGATTTGAAAGTTTGGACAGATGCTTCTATTGAAGTTATTGGTGCGGTATTAATATAAAGAGACAAAGTAGTTGCTTATGCTAGTCGTCAATTGAATCCACATGAGAAGAGATATCCTATACATGATCTCGAGTTGTTGGCCATCGTGTTTGCTTTAAAGATATGGAGGCACTACCTTTTGGGTGAGAAGTTCGAATTATATATAGATCCTAAATCCTTGAAGTATCTATTCATCCAAAGGTACTAGAATTTGAGGCTGCAACGTTGGTTAGAATTTCTAGTGGCCTATGATCTGGAAATCTTGTATACTCCAGGGAAAGCCATTGTTGTAGCCGATGCGCTCAGCAGAAAGAATGCAGTCGTCACCAATCTTATCATCGCCAATCTCATCATTACACCTTCATTAATTGACAAATCTCTAATCTTCAGAAAGATGATGAATTTATTCAGAGAATTAGTAAAAGAGTTCGGGAAGGCGAACCCTCGAGTTTCCAAATTGATAATAAGGGAGTTCTGAGGTTAAAAGGCCAAATTTATGTCCCGAATATCCCTGAGCTCAGAAAAGAAGTAATGGATGAATGCCATAAAAACAAGCTTTGTATTCATCCAGGGGTGAGTAAGATGTATCATGATCTCAAGTGCACATTCTGGTGGAAATCTATGAAAAGAAACATTTCCATTTATGTCAGCAGGTGTTCTACTTGCCAACAAGTCAAGAGTGATCAGCGAAAACCTACCGGCTTGTTACAACCACTAGAAGTTCCATGTTGGAAATGGGATCAAATTTCCATGGATTTTATAGATGGCTTGCCCCGAACCAGAAAAGGTAATGACAATATTTGGGTGATCATAGACTGTTTCACGAAATCTGCCCATTTTATTCCTGTTAGATCTACTAGAACAACTCAAAGTTTGGCGAAGATTTATTTCAAAGAAATTGTAAGACCACATGGAGTTCCCAGTAGCATTATTATTGACCGTGATCCGATATTCGCTAGTAAATTCTGGGAAGCATTCCAAGAAGAGCTAGGGACAAAGTTAAATCTGAGCACCGCATATCATCCTCAAACAGATGGCCAGACTGAAAGGGTGAACCGTATATCGGAAGACTTGTTGCGGGCATGCATTCTTCATTTTGGCGGATCATGGGAAGATCACTTGCACTTGGTTGAGTTCTCTTATAATAACAGTTACCAAGCAATATTGCAAACGTCGCCATTCGAAGCATTATATGGCAGGCCTTGTAGATCTCTCGCATGTTGGGTTGAACCAAGCAATAGACTAGTATTGGGTCCCGACATGATTCGAGAAACTTCGGACAAAGTTGATTTTATTAAGAAGCGATTACTAGCAGCTCAGAGCCGACAGAAAAGTTATGCAGATTCAAGAAGAAGGGATTTAGAATTTGCTATTGGCGATTATGTGTACTTGAGAGTTTCTCCATTAAGAGGAGTAGTTCGTTTTGGGAAGACTAGGAAGTTGGCTCCTAGATTCATTGGTCCATTCCCTATTCTAGAATGAATTGGAACTCTCTCTTACAGGGTCCAGTTGCCTGACTGGTTACCAGGGGTACATGATGTATTCCATGTGTCTCAACTTCGAAAGCATGTGCATGATCCAAACTTGATTGTGGAGGAAGCAGCATAACAAGTTTTGGAGATTACCCCGAGTTTAGCAGTAAGAAGGGAGCCGGTAAAGATCATTGGCAAAGAAGCCCAAGTTTTGAGGAACAAAAGAATTCATCTAGTCAAAGTGCAGTGGAGCGGAGATCCTAAAGACTGTACATGGGAGACCAAGGATAACATCAAACGGGCTTATCCCCAGTGCAGAGTGGATATCTCTGACTAGCTCTAGTGCAAGGTACATTTACCATATTTTGCATTTTCCGTTTTGCTTCCTACTTTACTGTTGTTTCCTTTCCAGGGACAAAAAGATTTTAAGTGGGGGAGATTGTAACAACCAGGAAAATCAAAGCCAATTAAATTTTTTTTATTTTGGCTATTTTATTGAATTTTGAATAGTTAAAATAATTTATTTTAAATAATAATGATTAAAAATTTATTTAAATTGAAGTTAGAACGAATATATTTATTTTAATTTCGAAAGGAGTTAGAAATAGCACGGAAGTTTGAAAAATTGAATTTGAACTTTGACTGAATGTACATGATGCAAATAAATTGGATTTTAGTGAAACCAAAAATAGTAGAATTTATTTAAAAATATCTTTCTAACGAATCCGAAAAATTGAAATTTCATAGCGGGAATAAAAAGTTATGGTCAGTTGAATATTCAGAATAGTCACTATGGAATTTAATATAATATATAACTCGTATAAATAGCCATTTTGCAAACGACCTCCGTTTTCGACGAAACCACCTGGTTGGATCCGGAATGCCAAATTATTGCTAGATTCCCATTTTCATGATTTTTGGAATTAATATGTGAGAGTGGCAAAAGAAAATGTGTTTTGTCAATTTCAGTCAATTTGGATCGACCAGAAAATGGCCATTTTTAAACGGCCTCCAAATTCAACGAAATTAATTTTGTTAGGATCGTATTGTCAAAACATAGCTAGCTTTATTTTTCAAAAAATTTTGGAGTCAGTCTGTAGCCCTGGTAAATTAAAATGTACGATCAAATTATATAATTAAATATTTTATATTTAAATTTAAAGAAAACCCTATCGAAATAATTGAATTGGCTTACGGGACATATCCCATTGTGTCCAGAATGGGGGTATTTAGCTGCGGGCGACACTCGTTGGGTTTGATTTGGAGTTAAGAGCGATATAGGAATTAAATTGAAATTAAATAGAATTAAATAAAATAAAATTGAAATGGAAATACGGTATAAATACATGTACAGCATATAATCCTATTTCGTTTTCACGCTGCCTCCTTTACTGTTCAACGGCAGAAAACCTTGCCACCTTCTCTCCTCCGTTCTAGCTAATCCGCTTAGCGAAACCCTTCTACCTAGTTAAAGCTTTTGAAGACCTCCCTCTCCTCTTCAAATAAAGACTGACCGCACCCCTTATCGTGGCTCCATCGTCGAAAACCACCACCGTGAAGTTGCGGATTTCAGAGCGTCGCCGTCCCTCCACCACTGCATCGAAGTGGACCCCCTGCCATCAATATGTGCACCGTTCCAAGCTCTTCCAGGTGGCACCAACCGATCTCGGCCACGTGCTATGAATTTCGCGAAATCTTTAAACCTAGTTTCGAATCCCTTCGTAAGATAACGACCTGATTTTTTTATTTAAAGGCTATAACACTTTTAAGTGTTGCAAATCATAATTTTAGTATAAAAATCATATCTTTAACATATGTTGTCGAAATCCAATGAAATCGAAGACATCAGACTCGCAGCGACATCATCTACATTCTAGAAGAGGCCGCCGAATTTTTGGAGCCTTCTACAATTTTATCAGAAATAAACAGCAAAGTGAGATTTCCGAATCCGAATTAAATAAATAAAATTATATTAGGATGCAAACGGAGTTTAGAAACTCCCGACACCTGCCATCCACAGACCATGGACGACTTGATTATATTGTGATGTGGAATTGGTTGATTTTTGGTGTTTGATTATAGTTGAAATGAAATTGGTTGATATTGTGGTAATAGATTGCCTAGAAAAAAACGCATTAGGAAATTAAACCGCTTGTAAACGCCGTGAGGCCTAAGGTAGCGCGAGGAGCCGTACTAGGGACAGTGCCGGTTTTAATTACCCTGCCGTTATGCTGCCGAAATTTTCTAAAATATTCTTGTGTTATAAATATTCATGTTATTATATATTAATTGTTTGGATAATATGAAAATTATATTTTTAATATATATATATATATATATGAAAATGATCATTATATTTCAACACAAAATTCATGTTTTGTTGTAAATCAAAAATAGTCATTTGTTAAAAAAAAATGTATTACATTTGAAATTCACATTTTAACGTATATGAAACATTAAAATAAAAATTTTGATATAGAAATGTATTACATTTGGAATTCACATTTTAATGTATATGAAACATTAAAATAAACATTTTGATATAGAAATGTATTATATTGAAAATTTACATTTTAATGTATATAAAACATTAAAATAAACATTTTGATATAGAAATGTATTACATTGGAAATTCACATTTTTAATTTATATGAAACATTAAAATAAACATTTTGATATAGAAATGTATTACATTGGAAATTCACATTTTTAATGTATATGAATAAAATAAACATTTTGATATAGAAATGTATTACATTGGAAAATTATATTTTAAATTGGAAATTTATATTTTAATGTATATGAAACATTAAAATAAACATTTTGATATAGAAATGTATTTACCTTGGAAACTTACATTATAACGTATATGAAACATGTAAATAAAACATTGTTATATAAAAATGTATTTGCATTGGAAATTTACATCTTAATGTATATGAAACATTAAAATAAAACATTCTGAAATAAAAATGTATTGATATTGGATTTTACATTTATAATGTAAATGCTACATTAAAAAAATGCTACATTTTGAAAAATAGAATGTATTACCAATTAAATTAACATTTCAATGTAAATGAAACATTAAAAATGTCCATTGCTATATAAAATATGTTTTCTTTGAAATTTACATTTTAATGTAAACAAAACATTAAAAATGACCATTGTTATATAAAAATGTCTTTACTATCAAATATACATTTTTAATGTAATGCAACATTAAAAATAGTCATCTGTTATATAGAAATGTTTTGATATTGAAATATACATTTTTAATGAAAATGCAACATTTAAAAATAAATAGTTTGAGATAAAAATGTGTTGATGTTGAAATTTACATTTTTAATGTAAATGAAACATTAAAAATGTCCATTGTTATATAAAATGTCTTTTCATTGAAAATTTACATTTTAATGTAAACATAACATTAAAAATGACCATTGCTATATAAAATGTGTTTACATAAAATTTACATTTTTCAATGTAATAAAAGGATGGAATAAAATTTACATTTTCAATGTAATTAAAGGATGACATAAAATTTACATTTTTTTAATGTAATAAAAATATGAAATAAAATTTACATTTTTCAATGTAATAAAGGGATGAATAAAAATATTACAATTTTAATGTAATAGTTGAATGATGAAGCAAATTACATTTTTATGTAATATATGAATCATATAAAAGATTCAATGTTGGAAGAAATTGTATTAACATTAAAAATTTAATTTTTAATGTAATATATGATTTCATATATTAAAGAAATCAATGTTGAATTGAAAATGGTGTTGAAATCATTGAACGACTTACATTTATATATTTATATATAAATATAAATTAAAATAAAATGAATCGCGCTGCTGCAATCGCGGTTTGAAATCGTAACTTCAAACGATTATACCGAAAGATCCGATCGTCGGATTTTCCTAAAACTGGAATCTTTGGGTTCGCTTTGGAAAGATCTTTCCAAAGATATAAAATTTGCTAAGATCCAAAAGTTAGATTTTGAGAAGTGTGTAAATCATATTTTGGTGAAAACAACGCTTAAGCCATATAATGCCTCGAAGCGTCGTTTAATGTAAAATGGCTATTTTTAAATAAATAAAAATAGCGATAAATCGTTATAAAATATTATAAAAGATATGAAATGAAAAGAATTGTTTTAATTATAAATATTCGAAAATTATTTGAACAGTCCGAGTTAAATCTCATTTCAAATAATTATATGACGATTGGAAGTCAAAGAATTGAAGACGGTGATTGAAGGCCGGCGATCTTCACATCGAATGGATAACTACTTGTTGATCGTGCATATATGCGAGAGCCTCTCTTCCATATTGGATATATGGGACGAGGAATAAGGTGTCACCGGTTTCGTTCAAACCCAGAAAGGACTTTTAAATGGATGTATGTCTGTCATTGGATTTTATTCTGTGCTGATTGATTTCAATTTAATATATATCTGTTTAGGGGCGGAGAATTTATTCTCTTGCTTAACACCCTTCTCTTTGATGTATGAGGTCAGAGGTTATATGTAACATCCCGAATTTTACGATAATTTAAAATATTAAATTTTATGTGATTTAGAACAAAATTGTTTTAAATATTAAAATTTATGATTTATATCGTATATTGATAAGATATATACTAAAATTTAATTATTGTAAAATGATCTACAATAGAATATGTATGATAATGGCAGTGTTTAATAATTTACTTATAATGGAATTTGAAATTTTATTGGATTAACAAATTATAATGGGTTGACTAATTTTGGAATTTTATATATGTTGAAAATTTAATTTATTATATATAGTAATAATTAACATTCGTTGTTTGTACAATGAATGTCAACTCGTAATAAATGTCATTATCTGTATGGATTGACAATATAAATTATAGGCCAGATTGTATTGCAATTATTGAGAATTGAAATTTGATTTTTATTTAATTGAATTAAACCGAGTTAATGAATTTATAATTAAAACTTTAATGACTTAATTTGGAAATTTATGGTGAAAACTTAATTGAATGGTTTAAGTGTAACACCCCGTAATTCGATTAATATTAATATTCACAAATTAAAGAATAACTAATCTCAGACGTGAGAATTGTGGGAAACGGGTTGCGCCATTGTGTTCGTCTCGGAATTCTGGTTGAAATAGAGTCCGAGTTTGTGTGAATTGGACTTCGTATGAAGAAGTTATGGCCATCATAAGTTTCTGAAAATTCAAAACAGCTCGCAGGAAATTTAAAATTCAAACTGAAAGTGCAGAAGCGGGCTGGGCGGGAAAAATTCCCGCCCAGGCAGGTCGACTGGGGAGTCGACACTAGTGTCGACCTCCCCCCCCCCCCCCCCAGGTCGACTATAGTGTCGACCTGGGTGTCGACCTGGTCAATCGGCTAGGGTTTTGACTGAGCCCAGTTCTGAGCTGCTGATGTGTATTTAGGGCTGAGTTGGCAAATTAAACTGTTCAGGTTAGTTCTGAGTTGATCTGACGGTCTAAATAAACCCTAAACTCTATAAATACCTAGGTAGTCTCTCACCCTAATTCATATAAAAATAGAATAGCTACCGTCATACCGCCGCCATGGAACTCAGTGGAGCCGCCGCCAATTAAGAAGGAAGAAAAGCTAATCAAAACCTAATTCTACTCAACTCTAAAGCAAATCAAGACTCTCTTTTCTTCTCTAATTGTGAGTATGATGATCTTAACAAGATTATTATTATTTTAATTAGGTTAAGTCATGAATGGATTATGAGTAGATGATGTGAATTTTCATATATGTTGTTGTAAACCTTATACTATCATGTATGTTATAAATCCTATGCTATGTGGCGATGATATCCTATATGTTGTAAATCATGCTATGATGATGTTATGTATGTTGAGAGTTTCTATGCTAAGTTGTAATGAATCATACATGTTAAAAAGCCATGATGTTACTATCTATGCTAATTAGTTATTTTAATCAAATCATAATATTGTTACTATTTGGGCTATGTTGATCTATATGACAAGTCACATATGCAAGTTTAGGTTGATTAGTAAAAGTTATGAACATATGCTATTACATCTATTATGACATCTAGAATTATGCTATGACATATGTGAAATTCTATGCTAGTTCACACCATCATTATTGTAACACCCCACCTCCGCCAATGCCACTCTTGCAAGGACACTAGCTTTGGAGGGGCGTTAAACGAGGTAACATGCATGCAGATATCACAAGACAGAACATATAAGTAAAAACAGAGTGAATAAAGCAGCGGATAAAACTAGCATTTCAAAACCATAATCAAGTTACATCAAAGTACTTGGTTATTATTTTCCCATAAAACAAAGTCTAGAACATAAACTGAATACTGAAAAAGAAACATAAAGTAACTATCCCCAAAGTAGCATAAGGCCATAGCATGTTCAAACCATACGTGAGCTATCCAGAAAAGCAGCTAAAGATCCAGCTAGGTAATAGTGTTCCCACCCTGCAAACCTAGGGGGGAATGGAAGAAAAGAGGCGAAAGAAAACGGGTCAGTCAAAAAGACTGGTAAGTCCTATCTACTATTATTATAAAAACTAATAAAGTTAACTAAACATGTAAAACAGAGATGAGATGTAAGGTGATAACTGGCATGGTGAAAAGTTAACTAGATAGATCAAGTGTGGCATCGCATACACAAGGTTAAGTTGCACCAGGGGTGTACTAGTATTCCAATCCATTTCAAGTATAAACAAGAAATGATCCCTTGGCCCAATCTTGGCCCAATATCCCGAGATGACCTAGATCAAGGTCCAACAACACGGTCTAGTCGATCGGCTCCCTAAAAGCCTAACTCGTCAAGTGTCGGTGTCATACGGCCCAATCACGAAGTGTAGTCAAACTGTGCTAGGTCCACCCTAGGGTGTATCAAGCCCTAGGGTGCCAACCACGGACACATATCAAGCACGCACAGTCTAAACCTACGGGTGCCCGTGTTTGCTTTTTCAACTCCGGACCATGTGCACGACCATAGTCCGCCTGAACCTACACCGGTGCACCTACTCAGCCGTCGTTTTGGTCGCTTACATGTCAGCCCAGTAATCGTGCCCCACCCTAGCCTAGTCCCTAGGGTATCATGATACAATCAAGAGGGTTACTGGTGAAAAGGACCACGTAACTAGGGTTTCTAGTGGGTTAAATGTGGTTAACCCTACCCAATCAAGTATCAAGTTGGTTAAGTGTACCCAAGGTTCATGACTTAACCCTATCAACCCATCGTGTTTAATTGGTTAAGTATTCAAGTGGTCCATGACTTAACCCTATCATGTGGCATTAATTATTTTAATGCACCCAACCTCTCACATTAGACTTTGTTGTGGTTACTAGTTAAGCCGGGCGGGTCCGGGTAGCTTTACACCACAACTTGGTCTAACCTCGGGTTTCTAGTGCAACATGACCAACTACTCACATTGGGTCCTATTGCTTGTAGCCACTAGTTAAGCCAGTCGGTTCCGGGTAGATTTATGCTACAAACTCAACCCAACCTCGAGTTGGCCACACTCATATTTTCTAAGTGTCATGTCCACCATTATGTTTACAAACATAATCACAAGTCAATGTTCATGTCGTATTTTAAAACCATGTTTTCATGTCATTAATATTACCCAAACCCAACGCATTCCCATCGCATGTACGTTTCGCATAACATAACATAGATCAAAAGAGGGAACTTGGCAAAAGCATGACAAAAAGGGCATAAGGTAATAAGGTTGGCCACAAGTTAAACATGGTGGCATATGAGGCATAAATAGGTTCATAAGCTTGCATATTACATCATAGGCCTCAAAACATGCATAATATCAACTTAAGCAAATAGGTGAAACATGATCATGAATGACATAGGATGATGGCTAGAAGTTCGCATATAACATTATATGCAAGTTATCATAAAGGTTATGAGAGTTCTCATGTTGTATAATGCAACATTTCAACATAGAGCTTTTAGCTTTTAGCCCACAAGGTCAAGGTGATAAGTTTACAAACATGCATAGAATAAACCTATGCATAACATGTTAAAATCAAAGCACATATCATACTTAGGCCCAAACTCAACTTGCAACATGTCACATTTAACTTCATAGTTAGAATCTAAGAGTAGTATAGGGCTTACAATGCTATGAAGACTAGAATTAATATAAAATAAGATTGAGACGAAGCCACACTAGCAAATCCGCAACCAAAGACGATAAACTCCACTTCAAGACTTGAGAACAAGAAGGAATAACCCCAAAGACAAAGAAAGAAGGCTCTTTTACTTAAGAAAGATGGCTCTTTTATGACATAGATTGATTTGAGACACTCATGCTCTCATGAAGAAGGTGGAGGCCATGATTAGTGAACATTTGGACAACATTTAGTTGTGGGAATGATTAATGAGGGTTTAGGCTAGGTATTAGGGTCCTTTTATAGGTGATTAGGTTAATTTAGACCATAGGATTAACCCTAAATCGAATCTGAGCCATCAGTTCACGTCACTAGCCTCCAAAACAGGTCCAAACAGCCAAAATAGGTGCACCAGAAAAATTGGTCCGATCGGGGGGGGGGGGGGGGTCGACCCCTGGGTCGACATGGGTGTCGACCCATTGGGGGGTCGACACTGGTGTCGACCCCTGTGTCGACCCTGCCTGGGGCGGGAAAATTCCCGCCCATTCTGCCTTGGTTGCAATTTGAATCTGAATTCGAATTTGAACTGCTTTTGGGCTTAGAATTTTCTGAAAACTTCATTGGGCCATAACTTGATCATACAGACTCCGTTTTTGAAAACTCGGACTCTATTTTGCGTATTTTTTCGAGACGAACGCAATGGCACAGACCGTTTCCCTTGATTCAGATTTTACAATTTAATTCTGCCTTGATTTATACTATAACATGTTATTCAAAAATACGGGTTATTACAATTATGTTGCCTAAAACCCCATATGCAAGTTTATACATAAATTTGGGTTATGATCATATCATGTAAATTGTGACATTTAACAAGTTGACACCTTTAGATCCTTAACATGTGTAGTTTATGCAAGTTTCACCCCTATTATGATTAGATTCATTTTAATTGTCTATATGTTGTGATAATTTATTTTTGTGCTATGAGTTAGACTATTCGAGTCTAACATATATTCTACGTTGAATAAGCGAACTTATAAACGTGGGGTAGGGGTAATATTAATGATTTAATAATAAGAAGTTGGGGTGCAATTGATATGATTTTGCATGCCATGAGTGGATGACCATAATTGAGTCAACTATGGACATCAATAAAAGTGGACTTAATTAATAATTTGGATAGGGAATTATTAAAACTGGGGTAAAAGATTATAAGTGATAATCAATGCTTAGGACACGAGGTTGGACTCGTTGTGACGTAAACCTACCCGGACCCGCCCGACAAATCCAGTGGTCACAAATGTCAGCCCAATGTGAGAGGTCCTAGGCCTAAACTAAAGCATAACAGTTGTAAAGACACGAGGTTAGACTCTTTTATGGTGTAAGACTGTCAGGACCCGCCCGGCAAATCCAGCTGCCATAAATGCCAGTCTAATGTGAGAGGTCTTTATGAGGTTATGGCCTGAATGAATTAAGAAATACTTAACCAGATAAACATGTAAAGTGGGACATGGGGGGTTAAGTAGGTGCCTTGGGTGGCATGAGGAATCTAGTGGGTGCCCTTAGTGGCATGTGAAATACGATTAGTAAGACTTAACCAAACACACATGCAAATGAACATGACTAAGAGGGTTAAGTGGGATGTACTAGTGGACAAGCTTAGGTGGGTAGCTTGTGGGGGCCCATTTCAACCAGTATCCCAAACGTATCTTTGTGGGCTCGACCCAAGTCGAGGACGGGACACGCATACTGGATTTGACTATAAGAGGCCAAAACGGGGAGCGATGGCAACGCAAGTCCAACGGGTTTCATATGCGTGTGTGGACCCGGGCTGGTAGGTAAGACGTTGTTGCATCGTGTAGGTATAAGCCGTGCATTCTCAAGTTGTATCGGGTTGCCACTTTAGGGGAGTGGTACACCCCACTGTGGGGCCAGCACGGGTATCTACGAGTAGGGAGCCGATCGCAAGTGGGTAGTGGGGTACACCTATGTAGTCAGCTAGGGGTACGTAAGGCTATTTATATTGTTTCTGTGTGAAGCAAGTGGGATCAACCTTTAGGGTGACTGGTGCGGTGTAGTATAGTAATGTGCGGTGCAGTGAAGTAATTATTCGTTAGTAATTAGGCGTACCTTTAACGTTATCTTAAACGTTATCTTTATCTGCTCTTCCATACCTAATAGTTCATAGACATTTACTTGTCTTCCAGCTTATGCCTTAGTCTAGTTATTTTGATAATAGTATTGTTAGAATTATCATACTCGCCAGACTTTATGTCTGACCCCCTCCAGCCCGTAATTCTGTTAATATTAATATTCACAAATTAAAGAATAACTAATCTCAGACGTGAGAATTGTGGGAAACGGGTTGTGCCATTGTGTTCGTCTCGGAATTTTGGTTGAAATAGAGTCTGAGTTTGCGTGAATTGGACTTCGTATGAAAAAGTTATGGCCATCAGAAGTTTCTGAAAATTCAAAAAACCTCGCAGGAAATTTAAAATTCAAACTGAAAGTCCAAAAGCGGGCTAGGCGGGAAAAATTCCCGCCCAGGCAGGTCGACTGGGGAGTCGACACTAGTGTCGACCTCCCCCCCTAGGTCGACTATAGTGTCGACCTGGTCAGTCGGCTAGGGTTTTGACTGAGCCCAGTTCTGAGCTGCTGATGTGTATATAGGGCTGAGTTGGCAAATTAAACGGTTCAGGTTAGTTCTGAGTTGATCTGACGGTCTAAATAAACCCTAAACTCTATAAATACCTAGGTAGTCTCTCACCCTAATTCATATGAAAAATAGAATAGCTACCGTCATACCGCCGCCATGGAACTCAGTGGAGCCGCCGCTAACTAAGAAGGAAGAAAAGCTAATCAAAACCTAATTCTACTCAACTCTAAAGCAAATCAAGACTCTCTTTTCTTCTCTAATTGTGAGTATGATGATCTTAACAAGATTATTATTATTTTAATTAGGTTAAGTCATGAATGGATTATGAGTAGATGATGTGAATTGTCATATATGTTGTTGTAAACCTTATACTATCATGTATGTTATAAATCCTATGCTATGTGGCGATGATATCCTATATGTTGTAAATCATGCTATGATGATGTTATGTATGTTGAGAGTTTCTATGCTAAGTTGTGATGAATCATACATGTTAAAAAGCCATGATGTTACTATCTATGCTAATTAGTTTATGTTAATCAAATCATAATATTGATACTATTTGGGCTATGTTGATCTATATGACAAGTCACATATGCAAGTTTAGGTTGATTAGTAAAAGTTATGAACATATGCTATGACATCTATTATGACATCTAGAATTATGCTATGACATATGTGAAATTCTATGCTAGTTCACACCATCATTATGTTGCCTAAAACACCATATGCAAGTTTATACATAAATTTGGGTTATGATCATATCATGTAAATTGTGACATTTAACAAGTTGACACCTTTAGATCCTTAACATGTGTAGTTTATGCAAGTTTCACCCCTATTATGATTAGATTCATTTTAATTGTCTATATGTTGTGATAATTTATTTTTGTGCTATGAGTTAGACTATTCGAGTCTAACATATATTCTACGTTGAATAAGCGAACGTATAAACGTGGGGTAGGGGTAATATTAAGGATTTAATAATAAGAAGTTGGGGTGCAATTGATATGATTTTGCATGCCATGAGTGGATGACCATAATTGAGTCAATTATGGACATCAATAAAAGTGGACTTAATTAATAATTTGGATAGGGAATTATTAAAACTGGGGTAAAAGATTATAAGTGATAATCAATGCTTAGGACACGAGGTTGGACTCGTTTGTGACGTAAACCTGCCTGGACCCGCCCGACAAATCCAGTGGTCACAAATGTCAGCCCAATGTGAGAGGTCCTAGGCCTAAACTAAAGCATAACAGTTGTAAAGACACGAGGTTAGACTCTTTTATGGTGTAAGACAGCCCGGACCCGCCCGGCAAATCCAGCTGCCATAAATGCCAGTCTAATGTGAGAGGTATTTATAAGGTTATGGCCTGAATGAATTAAGAAATACTTAACCAGATAAACATGTAAAGTGGGACATGGGGGGTTAAGTAGGTGCCTTGGGTGGCATGAGGAATCTAGTGGGTGCCCTTAGTGGCATGTGAAATACGATTAGTAAGACTTAACCAAACACACATGCAAATGAACATGACTAAGAGGGTTAAGTGGTATGTACTAGTGGACAAGCTTAGGTGGGTAGCTTGTGGGGGCCCATTTCAACCAGTATCCCAAACGTATCTTTGTGGGCTCGACCCAAGTCGAGGACGGGACACGCATACTGGATTTGACTATAAGAGGCCAAAACGGGGAGCGGTGGCAACGCAAGTCCAACGGGTTTCATATGCGTGTGTGGACCCGGGCTGGTAGGTAAGATGTTGTTGCATCGTGTAGGTATAAGCCGTGCATTCTCAAGTTGTATCGGGTTGCCACTTTAGGGGAGTGATACACCCCACTGTGGGGCCAACACGGGTATCTACGAGTAGGGTGCCGATCGCAAGTGGGTAGTGAGGTACACCTAGTGGAGATAGGGGCATACGACACCTATGTAGTCAGCTAGGGGTACGTAAGGCTATTTATATTGTTTCTGTGTGAAGCAAGTGGGATCAACCTTTAGGGTGACTGGTGCAGTATAGTATACTAATGTGCGGTGCAGTGAAGTAATTATTCGTTAGTAATTAGGCGTGCCTTTAACGTTATCTTAAACGTTATCTTTATCTGCTCTTCCATACCTAATAGTTCATAGACATTTACTTGTCTTCCAGCTTATGCCTTAGTCTAGTTATTTTGATAATAGTATTGTTAGAATTATCATACTCGCCAGACTTTATGTCTGACCCCCTCCATTTCTATCCTTTTTCCCCCTCCAGGTCCTCAGGTTGGGCCCAGCTCTAGTGGAGTTTGATTGGATTGCTTCATCTCTCTTTGGAAAGCTTGGACCGTTGAAGTAAAGTCCAGCTTGTTATCTTTTTATGGCTATTTATGTAATGGGATTAAGTATTTTGTTTAATGAAGATGGATATTGTACTTGACTCTGATTTATGGTTTTATGATGTAAACAAACATGTTTAACTTCCGCTGCAATAAAATGAAGTTTTAGTTTTCAAGTACTACTTATTATCTGTCTTGTTGTAATTTTTCTGTTCTATATGCACTTAAAACCTCCATGGAAGTTAATGCATTCCCTTAGTGAGTGACATTAATGGACGTGGGGTGTTACATTATGTATAGAAATTCAATCTATTATGATAATTATGACTTGTTTTGATTCCAAATAGGTTCATGATTCATTTATATTGATTGACAATGAAAGTTGGAATTTCATATTAATATGTATTTAATGAAATTGATTGGTGTAATTAATAATTGAAATGATTTTGTACATTGAATGATTATAATTATAATTGGAGATTTAATTATATGAATTTATTTGTAAACCTTACCAAATTTATTTAGTAACAAAATTTAACTTGTTTTAATTATAATAATTTGCTTTAATTGTAAATGAAACCATGATTTGATTTGTACTGTTATTCATTGAATTTTGAAAGTTAATATTGAATATTTGGATATTTGAACCAAATTGAATAATAAATTTATAATAAAGCTTAGTGATTTAATTACGAAATCGACCAATTATAACAATAAAGCATTGATTTTGAATATATATATATTTTACATGACATTTCACAATGTCTGCTTCATCAGATATCGACCGTTGAAATCGGTTTATATAAATATTTAATAAACCGGTAGCCTATGTAACGAACATGATGAAATAGTACGCGAACATTTTAATTTTAATTTTTGAATGTATTACTTCGTGTTTGTGTTGGTGCAACAAGGAAAGAAATATTTGTATTTATGTGGTTGAACAATCCATTTTGTTTTATGGTATTCGTATTTTCGTACATATGGAAACACGAGATTGATTAGTGTATGTCATTTAACCAAATCCGTTAAGTAGATTTTAAAATTTAAAATGTGTACAAGGCAAGATGAACACTTGGTATTTAAGAGGAGCGGATATTGTGCCTTAAATCATGGGAATACACGTTCTAGCCATGTCACTTTTCTTTTATTTAATTAACTATTCACGTTCAAATGGCCATGATTCTTCTTCTACGTTAGGCCTTCTGCTCATTTTCTCCACTTACTGCTCATTTGCTTCATTTTCGATAATCAATCTCTACTTATAAAAAATATATTAGAGAACAACAATGGATTCTACCTCATTCAAAACTCCATATCTTGTGAACCTCTCATTGAAAAATTCTAAAACTAGTCTCGTTCAACTCAGATAAATATTCTCTTCAATTCTACTCTTTTGTTAGAGGGTGCGGCATGATTTTATTTGGGTTTCAACGTCTATAGTAAAGGACATTAAACTAAGGTTGAGATTTGTGTTGATTATAGAGATCTATGCCTGAATTGATGATTGTATTCGGGTTTGTGGCATGGAGGAGCACATCATGACAAAATTTGAGAGGATTCCATGACAAAAAGTATCGCAGCCTGTAGTGAAAAAAACATACGTATGTAAGGAGGAAGCATTTTCCTTGGTGAGGTCGAGTTTGGCAAGACGGTGATGGAGAGGAAGAGACCGCGAAGAGAAATTCGTCGGATCCATCTGTTTGGGTTTTCATTGAGGAAATTCGGAGATATAGAGGAGAGAAGGAGATATGTTTTAGGACATGGATGATTTTATTTGCTGTAGAGAACTTGAGGAGGAAGGAGGAATGATGACGTGGCATTGTGGCATTAAGGTGAGAGGGTGTGTTTAATTATCTTGTTTTAATTTATATTCAAATTTGTATAACTTGTAACATGTGTAAATTTTGCATATGACTTCAGAATGACACGCGGTTTGTTGCGTTGGAATCATGTCGACGAGCTCTTCGCCATGGCGCTGATTTGGATAGATTCTAAGACTATTAAACTTGGGGCCTATTTTGGAGTTTTAAAGCGTTCGAAACCAAAGGTGAGTTATTAAACCCACTCACGCGAAACTAAAGTATTCTAATATTAGTTAAATTAATATCATGTCATGATATGATTGTTTGGATTGATGTTTGACAGTTTAAATTGCATGTTTGTATTTATTTGTATCGATAATGTAGTTAAATTTGACTGTTAAATATAATTTTACAGTTAAGTAAAAAAAATGACATATCAATACTGTTTAAACTTACATCTGAAATTTGTAAATTAATATGATATTGGAATGTTGTGTATGTATTGATGTGTTGAGTGGCTTGAATTTGATGTGTTGACATATTGATGTAATGGTGTAAATTTACCTGTTATTTATATTTATTCGCATATGACCATTGTTGTGCCGATTAATCCCAATCATTACCCTAGATGTTACGGGCATCGAATAAACCAGGGATTAATCATTAAAATGAATTAAGAACGTAGGTTGAAATGATAAATACCTGTGACCCTGATTTGGATTGAAATGATATATATCCTTTCCCAAAAATACTAAAATTAAAATTTATGTATCACTTGGCCATAGGATAGGAAATTATATACGGACACCGGTTGGTTAAATAAAAATTTGTTTTAACCATGAATTTTGAAATATTGTTTTAAAGACAATATAAGCGATGTTTTATAATTTATTTCCTTTGAATTTGAACCTTGAATTTTGAAATATAAAAAAAAGGAAATAAATTAGTATTGTAACTGAAGTTAAATAAAGTGAAAGATAGTGTAAATCGAATTTATTGAAATTGAATGGTTTAATCCACCTTTGAATTTTATTATGAGTCAACATTGATTTGAATTATATATGAATTGTGAATTCGACATTTGTTGTAAATTGAAATCATTGAAAATGGGAATCTGAATTGGAATTTAACTATTTGAATTAAACTGATTGAATTGTAGTGAGTGTAAATTGGAAATTTAATCGGGTGAAATATTGAAATTGAGTTGATTAACTTGAAATTGAAATACGACTGCAAGTGAAATTGAAACTTTTAAAGGAACGATTCTAATTCCAACTATAGTATTTTAAAACCATTTTATAAACTATTTTAATAATAATAATTTAATTTTCTTTATAAACTATTTTATTTTATTAATATTTTATTTTATAAATCATTTTAAATAATTCATTTTATAATTAAATATTTATTTTCAAACTATTTCAATTCTATAACCAAAACTATTTTAAATAGACTTTTAATTATTTTAATATTAAAATTATTTAAAGTTGGAAATGTTTCAAGATTTTAATTGGTTAAATGGAGATTTTAGTATGAATAATATTTTATCTTGAATATTGAATGATTTTGAAAATCTGATATTTTGATATGAAGTACGAACCTCTTCGAAATGTAAAAGAACTGACCGGTGTGAAAAATGTAAACGATTGGTTGTTAAAGAGACCGAGATCGGATATTGTCATACTCTCTACCAATACCGAAAACCACTTTAACAACTGTGTACGCGGTGGAGTTCCAGAAATGGTGTTGGACTGATTTGGAGGCGATTAATGGATTTGAAGAAAGTGAACGATGATGGATATCCTTGACCTTCGGGTCATAATTAAAATGACTAAAACAGGGCTATACCGTGACCAAGTGGGGTTAGCTACCTCCATGGCAACACTTCTTCGTTTATTACTATAGTGAGACGACCCGATTTCCCGTTCTCACGGAAACAAGGGCTATCTTTGGAATATAACACAGAAACAGAAAATTGCAGAACAGAATTAAATAATTACACCAAAAAATTAACAATAGAATATACTGGATAAAAGTAATCATCAGAGTTACACAGTATACAGGATCTTACTTAGTACAAATACAGTTCAGCTATACATAAATGTCTACAGCGGAAATAAACAAAATATGATAGAATCCATCTTCAGCTCCAGCTATCCAGAAAGAGCCAGCTAAACCTGAATACAAGGCTGCCCGTGTAGAAAAAAAGGGGCACCCGAGTTTGAAAGTGAAACAAACTACGAGTCAGTCATGGGACTGGTATGAGAAATCTATTCAACACATATATAATATGGCTAATCACAGGACCACGCCACTTTCGTGGAACGGGTTTACTCCATTGGATTGCCAGTGCTTTAAAACAAATCTTTCTTTTAAACATCGCTATGCTTTTAACAAAAATGAGGCCATTATAAGACTCAGTTCCCATCACACAATGCAACGCAAACCGGAGGATAGAGTTTTACCTTATAATGGCCAAAATATGATTGATACGAATAAAACAAAGGCATTTGATATTATTGCTAGTGTTTGTATGTTTTGAAAACAATTTCAAATCATAACTATCAATCATAGACGACATGGGTACCATATATCATGTCGCCATATATATATACAATCAAAACCGCACGATGTCGTATTTGGAAATTGGATTTCCGTCATGAACCAAGGCAAAAGATAGTCCTTACCGAATTCGAGACTGTCTAGCCCGAGTCTCAGGTACAGCCGCAACCATACCCTGGATCGTCAGGGCCGGTCCACACGAAGTGGATTATAATGCCTGAACAATGCGTTTCTCCACCCTTTGGGGTGTAAATGAGCCAACGAATGACTCCATCGGACCCGGATCGTCCGATCAAACCGAGGCGCCTCGCAACAGCAACAACCACATAGGTGAAAAGTATATAAATGTCAGGGCTGGTAGGTCACTGACACCACCCTAGCTAGAAAGAAAACGCACGTCCCCCCTGATGTCCTTCTCCCGTTTTAGGTTCATACCGGGGTGTGAGGCTCGCGAATTCACGTTATACACAAAGCTACGCCACACAGGCGGTGCTTTGATCATCACCACAAGACTTTGCTTTTCAACAGAAGCCCTGATCACTGCATCTTAGCATGCCACACAGGCAGTTCATGCCATGCGACTGATGTCCGTCGATATACAACCTCTGAGCTCGTGCGTCTCAGAGAAGGGCGTTAAGCAAAAGAATAAATTCTTCGCCGCCAAACAGATGTATATTTAACAGAAATCAATCAACACAGAATAAACTCCAATGTCAGACACACAGTCCATTTACAAGTCCGTTCTGGGTCTGAACGAAACCGGAGGCACTAAATACCTCGCAAACCCTTCGATCACCACTCACGTCTGAACGATCACCACTCATTATCCATATTTCGGGATGCCTCCCAATCAGGACCTCGGTTTCCATCCAAACGAGGTGAAGATCTCCGGTCTTCGACCACCGTCTTCATCTTCGAATTTCAATCGTCGGTTGATTATTCGAAATGAGAATTAACTCGGCCTTTCCAAATAATTCACGTATATTTAGAATTTCAAATCGATTTATTTCAATGGTTAAATTATTCGACAACACCAATTGTGTTCTTTAATGTAATTTTCACACCAAACACATTCAACCATCAAAAGCCACACAAATCAAGCAAATTCAGTTTATTTCCATTCCATATCGCTTATGATATTTTATAACTAATTATCGCTATTTTTATTTATTTTAAAATAGCTAATTTATTCAAAACGACGCTTCGGGCCATAACGCGGCCGTGGCGCTGTTTTTCTTCAGATTTGATTTACACATATCTGAAAATCTAACCGTTGGATCTTCACAAAATTTACATCATTAGAAAGGTCTTTTCAAAACGAATCCAACGGTTCCAGTTTCGGGAAAATCCGACGGTCGGATCTCCCGGTACAATCGTTTGAAATTTCGATTTCAAAATACGAACTGCAGCGTCGTTATTCGATTAATTAAAATTATATTTATATTTATATATAAATATAATCGTTTCTGGCGCTGTTTTTCTTCATATTTGAATTAAGCATTCCAGAAAATCCAACCGTTGGATTTTTACCAAGTTGGTGCCGTTGGGAAGATATTTCCAAGGCGTACCCGACGGTTGAGGTTTCGGGAAAATCCAATGGTCGGATTTCCCGCATTAGTTGTTTGAAATCACGGTTTCAAAATACGAACTGCACGGCTTCGTTTCGTTTTAATTTTATTTATATTTATATATTTATATAAATATAGCTCATTCAATGATTTCCATATCGTTTTCACTTCAAATATTTTTCTAACACCTTAAAATTTTGGAAAATTTCGCCATAACCTCTCCTGCACCGGGAGCATCGGGAAATCGTAAATAGCTTTCCCGGTCCTTCTAATCTCAAAAAGAAAAAGAAAAAGCCAAGCGGCTAGCCAACAGGCTCATAAAATCATCACCCAAACAAAACAGTAAATGTGTACCTATTTGTCGGGCACAAAATTTTATTCCTCTTCTCTAGCCCCTTTTGCTATAACCTGTTCAATGAATATGCATGTACATATATATACAGTTCTTATCATTTATCATTTTCTATTCAATTTCATATTTGATTTCTATTTGGTTTAAAAACACCATTCATTCTAATGTTACATAAATAGGTGCAAATCATTTCATTAGCTAATTAATGAATATTTCAACTCATATATGTTTATTTTGAACAAGTGGCTATTTTTAACACTTCCCATTTCAACGATTCATGCATACAATAAAAATGTGATTTTTATTGTAAAACAATTCATTTCAAAACACTATTTTTCTATATAGTTCAAGTTGGTTGTAAAAATGGGATTTTTATCATAAAACAATTTCTTCTAAAACGAGATTATTTTACACAGTTCATATAGTCGATAAAAGGTGATTTTTATTATCAAACGATTTATTTCAAAATATGAATACCATTCAACACATGAATTTCTAATCAACGAATGAATATCAATTCAACACATGAATGTTTTCTATAGTTTCTATATATAAATAAAAATGTGATTTTTATTATCAAACGATTTATTTCAAAATATGAATACCATTCAACACATGAATTTCTAATCAACGAATGAATATCAATTCAACACATGAATGTTTTCTATAGTTTCTATATATAGATAAAAATGTGATTTTTATTATCAAACGATTTATTTCAAAATATGAATACCATTCAACACATGAATTTCTAATCAACGAATGAATATCAATTCAACACATGAATGTTTTCTATAGTTTCTATATATAAATAAAAATGTGATTTTTATTATCAAACGATTTATTTCAAAATATGAATACCATTCAACACATGAATTTCTAATCAACGAATGAATATCAATTCAACACATGAATGTTTTCTATAGTTTCTATATATAGATAAAAATGTGATTTTTATTATCAAACGATTTATTTCAAAATATGAATACCATTCAACACATGAATTTCTAATCAACGAATGAATATCAATTCAACACATGAATGTTTTCTATAGTTTCTATATATAGATAAAAATGTGATTTTTATTATCAAACGATTTATTTCAAAATATGAATACCATTCAACACATGAATTTCTAATCAACGAATGAATATCAATTCAACACATGAATGTTTTCTATTCAATGAATAAATATAGTTTAAGCATATGAAAATAATTCAAACACACGAATATTATTCAAAATTTCGGCAGCATAACGGCAGGGTAGTTAAACCGGGACCGTCCCTAGTACGGCTCCTCGCTCTACCTTAAAACCTCGCGGTTTTTGACAATGGGGATCATGCATCTAGTTCGCACGCAGGCGGCATGTATATATTTATTTCATTTCCACAAACTAATCCTATGTGGTTTCAACTAAATATTTCTCAACCACAAATGGGTATTTTTCAACCACAATCAACCAATATCAATCACAAACAATCCCAAACAATCATTCGCTATCAATCAATTTTCACAACCATTTCAACCAATAAATATCGTCCATGGTTTGTGGACGAGGGGCGTATATATATATATATATAGATATAAATTTATATATAGCAATTCACTTTCATTTCACACATATATATATATTTAAGAAGAAATTGAAGAGTGAGAAATTCTCACCAATAGCTATCCAACTTCACGACACTTCACTTAGAGAAATCTTCGCCTTTCTCGCCTTTTGTCGCTTCGTTGCCTGTATTCTCTACATATGTAAAAATCGAATTTTTACTATGTTATTCAATATATAAAAATCGAATTTTGACTTCGCTATTCAATATATAAAGATTATATTTTTAATATAAAGATTATATTTTTAATATTCCTATGACGTAAAAATTATATTTTTATTGCTTTAAAAATATAAAAATCATATCTTACTTCTTTTACTTAATAAAAATTCCGTCTTTTCTATTTTAAAGATCAAATCTTTTTCTTTTTAAAGTTTAAACCTTTTTCTATTTAAAGTTTAAACCTTTTCTATTTAAAATCTTAAAATAAAATCAGTTTTTATTTCCTTTAAAAATCAGTTTTAAATTGCTTTTTAAAATCAAATTCGGTTTTTAAACCTTTATAAAATTCAGTTTTTATATCTTTAAAAATCAGTTTTTAAATCATAATTAAAATCAGTTTTTAAAAACATAAAAATCAGTTTTATAACTTCTTTAAAAATCAGTTTTACAGAATTTAAAAATAAAAATAAAAATAAAATAAAAACACTTACATTGCTCTGCGAAGAAGGGGGGGGAAAAGAAGGCGTCGGCGGCAGGAGGCGGAGCAGGCGAAGCGAAGGGTGGAGCGAGGTACGGCGGCTTGGGTCTGGTGGCGTCTCGATGCTTTGGGGGGGCTCGCGATTGGTTCAGGGGGAGGAGGGAAGCTGGACGGGGGAAGACGATCAGAGGGGCGTGGAGCGGGGCACGGCGGTCTTCGGTGGTGGTGTCGCCGTCGTTAGTTTTAGGGTTTTCCTTTTTTTTTATTTCGAATGGACAGAAAGAAAGTGAGGAGAGAGAGAGAAAAAGGGTTTATATATATATATTTATTATTATTAAATTTCTATTTAAAAGTTGACTTTTTATTCGAAGTTGAAATGGGACCCACCGACTATCGTCCCTAGCGTTTTACTCCCATTCCGAACACAATGGGATATGTATCGTAAGCTGATTCGATTGTTACAATCAGTTTCCGTTGAATTTACATTTAAATCATTATATTGAATTTTAAACGTACATTTCAAATTACCGGGGCCACATACTAATTAGAAAAATTCCCGAAAAATATTTTCTAGCTTCGTATTGACGATACGGTCCTAACAAAACTAGTTTCGTCGAATTCTGAGACCGTTTGAAAAATGGCCAATTTCCAGCCGATTAAAATCAACTGAAACCAGTCAAACGCGTTTTCCTTTGCCACGCTCACATATTGATTCGAAAAATTATGAAATTTGAAAACTAACAATAACTTGACACTGCGGATCCACCAAAAGTGGTTTCGTTGAAATCCGAGGTCATTGGCAAAATGTCCATTTTTTAAGGGCCTGAATTCCATAGCGACTATTCAGAATTTTCAACTGGACATATCTTTTGATTCCCGCTATCAAATTTCGACTGGTCAGATTCGTTGGAAAGATATCATCAATTAGATCCTAATGTTTTTGGTTTCACCAAAATCCGGATTGTTTTGCGCTCGGTATATTCAATTGAAGTTTGAAATCGAATTATCGAACTACCGCGCTATTTTCAATTCTATATATAACTATAATTAATTATATTCGTTTTCAAATGTCGATTCAAACTCAGTTTTAATCGCCATTATTTAAAATATTTATTTTAAATATTTAAAATCCATTATTTTAGCCAATTTAAATTTTTTTAAATTGGTTCAGATTTTCTGGGTCGTTACAATCTCCCCCACTTAAAACTTTTCGTCCCCGAAAAGGAACAAAGTCGAAAGTGGTTTGATAAATGTACAATCACACAACACAACAACCAATCCAATTGTTTTAACCTTTCAAATATATATCTTATATATATTCAAAAATTATATTTCTAAAACCAGACTATAAATATAATCACAAATACGTTATTTAAAAACATATTACTCTCGACTCGTTCTGAGGCACTTCTGACCCCATCTCTAACGAGTTGTTCTGATTCTGCTATACTCATACTAGGATATTACTGATCCTATCTGAATGGAGTGACCCGTCCTAGAACACTACTGGTTCTATTTCTGACGAGTTCGTTCAAATGTTATATTCCAGAACTAAGCTTAACCAAAGCTCTGATACCACGTTGAGACGACCCGATTTCCCGTTCTCACGGAAACAAGGGCTATCTTTGGAATATAACACAGAAACAGGAAATTGCAGAACAGAATTAAATAATTACACCAAAAAATGAACAATAGAATATACTGGATAAAAGTAATCATCAGAGTTACACAGTATACAGGATCTTACTTAGTACAAATACAGTTCAGCTATACATAAATGTCTACAGCGGAAATAAACAAAATATGATAGAATCCATCTTCAGCTCCAGCTATCCAGAAAGAGCCAGCTAAACCTGAATACAAGGCTGCCCGTGTAGAAAAAAAGGGGCACCCGAGTTTGAAAGTGAAACAAACTACGAGTCAGTCATGGGACTGGTATGAGAAATCTATTCAACACATATATAATATGGCTAATCACAGGACCACGCCACTTTCGTGGAACGGGTTTACTCCATTGGATTGCCAGTGCTTTAAAACAAATCTTTCTTTTAAACATTGCTATGCTTTTAACAAAAATGAGGCCATTATAAGACTCAGTTCCCATCACACAATGCAACGCAAACCGGAGGATAGAGTTTTACCTTATAATGGCCAAAATATGATTGATACGAATAAAACAAAGGCATTTGATATTATTGCTAGTGTTTGTATGTTTTGAAAACAATTTCAAATCATAACTATCAATCATAGACGACATGGGTACCATATATCATGTCGCCATATATATATACAATCAAAACCGCACGATGTCGTATTTGGAAATTGGATTTCCGTCATGAACCAAGGCAAAAGATAGTCCTTACCGAATTCGAGACTGTCTAGCCCGAGTCTCAGGTACAGCCGCAACCATACCCTGGATCGTCAGGGCCGGTCCACACGAAGTGGATTATAATGCCTGAACAATGCGTTTCTCCACCCTTTGGGGTGTAAATGAGCCAACGAATGACTCCATCGGACCCGGATCGTCCGATCAAACCGAGGCGCCTCGCAACAGCAACAACCACATAGGTGAAAAGTATATAAATGTCAGGGCTGGTAGGTAACTGACACCACCCTAGCTAGAAAGAAAACGCACGTCCCCCCTGATGTCCTTCTCCCGTTTTAGGTTCATACCGGGGTGTGAGGCTCGCGAATTCACGTTATACACAAAGCTACGCCACACAGGCGGTGCTTTGATCATCACCACAAGACTTTGCTTTTCAACAGAAGCCCTGATCACTGCATCTTAGCATGCCACACAGGCAGTTCATGCCATGCGACTGATGTCCGTCGATATACAACCTCTGAGCTCGTGCGTCTCAGAGAAGGGCGTTAAGCAAAAGAATAAATTCTTCGCCGCCAAACAGATGTATATTTAACAGAAATCAATCAACACAGAATAAACTCCAATGTCAGACACACAGTCCATTTACAAGTCCGTTCTGAGTCTGAACGAAACCGGAGGCACTAAATACCTCGCAAACCCTTCGATCACCACTCACGTCTGAACGATCACCACTCATTATCCATATTTCGGGATGCCTCCCAATCAGGACCTCGGTTACCATCCAAACGAGGTGAAGATCTCCGGTCTTCGACCACCGTCTTCATCTTCGAATTTCAATCGTCGGTCGATTATTCGAAATGAGAATTAACTCGGCCTTTCCAAATAATTCACGTATATTTAGAATTTCGAATCGATTTATTTCAATGGTTAAATTATTCGACAACACCAATTGTGTTCTTTTATGTAATTTTCACACCAAACACATTCAACCATCAAAAGCCACACAAATCAAGCAAATTCAGTTTATTTCCATTCCATATCGCTTATGATATTTTATAACTAATTATCGCTATTTTTATTTATTTTAAAATAGCTAATTTATTCAAAACGACGCTTCGGGCCATAACGCGGCCGTGGCGCTGTTTTTCTTTAGATTTGATTTACACATATCTGAAAATCTAACCGTTGGATCTTCACAAAATTTACATCATTAGAAAGGTCTTTTCAAAACGAATCCAACGGTTCCAGTTTCGGGAAAATCCGACGGTCGGATCTCCCGGTACAATCGTTTGAAATTTCGATTTCAAAATACGAACTGCAGCGTCGTTATTCGATTAATTAAAATTATATTTATATTTATATATAAATATAATCGTTTCTGGCGTTGTTTTTCTTCATATTTGAATTAAGCATTCCAGACAATCCAACCGTTGGATTTTTACCAAGTTGGTGCCGTTGGGAAGATATTTCCAAGGCGTACCCGACGGTTGAGGTTTCGGGAAAATCCAATGGTCGGATTTCCCGCATTAGTTGTTTGAAATCACGGTTTCAAAATACGAACTGCACGGCTTCGTTTCGTTTTAATTTTATTTATATTTATATATTTATATAAATATAGCTCATTCAATGATTTCCATATCGTTTTCACTTCAAATATTTTTCTAACACCTTAAAATTTTGGAAAATTTCGCCATAACCTCCCCTGCACCGGGAGCATCGGGAAATCGCAAATAGCTTTCCCGGTCCTTCTAATCTCAAAAAGAAAAAGAAAAAGCCAAGCGGCTAGCCAACAGGCTCATAAAATCATCACCCAAACAAAACAGTAAATGTGTACCTATTTGTCGGGCACAAAATTTTATTCCTCTTCTCTAGACCCTTTTGCTATAACCTGTTCAATGAATACGCATGTACATATATATACAGTTCTTATCATTTATCATTTTCTATTCAATTTCATATTTGATTTCTATTTGGTTTAAAAACACCATTCATTCTAATGTTACATAAATAGGTGCAAATCATTTCATTAGCTAATTAATGAATATTTCAACTCATATATGTTTATTTTGAACAAGTGGCTATTTTTAATACTTCCCATTTCAACGATTCATGCATACAATAAAAATATGATTTTTATTGTAAAACAATTCATTTCAAAACACTATTTTTCTATATAGTTCAAGTTGGTGGTAAAAATGGGATTTTTATCATAAAACAATTTCTTCTAAAACGAGATTATTTTACACAGTTCATATAGTCGATAAAAGGTGATTTTTATTATCAAACGATTTATTTCAAAATATGAATACCATTCAACACATGAATTTCTAATCAACGAATGAATATCAATTCAACACATGAATGTTTTCTATAGTTTCTATATATAAATAAAAATGTTATTTTTATTATCAAACGATTTATTTCAAAATATGAATACCATTCAACACATGAATTTCTAATCAACGAATGAATATCAATTCAACACATGAATGTTTTCTATAGTTTCTATATATAGATAAAAATGTGATTTTTATTATCAAACGATTTATTTCAAAATATGAATACCATTCAACACATGAATTTCTAATCAACGAATGAATATCAATTCAACACATGAATGTTTTCTATAGTTTCTATATATAAATAAAAATGTGATTTTTATTATCAAACGATTTATTTAAAAAAATATGAATACCATTCAACACATGAATTTCTAATCAACGAATGAATATCAATTCAACACATGAATGTTTTCTATTCAATGAATAAATATAGTTTAAGCATATGAAAATAATTCAAACACACGAATATTATTCAAAATTTCGGCAGCATAACGGCAGGGTAGTTAAACCGGGACCGTCCCTAGTACGGCTCCTCGCTCTACCTTAAAACCTCGCGGTTTTTGACAATGGGGATCATGCATCTAGTTCGCACGCAGGCGGCATGTATATATTTATTTCATTTCCACAAACTAATCCTATGTGGTTTCAACTAAATATTTCTCAACCACAAATGGGTATTTTTCAACCACAATCAACCAATATCAATCACAAACAATCCCAAACAATCATTCGCTATCAATCAATTTTCACTACCATTTCAACCAATAAATATCGTCCATGGTTTGTGGACGAGGGCGTATATATATATAGATATAAATTTATATATAGCAATTCACTTTCATTTCACACACATATATATATTTAAGAAGAAATTGAAGAGTGAGAAATTCTCACCAATAGCTATCCAACTTCACGACACTTCACTTAGAGAAATCTTCGCCTTTCTCGCCTTTTGTCGCTTCGTTGCCTGTATTCTCTACATATGTAAAAATCGAATTTTTACTATGTTATTCAATATATAAAAATCGAATTTTGACTTCGCTATTCAATATATAAAGATTATATTTTTAATATAAAGATTATATTTTTAATATTCCTATGACGTAAAAATTATATTTTTATTGCTTTAAAAATATAAAAATCATATCTTACTTCTTTTACTTAATAAAAATTCCGTCTTTTCTATTTTAAAGATCAAATCTTTTTCTTTTTAAAGTTTAAACCTTTTTCTATTTAAAGTTTAAACCTTTTCTATTTAAAATCTTAAAATAAAATCAGTTTTTATTTCCTTTAAAAATCAGTTTTAAATTGCTTTTTAAAATCAAATTCGGTTTTTAAACCTTTATAAAATTCAGTTTTTATATCTTTAAAAATCAGTTTTTAAATCATAATTAAAATCAGTTTTTAAAAACATAAAAATCAGTTTTATAACTTCTTTAAAAATCAGTTTTACAGAATTTAAAAATAAAAATAAAAATAAAATAAAAACACTTACATTGCTCTGCGAAGAAGGGGGGGAAAAGAAGGCGTCGGCGGCAGGAGGCGGAGCAGGCGAAGCGAAGGGTGGAGCGAGGCACGGCGGCTTGGGTCTGGTGGCGTCTCGATGCTTTGGGGGGGCTCGCGATTGGTTCAGGGGGAGGAGGGAAGCTGGACGGGGGAAGACGATCAGAGGGGCGTGGAGCGGGGCACGGCGGTCTTCGGTGGTGGTGTCGCCGTCGTTAGTTTTAGGGTTTTCCTTTTTTTTTTTTCGAATCGACAGAAAGAAAGTGAGGAGAGAGAGAGAGAAAAAGGGTTTATATATATATTTATTATTATTAAATTTCTATTTAAAAGTTGACTTTTTATTCGAAGTTGAAATGGGACCCACCGACTGTCGTCCCTAGCGTTTTACCCCCATTCCGAACACAATGGGATATGTATCGTAAGCTGATTCGATTGTTACAATCAGTTTCCGTTGAATTTACATTTAAATCATTATATTGAATTTTAAACGTACATTTCAAATTACCGGGGCCACATACTAACTAGAAAAATTCCCGAAAAATATTTTCTAGCTTCGTATTGACGATACGGTCCTAACAAAACTAGTTTCGTCGAATTCTGAGACCGTTTGAAAAATGGCCAATTTCCAGTCGATTAAAATCAACTAAAACCGGTCAAACGCGTTTTCCTTTGCCACGCTCACATATTGATTCGAAAAATTATGAAATTTGAAAACTAACAATAACTTGACACTGCGGATCCACCAAAAGTGGTTTCGTCGAAATCAGAGGTCATTGGCAAAATGTCCATTTTTTAAGGGCCTGAATTCCATAGCGACTATTCAGAATTTTCAACTGGACATATCTTTTGATTCCCGCTATCAAATTTCGACTGGTCAGATTCGTTGGAAAGATATCATCAATTAGATCCTAATGTTTTTGGTTTCACCAAAATCCGGATTGTTTTGCGCTCGGTATATTCAATTGAAGTTTGAAATCGAATTATCGAACTACCGCGCTATTTTCAATTCTATATATAACTATAATTAATTATATTCGTTTTCAAATGTCGATTCAAACTCAGTTTTAATCGCCATTATTTAAAATATTTATTTTAAATATTTAAAATCCATTATTTTAGCCAATTTAAAAATTTTTAAATTGGTTCAGATTTTCTGGGTCGTTACATATAGTCCCTCGGTTTGATTTGATTTGATGCGCATCCGTGATTTGGGAGTGTTGTCCGAGGTGGGCGGTAGTTGCGGCTATGCGTTACCACCAGTCCGGGCGTGCAACTAGTATATTCATACTCTGGGCATTCCTCGTGTGCCTTGTCATATTATCATGATCGAGCCCCCTATGATTTTGATTTGACATTGTCGTATAGCGGCGCATCCCTATCCACCTACCATTATTGGTGTTTTATATGTAATGTTTACGACGATGTTTATAAACGGTGTAAGGGTAAAAATGTAATCCCGCTTACGCTATTTTATTATGTTATATTTAACCATAGACACTATTATAATAGCGTATTATATTAGTTTGACGGATCCTTAGGAGATGGAAATTCCCGGAACATCTTCTATGTTATTGCACTCATATTTTCACATAAATTTGATTTAACTAATATGAGAATGATTTAGTTCTGATCCGAGTGTTTGTTGTGTTTTTTTTTTTGCAATACGCTCGGGTCAGACCGAGTTACAGTTAGCGAAGATTCCATTATGAAGATGAAGATGGAGCTCAACGGGCGTATTAAAATTATTATTCCACTGCATATATTGGTATTTTGTATGTTAACTTACTCTGATGAATTGTGTAAGTATAATCAAACATAAGTTTTAACAGCCTCATGAACTGTTATTTATTTATTATATTTTGTCCTTCCACTGTGAGATTCTGTGTTGTTTTTCTTCCTTCTTCTTTTTCTTAAATTTTTATCCCAATAACTATCCGTATTTTTGATCTGTTTATGTCGACATTAAGGATCATTGTCGATTTGAACGATCAAAAATCGTGGATGTTACATTTGGTATCAGAGCTTTGGTTTAGCGAGAAACTTGGCTCTATTTGGGATTACTCATTAGAGATAGGGTAGTAACACCCTAGAATGAGTTTGAGTTTATATGAGAGAGCGTACTTGTAATTTTGATATAAAATGGTTTTGTATTATGTTGATTTGTCCTGTTGAGTATTTATGAATTCTGGTCGGTATCTGGGACGTCAATGTATCGATAGGAATTTCTAAAGACTCGAATATGGCTAATCGACATAATATCATTTTAATTATATTTTATATATATAGAATTATTTGATATTTTTTTTTGATGATAATATCAAATTTATCATTTTATTAATTAATATTTAGAACCGTTGATTGAATAATTTAAGAAATAAATATTGAAAATAAATTGGTAATGCAATATTGAAAATTTATTGGTAATGAAATAAGAAGTTAAAAATGAATTTGAGAATTTAACTTCGGGTGGCTTTGTAATATCATTTTGCAAATGGTTTGAAATAATGTGTTTATATTTTAAAAGTTGTTTCATATAGAAATTGTTTTCAAATGAATTTTGAAAATAAGTGTATACTTTCCGCTTTGTCTTTGGGAAATAACTTCGGTGATCAGTGCACGCATCATCGACGTTTCTTTTCGAGAGTCTGAGTGGGGAAATCACTTAGAAATTTTATAATTTGTTTAAGAAAATCGAATTTCAAAATTTTTTTTGTTTGGTTTGATATAAAGGATATAATATATAAGATATTTTGAAAATTGATTTGGAAATGAACACGAAGTCAAATTCTTAAGTTCTCGAATAATTGAAATAATGAACTAAACTTAAAATTCTAAACCATTGAATTGTGAAATAAATAAATGAATCTAAGAAAAATATGTAATAAAGTAATCTCTTAGAATTATGAAATGGTAAAATTGAAGCAAATTGGATAATATTAAATTTGTATAATATTAAACCATTTCTATAACATATATAACTTACCATAGTATATAAGAAGTGAAAATGTTATAGGAATTGACAATTACATAATATACAAGTATTGTTATGAAAAATAAAGGGGTGAAATTATATTGATGGATTATGAAATTAAAGAAGCCGTAAGTTTGGACCATAACATCATACACTTGGATTGTTATGGAAATTGAATTCAATTATGTAAAGTAAATAAAATTTGGACTAATGAAATAAACTAGTTAAATAAATCTATAGTCGTAAAATGTTGTACTCTTAGATTGTGTATTATGAAGAGAAAAGAGATATTTAAAGAAATCTACAAATGGTGAATAGGGCAAATGAACATGAATGGAGGTAGGGAACTTAAATAAATCTATTTCACTAATGAATATTGATGTCCAAATAGAAATTAGTTAGTTATATGAATAAATGAAATTGACATGGTAGTGTATGAAGGAAAAATGAAATTGTTAAAGAGATAAATTAATGGAATGAAAAATAATAATAGAGAACTTATATAATAAGGAAATGCAATTAAATGGTTAAATATGTAATGCTAATTGAAATGGACATATTGAATAATACCATAGTACATCCTTTTTGCATATAAAATTTCCCCCCAAGAAGTCAAGAAGTTAAAGTGATAATATAAATTGGTAATTGTACATTATACTAATAAATGAAACTTGGGTAATAAAGGTTAATGAGAATGAACATTCGAATATAAGTAGATTTGGTTATATCAATGTAAATAAATCAATTGATAAATGAAATTGATGGTAGATTTAAAATTCTATAATTAATCAAAACTTAACTTATGAAGCATAATCAAAATGAATGTTGAATATAAATGGAATTGGATTAGGCGGTTGTAAGAAAAGCTAGTGTAAATATATATATATATATATATATTCAATGTCGATTAAAATAATTGTAAGTGAATAAGAAATTAGATGATTAGGTAAATAAATTGACAACTTTCTAACTACGCCTTTTCGAGGATGAAAAGTTTTAAGTGGGGAAGAATGTAACATCCCGAGTTTTACGACAATTTAAAATATTAAATTTTATGTGATTTAGAACAAAATTGTTTGAAATATTAAAATTTATGATTTATATCGTATATTGATAAGATATATACTAAAATTTAATTATTGTAAAATGATCTGCAATAGAATATGTATGATAATGGCAGTGTTTAATAATTTACTTATAATGGAATTTGAAATTTTATTGGATTAACAAATTATAATGGGTTAACTAATTTTGGAATTTTATATATGTTGAAAATTTAATTTATTATATATAGTAATAATTAACATTCGTTGTTTGTACAATGAATGTCAACTGGTAATAAATGTCATTATCTATATGGATTGACAATATAAATTATAGGCCAGTTTGTATTGCAATTATTGAGAATTGAAATTCGATTTTTATTTAATTGAATTAAACCGAGTTAATGAATGTATAATTAAAACTTTAATGACTTAATTTGGAAATTTATGGTGAAAACTTAATTGAATGTTTTAAGTATAGAAATTCAATCTATTATGATAATTGTGACTTGTTTTGATTCCAAATAGGTTCATGATTCATTTATATTGATTGACAGTGAAAGTTGGAATTTCATATTAATATGTATTTAATGAAATTGATTGGTGTGATTAATAATTGAAATGATTTTGTATATTGAATGGTTATAATTATAATTGGAGATTTAATTACATGAATTTATTTGTAAACCTTACCAAATTTATTTAGTAACAAAATTTAACTTGTTTTAATTATAATAATTTGCTTTAATTGTAAATGAAACCATGATTTGATTTGTACTGTTATTCATTGAATTTGAAAGTTAATATTGAATATTTGGATATTTGAACCAAATTGAATAATAAATTTATAATAAAGCTTAGTGATTTAATTACGAAATCGACCAATTATAACAATAAAGCATTGATTTTGAATATATATATATTTTACATGACATTTCACAACATCAGCTTCATCAGATATCAACCGTTGAAATCGGTTTATATAAATATTTAATAAACCGGTAGCCTATGTAACGAACATGATGAAATAGTATGCGAACATTTTAATTTTAATTTTTGAATGTATTATTTCGCGTTTGTGTTGGTGCAACAAGGAAAGAAATATTTGAATTTATGTGGTTGAACAATCCATTTTGTTTTATGGTATTTGTATTTTCGCACATGTGGAAACACGAGATTGATTAGTGTATGTCATTTAACCAAATCCGTTAAGTAGATTTTAAAATTTAAAATGTGTACAAGCCAAGATGAACACTTGGTATTTAAGAGGAGCGGATATTGTGCCTTAAATCATGGGAATACACGTTCTAGCCACGTCACTTTTCTTTTATTTAATTAACTATTCACGTTCAAACGGCCATAATTCTTCTTCTACGTTAGGTCTTCGGCTCATTTTCTCCACTTACTGCTCATTTGCTTCATTTTCGATAATCAATCTCTACTTATAAAAAATATATTAGAGAAACAACAATGGCTTCTACCTCATTCAAAACTCAATATCTTGTGAACCTCTCATTGAAAAATTCTAAAACTAGTCTCATTCAACTCAGATAAATATTCTCTTCAATTCTATTCTTTTGTTAGAGGGTGCGACATGATTTTATTTGGGTTTCAACGTCTATAGTAAAGGACATTATACTAAGGTTGAGATTTGTGTTGATTATAGAGATCTATGCCTGAATTGATGATTGTATTCGGGTTTGTGGCATGGAGGAGCACATCATGACAAAATTTGAGAGGATTCCATGACAAAAAGTATCGCAGTCTGTAGTGAAAAAAAACATACGTATGTAAGGAGGAGGCATTTTCCTTGGTGAGATCGAGTTTGGCAAGACGGTGATGTAGAGGAAGAGACCGCGAAGAGAAATTCGTCGGATCCATCTGTTTGGGTTTTCATTGAGGGAATTCAGAGATATAGAGGAGAGAAGGAGATATGTTTTAGGACATGGATGATTTTATTTGCTGTAGAGAACATGAGGAGGAAGGAGGAATGATGACGTGGCATTGTGGCATTAAGGTGAGAGGGTGTGTTTAATTATCTTGTTTTAATTTATATTCAAATTTGTATAACTTGTAACATGTATAACTTTTGCATATGACTTCAGAACGATACGCGGTTTGTTGCGTTGGAATCGTATCGACGAGCTCTTCGCGATGGCGCTGATTTAGATAGATTCTGAGACTGTTAAATTTTGGGCCTATTTTGGAGTTTTAAAGCGTTTGAAACCAAAGGTGAGTGACTAAACCCACTCACGCGAAACTAAAGTATTCTAATATTAGTTAAATTAATATCATGTTATGATATGATTGTTTAGATTGATGTTTGACAGTTTAAATTGCATGTTTGTACTTATTTGTATTGATAATGTAGTTAAATTTGATTGTTAAATATAATTTTACAGTTAAGTAAAAAAAATGACATATCAATACTGTTTAAACTTACATCTGAAATTTGTAAATTAATATGATATTGGAATGTTGTGTATGTATTGATGTGATGAGTGGCTTTAATTTGATGTGTTGACCATTGTTGTGCCGATTAATCCCAATCATTACCCTAGATGTTACGGGCATCGAATAAACCAGGGATTAATCATTAAAATGAATTAAGAACGTAGGTTGAAATGATAAATACCTATGACCCTGATTTGGATTGAAATGATATATATCCTTTCCCAAAAATACTAAAATTAAAATTTAAGTATCACTTGGCCATAGGATAGGAAATTATATACGGACACCGGTTGGTTAAATAAAAATTTGTTTTAACCATGAATTTTGAAATATTGTTTTAAAGACAATATAAGCGATGTTTTATAATTTATTTCCTTTGAATTTGAACCTTGAATTTTGAAATATAAAAAAAGGAAATAAATTAGTATTGTAACTGAAGTTAAATAAAGTGAAAGATAGTGTAAATCGAATTTATTGAAATTGAATGGTTTAACCCACCTTTAAATTTTATTATGAGTCAACATTGATTTGAATTATATATGAATTGTGAATTCGACATTTGTTGTAAAGTGAAATCATTGAAAATGGGAATCTGAATTGGAATTTAACTATTTGAATTAAACTGATTGAATTGTAATGAGTGTAAATTGGAAATTTAATCGGGTGAAATATGGAAATTGAGTTGATTAACTTGAAATTGAAATACGACTGCAAGTGAAATTGAAACTTTTAAAGGAACGATTCTAGTTCCAACTATAGTATTTTAAAACCATTTTATAAACTATTTTAATAATAATAATTTTATTTTCTTTATAAACTATTTTATTTTATTAATATTTTATTTTATAAATCATTTTAAATAAATCATTTTATAATTAAATATTTATTTTCAAACTATTTCAATTCTATAACCAAAACTATTTTAAATAGATTTTTAATTATTTTAATATTCAAATTATTTAAAGTTGGAATTGTTTCAAGATTCTAATTGGTTAAATGGAGATTTTAGTATGAATAATATTTTATCTTGAATATTAAATGATTTTGAAAATCTGATATTTTGATATGAAGTACGAACCTCTTCGAAATGTAAAAGAACTGACCGGTGTGAAAAATGTAAACGATTGGTTGTTAAAGAGACCGGGATCGGATATTGTCATACTCTCTACCAATACCGAAAACCACTTTAACAACTGTGTACGCGAGGGAGTTCCAGAAATGGTGTTGGATTGATTTGGAGGCGATTACTGGATTTGAAGAAAGTGAACGATGATGGATATCCTTGACCTTCGGGTCATGTAACACCCCACCTCCGCCAGGGTCACTCTAAGCAAGTACGCTGGCTTTGGAGGGGTGTTGGTCAAGGTAAACATGCATGAAGATATCACAAGACAGAACATATGAGTAAAACAGAGTAAATAAAGCAGCGGATAAAATTACTATTTCAAAACCATAGTCAACTTACATCAAAAGTACTAAGTCATTATTTTCCAACTACTACAAGTCTAGAAACATAAACTGAAAACTGGAAATAACATAAAGTAAACTATCCCCAAAGTAGACGTGGTAAAGCCATAGCGAGCTCAAGTCCAAACCGTACATGAGCTATCCAGTAAGCAAGCTAAAGATCCAAGCTAGGTGCTAGTGTTCTCACCCTGAGAACCTGAGGGGGGGGGGAACGGAAGAAAAGAGGCGAAAGAAAACGGGTCAGTCAAAAAGACTGGTAAGTCCTACCTACTATTAGTATAAAAACTAATAAAGTTAATTAGACATGTAAAACAGAGATGAAACATAGGATGATAACTGGCATTGTGAAAATTTAACAAGATAGATCAAGTGTGGCATCGCATATACAAGGTTAAGTTTTGCACCAATAGTACTAGTAATCCAACCCATGTCAAGTATAAACAAGAAATGATCCCTTGGCTCAATATCATGAGGTGACCCAAGTCGGGGTCCAACTACACGGTCTAGTCGATCGGCTCCCTATAAGCCTAACTCGTCAAGTGTCGGTGTCATACGGCCCAATCACGGAATGTAGTCAAACTGTTCTAGGTCCACCCTAGGGTGTATCAAGTCCTAGGGTGGCAACCACTGACACGAATCAAGCATGCACAGTCTAAACCTACTGGTGCCCGTGCCTGCTTTTTCAACTCCGGACTATGTGCACGACCATAGTCCGCCTGAACCTACACTGGCGCAGCAACTCAGTCGTCGTTCTGGTCGCTTACAATCAGCCCAGTAATCGTGCCCCACCCTAGCCTAGTCCTTAGGATATCGTTGATACATCCAAGAGGGTTACTGCTGAAAAGGACCGCGCAACTAGGGTTTCTAACGGGTTAAGTGTGTTTAACCCTATCTCATCATGTATCAAGTTGGTTAAGTTTACCCAAGTGGTTCATGACTTAACCCCAATAATCCATCGTGTTCAATTGGTTAAGTATTCAAGTGGTCCATGACTTAACCCTATCATGTGGCATTAATTAACTTAATGCACCCAACCTCTCACATTAGACCTTGTTGTGGTTACTAGTTAAGCCGGGTGGGTCCGGGTAGCTTTACACCACAACTTAGTCTAACCTCGGGTTTTTAAGTGCAACATGACCAACTTCTCATATTGGGTCCTATTGTTTGTAGCTACTAGTTAAGCCGGTCGGTTCCGGGTAGATTTATGCTACAAACTCAACCCAACCTCGAGTTGGCCACTTTCATGTTTTCTACATGTCATGTCCACGTTCATGTTTTCAAGCATAATCACATGTCATATTTTCAAATCATGTTTCATGTCATTTAAGTTTACCCATAACGTAACCCCATCGCATGTAAGTTCGCATCAACCCACATAGATCAAAAAGGGGAACATAATGATATGACAAGTTGGGCATAATGTGGCAAAGTCTATCACAAGTTTAACATGGTGATATATGAGGCAAAGGTGTTCATCACAACTAGCATATGGTATTATTGGCCTCAAAACATGCATGACATCAACTTAGCAACTAGGTGATAACATGGTCATAGTAGACATGGGGTGATAACTTGTGATTAGCATATAGTTAATAACATGGCAAGTTAACATCAAGGTCATTAGAGTTTCTATGTTGCATTATGCAACATTCCCACATAAAGCTCATAGCTTTCAACCCAAAATGTCAAGGTGATAGTCTCATAATCATAGATCAAAAGAGTCATGAATAGATCTATGCATAAAATGATAGATCTAAGGTAAACATTACACTTAAGCCCAATTTCAACTTGCAACATGTCACATTTAAGTTCATAGTTTAAATCTAAGAGTAGAATATGGCTTACAAAGCGTGATCAAGAGAACTAGAACACAATAGAACAAGATTGAAATGAAGCCACACTAGAAATCCCCAACTAAAGATAAGATCCACTCCAAGCCTTGAGAAATAAGAAGAAAGATCCTTGTTTTGATGAAGAAAGATGGCTCCTTTGTTTTAGATCAAGCTTAGGCTCTCAAGCTCTCAAGTTGAAGAAGATGGAGGCCATGATTAGGGAGCATTTTGGCATAATTTAGTTGTAGGAATGATTTGTGATGATTTAGGCTAGGTATTAGGGTGTTTTTATAGGTGTAGAGACTAGTTTAGGCCATAGGATTAACCCTAATTCAGATCTGAGCCATCAAATCACGTCACAAGCCAACAAAACAAGACCCAGGAGCCAAAACAGGTGCACCTGGCCAACTGGCCCGACCACCCAGGTCGACAGGGGTGTCGACTGGGCAGTCGACACCAGCTGGGGTGTGTCGACTCCCAAGTCGACTCCCCAGTCGACTTGGGGATGGGCGGGAAACTTTCCCGCCCAGTCTATTTGGCTCCAGATTTGAAATTTGAACTGTTTTTGAACTTGAAATTTTCTGAAAACTTTGACGGGCCATAGCTTGGTCATACGGACTCCGATTTTCGAAAACTCGGACTCTATTTCACGTATTTTTCCGAGACGAACGCAATGGCAAAGCCCGTTTCCCTTGATTCAGATTTTAATATTTAATTCTGCCTTGTTTTACGTTATAATATGTTATTCAAAATACGGGTTGTTACATTCTCCCCACCTTAAAGGATTTCGTCCCCGAAATCTCTAAGTTAGGAAGAACGTATCCTACCATCCATCATCAATCTACTCAAAACATCATCCACAAGCAGTCATTGTCCTTAACAGATTCTAAATACTGTATGAACATATGCAAAGGTGTGTGCATATGTACTTATCTAATGCGAAAATCAGGCGGTTACTGATTCAGTAAACCACCTTAATGCAAAGTATGTTAGTGAAATGAGTCCATATGTATGCAAATTCCTAACATAATTTATAATCTCTACATGAGTGCACATAATATTCATCCATATGCAACATCCACGTGATAGCATAACAAGTTTCATCCATGAATAAGTATAAGCAGTCATGCATATGCAATATGAAAGTGTGTGAGCCGATCTTAGTGCCTAATGTGTATCATGCATCCACGAGTATCCACTTGCAAACACTTGCAACCACTTGCAAACATCGGGCATAGCATGTTTCAAATACATGTTTCATCCAAAGGGTTTCTACCTAAGGTTCTCATGACAAGGTTAACGAGATAACAGGATAAACATGGATAGCAAAAGAAAGATATGCTAACTAGGAAAAGAGATTGAGAATGTACCCTCAAAAAGAAATGGATAAAGCCCATGCATCTTCTCCTCGGTTTCCCAAGTTGCAACTTCATCGACTTCACTCCACTGAACCTTTACTAACTTGACTTCTCGATTCCTCAGCTTCTTGATCTCCGTTCCCAAGATACGAATCGGAGCTCGCCTCAAAGTTGCCTCTTTTTCTACCTCCACGTCTTCAAGAATGCTAGGCTCAACTACCTCGGCTGACTCATGCAGGCACTTTCGGAGATGCGAGACATGAAAAACATTGTGCACTCCGGCCAGCTTCTCGGGCAATTTCACCTTATAAGCCATCTTCCCAATCCTCTCTATGATAGGGAAGGGTCCTACGAACCTTGGTGCCAGCTTCCCAACTGATCCAAAACGAACCACATTTCGCAAAGGAGAAACCTTCACAAAAACCATATCTCCAACTTCAAACTCTAAGTCTGTCCTTCGCTTGTCTGCATAGGATTTCTGTCTATCTTGGGCCGTTTTCATCCGCCTTCGAATCTACTCAACCTTCTCGGATGTGTCCCTTATCATGTCGGGCCCAAGTATAAGCTTATCCATCATCTCCCACCAACATGTTGGTGACTTGCACGGCCTCCCATACAAAGTTTCGAATGGTGCCATCCCTATGCTTGCTTGGTAGCTGTTATTATAAGCAAACTCTACGAGAGGAAGGTGGTCTTCCCAAGTGCCTCCAAAGTCAAGAATGCATAGCCTCAACAGATCTTCTAGTACCCTATTCACCCTTTCGGTTTGGCCATCCGTCTGTGGGTGATAGGCCGTACTTAGATTCAATCGTGTACCCATCGCTTCTTCCAAACTATTCCAGAACTGGCTAGTGAAGATTAGGTCACAATCGCTACCTATGCTAGAAGGAACTCCATGCAATCGCACTATCTCTCGAAGATAAACAGATGCTAGCCATGATGCGGTCCTCTTGCTCTTCACCGGAATAAAATGAGCGCTCTTCGTGAGTCTATCCACTATGACCCATATGCTAGTATTCCCTTTCCTTGATCTCGGCAATCCATCCAAAAAATCCATAGAGATACTTTCCCACTTCCATAGCGGGACCTCCAATGGATGCAGTAGCCCACCAGGCTTCTTCGATTCGGCCTTTACTTGCTAGCAAACAATGCATCTAGAAACAAACTCTGCCACATCCTTTTTCATCCCATCCCAAAAGAAAATGTGCTTCATATCCCGGTACATCTTATCCCCTCCGGGATGTATGGTCATCCTCGAGTGATGCGCCTCCTCAAGAACTTTGTTTACTAAGTCTCCCACTCGTGGGACACATAGTCTTCCATCACGCCTTAGCCATCCCTTGTCATCAATAGTATATCTAGCGAGGTGACTTGACGTCTCACCCCGAATCAACTTGTCCATGATCTCGACTATCTGCGTGTCTTCCCTCTGTGAAGCCCCAACTTGATCAAGAAGTGTAGGTCTAAGCTCAAGGGATGCTAACGAACCAGTCATCGACCCAACAGCAGGTGCAAAAATCAAAGGTTGCCAAGAACTCTAGGCTCTTCATCTCAACAAACAAGGGACTCAAAGTCAACCTTTTTCTGCTTAGTGCATCCGCCACAACATTACCCTTGCCAGGGTTATAAGCTATCTCGAAGTCATATGATGCCAAGAATTCCATCCACCTCTGCTGCCTTAGATTCAAATCATTCTGCGAGAAGAGGTACTTGAGTGACTTGTAATCAGTATACAACTCAAACCTTTCCCCTAGAAGATAGTGGCACCAGGATTTGAGTGCAAAGACGATCGCCGCCAACTCCAAATCATGAGTGGGATAGTTCTTCTCATGAACTTTGAGTTGCCTACCCCCAAAGCATATCACTCTCCCTTCTTGCATCAGGACAGCGCCTAATCCCGTGCCACATGCATCGGTGTACACGGTAAACAAATTTCCTCCATCGGGCAATGCTAGAACTGGAGCTGTGGTGAGGGCTTTCTTGAGCCTTTGAAAAGCAAGCTCACACTCTAAGTCCCATGTAAAGACTAAGTTCTTCTTCGTCAACTTAGTAAGAGGGGCTGAAATCCTAGCGAAGTCCTTAATGAACTTCCTATAAAATCCTGCCAGACCGAGAAAGCTTCTCACTTCAGTTGCATTCTTCGGAACTTTCCAGTCTTGTACCGCCACCAATTTAGCGGGATCCACAGCTATGCCCTGCTTAGAAACTATATGCCCAAGGAACCGAACTTCCTTTCTCCAGAAATGGCATTTAGAGAACTTGGCTTTCAACTGATGAGCTCTAAGAGTATCCATAACCTCCTTGAGGTGTGTAGCATGCTCTTCCTTGTCCTTAGAGAAGACCAGAATATCATCCACGAAGACAACCACAAACTTGTTAAGGAACTCCCTGAACACCCTACTCATCAAATCAACAAAGTATGCGGGTGCATTAGTCAAACCGAATGGCATGACTAGCCATTCAAAGAATCCATCTGGAGTCCTAAACGCAGTCTTGTCAATACTATCTTCAGCCACTCTAAGCTGATGGAATCCGGTGGCTAGATCGAGCTGAGAGAAAACAGAAGCACCAACAAGCTGGTCAAAGAGATCATCAATCTTCGGTAACAGGTGTCTATTCTTCTTTTTCAGCTTGTTCAACTCACGATAATCAACACATAGACGAAGCGAACCATCCGCCTTAGTAGCGAATACCACTGGAGCACCCCATTCTGAAATGCTTCGCCTAATGAAATTTTTCTCAAGCAACTCCTTGATTTGCTTGCTAAGCTCTCTTATTTCTCGCGGGACCATGTGCCTAACAGGCAATGAAACTGGCTTGGCTTAATCAACAAGATATATACGGAAATCTATCTCTCGTTTAGGGGGTAACCCCTTCACCTCATCAAAAACATCAGGATATTCTCGGACCACCCTCACAGATCGAAGATCTTCAATAGACGAGTCGAGGGATTCAAGATAACATAACATGACGGGATCTAGAGGGTTACAAGAAATCTCTAGGGTATTGCCAAGGCAAGTCATAAGCCTCACTACCCTATGCTCACAATCGAGAATGGCTCCATAACTGGACAACCAATCCATGCCCAAAATCAACTCGTATCCCATGAACCCGAGAACATAAGCATTACATGTGAATTCTACGGTCAAGATAGAGATCCTCAAATCCATACAAATCATAGATAGATGGGCGGAACCCCCAATTGGATTTGAAACACTAACGGGATCCTCAACTAGACTAGTACTTAGGTGCAAACTTTCAACAATGTCAGAAGAGATAAAGGTATGCAATGCGCTAGAATCAAATAAAGTTCGAACAGGAAAACCAGAAATATAAACAAGGCTTTCTACAGAAATACTACCTCGGTCCTGGACTGGAGCAGTGTTGAGAGCATGCATCTGCCCTCCAGAAGGTCCTTCTCGTTGAGTCTGTCCTTGCCCCTGTCCTTGCTTCTTTGGGCAATCCTTATTGAAGTGTCCAGTCTCTCCGCAATGAAAGCATTCTCCCAACTTCCTCTTCTTCTTCCTACAATCTTTGGTTATGTGTCCAACGATCCCACAGAAGTTGCACTTCCTTGTCTCCTTTGCCTTGTTGTTGTTGGCCTTATTACCCTTGTTGTTCTTGTTGTTCTGGTTGCTCTGATTGCTCTGGTTGCTCTGATTTCCTCCCCACATGGAGTCCGCCTTCTTGGTTTGAGTCTCATTAGGCTTGACTTCTTTCTTGCCATTCTTATCATCTCCCTGAAGCAATGCCATATCTACTAGGCTCTCAAAAGTGGCCCCCATGGGTATATGAGACATGGCTAAACCTTGTAATGGCTCATTCAATCCTCGTGCAAAGCGTAGAGCCTTCTTCTGGGGTGTGTTAACCATGTCCAAACCGAATCGAGCAAGCTGGTTAAACTTATTCACATACTCCCTCACTGTCATGTCCCCTTGCTTCAAAGATATAAACTTCTCCATTTGCAGATTCTCCTCAGCAGATGATAGAAACTTAAGCCCAAACCTCATCCTAAAGTTGGCCCAAGTCTCTATAGGCCTAGTAGCATTGGTGACCTCCCACCAGCTTCCTCTTTCAATAGCCATACTGCCAACAGAACTTTTCTACGGTCTTCCACATCAAAGATAGCAAAGAGGTCTTCAGTTTCCTTTAACCAGTTTCTTGCCTCCACATAAGTCTCTGTCCCAACAAAATTCTTGCCACCCATCGCCTTAAAGTCTTTGCAAATCGTTGCGAAATCCGCTTGTTGACGCTGAGGAGTAGGAGGAGGAACCTCAGGTACGGGAGGAGGAGTGGGAGTGTTTGCTGGGCCCGCATCGTTGGCCCTAGCTTCCAAGTACCTTCGGAATCATCCGGGTATGGGTACTCCCTCGGGAAGGTTAAGATCGGCCATGCTGAAAAACGAAAAGATAGATTTATAACGAGGAAACAAAGGATAGTGCTTATGGCTTTTGGGGAATAGCCTTTTAAAATAAACTAGACTTTTCTTGGAAAAATACTTAATTGGTTTTGAAAATAGTTTTTCAAAAGAGTTTTTAAAACTTTTGTCCGGTCTAGTAAAACCTTATGCTCTGATACCAAATGTAACACCCCACCTCCGCTAGGGTCACTCTAAGCAAGTACGCTGGCTTTGGAGGGGTGTTGGTCAAGGTAAACATGCATGAAGATATCACAAGGCAGAACATATGAGTAAAACAGAGTAAATAAAGCAGTGGATAAAATTACTATTTCAAAACCATAGTCAACTTACATCAAAAGTACTAAGTCATTATTTTCCAACTACTACAAGTCTAGAAACATAAACTGAAAACTGGAAATAACATAAAGTAAACTATTCCCAAAGTAGACGTGGTAAAGCCATAGCGAGCTCAAGTCCAAACCGTACATGAGCTATCCAGTAAGCAAGCTAAAGATCCAAGCTAGGTGCTAGTGTTCCCACCCTGAGAACCTGGGGGGGGAACGGAAGAAAAGAGGTGAAAGAAAATGGGTCAGTCAAAAAGACTGGTAAGTCCTACCTACTATTAGTATAAAAACTAATAAAGTTAACTGGACATGTAAAACAGAGATGAAACACAGGATGATAACTGGCATGGTGAAAAGTTAACAAGATAGATCAAGTGTGGCATCGCATATACAAGGTTAAGTTTTGCACCAATAGTACTAGTAATCCAACCCATGTCAAGTATAAACAAGAAATGATCCCTTGGCTCAATATCATGAGGTGACCCAAGTCGGGGTCCAACTACACGGTCTAGTCGATCGGCTCCCTATAAGCCTAACTCGTCAAGTGTCGGTGTCATACGGCCCAATCACGGAATGTAGTCAAACTGTGCTAGGTCCACCCTAGGGTGTATCAAGTCCTAGGGTGGCAACCACTGACACGAATCAAGCATGCATAGTCTAAACCTACTGGTGCCCGTGCCTGCTTTTTCAACTCCGGACTATGTGGACGACCATAGTCCGCCTGAACCTACACCAGCGCACCAACTCAGCCGTCGTTCTGGTCGCTTACAATCAGCCCAGTAATCATGCCCCACCCTATCCTAGTCCCTAGGATATCGTTGATACATCCAAGAGGGTTACTGCTGAAAAGGACCGCGTAACTAGGGTTTCTAACGGGTTAAGTGTGGTTAACCCTATCCCATCATGTATCAAGTTGGTTAAGTTTACCCAAGTGGTTCATGACTTAACCCCAACAATCCATCGTGTTCAATTGGTTAAGTATTCAAGTGGTCCATGACTTAACCCTATCATGTGGCATTAATTAACTTAATGCACCCAACCTCTCACATTAGACCTTGTTGTGGTTACTAGTTAAGCCGGGTGGGTCCGTGTAGCTTTACACCACAACTTAGTCTAACCTCGGGTTTTTAAGTGCAACATGACCAACTTCTCACATTGGGTCCTATTGTTTGTAGCTACTAGTTAAGTCGGTCGGTTCCGGGTAGATTTATGCTACAAACTCAACCCAACCTCGAGTTGGCCACTTTCATGTTTTCTACATGTCATGTCCACGTTCATGTTTTCAAGCATAATCACATGTCATATTTTCAAATCATGTTTCATGTCATTTAAGTTTACCCATAACGTAACCCCATCGCATGTAAGTTCGCATCAACACACATAGATCAAAAAGGGGAACATAATGATATGACAAGTTGGGCATAATGTGGCAAAGTCTATCACAAGTTTAACATGGTGATATATGAGGCAAAGGTGTTCATCACAACTAGCAAGGCATTATTGGCCTCAAAACATGCATGACATCAACTTAGCAACTAGGTGATAACATGGTCATAGTAGACATGGGGTGATAACTTGTGATTAGCATATAGTTCATAACATGGAAAGTTAACATCAAGGTCATTAGAGTTTCTATGTTGCATTATGCAACATTCCCATATAAAGCTCATAGCTTTCAACCCAAAATGTCAAGGTGATAGTCTCGTAATCATAGATCAAAAGAGTCATGAATAGATCTATGCATAAAATGATAGATCTAAGGTAAACATTACACTTAAGCCCAATTTCAACTTGCAACATGTCACATTTAAGTTCATAGTTTAAATCTAAGAGTAGAATAGGGCTTACAAAGCGTGATCAAGAGAACTAGAACACAATAGAACAAGATTGAGACGAAGCCACACTAGAAATCCCCAACTAAAGATAAGATCCACTCCAAGCCTTGAGAAATAAGAAGAAAGATCCTTGTTTTGATGAAGAAAGATGGCTCCTTTGTTTTAGATCAAGCTTAGGCTCTCAAGCTCTCAAGTTGAAGAAGATGGAGGCCATTATTAGGGAGCATTTTGGCATAATTTTGTTGTAGGAATGATTTGTGATGATTTAGGCTAGGTATTAGTGTGTTTTTATAGGTGTAGAGACTAGTTTAGGCCATAGGATTAACCCTAATTCAGATCTGAGCCATCAAATCGCGTCACAAGCCAACAAAACAAGACCCAGGAGCCAAAACAAGTGCACCAGGCCAACTGGCCCGACCACCCAGGTTGACAGGGGTATCGACTAGGCAGTCGACACTAGCTGGGGTGTGTCGACTCCCAAGTCGACTTGGGGGCTGGGCGGGAAACTTTCCCGCCCAGTCGGTTTGGCTCCAGATTTGAAATTTGAACTGTTTTTGAACTTGAAATTTTATGAAAACTTTGACGGGCCATAACTTGGTCATACGGACTCCGATTTTCGAAAACTCGGACTCTATTTCGCGTATTTTTCCGAGACGAACGCAATGGCATAGCCCGTTTCCCTTGATTCAGATTTTAATATTTAATTCTGCCTTGTTTTACGTTATAATATGTTATTCAAAATACGGGTTGTTACAGGTCATAATCAAAATGACTAAAACAGGGCTATACCGTGACCAAGTGGGGTTAGCTACCTCCATCGGCAACACTTCTTCGTTTATTACTATAGTCCCTCGGTTTGATTTGATTTGATGCGCATCCGTGATTTGGGAGTGTTGTCCGAGGTGGGCGGTAGTTGCGGCTATGCGTTACCACTAGTCCGGGCGTGCAACTAGTATATTCATACTCTGGGTATTCCTCGTGTGCCTTTTCATATTATCCTGATCGAGCCCCCTACGATTTCGATTTGACATTGTCGTATAGCGGCGCATCCCTATCCACCGACCGTTACTGGTGTTTTATATGCAATGTTTACGACGATGTTTATAAACGGTGTAAGGGTAAAAATGTAATCCCGCTTACGCTATTTTATTATGTTATATTTAACCATAGACACTATTATAATAGCGTATTATATTAGTTTGACGGATCCTTAGGAGATGGAAATTCCCGTAACATCTTCTAAGTTATTGCACTAGTATTTTCACATAAATTTGATTTAACTAATATGAGAATGATTTAGTTCTGATCTGAGAGTTTGTTGCGTATTTTTTTTTGTAATACGCTCGGGTCAGACCGAGTTACAGTTAGCGAAGATTCCATTATGAAGATGAAGATGGAGCTCAATGGGCGTATTAAAATTATTATTCCGCTACATATATTGGTATGTTGTATGTTAATTTACTCTAATGAATTGCGTAAGTATAATCAAACATATGTTTTAACAGCCTCATGAACTGTTATTTATTTATTATATTTTGTCCTTCCACTGTGAGATTCTGTGTTCTTTTTCTTCCTTCTTCTTTTTCTTAAATTTTTATCCCAATATCTATCCGTATTTTTGATCTGTTTATGTCGACGTTAAGGATCATTGTCGACTTGAACGATCAAAAATCGTGGATGTCATATTATATATCAATAGATATCAGTCGCATGGCGTGAATTGTCCGTGTGACATGCCAAGATGCAAATGATCAAGGCTTATTGTTGAAAAGAAGAGCCTTGTGGTTGATGATCAAAGCACAGCTTTATTTAGCATGGCTTTGTATATAGCGTTACTTCACGAGCCTCACACCCCAGCATGAACTAGAAACGGGAGAAGGATCCAGGGAGAACATGCATTTCTTTCTAGCTAGGAGTGGTGTCTGGGTTTTACAAGCCCAGAGATTTTTACTTATGTGGATGATGGAAAACGAGGTACCTCAGATTTGAGTCCCTAGTGGCTCTATTTTTTGCCCCATAGGGCGGGGAGACGTAATGTTCAGGAATTATATATAATCCACTAACATTAGTTATGGAACGACTTTGTGGCTCCAAGGGACGATGCGTTCTGTTCCTAAGGCATGGGCTAGAGTGTCTCGAATTCGGTAAGGACGATCCCTTGCCTTGGTTCATGATGGAAATCCAACTTCCAATACGAACCATACGGTTTTGTTTGCAACCCTATATTTGGCGACATAGTATATGGTAGCCAGGCCGTCTATGATTGATATATTATGATTGAAATGTTTTTGAAACATATATATACCAATAATAATATCAAATCCATTTTATCGTATCAAGCATTTTTGACTATTATAAGGTAAAAATCTATCCTCCGGATTGCGTTGCATTGTGTGATGGGACTTGAGTCTTATAATGGTTTCATTTTTCTAAAAAGCATTGCGTTGTTTAACGATTTACTTTATTTATGCACTGGCAATCCAATGGAGTAAACCCGTCCTGCATTAGCGGCGTGGTTCTGGGATTAGCCTTATTATTAAATAGGTTAAGTAGATTTCTCATACTAGTACCATGACTGACTCATAGTTTGTTTCACTTTGCAAACTCGGGTGCCCTCTTTTCCATACGGGCAGCCTTGTATATAGGTTTTAGCGGATTTGTTCTGGATAGCTATGGAGCTGGAGATGGATCCTATCATTTCTATTATACTATTCAGACTTCATTTAGTATATTATGTTTGATTCCGCTGCAGACATTTTATATTAAGCTGAAAACTGTATTTTGTACTAAGTATGATCGTATTCTGCTGTGTAACTCTGATGATATATTATTCCCAGTGTAATTTGATGTACTTTATCTGTTGTAATTCTATATTTCTGTTCTGCTATTATTGTTTATGTGTTATAGTCCAATGATTATCCTTGCTTTTGTACTACGGGAGTTTGGGGTCATCACACTTACATTGGCACTACTCCTCTTCGACTGCTTCCTTCCTTGGTCCTAGAATAAAGGGAAAACCTAGTTAAATAAATATCAACACGAAATGCAAACAAAAACTCTTTTTCACAACATTCAATTATTCTAGACTTACAAAGTGAATAACTTTTTGTAATTTATTTTGAAAATTTGAGCAGACTATATAAATAATGGATTTTCAAGGGGAAAAAATATAGTAGTTAAAGGAAAGAACAAAATGTCAAGGATGACAGACATAACAGTTGAATTTTAAGATTAAAATACTACATTTAATTCACTACATAGATGATAATTATAAAATAAAGAAAGTAACGTAACCAAAGTACATTTGCAACCAACTTGCAGCAAATATCCAACTTTATTCTAGTCAGTTCAGATATGAGAACTCCACTCAGTTTCTTTCCTAAAATTTCCCAAAGTTCGATGCATTTCAATAAAGGTAGACATGGAAATATAAGTCAAGCCTGGTTTGTTAGTGGTGATGAAATTCATATAGTTTAGTTGTCCAGTATTATATGCATGGGTTTCTAGCAGCAAAGAATAATAGAATCAACATACTATTAGCTAAATCATCTAAAAAGGTATACATGCCAAGTAGATGTATATATGAAATAGAAAAACTTGGTGGTGATAAAATTACCTATCTTATTACTAGCTAGTATTAAATCAGTATCTATAGGCAGTGAACTCAGCATTTTATAACATCAGCCATGATATGGTTGTAAAAAGTACAAATTAAATGATTCGACTTAAGTTTACAAAAATGCCCAATGTACAAACCTCAAGCTTGATAGCCGAAGCATATTAAATTTTTTTGGGAAGGAAACAAACCTTTTATTTTTCAATATTTGCAATCCATGTTTCTCCTCTTGATAACGTCTGATAATTTCATTCATTTTATGTAACTGTCCTGAAAATATTTTTTTGTGACTTTATTAAATAAAAAGAGGCACACTGGAAATAAGAAACAAGCAAAATTGTAAGCATAATATAAATTAAGGCAATACTTTAAATAACTGTCATTGAACTCATTTTTCCATAATCATGAGACAATCAAAATAAAATGATAGTACTGATTCATTTTTTCCATCTTCTTTTATTAAAAAGTAAGAAATGGAAATTGAACCACTATACCCCATCACTGTTGATCGAGTCGAACAATCTTTAGCTGGTTGTTTCTCATGGTTTCTCTCTTATATAAAAGAAGAGGACTAAAAATCCACCTTTACCACTTCTTCAATTAATCAGAATAATTCTCAACTGTTACAACCAAATAACTAAATAATATACAACTATACCGGATCAGTCAAATTAAGTTAAATTTTAAAACTATATCAGATCAGTCACTAAAAGTAAATCCATCAATCAAATTAAACTATTTTTGTAAAAATAATTTTACCTTGAAAAATCTTGTCATTTCTTCTGTAAAGTTGGTCCTCCAGCGTTAAACTGAACTCAGTATATAGTTAAGAGTTGGCTGCAACAGAAGAACATTTTCAACTTCAAATACACACTGATCCAGCTTTTACACAATCGCAACATATTACAGTTTGGAAATACTATAAGATATATATCTATATATTCATCTTATATACAACAAAATACAGAAGGAAGTATAAATTATATATATTTTGTAGTGAATTTTTTGTTAATTTGAGCAGATGTGTATTTGATCAGGATCTAGAATTATTTATTTAGATACCAATGAATATCAACACAAAAGAACAAGAATCAATTATGCAGCCTCATAGAAACAATAGAAGAAATAAGAGACACAGAAGATTTAACGTGGTTCGGATATGAATATCATACGTCCACGGAGACCCAACAACTTCTTTTATACTTTTTTCACAAGATGGGGTACAATAAGAGAAGAACACAAAACACTCAATATATATTTCTCACTCTGTAATTTATACAGAAATATTGATCTTATTGAGGATATGAAGAAGAGAGCACCACTTGCTTGTTCACTAAAGATGATCAAATGCCTCCCTATTTATAAGAGTAAGGATGAAGGCTTGCCTAAAGATAAGCATGTGAAGTTTCTAGATTTCCTTGATTTGGTGTCAATGCAAATCTTGCATATTTGTGATAGTTTCCCCGTATACATATATTTGATTGATTCCTCCAATCGAATAATATAACTTCTCATTCCATCCAAATTTGTTGCCACATATACCAAGATTTGATTGATTAATCAAATCAAATATCTCCTCATATCTTTCTAATTTATTGCCCATAATTAATTAATTACAAGAATCAACTAAATCTTCTCCATAATTGGCATAAATTTAAATCGTCCAATTTTAACACTCCACCTCGATTTAAATATATTCATCAATCAATAGAATTAGTTGTTGGGTTAGTGCCCCATGGCGCTCAAGTAGTAGGAAGCAAACTGATCAAGTTTGAGTAATTCTCAAACTTGTCATTTGGAAGTAATTATGTCATCATATCCGAAGGATTATCCAAAATACTCACCTTCACCAATTTGATCTTGTTTTGTTCTTCTTCAAGCATCAGAAAGAAATCCTTGACATCAATGTTCTTCGTTCATGAACTATAAGCTTGATTTTCTATAAGATGAATCACACTCTGACTATCTGAAAATAGCTCTACTGTCCGCTGCTCCAGTGATAAATCATCCAACAACAGAAGTAAGTATAATGCTTCTTTTGTTGCTTCCACTATCGATATCAACTCTGCTTCAGTAGTCGACAAAAGCTACGATATATTGCAACTTTGATCCCCATGAAATCGAGCTTATGTTAAGTGTAAAAGCATAGCCCGACACTGACTTCTTAGCATCTCTATCTCCAACATAATCAGAATCACAGTATACTCTAAGAAAGATGTCACCGTCTATTCCACCATATGACAACCCCACCGAAGAAGTGCCTCGAAGATATCTAAGAATCCAGTCCACTTCTTGCCAACGTTCTTTCCTAGATTAGACATACATCGACTCACAATACCCACTGCATGGGCCAAATCTGGTCTTGTGCACACCATTGCATACATAAGACTACCAATGACACTAGAATAAGTTATATTTGCCATATACCTCTAGTCATCTTCTGATGTTGGAGATTGGTCTTTTGACAACTTAAAATGAGAGCCTAATGGAGTGCCAACTGGTTTGGCTTTCTCCATTCCAAATCGAGCGAGGACTTTCTCGATGTACTGCGCCTGAGTGAGCCTTAACTCTCTCCACTTCATATCCCTGCTTATCTCCATTCCCAACATCCTTTGTGCCTATCCCAAATCCTTCATGTCAAACTCTCTAATGAGCTCTGCTTTCAACTCCTTGATTCTGACCATAATACGAAATGCTATCAACATATCATCAACATATAACAACAAATAAATCATATCGTCATCACATCTGACACTGGTTCTTGAAACTTCTGGAGTATCCCTGTGAAAGCATAAACTTATCAAACTTCGTATACCATATCCTGGGAGATTGCTTTAATCCATATGGAGATTTGTTGAGTTTGCAAACATAATCTAGTTGGCTACTTCAATGAACCCCTCCGGCTGCTTTAAATAAATTTTCTCATCCAGATCACCATGTAAGAATGCTGTTTTGACATCTAATTGCTCTAATTCCATATCATAATGAGCAACTAATACCAAGAGAATACAAATAGAAGTATGCCTAACAACTAGAGCAAAGATGTCATGATACTCTACCCCTTCTTCTGGACATACCCCTTTGCTACTAGTCTTGCTTTATATCTGAGATTTCCATTGCAGCCATCTTTCACTCTATAGATCCACTTACATCCAATATCACTTTTGTCAGTAGGAAGTGCACCATATCCCAAATGTGATTTTTTTTGGTAAACAATCGATCTCCTATTCCATAGCCACCAACCAACTGGAACTCTCAACTGATGCAATAGCGTCTCTATAATCTCTGGGCTCATCATGGACAACGTTTAATGCATATGTTACCATATCATCAAATTCAATGTCTTTGATGCTTAGACCAACAAACTCTTCAAGCCATCTAGGCATTCTTCTTTCTCTAACATGCCTAGTCTCTATACGAGCTCCACCTTGAGTCTGATTTTCTTTGTCAACATCTGTACTATCCTCATCAACCACGGTGTCATCAGAAACACCATTTGAATGTATATGAAAAGAATCAATAGATGACTTGCTTTGTGTCTGTTATTATTCATAGATCCTCTCATTGTCAACCGATGAGGAAGGCTCCACCTTCGACATAGTCTTCTCATCAAAAGTTACATGCAAACTTATAGTAAGTTTCTTGCTAATAGAACACCATGACCTATATCCTTTCACTCCTCTTTTATAACCTAAAAAGATACACTTGCAAGCTCTAGGTTCCAGCATTCCTCGACTCTCATGCACATCAGTTGGACAACCAAACACCTTGAGGAATGAATAGCTAACAGGATCTCATTTCCATACTTCTTCAGGGATCTTCATGTCTGTGGCAGTAGAAGGTGTCGGTTGATGAGGAAAGCCGCCATAGACAAAGCTTCAGCCCAAAATCCCTTCTTCAACTTAGCAGTCAATCTGAGGCATCTAGTTCTCTCCAATAATGTTTGGTTCATCCTTTCTGCAAATTCATTAAACTGGGGGTTGCCTAGTGTAGTGTAATGCCTTTTAATTCCTTCGGACTCACAATAATTGATGAATTCCTGTGACACGAACTCACTGCCATTATCTGAATGGCGAACTCTCAACTTCTTCCCTGACTGCTTCTCCACCATGGATTTTGTTGTATATCACGTAGTTGTATACACAATTATATGATTTTTGTTAAATGATAACAACCAAATAAATATTATTTTAAATGTGTTTGTTACTGTACTTTTATATATACATTACTGACAGGAATATAATATTTATATTTAAAAAGAATACGACTATACAGACATTCATAAACTAATACAGTATTTTGTTTAAATTGAATATTATATTTCAAACATTCAAACAGTACAACTTTTTATAACTCCTCTATTTATTCAATTCACAGAATATTGTACTTATAAATAAACAGAATAAAATAGACAAATTTGTTTGAACAACAATAAAATAATATTTTATTTCAATCAAACTTGTTTATTACAAACATCAGTACAATTCATATATATACACAGCTCCCTACTGCAACACTCATACATTCACTCAGTTTACATTTCATATATACAATTTCATTTACATAGATTCGTATACATATACAAAGACACACTGACACTCTTCTTATTTTCAGTCTTCTGTCTCTACAGTCCTTCGTTAGTCCAGTCTTCATACCTGTCACATGAAACAAACACAGTACAATGTAATAGAAATAATTCGAAACACATGCAAATATAATTTTTATTTTTAAAATTTAATTGCCTCAGAATTTCGGTGTGTTTCTCATCATTTTTCTGACTCGATCTGATTAATAATCCATCCGACTGTGTCTAGACAGCTTGTGATATTCACAGTGATACACTGTAAATACCACAAGGTAGACAACATATATATATATATCTCAATGCAGGACAAGAAACCGTTCTAATGGCTACATATACACACATGTATAAATATACATGTGTGCGCTGCCATGCCAATCAACGAGCAACTGAGGAGCAACCGCGTGGACCAACTCGACTCAGTGCATTAATAATCAAGTGGTCGAGCACATGGTTGAGCCAATATACATGCACAAGTATATAATGCAACATGAAGACAACAAAGCTAAAGTGGTCAAAACATATCAAAATGGTCGAGCCATAACCAAGGCATAAATGAAACATTTACATGTGATATAGCAATGAACATGGGTGTAGCCTATAACATGGTTACAATCAGTTTTGATCAAGATATGAATCACTCAAAGTTAGTGTGTTGACATGGTAAATCACTTTACTTTCAAAACAGCCCAATCAATGGTAAGCAAGTGTTTGTAACATGGCATAATAGCATATCAGCATGGAAAAATGCAAGAATAAAGAATAGTAGATCAAGATCATGATTCATTTCAGATCAGCGTATATATGGCATGACAAGCAGATGCACACAAATGCAAAACAAGTACTCAGGGGTAGTACACAGCAAGTGCTACATGGGTTCAGCATGAACAATGAAGCAAGCATAATATGGCATGAGTCTACAAGAGGGTGAACACAATAGAAAGGTGCAGCTCACAAAGGAGCTACAACAAATGAATGAAATAAGCAGTACAAACAACATAGCAATAGGTCATGGTGAATAAAGAAAGCATGGTACATGGTTCAGCGAATAAATTGGTCAGATGCAGCAAGTGGCCGAGGCATGATCAAGCAAGGAAAATGCAGCATTTACATAGCATCAAGTGTATGAGTAGAAAAGTGGAGTACAACTTAAGTGCAGTTTCATATTGGTGCAGCTCAGTGTGATCATGTGGGTCAATGTGATCAAAGCAGTATGGAGTATGATAATATACAAAGGTGGTTCAACATATATACATAGTGCTTATGGGTGCAGTTATCAAGTATTGATTCAAACACACATATATGGAAAGTGTTACACAAATCTATCCAACATGCCAAATTATTTTTCCAGTTGTTCAAATATACAAATCCCTGGAAAGTGTTTTGACATGTACAATTTAAAGATTTTCTGGCATCTGTTTAATGAAATCATAGAATCCATCTTTGGCAAGGCTTTTAAAACATTCCTAAAATCATGATAGGAGTAAGAAAACTATTTCAAGTTTTTTTCCAGTTTAGACAGATGTTTTTGGGCAAGAAAATTTTCAAGATTTAAATCTAGGAAATCAACATACAACAAAATCATGTATGGGAAGTTTTAATAGAGAAATCATGGCATATATTTCAAATTTTGGAAATGCTATTTCTGGAAATCTTTTATTTTCAATCAAGACATTTTTTTAAAATGCTAATATTTTTTCCAAGACCAGAAAGTCGATTTTTGTTTCTAGAAAGTCAATCAAAGTTCTATGAAATCATATAAGGCAACATATCCCAATTTCATTGAGGCAATCAAGACAGCAAAATTCAAATTCAATCTCGCAAATCAAAAGGGGAAACCGACCTAAATCAGCATCGAATCAATTACGAAATCAGAGGATTATGGTTTGGTTAACCCTATATAATTCACACCATCTATATCACTGGCTTTATCGAAAATCACAGCAAACAAGTTTGAAAGCATAAACGAAGAAATTTTTTTCATACTCACAGATTTTCGATCGAGAATTCCTCCAAATCAATCGATCAAGAAACTCGAAGCAGTGGAAAAATCATAGAAATCACAACTTCATTTAATCAAGCATTGAATCGATTTGGAGAGGATTTCTTTCAGAAAACCCTAGCCTTTTCCAATCGCAGCCGCCATAATTTTTCACAAGAGAAAGGAACGAGATCGGGTGCAAGAAAATCAAGGGGGCTAGCCTGTTTCTAATTTGGCTAAGCCAAGTTTACTAAAGGGGGAAAATTAAATTAGTTTCTAGGGTTTTACTTTGTTTAATTTTAATGTATTTTTCTAGTTTCTTTTGTTTTCGATCAAACAGTTTCTAGTGTCTGTAAAATACTAGGAGATCCAGTCAGGGTGTTGACGGGCAGTTTACTAGAGTCTGTAAAAACTTGGGTTACTGGTTACGGGGTCGTAATCAAAGGAAATCTGATCGAGGGGAAATCGGCCAGTCTAGGGTTTTGAGTGTAGGGTTAGAATAGGAGTAGGGTTTGCAAGTGTACATGGTCTTGTATGCGGGATCCGTTCTATCACCAAGTAGAAAACTTAGGAATGCAGCAGTAGGCAAGTTTTTGTCGAAGCTGGGTATCTCTAGTGTCATTTACTTTCTACATTTCTATTTCTGCTCTATTTTGTGATCTGTGAATATTTTAATATCTCGCGAAAATTTAATAAACCCTATTCACCCCCATCTAGGGTTAACCTAGATCCAACAAGTGGTATCAGAGCAGGTATTTTCTGTTAACTCTAGAGAAATGGTGAATCCTTGTTGTCAGTCTTCTGAGTTTCAGTCTAGTAATATTCCATTTATTTTCAATGGAACAGATTTTTTAATTTGGAAATCGAAAATCGAATTCTATATAAAATCTGTTATTTCTGAATATTGGAATATTATTATAGATATGGGAGATATGTCAGATAAGAGGAATAAAGTTTTGAATGCTCATGTTATGCATATTATTTATTCCTATCTTGATAATGATCAATTAAAATTTATCTCTCATTGTTCAACTGCGCAGGATATCTGGAGAACTCTCAACACGCTGTATGGAAATGACAACAAATGCTCAAAACCTTCGGTTGCCAACTTAGATTCAGATGTGTGCTTAATTGGAGCTATTGATGATGATTCCGACGATGGAGATTTTTCGAATGAAGAGTTGGTTTCTCGTTGCAATGATTTAACTAAATCTGTCAATCGTCTCCAACGATAAAATAAACTTCTAAAATCTGAAAAATCCGAGTTACAATGCAAGATTGATTGTTTGGAATCTAAACTTGAAGATGTCTTGACATTGGAAAATTCTGACTGTGAAAATTGTTTGAATTTAGAAAATAATCTTGTTCATTTCAATAAAAATATTCAAAAGCTTGAAAATGAAATTCAATCTTAAAATAGAACAAGATTGAGTTGGAATGCACAAACAATTTTTTATAAAAAGAATTGGATAATCTCAAGACAATCCAAAATTCCGAACATAAATTTTCTGAGAAACTAAAGATGAAAACAAAATCGTTTTTGAATATTGATTTTGAAAAAGAAATTTGAAAATTTGAAAAACATGAGCTTGAAAAACAAAAACGATTTGAATCTAAGATTTTGGATTCCTAAGCCAAAATTAAATTACTTAAATCCAAAAATTTGGTTTTAAAAACTAATTTTGAAAAGAGTAAGATCACCGAAAACCATTATTCAGATTTAATGAAATAAAATGGTGATCTTAAATCTAAAATTCAACAACTTGAAACAACATTGACAAAATTTTCCGATGGGGAAAAATCTCTGAATATATTGTTGAAAAATCAATTTTCTTCAGTAAATAAAAACGGTCTTGGCTTTGGGAAAAACAATGTGTTTGGAAAACGAGATTCAGGTGGTTTTAAAAATCCCCTAAACTGCTTTGAAAGGAATAGACTAGAAAATATCAACTTTGAAAATTCCAAAGGTTTCTTCAAGCAAAAGCAAAATAAAAACTTGTTTTATAATAAACCATTTAAACATATTTGGATCCCAAAAGGAAATAAAACGAATTCAGTTAAATTCAAACAAATCTGGGTACCTAAAGGCACAAAAGTAGATTTGAAAGGTTTGTTGTATAAACAAGTCCGAGTACCAAAAGATGTAAACAAAACTGTGAGTGGTTTTACAAATTTTGTGAGGCCACTCGATTCCCTAAACAGTTAGTGATATACACGTAAATGTGTATATTTTATCCGCATATTTATCTTATTTTATCTTTTAAATAATTAATATTGTGTATTTAAAGCTGTGTTTTCAGATTGATGACAAGAATCATGGTTTAGAGTATTTGATGAATAAAGCATGAAGAATTTGCTGAAAAAGAGTGAAGTTAAAATTACTAAAGCTTGAAGAGTTTAAAGCTTGAAGAACAGTTGCAAATAGAGTTCAGTTGGGTAGATTTGGCTCACTAAAGACTCATATTGTGTTCACATTGGCTCAATTGCAGACCATTTCACTCATGTAGCATTCACATTAGCTCCTTTGCAAGGCTTCTCATTCATGCACTGCACGCGTTCACACTGGCTCACTTACAAGGCCTCTTACTCTACAACCCCGTTCACACTAGCTTATGTGTTATTTGGGCTAATTCTTTAGTCCCACATTATGGAATTTGCCAAGTAGCCTTTGTCATATCAGCTATAAATACACTCTATCTCATTCATTGTAAGACACTTAGTTTTATTCTGTAATCTTTCTCTTGGAATAAAACTCTTCTTCCTCTGTTCTATTTAGTTTTAGTTTTATTTATGTTCATGTTATTTAATTTCTGTTTTTCTTTTTCTTTAGCTATGTCTAGCTAATCCCCTTTGATTAGGGGGTGATGACACTAATAGTTATGATTCAATATGAATCACATAGCCAAAAGATTAGAACTTCATGTATGTAGATCGAGATTTGAACAAAGGGTTAGATCTGAACCTTCATACCCTGTGTCGTTTAAGAGCTATGCTCCTTCACATGGTATATTCGTGTTCGGTCTAACAATTATCAGATTTAGATCTAATTTTAGGGTTTTAGAAATTAATTAGTGAATTTGTCCTAATAGTCTATGGTTGTAGAGCTGAGCTCCTGCATAGGCTATGCTTGTCGTTATTTACATATTTGTTTCTAAAAACCTATTATCGTTGATTCATGTTTGTGACAGAAACATGTATTAGATCTGGTTAATCTTTTTGCTATTGATGATTATGAATCTGATCTATGTCATTATCCCCTAATTGCTTTCACTTATTGTTAAAACTCTCTTTTATTTAATTTTGCTATTTTCTTTGTTTTCAACCAATCAAAAGTTATGGATAACTTGATTGGATTTATTAATAAAATAATTTGGTCCCAGAGTTCGACACCCTCTACAACAATCCTTGTTGTTTAGGAAAGCCGAATGTATTTTACAGTTGTTTACAACTGTTTAATTTGTTCGCAAACAAATTTTGGCGCCGTTGCCGGGGGCCAAAATTATTTTTATTTTTTAATCCTTCGGGTTATAATTTTCTTGTATTTTTATTTTTATTTTTAAAAACAAAAAAAAAAGACAATTTTATTTTATTTTGTTTCCTCTTGTTTTGTAGTATAGATAGGAAAAAATTCTTGTTAGTTGATTTGGTATCTGATATGTGATACCGTGATCTACTACACAAGGAAAAAAAAGAACTGGTTAAAATTTTCTTTCAATTTCTTTCCAATTGTTTTTCACGATTTTTACTTTCTTTTGTGATTTTATAAATTTCTTTCCATTTTCTTTCCATTTTACAAGGAAAAACTCAAAAATTTCTTTTCATTTTCTTCTTTTACAAATTTCTAAAATAAAAAAAATCTTTTGTGATTGTCTTTCCCTTTTTTGTCTTGCTTCCCCAATTCACTTTCACCTCAACAAATCTCCCCTACATCATCAATTCACACCAATCACCTCCAATCAACACACCCCACTTCTGTTCATCACATTCAAGCACAAATCCCTTCACTCCACCAACCCAGCAACATCAACTGCCTTGCAAACTCCTGCAGATCCACCCCTACACCACCACGCAATTCACCACAAAGTGTTCAAACTTCCTACCAAACCATCCCTATGAATACAAATCCACACTTCTGCCATACAATCCTGAAACTACTACTCGTCACCATCTTCTGTTCACCTTCGTTCCAGACCACAAACATCTGCTTCATCCCAAAGCACCACCGCAAACAACTTTTTCTCATCCACTGCCTCACTTCAACTAACCCAGTCATACCCCACCCGAATCCACAGTCCCTCTCTACCTCATCACACAGACCAACTCAAAACTCCAGACCACAATCCAAAATCATAATCATTCACCACGTCCAGACTTCTGCCCTCTGCCAAAAAAGCCGATCACCAAACACCCTGTGCAAAACCACAAAATCCTCTACATAAAACAACGGCTCGTGATACCCCACTCCACAAAACTACACAGCAAACCGCTCCTCCTCCCTACATGCAACCGAACAGCCCCCATCCTCCATAGTCAGTGCAACCACGAACAAAAACCAAGTCTACCAGTTCACAATCTCACCAATCGCCTTGATTACCAGACCACTTTCACCCTCAAACCAATTTCATTAAATCGCACCTGAAATCAAAGCCGAAATTGATGAAATGATGAGATCGAAACTTTGTTTTTGAGCCGATTTGAGTTTAGCAGGGTTTACTGTTAATTTTTCTTTTATTCGGCACTTAAATGAAAAAAGGGGAATCAGGTCGGTTTTATTGTGAAGGTATTCAGTATAGTGGGCTTTGACTTATCTGGGCCGGGCTGAGTCGGTTTACATTTGGTTGATTTTGATTTTTGGTTAGGGTCTTTTGCAATTTCCTTGATTTGTAATTTTAGTTGAGTTCGTTGTCAAAAAGCTCTCCTTAGTGTTAAAGTTTAGTGAATTTTGATTTAAAAAAAAAAGGAGAAAATTTTCAAAAACAGGTACAGCGATAATTTTAAAAAGGTCATAAATTTTTTTCTTCGGGCTCCTAGCCCGAACCCGTGTCGTAGCGCAGTCAAGCAAATAATAGAAGGAGACAACAACATAAAGCAGCGGACAATTCAGACGGGTTGGAGCGGTTGCACACCAAGTGGGGAGTGAACGCGCTAGCGCGACTCAACTGCACTGGACGGACTGCCGATCAAGGTGAGTATTTTCTAACTCTACAGGGATTGCTGCTGCAAATAAAAAATATATATAGACATTGCTTGTAAAAATTTTCTGCAGGGCATCGACTTGCTTGTAAAAAATTTTTATTGACTGTTCTTAGACTGTTCATTCTGTGACTGAATATTTTGCCTGTTGATGTGTGGTTTAAAATTTTAAAACGAACGTGGGATTAATTGAAAAGTTAATTTTTGAAATCGAATTGAGGATTCCACAAAGCTCATAGGACAAAATATTTGTTAAATTGACAATTACGATTGATACTCTCTGAGGTGTCTAAGGAACGGTAGAGTATAGAACTCAAACAGGTTCTTAAACCTTCAGTTGTGTTTCTACGGTGATTCGTGGCACACTGATAATCCCTGTCCGAACCTGTCCCAGACTTGTATTCATATAATCCGAATTTGTTAATTTTAACAATTTTTTTTAGAAGCTTCTTGAAAATGTCCCAATTCCCTTTTTCCAACGGATTTTACGATAGTTGTGAAAATCAATATAATCCATATAATTTTACACCAAATTCATATGGATATTTTAATAACAACTTTTATACAAACAATTTGGATTTTATGCCACCGACTTTTCAAAATTTTCAAAATACTCCTGATTGTACACCACCAAATTTTCAAAATGATGATCAACCCTCAACTCTTGAAACACGTATTGAATCTTTACTTGAATTGAGCATACAACAAAATCAAGAAATAAATGAATGGTGTAATTCATACATGTGCAACAATTCAAGTGAAAGTTTTCAAAATAATCAAAATCCGATTTCACCTTCAAATTCCAAAGATTTTGATTATAACCCTTGTCAATTCAGTTTTGAATTCCAAAATGAATTTCAAATTCAAAATGTAAATCATTTTTCAAATGATTTTGGCAATGGGAATAATTTCAATTGTGGTGCTAGTGAAAACTTTTGTTCTCAACAATTTCAACTTGAAAATTCCCGTGTAAATAACTATAAATTTAATTTTGTTGAGCAAACAAATGAAATTGACGACTACTTGAAGTTTCGTGAGAAACAAAATCAAATCCAAATGTGTGACAAATCGAACGATAATCCACCTTTGCCCACGATTAATGATTTTCAACTGACAACTTTTGAAATCGATGAAAATCTCAATGAAGTTGTTGAAAGCTCTGTGATTGATTTGAATTTAAATTCTTTTGAAAACAAAGACGTCAATCTTCTATTCGATCTTCCTCTCTCAAATTATGAAAATTTTGAAAATTTAGCAACTTTAGATTATCAATATGACAAAAATGATAAAGTTGTTAACAACTGTTTATGTGAGGACGATTTTGATGAGCGAAAACTTCTTAAACTGATTGACGATGATGTTGTTGGGTCTGAAATTGAAAATGAAACATTTGAAAACTTTGAAATTCTTGAGGTTGAAAACAATGGGACTGTTGAGTGTGATCTCAAACATGATGACGATTTTTCTGAAATTGTTGAAACTCCTTGTGACCTGATCGTTTCAACTGAACCTCACTATGATCACTTATTTTTCAATGATAAATTTCTGCAGTATATGAACTCTTTCTGGAATAACACTGTTTTTGAGAAAATAAGATTTCGAAATTTACTGAAAATTCATTTGTTTGGTTTTGATTTTAGGTTTATGAATGAACCTTTAGTGAACAAAATTTCAAGTACCAAAGCAAAACTGAACAATATTTCTCAAAACAAGTGTGGGGGTGAGAGTGATGTGCACGTCTCTCAATTTATACATCATCTGAACAAATCGAATTTTGTTTTTGAAACTTTTGCTGAACCCCAGCTCACTGACTTCTCTTTAGTTGCTATAGAAATTCAATTCGATTTTCGGATCAATTGTAAGCTCAAAATTTTAAAATTAGCAACTCAAACTTTTGAAAAAACCAAATTTGTTTTTCCAAATCTGTCACGTAATATACAATCCTTTATGATTTGGTTTTCTGTGCTTCAGCTGTGTCTCATAAGCTTAGTGAGGCTGATCCATTGGTCCATTGTGGACCGGTTCATCTATTCGATGACTGCGTATTTTCTGCACACACATCCGGTAAGCCATGCTGACCCTCTTATTTTTATTTCCCTTTCACTAAGATATGTCTGATTTACGACTATGAGGACACAGTCACACTCAAGTGTGGGGGGGGGGGGAATTTACATTACATCAGCAATCAAATTTTATGAACTAGGTCATTCATTGAACAAGGATTAACTTAAACTCATAAATAACACCTTGGTTCTTGTTTGATAAGTTGAATTTTTAGGTGATGAGAATGAACATTATTTATTCATTGAGTCGTAATGTGTCTTTTTAAGATGCTAGCTTGAGACTGTGCAGACGTTAGTCGTGTTCTTGAGTAAGCGTGTCAACCCTTGTTATACGTGTTAGAATGTGCAAGTAAAAAAAATAAAAATAAAAATCATGAAATAAAAGGATTTTGCACCTACATTTGTTGGATTTTCTGAGTTTGTTTTCATGCATAATATTTTCTTTTCCACTCAAATTTTCAAAATCGTAAGTTCTAAAATCCACTTGGCCCAATTAAGGAGAAACGACTCATTGTAGCGTTCTTCTTCGATACCCCACATTATTCAAACCCAAGTTTTAGTCGATTTACATCCATGTTTCGATAAATTTTTCTTATATTGGTATACTCAAGAACCTTTTCACTGATTTATTTTCAAAGGTTAAATACGTCACTTTTTATACCGATATTACACCACCCACTCCGTACTTGTTTTAAGGTAGGACAACCATATACAACATCTTATATTATATGGGTTATCTATCTTATGAAACTTTGGTTATCATTCCTTTCAGCTTTTTGTATAACATCAATCCAGACTTGTGTGTTGAATTAGAGTTATAGAAGTAGAGTGACTAGGGCACAAAACTTTCCTTTCATGAAGTGTTGGTTATGATTGGTTTAGTAGAGGAGGAATCCAATGAAATAATACGGTGTCATTCCATTCCATTTCCGCTCATCATTCATCACGCAAATATGAAAAAAAAAGTGAAAAAAAGAAGAAAAAAAAGAGAAAGAAAAGAAAAAAAAATGAAATAAAGAGAGAGTCTCTCTAAATAAAATAGTCACTCATCATTCTTGACTATAAAGCATTCATCTCCATTCCATCCACATCCATCATACCGTACTTAGAAGCGAGGATTGTAGTTGAGAAGATGAAAGGAAACAAATCGTCCATATGTGCCTTAGTATTACTTTATCTTTTGTAGCTTGAAATTCAACTAATACACTTGCCCTCTTATCTAGAATATTTTTAGAACTTACAAAATTCTCCTTCATCTATGCATAACTCAAATCCAATACACTACAGTTACACTGGTGCAAAATTGTTCAAAAAAAAAAATGATTGGGTGCGCATTGTCGATGTGTAGAACTTTGGTTGACACCACGCTCTTAACCTTCAAGACAATTACAGTGTTATCAAGGAATTACGATTCAGCTTGAAAATTTTTGTTCATTTTTGCACTAATTATGGGACGGACAATTTGGGGCTAAACCGTTATTATTGAAGTTAGGTGAAATCCTTGGAATGTGAAAGACCTTAAATATATTGTTTGATTAATCCGCGTACATAAGATGCTTTGGATTTTGTGGGGGGTATCCGCTGAAAACCCTCACGAGACAACACTCGTCCTACTAGGGACACCTAGGGGTTTAACGTCTTGTTGCATATGCTAAATGCAATCGTGTTTCCTACGAAAGTGTGACATATCTTAGTTTAGTCTATTCGAGGACGAATAAAAAGATAAGTGTGGGGGTATTTGATATACACGTAAATGTGTATATTTTATCCGCATATTTATCTTATTTTATCTTTTAAATAATTGATATTGTGTATTTATAGCTGTGTTTTCAGATTGATGACAAGAATCATGGTTTAGAGCATTTGATGAATAAAGCATGAAGAATTTGCTGAAAAGAGTGAAGTTAAAATTACTAAAGCTTGAAGAGTTTAAAGCTTGAAGAACGGTTGCAAATAGAGTTCAGTTGGGTAGATTTGGCTCACTAAAGACTCGTATTGTGTTCACATTGGCTCAATTGCAGACCATTTCACTCATGTAGCGTTCACATTAGCTCCTTTGCAAGGCTTCTCATTCATGCACTGCACGCGTTCACACTGGCTCACTTACAAGGCCTCTTACTCTACAACCCCGTTCACACTAGCTTATGTGTTATTTGGGCTAATTCTTTAGTCCCACATTATGGAATTTGCCAAGTAGCCTTTGTCATATCAGCTATAAATACACTCTATCTCATTCATTGTAAGACACTTAGTTTTATTCTGTAATCTTTCTCTTGGAATAAAACTCTTCTTCCTCTGTTCTATTTAGTTTTAGTTTTATTTATGTTCATGTTATTTAATTTCTGTTTTTCTTTTTCTTTAGCTATGTCTAGATAATCCCCTTTGATTAGGGGGTGATGACGCTAATATTTATGATTCAATATGAATCACATAGCCAAAAGATTAGAACTTCATGTATGTAGATCGAGATTTGAACTAAGGGTTAGATCAGAACCTTCATACCCTGTGTCGTTTAAGAGCTATGCTCCTTCACAGGGTATATTCGTGTTCGGTCTAACAATTATCAGATTTAGATCTAATTTTAGGGTTTTAGAAATTAATTAGTGAATCTGTCCTGATAGTCTATGGTTGTAGACCTGAGCTCCTGCATAGGCTATGCTTGTCGTTATTTACATATTTGTTTCTAAAAACCTATTATCGTTGATTCATGTTTGTTACAGAAACATGTATTAGATCTGGTTAATCTTTTGGCTATTGATGATTATGAATCTGATCTATGTCATTATCCCCTAATTGCTTTCACTTATTGTTAAAACTCTCTTTTATTTAATTTTGCTATTTTCTTTGTTTTCAACCAATCAAAAGTTAGGGATAACTTGATTGGATTTATTAATAAAATAATTTGGTCCCAGAGTTCGACACCCTCTACAACAATCCTTGTTGTTTAGGAACGCCGAACGTATTTTACAGTTGTTTACAACTGTTTAATTTGTTCGCAAACAGTTAGGTACTGGAGGAGGCTGAGGAACTGCCGTACAGAAAGAGAAACTGGATTCAAACTGCTTCATATCATTGAATCACTTTCAGGTGCTTAGCCAAACCTGTTGAGTCAGAGATTCTGGTTTACATCGATTTCAAGTATGATCTCTAGACTCACTCTTTGTATATTCTTTGTTTGTACTCTTTTATCTATTTTTCCTCCTTCTACCTCTTATGTCTATTTTTTTATTTATCATTGTCATTTTTTTCTTTGAGCCTTCTTAACTTCCAATTGCATAGTTCATCTTTTTCTGGAAACTTGCTTCACTTGAATGAAAATCTGATGTTTTAATCTTATCCAGATCTTGAATCTAAACTTGTATATATATATATATGCAATTGTTTTGAAGTTCATTTTCTGTTTTTTTGAATTCCTAACAGTATTGACGTATTCTTGTTATATCTTGAACACTGTTGATTCCAATTCTAATTTTTTGAAGATCTGAAAGTTTTGTGGAATTTCACACACCTTTGCTGTTTTGAGTTTATTCTAATTCATTTTAGAAAGGCTTGAAATTTTATACTCATTACAACACTCTGTTATTTATCAGTTGTGATAATTTCAGAAATTTTCAGATTTGTTTGAATATTTTAAATTGTCTTGAATTATAGTGATACATCTTGGAATTTATCTTATATTCATGATCATTTTATTTGGAATTTGTTTGTTTGAAATCAACTGAAATTCCTGATATTTTGAATCTCACACACCACTAAAATTAGAATTTATTAATCTTGTGTGACTGATTCATTATATCCCAAAACTTGACATAGATTCAAGTGATTTCAAATAAATTATTTTAATTTTCTGGGTCATGAATATTTATCAAACCTAATGTAAATGATCTGAACCTTCTTGATTACTTATCAAAAAATTCTTGTGAAAATTCTTTGAAAATCTAGTCCTGAAATTCTCTTCTTTTTCATGATTATTTGACTTAAATATTGGTTTGTTTAAAATCATTTGAATTTATTGATTTATTGAATCACACACATATCTTGGATCTAAAATTTATAATCTGTTGTGATTGATTCACTGAATCTGTGATTTTCATATTCCTCAAATGATTTCAAATAAACGGTATTTTTAATCATTGGATCATGAATCATTTTATGTGACTATCAACTTGACAAGTCTGATTTGAACTGGTTTTTTATGCTACTCTGATATTGTTTTGAAAATATTTTAGAAATTGCTTGTTTATGATTTGTTTGCTGCTCTGATACTATCTTTCAAATAACTGTTTGTTCTTGTCTACAGCGCTGATAAATGTGCCAAATGTTTTAATCTTGTCTATTTGGTCTTTGTGAGTAAACTCTTATTGTCTGTGATATCCCTGTTTGTCTCCAGTGTCTTGTTACAATCCTCAATAATAGGGACACCAATTGGTATTAGAAGTGCTGTTTTCCTTTGTATATATTTTAACCCCTCTTGTCTTGTATAGATCTTTCTGTTCCCTCTTGTGATTGATTTTCAATTTTAAAATTATGTATTGATTATTCGTTCAGAAATTGAAATCAATATCCAAATTGAACTGTATTTATAATTCATCAAAATTATTATCAGATTTTGAAATTGTGATGAATTGTGACTGTAGTATATTTCACAACAAGAGGAGATTTTATTTTGATTTTCATGATGTTTGAACGTTTATTATAATATCTTTGAATTGGCATTATTTCATGACCATCCTCTTTATCTACCATTATTCTTCCATCCATCATGTTTTTTATATTAATGTGGAGAGTTTAATATTTTTTAAAAATCATCTTGAATAAACAGTGAAAATATTTGTGATGGAATTGTGGTTATATTATTATTCAGAATTAGTGATAATTGAAAATTTTCAATGATCCCGGTACAGTTGATCATATTTCATAATATTATTAAATTAGAAATTTATTTCACAGTCCATTTCTGTACCCACCACATTTCTATCATTCATATTGGTTTCATATATCAAGGAGTTTTTCTTTTGAAGCTGAAAATGGTAAATATATAATTAATACATAAGTGTGTCTCTAACCTCATTTAAAAATCCAAGCTCTGGTCATGTATGGTTATGAGACAACTTATAATTTAAGCTGCAATTGACCTCATTTAAAAATCCAAGCTCTGGTTATGCGTGGTCAGTGTGCTCTTAAATAAAATAAAAAGAAAAAGCAAATATTGTGCTATAATGTAACGATACGGATTTCGCTCGGAACTAATCGATCACTAAATCGACCAAGACCGTCCAAAACCCGGATACACTAACTCTGGGCATACAACACATCAGAACAAATAACAGAAGACTTATATAAACATCATAATAATGTTACATCAGAGTACAACATATTAGAGTATATTGAAAAATAATAATACAGCAGAAGATTAATTTACAATAAATGTAATATAATGCACAACGGAAGACTATAAATATCTGGACACAGGTTAAATCTTCAATCCAGAATCCTGCTCAATATATCTGCAAAATAAAACTACTCGACTGCCCGTGTGGAAAATAGAGGCACCCGAGTTTACAAGGGAAAATGTGGAACGGGCTTACCCCATGAATGCCAGTTCATAAACAACAATCAATGTAGATATATGGATCTACTATGCATCAATCAACATGCAATATCCCAATCTGCCGTTTAGATTAATCACCACACTTAGATTTTCCAAATCCAATTCAATTTATAGAAATTATTCCTTTGGACTTTATTTCGCGATTTCCATTTCAAATCATTTGAAATACATATCTAGCTTTTATATCAAAGTAGATTTCACTTCAGGATCTCAAATCAAATCATTTGAAAATATGAATTCCAAATCATAACAATGCATACAAACAAGTATGCAACCAAATATCGGGCTACCCCTAGACAAGGAAAAGGGCACGCACCTAAGCAACTCGATATATATATGTGCACCTCCCACTATGGAGCAGGCTACACCGACGATGCACCTCCCATGCATGGAAGCGTACACCGCCCATCTCACCCATACTTTTAGTCGTCCAGGTTACCAGAATCTTTAGCTACACACTAAATCATTTTTATATCCCGAAGTGGGGAAAATCATTTCACAACATAATAATCACAAGTAATTTCAAATTATAGTACTTCACATCAGCAATTCACACATATGATCAATCACTATTAATTACATAACCTTTGAGCTCGTACGTCTCAAAGAAGGGTGTTAAGCAAAGAGAATAAATTCTCCGCCACCAAACAGACATGTTATCAATAGCAACTAATAAATACGTGATGAACCACAATGTAACACATAATACGTTTCAAAATCTTTTTGATAATATCGGGTTTAGGATTCGAAATCCTTTTTGTTTATTAAAACATTTTTATAAAACATTCCCTGTCCAAAATCGGGAATACATTTCTACACTTAAGAAAAATATCATTTCAAAACCATTCATAAGAGATGAACGTATGTTGGAAATAAAATTTGGCATAATATATGATTTGAACATGATCAGCGCAAAAATTTGGCACAATATATGATTTGGACAAGACCAGCGCTGAAAGTGGGAAAAAAATTAAATTATGTATAATTGGGCAAAACTGATTTGTAACTGATTTGATGGACATAACATATGTTGTATTTAAAACATAAAAGGGATCAAACATTTGACTTGAAAATTTAGGCATAAAGTATATTGGACATATGACTTGGGGTTTGGGGCGTAAATTGAACAGGAAACATGTAAGGCATAGTACATGTTGTGGTTTAAGACCTAAAGTTTGGGGCATATATATATATATGTATATATATATATATGATAGTGTATGACTTGGAAGAAGGATATTATTGCATATATGGCTTAGTCATGAAAACCTATAGTAAGATAGGCATAACTGTTAAATGTAAACACGCCTGAATTGGGATTTTGGGTAATTGGTATGCACTGTAATTAAAGGCTATAATTTGGCATAGTCTATACTATGAATCATGATTAGGGGTTTTTGTAGAATATTTTGTACGGTGCAATATGACAAAACCTTAGGGCATGTGCTGTATTGTGAAATTATGACCATGATTTTGGGCATGTAAGTTTATAGGCTAAATTTACGGTTAGGCGAGATATGTTAATGGAACTTTAAGCGATGTTTAATTTGTTAAACTGACTAATATGTTGAAATCTGTTGAAAGTGAATACTGTAATTGGAAAGCCTACAATGTAGATGAATAAATTGACATAACTAGCCTGAAGTTGGAATAATCTGTAAATGAACCCTTTTGGCTAAGATAAACATGCCTAACCCGAGGTTAGATTGAGTTGCAGTGTAAAACTGCCCGGACCCTCCTGGCACATCCAGTAACCGCAACAACACCTATCTAATGTGAGAGATTAGTGCATCATGCCCGAGAAAAACCCGAGGCTAGATTGAGTTGTGGTGTAAAACTGCCCGGAACCACCCGACACATCCAGTAACCGCAGCAACATAGATCTAATGTGAGAGGTTGGTGCATTAATAAATCAGTTAATGCTAATGAACAGGACATGTTAAGAATGGTAGGGTTAAGTTAACTAAGGCAACACTTAACCGTTATTACATGTTAATTAGACAAGAAGATGGGGTTATGTAAATTTAGAACACTTAACCGTTATAACATGTTAATTAGACAAGTGAGCAGGGTTAAGTTAACCAGTACAACATGATGAATGAGTAGGGTTAAGTTAATAAGAAACACTTAACCAATATGACATGATGAATTGGTAGGGTTAAGTTAAAACAAGAGAGCAGCACTTAACCAATATAACAGGATGCGCGGAAGGATAAAGTTAACACAAGAAGGCAATACTTAACCAATGTAACACGACAATTGGGTGGGTTAAGTTAACTTGAATTGATTGATGACACGTAACCAATACAGCATGATGAACACGTGGGGTTAAGTTAATAAGAAACACTTAACCAATGTAACTTGATGAACGAATGGGGTTAAGTTAATGGGAAATACTTAACCAATATAACATGATGAATAAACGGGGTTAAGCTAATGGGAAACACTTAACCAATCCAGCATGACGAGTGAGAAGGGTTAATAAGAAACACTTAACCAACATGACATGATGAGTGGGTGGGTTAGTTAGCATGAATTTACAACACTTAACCAATATGACGTAATGTTTGGGAGGGTTAAGTACATATCGGGTTGGTGGGTAATATTAGTTAATATAGGCCCAGAAATTTAACCATCAAGTAAACATGTTTGAATCAGTGGGAGGGTTAAGTACATATCGGGTTGGTGAGTAATATTAGTAAATATAGGCCCACTAACTTAACCATTAATAAACCCTAGTAATAGGGATCCATTTCAGCACTAACCCACATATATGTATCAAGGTACCCTGAAACTAGGCACTAGGCTGATTATAAGCAGTCAAAATAGCGGCAAGGGGTACGTCAGTGTAGGTTCCGACGGATTACGGGCGTGCATATACTCCGGAGTGGGATAAGCAGGCACTGGGTACCAATAGTTATACACTGTGCATCTTGAATCGTGTCGGGTTGCTATCATAAGGATTGATACACCTTATGATGGGACCAGCACAGGGTAGCTACACACAAGAGAGGGCCGATTGACACAGACACATGGAACGTTAATACAAGTAGGGAGCCGATCGATAGGGCAGTAAGGGTACATCTAACATATTCATGGCAATTAGGAAGATTGAGGTGGAATCCTCACAATAGATGTACACCTGAAGGCTACCACAATTGCGGGGAATGGGATCACATTATCATATGATCATTTTATACAGATTACTAGTTGGGACACTAGTTAGGTGGTGCAGAGATATAAAAATCAGAATAACAAGGTAGTAGCGAGGCAGAGAAAGAGTAGAAGTGCATTCAGTTTATCTTGCCTTATCATATCTTATACAAATCTTAGGTTATCTTGTTATCCATGTTATGACGGTATTGTCTTATATTCAGTTTATTCATGTCATGGTGCTTTTGCCTATTTACATGTTGAAAGTCACTGGACTTACCAGACTTATGTCTGACCTAGTACGTTATGCCTCTTTTCTTCCGTTCCCCCCCAGGTTCACAGGGAGGAAATGTTACCACAGCTCAGTTTTCTTTCCAAGCTCGAAGATAGTCGATGTAATGCTTTGGACTCTTTCTTCCACTGATATGGGTGGTTCATGCTTTATTGGGGAATATCATTGTTATTTTTATGCTTCTTTTATACTTGGAAGTTTTTGAATCAAGACAGAAGTTCTATGTATTACTTTTAAGTATGATTGAGACAATTGTTGTAAAAGCTTGACTGAACCACATTGTTAATAAAATGACTTTATTTTCCGTTGTTTTATTTGTCTGTCTTGTAACTTACCTGCATCTTTTACCTAAAATGCTCCACCGAAGTTAAGGTATTCCCTTGGTGAGTGACCTTAACGGAGGTGGGGTGTTTCACTTGGTATCAGAGTTGAAGGTTACTAGATCAGATAAAAGATTTGAAAAATTATTTTCAAAATGGTTTTAAAAGAAGCATTTTCTAAAGAAAAGTTTTGTTTTAAAGGCATATTCCCCAAAGCCATATGCATTACTTTTTGATCTTCTATTTGAATCCTGATTTCCTTCTTTCTTGATTCTCCGGTGCTCCTGGCTTTCTGGGAGGTAACCTCATCGCGGCATGGTTCCGTAGGTTTGATGAGACTACGACACCTGTCAAAGGGCAAAGAAGTGCCCAACTTCCATCTACAGCCGCAATAGTTCCACCTGCGGCTAATTTTCTTTTAAGCTTTGTAGGGATTTCCGTGCAATGGAGGCAGCTTTCAAGAGACATGTCAACAAGCTACACAAGGATGGCAAAGATGAGAATGAGGGAATTTGTCTAAGGAGCACAACCCAAGGACGAGGAACTCATGGATATAGACTTGGTTCACAAAGGAGGTAAAAAGAAAGAGGTGTAAGTGGAAGAATCACAGGACAAGAAGGGAAGGAAGAATAGGAAAACCTAAGACAAGAGGAAGCTTCCTTATAACGGGTCATAGAATTAAGGAGAAGGGCAAGAACTAAGGACAGGACTTTCAGGGAGGGCAAGTGCATGCTCTCACCGCCAGCATACCTGAGAGAGATGTAGTAAAGTTTCTACTGAAAAAGTCTAGTTTTTCTTTCTGATCATCCTGTTAGTACTCTTTTGATTTTAGCGCTTCACACTCGTTTATATCTGCTTCAATAGTTGAGTCTCTACACCCTAGAGCTTGTATAGTAGAGGATCCCATTATTGTCTCAAATCCAATTGGTGGTTCGGCTCATTTATCTTCGGTTTGTAAGGATTTGAGAATAGCTATATTAATTATTGAGTTTAAGTGTAATGCTTATGTTTTTGGGATTCATGGGCTATGGGTTGATTCTAGGCATGGATTGGTTAGCTAGTAATTATGAAAGGAGGGTAGTTAGACTTTCGACTTGCCTCAGGAATACCCTCGAGATTTCGTGCGATCATAAGGGATCCGTTTGTCTTAGCTACCTAGAATCACTTGATGCATCTATCGACGATTTGCGATCCGTTGGAGTAGTCCATGAGTACACATTTTTGATTAGGTTATGGGTTTATCCCCTAAAATGCTATTGCAAAACCAGTTGCATTACCTGTACGACACATGAATCTAAGGGAAAGGATGGGCTCAGTAAACAAGTAAAAGAGTTACTTGAAAATTGGTTCATAAGGCGAAATATTTTTGAATGGGGTGCTCCAGTCATTTTCGATACAAAGGCGGGTGGTTCACTTCGCTTGTGCATAGAGCATCAAAGGGAAGTCTCGGATACCCTCCAAGCGCATCAACTTAAGGCAAAGTTCTCCAAAAATGTCAATTTTGGAGAGAATAAGTAAGGTTTCTAGAACGTGTGGCGCCCAAAGAAGGGTTAGCAGTAGATCCCGCAAAAGTAGTTGCGGTGCAAGACTGGAAGGTCCCAAGGAGTGCAACAGAAGTAAGAAGCTTTCTTGGACTAGCAAGCTAATATAGGAAGTTAAATAAGGACTTTGCGAAGGTATTAGCCCCACTTACAAGATTGAAGGAGAAGAATCTAATCATCTTAGTATATACACTTGGTAACATGGTTGGCATCTATTTATTTTCAAGAGATAGTTCTGGAAATGTCAGCATGACACGGTAGAAGTTGTAGTGCCAAGTATACTATAAGAAAAAAAGGTGGAACGAGAGGCGACAGTGAAATGAGTTCCAATGCATATTCTGGAAACAAAAATTAAGAAACTACGCAAATCGTGAGGTTAAGACAGTCAGAGCAATATGGAATGAAGCTCAAGAAGATGCTACTTAGAAGACTAATTACGCGCATCATACCCTTTTTGAGGGTATATCCTTGATCTCTCTTTGTCTGTAAAGCTTATTTGCTAGTCTTTATCTTTTAAGTATATCCTCTCGATCCTATCCTCGTTCCTTAGGTAGAAGCCAACGGATGAAAACATGTGTTTGAGACATGTTATGTTTGGTGGATGCAAATGGATGTGAGTGTTTGCTAGTGGTTGCTTGTGGATGCATATACACGTATTAGGCACTAGATCGGCTCAGTCATTTTCATATTGCATATGCATGAGTGAATTTTTATGGATTGGAACTTGATGTGTTATCATATGGATGTTGCATTTGTATGAATGATTGTGCACTCATGTAGAAGTTATAAAGTACGATTAGGAATAATTGCATACATGATGAACTCATGGCACTGACATAATTCGCATTAAGGAGGTCAACTGAATCAGTAGACCACCTAATTTTGCATTAGATAAGGACAGATACACACACTATGCATATGTTCATGAAAAACATTAGAAATCTTTTTAAGGACAAAGGACGCCTGTGATTGAATTGTTGAGTAGATGGATGTTGGATGTTAGGATACATTCCCCTTGACTTGGAGATTTCAGGGACGAAATCCTTTAAAGGAGGGGAGAATGTAACACCCCATATTTTCTATGAATGTTAAAATAACAAATTAAAGAATACTTAATTGTAAAAGTAAGAATTAAGGGAAAGGGGTTACACCATTGCATTCGTATAGGAATTCTGCTTGAGATAGAGTCCGAGTTTACGTGAATCGGACTCCGTATAAAGAAGTTATGGAGTTCAGAAGATTTCATGTTTAAACAGAAAATTAAAGAATAAAATAAACAAAAGTGTTCGAAATTCAAAAATCACGTAGATTAGCTGGGCGGGAAAAATCCCACCCATAGGGGTCGACTCCTCCCAAGGGGGTCGACATAGGTGTCGACCCCCCAAGAGGGGTGTCGACTGGGGTGTCGACCCACCCCCCATCGCCCAGATCCAAATAGTGACGATTTGTGAGTTGTTACTGAGTCACTAGGGCAGAGGTGGAAATTTCAGGATAGCTCTATCTTTTTTGGATGGTTGTGATTGCTCCTGGGTTGATCTAACGGTTCACGTAAGTCTAAACCTCTATAAAAGCAACCCTAATCCTCAACCCTATATCACACAATTTCATTCCACGGAGCCACCATACTGTCCGTGGTCGACCTAGCCTAGCCACCATTTGTTTCTCAACTAGGAAGCAAACTAGAAAGCAAGTTAGAAGCTACAAATCAAATCTAATTTAGAGAATCGATAGTCTACGTCAAGGGATTGCTTTTCAAATTCAGAAATCAGATCCCAGAATTCAAGACCATTCTGTAATTTGTAAGTTCATGTTACTTTCGGAAGTAAATTCAATTGTGATTCTGACATTGTAATAATTCTGAATCTGAGATTATGCCTATTTCTATCTGTCTTTCTATATCCATTGGATCTATCTCATTTGATATTATTATGTCCATTCTTTGTCTCTACTTTACTTCTTCCCTTTTTGTTTTTATAGCCAGGCTACTGCGAGCCTGAGCCAAATCTCATAAGAGATGAACGTCTGTTAGAAATAAAATTTGGCATAATATATGATTTGAACATGACCAGCGCAAAAATTTGGCATGGTATATGATTTGGACATGACCAGCGCTAAAATTGGGAAAAGTATTAAATTGTGTATAACTGGGCATAACTGATTTGTAATTGATTTGATGGACATAACATATGTTGTATTTAAAACATAGAGGGGATCGAACATTTGAATTGAAAATTTAGGCACAAAGTACATTGAACATATGACTTGGGGTTTGGGGCGTAAATTGAACTGGAAACATGTAAGGCATAGTACATGTTGTGGTTTAAGACCTAAAGTTTGGGGCATATATATATATATATATATATATATATATATATATGATAGTTTATGACTTGGAAGAAGGAGATTATTGCGTTTATGGCTTAGTCATGAAAACCTATAGTAAGATAGGCATAACTGTTAAATGTGAATACGCCTAAATTGGGATTTTGGGTAATTGGTATGCACTGTAATTAAAGGCTATAATTTGGCATAATTTATACTATGAATCATGATTAGGGGTTTTTGGAGAATATTTTGTACGGTGCAATATGACAAAACCTTAGGGCATGTGCTGTATTTTGAAATTATGACCACGATTTTGAGCATGTAAGTTTATAGGCTAAATTTACGGTTAGGCGAGATATGTTAATGGAACTTTAAGCGATGTTTAATTTGTTAAACTGACTAATATGCTGAAATCTGTTGAAAGTGAATACTGCAATTGTAAAGCCTATGATGTAGATGAATAAATTGACATAAGTAGCCTGAAGTTGGAATAATCTGTAAATGAACCCTTTTGGCTAAGATAAACATGCCTAACCCGAGGTTAGATTGAGTTGCGCTGTAAAACTGCCCGGACCCTCCTGACACATCCAGTAACTGCAACAACACCTATCTAATGTGAGAGATTAGTGCATCATGCCCGAGAAAAACCCGAGGCTAGATTGAGTTGTGGTGTAAAACTGCCCGGAACCGCCCGACACATCCAGTAACCGCAACAACATAGATCTAATGTGAGAGGTTGGTGCATTAATAAATCAGTTAATGCTAATGAACAAGACATGTTAAGAATGGTAGGGTTAAGTTAACTAAGGCAACACTTAACCGTTATTACATGTTAATTAGACAAGAAGATGGGGTTAAGTAAATTTAGAACACTTAACCGTTATAACATGCTAATTAGACAAGTGAGCAGGGTTAGGTTAACCAGTACAACATGATGAATGAGTAGGGTTAAGTTAATAAGAAACACTTAACCAATATGACATGATAAATGGGTAGGGTTAAGTCAAAACAAGAGAGCAACACTTAACCAGTATAACAGGAGGCATGGAAGGGTTAAGTTAACACAAGAAGGCAACACTTAACCAATGTAACACGACAAGTGGGTGGGTTAAGTTAACTTGAATTGATTGATGACACTTAACCAATACAGCATGATGAACACGTGGGGTTAAGTTAATAAGAAACACTCAACCAATGTAACTTAATGAACGAATGAGGTTAAGTTAATGGGAAATACTTAACCAATATAACATGATGAATGAACGGGGTTAAGCTAATGGGAAACACTTTACCGATCCAACATGACGAGTGAGAAGGGTTAATAAGAAACACTTAAACAACATGACATGATCAGTGGGTGGGTTAAGTTAACATGAATGGACAACACTTAACCAATATGACGTAATGTGTGGGAGGGTCAAGTACATATTGGGTTGGTGGGTAATTTTAGTAAATATAGGCCCACAAACTTAACTATCAAGTAAACATGTTTGACTCAGTGGGAGGGTTAAGTACTTATTGGGTTGGTGGGTGATATTAGTAAATATAGGCCCACAAACTTAACCAGTAAGAAACCCTAGTAACAGGGACCCATTTCAGTAGTAACCCACATAGATGTATCAAGGTAGCCTGAAACTAGGCAGGGTGGGGCACGATTACTGGGCTGATTATAAGCAGTCAAAATAGCGGTAAGGGGTACATCAGTGTAGGTTTCGACTGATTACGGGCGTGCACGTACTCCGAAGTGGGAAAAAGCAGGCACTAGGTACCAGTAATTATACACTATGCATCTTGAATCGTGTTGAGTTGCTATCATAATGATTGATACACCTTATTGTGGGACCAGCACAGGGTATCTACACGCAAGAGAGAGCCAATTGACACAGACACATGGAACATTAATACAAGTAGGGGGCCGATCGATAGGGTAGTAAGGGTACATCTAACATATTCATGGCAATTAGGCAGATTGAGGCGGAATCCTCACAATAGATGTACACCTGAAGGCTACTACAATTGCGGGGATTGGGATCACATTATCATATGATCATTTGTAACAACCCGTAAAATCTGGGCCAGTTTAAAATTTTTATTTTGGCAATTTTAGTGAATTTTGATTATTTAAAATGAATTATTTTAAATAATATCGACGAGAAATTTATTTAGAATATAAATCGAACGTATATATTATACGCGTCGTCGTTAGAATATAAATATTTATATATAATTATAAATAGAATTGAAAATGGCGCGGTAGTTCGATAATTCGATTTCAAACTTCAATTGAATGTACCGGGTGCAAAACAATCCGGATTTTAGTGAAACCAAAAACATTAGGATCTAATTGATGATATCTTTCCAACGAAGTTGAGAAACTGAGATTTCACTTTAGAAATGATAAGATATGTCCAGTTTAAAATTAGAAATAGTCGCTGTGGAATTTATATATATTTTTATATATATAAGGCCCTTAAAAATAGCAATTTTGCAAATGACCTCGGATTTCGACGAAACCAGTTTTGTTGGATCCGCAGTGTCAAGTTATTGCTAGATTCCAAATTTCATAATTTTTCGAATCAATATGTGAGCGTGGCAAAGGAAAACGCGTTTGACCAGTTTCAGTTGATTTTAATCGACTGGAAATTGGCCATTTTTCAAACGGTCTCAGAATTCGACGAAACTAGTTTTGTTAGGACCGTATCGTCAATACGAAGCTAGAAAATATTTTTCTGGAATTTTTCTAGTTAGTATGTGGCCCCGGTAATTTGAAACGTACGTTTAAAATTCAGTATAGTGACTTAAATGTAAATTTAACGGAAACTGATTCAAACAGTCGAATCAGCCTACGATACATATCCCATTGTGTTCGGAATGGGGGTGAAACGCTATGGGCGATAGTCGGTGGGCCTCGTTTCGAAGTCGAATAAAAAGTCAACTCATTAGGATAAAATAAATTAAAATTAAATAATTAAATATATATATTTTACATATAGGCCCCCCCCCTCTTTCGTTCTCATTCAACAGATCGAAGCAAAGTAAAAAAAAAAAAGAAAAAAAAAAGAAAACAAAAATCGCGATCGCCCCCCGCTGTTGCCTCGACCGCCGCCAGCGAGGCGCAACCCTTCCCCCCCCCCTCGATCGGCAACGCCTCCGCCCGCCGTCCTCCCCTCTTCTTCTTCCTTCCCCCTTTGCCTTCCTCGACACCGACGCAACCAAGCCCTTGCCTGCTCCGAAGCCGCCAACCTCCCTCCAGCGAGGCAACCTCCGAAGCCACCCACCTCCCTCCAGCGAGGCAGCCGCCGACGCCCCCCCCCCCTTCGAAAAACTGTCTGTAAGTTTTTATTATTTATTTTATTTATTTTATTTTTAAATACAGAGTTTTAAAAACTGATTTTAACATATTTTAAAAACTGATTTTAACATATTTTAAAAACTGATTTTAACATATTTAGAAAACTGATTTTAACATATTTTAAAAACTGATTTTAACATATTTAGAAAACTGATTTTAACATATTAAAAAAACTGATTTTTGGTTATATTTAAAGAAAACTGATTTTTGATAATATGAGAAAACTGATTTTTGTTTAGTTTAAAACTGATTGGTTTAAAGGAAATTCAAAACTGATTTTTTTAAAAGTATTTTAAACTGATTTTATTTTAAAAAGAAAATGGTTTAAATTTTAAAAAGAAAAGGTTTAAACTTGAAAGGTAAAAGAGTTAAACTTTAAAAAGTAAGAGAAAAGATTTGATCTTTTGAAATAAAAATTCGATTTTTATATATTGAACTTTGAACTAAAAATTCGATTTTTGTATATTGAACTTTGAAGTAAAAATTCGATTTTTATATATTGAATAGCAAAGTAAAAATGTGATTTTTACATATGTAGAGGATACGGGCAAAGAAAGTGAAAGGAGGCGAAACGACGAAGACTTCTGCAAATGAAGAGCCGTGGAGCTAGGATAGCTATATGTGAGAATTTCTCACCTTTCAAATTTATTTTCTAGTTATATATATATACTAGGATGCAGACGGTGCTTAGTAGCACCCGACACAATCGTCCACAGACCATGGACTTGTTTGTTTGGCTGTTTGGTTATTGATTGTGATATTGGTTTGAATGTGGTTAGTGGTGTGAAAAATCGAATCGATAAATTGGTTAGGATTAGACGTGCGCCGTTATAAGGCGAAGGAGTAAGGCTAGGTTAGACTCTTACTCCAAATTTTGTGGTTTGCATAATGAAATTGATTTGATTGATATGTGAATGGCGTGGGCCTTCACTAGACCGGGGATAAGGCTAGGCCTTGTCCCGTTTCTAGTATCGTGCCGTTATGCCGCCGAAATTTTCTAAAATATGTTAGAAAAATAAAAATATCATTTTATTTAAAGAATGAACTGAATAGAAATTCATATGTTGGAATAAAATGTTTTATCGTTAAAAATATAATTTTTAACGTGAAAGTGAATAAAATAGAATAGTCATTTACAAACCAGACGGTTTGTTTATGTACACCTATTTGAAGGACGTTGATTGGGTCGATAAATTTTACACATCGCCTAACTGCACAAATAAAATATGTGTTTGATTGTTTGAAACCCCACACGGGTGTTAGGATGAAATTTGAAGTTCACTCATCCTGATTGATTAAATATGTCGATCGATTGATTGACAAGCTGCTATAAGCGTTAAATGTCTATATTTGATGCTTATACAGTGTAGTGCACTTTGGTTGATGGTTGATTATTCATCGTTGTTGATATATGCATGTGTTGTAGAAAATCCATATAATTAACATTATATGGTAATTGATTGGGCCTCATTCCAGTTTCGGAAAAAAAAAAAAGAAATATTTGAAATAGAAATATTTGAAATAGAATATTTGAAAATAGAAATATGTGAAGCCGTGAGGATTAGATTGACGCCATTTTGACGTGAACGATATTTATATCGATTTTATTCATTTTAAAATGAATATTGAAAAGTGATTTCGAAATCGAATATTTTTCGAAATGAATTGAATTGAAAACGATTTCGAAATGAATTGAATTGAAAACGATTTCGAAATGAAGTGAATTGAAAACGATTTCGAAGTGAATTGAAAACGATTTCGAAATGAATTGAATTGAAAACGAATTCAAAGTGAATTGAAAACGATTTCGAAATGAATTGAATTGAAAACGATTTCGAAATGAATTGAATTGAAAACGATTTCGAAATGAATTGAATTGAAAACGATTTCGAAATGAATTGAATTGAAAACGATTTCGAAATGAATTGAATTGAAAACGAATTCAAATTGAATTGAAATTTGAATTGAATAGAAATGAATTTTAAAACGAATCTATAAAGAAGAATTCAATTGTGATTTGAATTGAAAAGGAAGTTGAAAATGTTTTTGAAACGAATTCAAAACGATTTATATAATTCGTTTTAAATAGAAATCGACGAAGTATATATTATATATATTATATATATAATATAATGGCCTGAATAGAACGCGCCGCGCCGCGGCAGTTCGCGAATTTCGACCATTTATTTCAAACGGGCATTACGGGAGATCCGACCGTCGGATTCTCCTAAAACCGGAACCGTTGGGTTCGTATCGAAAAGAGCTTTCTAACGAATGTGATAAATTAGAAATATAACGGTTGGATTTGGAGTTACGTCCAAATCAAATTCGAAAAAGGTCGCTGTAAGTGCAGTTCGATGGCCATTGATGGAAATCGACTGTACGGGCCTTGATAAAATTATTAAAAATAGTAATAATTTGTGTAAAATCATAAGAAATGATTTAGAAAGAATTGGGATGAAAAACTCCCTATTTGAAAAGATAAAAATAGATTTTTATCGAAATGAACTAGTTTTGAACTAGAATTATAATTCTATTTATTTTTAAATAAATAAATTGAATTTGAAAAGGGTTTTGAAAATAACCAAAATTTCCAATGATTGCATTGGAGTGGATTTGAATCGAAATTGTCTTCGGAATATTTCGATGTTGGAATTTGTGATTATACGGATGTTGTTACGGAAATTTGAAAGATATATATTTATATCGTTATTTCCAATACGACATTTGTTAATCGTAGAATTTGATATTGAATATAAGCCGATATATTTTCTATTCAGAGTCTTATATTGAATATCAAATGGGATTTGGGTTTGTCGTGAATGGTGTCTTCACTAACACTGTTCTTGAACCCAGTTGAGAAAAGATTAAATCTTTTTATTTAGATTTAATGAAGTGTACCAATTAAATGATATTTAATTGGAATTGAATTGATATTGATTTTTGGGTTTATCGTGAACAGTGTTTTAAATAACACTTGTTCTTTAACCCGATAATTAATGGAATGTGATTTGGGTTTGTCGTGAATGGTGTCTTCACTAACACTGTTCTTGAACCCAGTTGAGAAAAGATTAAATCTTTTTATTTAGATTTAATGTAGTGTACCAATTAAATAATATTTAATTGGAATTGAATTGATATTGATTTTTGGGTTTATCGTGAACAGTGTTTTAAATAACACTTGTTCTTTAACTCGATAATTAATGGAATGTGATTTAGGGTTTATCGTGAACCGTGTTTTAAATGACACTGATTCTTTAACCCAGTCACAGATTAAAACTAAGTGGAGTTTTAATGAATCTTTAATTAGATTGAAAAGATCGAGAATGGAGTATCACCAGTTTTGCTCCAGGCGATAGTTAAATCTTTAATTAGATTTGAACGTGAAATTTAGAAACTAACTGTCGGTTAGCCAAGCAGAATGGTTTTCTGGATATTGATCTGATGTTGGTTTCGGCCTTCGGGGTTAATATTTGGGGAATTATTCTCTTGATTAATTTACGGTTAGTGACTAATGAATTGGAATGAGGCGTATGTTGTGTTTGTGTAACACTTATTTAAAATATACGCGAGTTATTCGGAAAGACCGGGTTTATCCCATTCTGAGTAACTGATACGACGATAAGTCGAAGATGAAGACGATGGTCGAAGACCGGAGGTCTTCACGTCGTTTGGGTAATTACTGATGATCTTGATTGGGCTGTACACCCAAGAAGATGGAAACAGTTAGTGATCGTCCAGACGTACTTGGAGATCGATGGATATGCGGGGTACTAGGTGCCTCCGGTTTCGTTCAGACCCAGAACAGACTTGTAAATGGACTGTGTGTCTGACATCGGATTTCATTCTGTGTGACTGATATCGGTTGCATAGGATGGTTTGCCTGTGTGGCATGCTAAGATGCAAATGATCAAGGCTTCTGTTGAAAAGCAAAGTCTTGTGGTGATGATCAAAGCACGGCCTTTGTGGCGTAGCTTTGTGTAACGTTTACCTCGCGTGTTTCACACCAGGTATGAACCAAAAACGGGAGACGGACCTCAGGGAGGGCATGCGTTTCCTTCTAGATAAAAAGTGGCGTCAGTGGTTTTACACGCCCTGACGAGATTGACTTATGTGGTTGTTGCTGTTGCGAGGCGCCTCGGATTGATCGGTCGTTCTCGAACCGATGGAGTCATTTGGTTGGCTCATTTACGCCCCAAAGGGCGGGGAAACGTAGTGTTCAGGGTTTAAGTTTAATCCACATCGGTGGACCGGCCCTGTCGCTCCAAGGGACGATGCGTTCTGTTCCTGAGACATGGGCTAGATTGTCTCGAATCGGTTGAGGATCTTGCCCCTAGCCTCGGTTCATAGTTGGAAACCCAATTTCCAAATACGTGACTTTGCGATTTTGATTGTATAACCTATATATGGCGACATAGTGGTATGGGGCATTCATGCCGCCTATGATTGATACTTATGATTTGAAGTGTTTTATACACTATGCACTTATAATAGTATCAAATGATTTGTTTTAAACGTATCAAGCATCCTTTGGCTGTTATAAGGTAAAAACCCTATCCCCCGGCTTGCGTTGCATTGTGTGATAGGACCTGGGTCTTATAACAGCTTCATTTTTCTTTATTTAGCATTGCGCTGTCGTTTTATGCACTGGTATTCTTGGGAGGAAACCCGTTCCGTGTTATACGGCGTGGTCCCTTGATTTACCTAACTTTAAAATAAAGATTAACTGTTTTAGTTCTCACACCAGTCACATGACTGACCTGGAGTTTATTGTTTTAACCTAAACTCTGGGTGCCCTTATTTTGACACGGGCAGCTAGTAGTTTTGGTTTTGCAGATTTATATTCACAGGATCCTGGTTTACAGCTGGAACGATATCCGGAAAGCTTTGTATCCGTATATCTTTTTCTAGTTGTGTATTGTATTATTTTCCGCTGCTATGTATTTAAATGTAATTTAAATCTCTGATATTTCTGTGTAATATTCATTTATACTCTGTATATTCTTGTAATCTGATGCACTGTTGTAATATATAGTGAAATGTTCTTTTATATGCGTTCTGTTGTGGCTTGTTCTCGAACTATCCGACGCTTTCCTTAACGGGGAAGTTACGGGTCTTCACAGTTGGTATCAGAGCTTTGGTTTACAAAGCTCAAAGAACAAGGCACATTAGAACCTTACGAAAGAATTCATCAGATATTGGATTAGTAATATCCAATGGGAATGACTCGTTAGAGATGGGATCAGTAGTATCCTAGAACGAGTGTGAAGAGTAAATTTTTAAAGTGAAAACATTTTTGTTTTGAAAATTTAAATCAATTATTCGTAGTTGATTATTTATTTATATTGATTTGGACAGTCCAGTATATAAAGAATTTGCATATACGCCTTGCAAACGTATATTCGAAGTTTTAATATACCGGGTAGATATAGAACCGCACTCTAGTAGCCCGACAATGTTCTGATGGTGGTTCGAAACATCATCAGCATTTATTTTCGAGTGACGAAGGTGTGATTTTCTATATATTTCCATTAGGCTGGTGTGAGAACCAAAACCTATATATATAGCTAGAACACTTTGTTGTGATTTGGCATCAAAAATCTGATTTTTGTATATATATCAAAATTATGAATTTTAAACGTTAGATTCACTAATTGATTGATGTTTGTGTTGTTTGTTTATTTGTTTGCAAATTTTGAACTATTATGCCTAATTTGATCGAATATTGAATTATATTGAAAATTGGTTGCATTTGCTTGCATATACATATATATCATTGAACAGGTCATAGCAAGGAGGCTAGAGCAGAGAATAAAATTTGTTTGCCCGACAAATAGGTACATGTTTACTACATAATTTCCTGTTTTGTTTGGGTGATGAGGATTTTGTGAGCCTATTGGCTAGCCGCTTGGCTTTTTCTTTTTCTTTTTGAGATCTGAAGGACCGGGGAAGCTATTTGAAATTCCCCGATGCTCCCGGTGCAGGGGAGGTTATGGCGAAATTTTTCAAAAATTTAGGGTGTTAGCCAAATTTTTGAAATTTTGAAAATTCTCAGAAACTGAAAAGTTGGAGAATGAAAGCCTGATCGGTCGTAGAGTTGAATAATCAAACCACTTTCGACTTTGTTCCTTTTCGGGGACGAAAAGTTTTAAGTGGGGGAGATTGTAACAACCCGTAAAATCTGGGCCAGTTTAAAATTTTTATTTTGGCAATTTTAGTGAATTTTGATTATTTAAAATGAATTATTTTAAATAATATCGACGAGAAATTTATTTAGAATATAAATCGAACGTATATATTATACGCGTCGTCGTTAGAATATAAATATTTATATATAATTATAAATAGAATTGAAAATGGCGCGGTAGTTCGATAATTCGATTTCAAACTTCAATTGAATGTACCGGGTGCAAAACAATCCGGATTTTAGTGAAACCAAAAACATTAGGATCTAATTGATGATATCTTTCCAACGAAGTTGAGAAACTGAGATTTCACTTTAGAAATGATAAGATATGTCCAGTTTAAAATTAGAAATAGTCGCTGTGGAATTTATATATATTTTTATATATATAAGGCCCTTAAAAATAGCAATTTTGCAAATGACCTCGGATTTCGACGAAACCAGTTTTGTTGGATCCGCAGTGTCAAGTTATTGCTAGATTCCAAATTTCATAATTTTTCGAATCAATATGTGAGCGTGGCAAAGGAAAACGCGTTTGACCAGTTTCAGTTGATTTTAATCGACTGGAAATTGGCCATTTTTCAAACGGTCTCAGAATTCGACGAAACTAGTTTTGTTAGGACCGTATCGTCAATACGAAGCTAGAAAATATTTTTCTGGAATTTTTCTAGTTAGTATGTGGCCCCGGTAATTTGAAACGTACGTTTAAAATTCAGTATAGTGACTTAAATGTAAATTTAACGGAAACTGATTCAAACAGTCGAATCAGCCTACGATACATATCCCATTGTGTTCGGAATGGGGGTGAAACGCTATGGGCGATAGTCGGTGGGCCTCGTTTCGAAGTTGAATAAAAAGTCAACTCATTAGGATAAAATAAATTAAAATTAAATAATTAAATATATATATTTTACATATAGGCCCCCCCCCCTCTTTCGTTCTCATTCAACAGATCGAAGCAAAGTAAAAAAAAAAAAGAAAAAAAAAAGAAAACAAAAATCGCGATCGCCCCCCGCTGTTGCCTCGACCGCCGCCAGCGAGGCGCAACCCTTCCCCCCCCCTCGATCGGCAACGCCTCCGCCCGCCGTCCTCCCCTCTTCTTCTTCCTTCCCCCTTTGCCTTCCTCGACACCGACGCAACCAAGCCCTTGCCTGCTCCGAAGCCGCCAACCTCCCTCCAGCGAGGCAACCTCCGAAGCCACCCACCTCCCTCCAGCGAGGCAGCCGCCGACGCCCCCCCCCCCCTTCGAAAAACTGTCTGTAAGTTTTTATTATTTATTTTATTTATTTTATTTTTAAATACAGAGTTTTAAAAACTGATTTTAACATATTTTAAAAACTGATTTTAACATATTTTAAAAACTGATTTTAACATATTTAGAAAACTGATTTTAACATATTTTAAAAACTGATTTTAACATATTTAGAAAACTGATTTTAACATATTAAAAAAACTGATTTTTGGTTATATTTAAAGAAAACTGATTTTTGATAATATGAGAAAACTGATTTTTGTTTAGTTTAAAACTGATTGGTTTAAAGGAAATTCAAAACTGATTTTTTTAAAAGTATTTTAAACTGATTTTATTTTAAAAAGAAAATGGTTTAAATTTTAAAAAGAAAAGGTTTAAACTTGAAAGGTAAAAGAGTTAAACTTTAAAAAGTAAGAGAAAAGATTTGATCTTTTGAAATAAAAATTCGATTTTTATATATTGAACTTTGAACTAAAAATTCGATTTTTGTATATTGAACTTTGAAGTAAAAATTCGATTTTTATATATTGAATAGCAAAGTAAAAATGTGATTTTTACATATGTAGAGGATACGGGCAAAGAAAGTGAAAGGAGGCGAAACGACGAAGACTTCTGCAAATGAAGAGCCGTGGAGCTAGGATAGCTATATGTGAGAATTTCTCACCTTTCAAATTTATTTTCTAGTTATATATATATACTAGGATGCAGACGGTGCTTAGTAGCACCCGACACAATCGTCCACAGACCATGGACTTGTTTGTTTGGCTGTTTGGTTATTGATTGTGATATTGGTTTGAATGTGGTTAGTGGTGTGAAAAATCGAATCGATAAATTGGTTAGGATTAGACGTGCGCCGTTATAAGGCGAAGGAGTAAGGCTAGGTTAGACTCTTACTCCAAATTTTGTGGTTTGCATAATGAAATTGATTTGATTGATATGTGAATGGCGTGGGCCTTCACTAGACCGGGGATAAGGCTAGGCCTTGTCCCGTTTCTAGTATCGTGCCGTTATGCCGCCGAAATTTTCTAAAATATGTTAGAAAAATAAAAATATCATTTTATTTAAAGAATGAACTGAATAGAAATTCATATGTTGGAATAAAATGTTTTATCGTTAAAAATATAATTTTTAACGTGAAAGTGAATAAAATAGAATAGTCATTTACAAACCAGACGGTTTGTTTATGTACACCTATTTGAAGGACGTTGATTGGGTCGATAAATTTTACACATCGCCTAACTGCACAAATAAAATATGTGTTTGATTGTTTGAAACCCCACACGGGTGTTAGGATGAAATTTGAAGTTCACTCATCCTGATTGATTAAATATGTCGATCGATTGATTGACAAGCTGCTATAAGCGTTAAATGTCTATATTTGATGCTTATACAGTGTAGTGCACTTTGGTTGATGGTTGATTATTCATCGTTGTTGATATATGCATGTGTTGTAGAAAATCCATATAATTAACATTATATGGTAATTGATTGGGCCTCATTCCAGTTTCGGAAAAAAAAAAAAAAGAAATATTTGAAATAGAAATATTTGAAATAGAATATTTGAAAATAGAAATATGTGAAGCCGTGAGGATTAGATTGACGCCATTTTGACGTGAACGATATTTATATCGATTTTATTCATTTTAAAATGAATATTGAAAAGTGATTTCGAAATCGAATATTTTTCGAAATGAATTGAATTGAAAACGATTTCGAAATGAATTGAATTGAAAACGATTTCGAAATGAAGTGAATTGAAAACGATTTCGAAGTGAATTGAAAACGATTTCGAAATGAATTGAATTGAAAACGAATTCAAAGTGAATTGAAAACGATTTCGAAATGAATTGAATTGAAAACGATTTCGAAATGAATTGAATTGAAAACGATTTCGAAATGAATTGAATTGAAAACGATTTCGAAATGAATTGAATTGAAAACGATTTCGAAATGAATTGAATTGAAAACGAATTCAAATTGAATTGAAATTTGAATTGAATAGAAATGAATTTTAAAACGAATCTATAAAGAAGAATTCAATTGTGATTTGAATTGAAAAGGAAGTTGAAAATGTTTTTGAAACGAATTCAAAACGATTTATATAATTCGTTTTAAATAGAAATCGACGAAGTATATATTATATATATTATATATATAATATAATGGCCTGAATAGAACGCGCCGCGGCAGTTCGCGAATTTCGACCATTTATTTCAAACGGGCATTACGGGAGATCCGACCGTCGGATTCTCCTAAAACCGGAACCGTTGGGTTCGTATCGAAAAGAGCTTTCTAACGAATGTGATAAATTAGAAATCTAACGGTTGGATTTGGAGTTACGTCCAAATCAAATTCGAAAAAGGTCGCTGTAAGTGCAGTTCGATGGCCATTGATGGAAATCGACTGTACGGGCCTTGATAAAATTATTAAAAATAGTAATAATTTGTGTAAAATCATAAGAAATGATTTAGAAAGAATTGGGATGAAAAACTCCCTATTTGAAAAGATAAAAATAGATTTTTATCGAAATGAACTAGTTTTGAACTAGAATTATAATTCTATTTATTTTTAAATAAATAAATTGAATTTGAAAAGGGTTTTGAAAATAACCAAAATTTCCAATGATTGCATTGGAGTGGATTTGAATCGAAATTGTCTTCGGAATATTTCGATGTTGGAATTTGTGATTATACGGATGTTGTTACGGAAATTTGAAAGATATATATTTATATCGTTATTTCCAATACGACATTTGTTAATCGTAGAATTTGATATTGAATATAAGCCGATATATTTTCTATTCAGAGTCTTATATTGAATATCAAATGGGATTTGGGTTTGTCGTGAATGGTGTCTTCACTAACACTGTTCTTGAACCCAGTTGAGAAAAGATTAAATCTTTTTATTTAGATTTAATGAAGTGTACCAATTAAATGATATTTAATTGGAATTGAATTGATATTGATTTTTGGGTTTATCGTGAACAGTGTTTTAAATAACACTTGTTCTTTAACCCGATAATTAATGGAATGTGATTTGGGTTTGTCGTGAATGGTGTCTTCACTAACACTGTTCTTGAACCCAGTTGAGAAAAGATTAAATCTTTTTATTTAGATTTAATGTAGTGTACCAATTAAATAATATTTAATTGGAATTGAATTGATATTGATTTTTGGGTTTATCGTGAACAGTGTTTTAAATAACACTTGTTCTTTAACTCGATAATTAATGGAATGTGATTTAGGGTTTATCGTGAACCGTGTTTTAAATGACACTGATTCTTTAACCCAGTCACAGATTAAAACTAAGTGGAGTTTTAATGAATCTTTAATTAGATTGAAAAGATCGAGAATGGAGTATCACCAGTTTTGCTCCAGGCGATAGTTAAATCTTTAATTAGATTTGAACGTGAAATTTAGAAACTAACTGTCGGTTAGCCAAGCAGAATGGTTTTCTGGATATTGATCTGATGTTGGTTTCGGCCTTCGGGGTTAATATTTGGGGAATTATTCTCTTGATTAATTTACGGTTAGTGACTAATGAATTGGAATGAGGCGTATGTTGTGTTTGTGTAACACTTATTTAAAATATACGCGAGTTATTCGGAAAGACCGGGTTTATCCCATTCTGAGTAACTGATACGACGATAAGTCGAAGATGAAGACGATGGTCGAAGACCGAAGGTCTTCACGTCGTTTGGGTAATTACTGATGATCTTGATTGGGCTGTACACCCAAGAAGATGGAAACAGTTAGTGATCGTCCAGACGTACTTGGAGATCGATGGATATGCGGGGTACTAGGTGCCTCCGGTTTCGTTCAGACCCAGAACAGACTTGTAAATGGACTGTGTGTCTGACATCGGATTTCATTCTGTGTGACTGATATCGGTTGCATAGGATGGTTTGCCTGTGTGGCATGCTAAGATGCAAATGATCAAGGCTTCTGTTGAAAAGCAAAGTCTTGTGGTGATGATCAAAGCATGGCCTTTGTGGCGTAGCTTTGTGTAACGTTTACCTCGCGTGTTTCACACCAGGTATGAACCAAAAACGGGAGACGGACCTCAGGGAGGGCATGCGTTTCCTTTTAGATAAAAAGTGGCGTCAGTGGTTTTACACGCCCTGACGAGATTGACTTATGTGGTTGTTGCTGTTGCGAGGCGCCTCGGATTGATCGGTCGTTCTCGAACCGATGGAGTCATTTGGTTGGCTCATTTACGCCCCAAAGGGCGGGGAAACGTAGTGTTCAGGGTTTAAGTTTAATCCACATCGGTGGACCGGCCCTGTCGCTCCAAGGGACGATGCGTTCTGTTCCTGAGACATGGGCTAGATTGTCTCGAATCGGTTGAGGATCTTGCCCCTAGCCTCGGTTCATAGTTGGAAACCCAATTTCCAAATACGTGACTTTGCGATTTTGATTGTATAACCTATATATGGCGACATAGTGGTATGGGGCATTCATGCCGCCTATGATTGATACTTATGATTTGAAGTGTTTTATACACTATGCACTTATAATAGTATCAAATGATTTGTTTTAAACGTATCAAGCATCCTTTGGCTGTTATAAGGTAAAAACCCTATCCCCCGGCTTGCGTTGCATTGTGTGATAGGACCTGGGTCTTATAACAGCTTCATTTTTCTTTATTTAGCATTGCGCTGTCGTTTTATGCACTGGTATTCTTGGGAGGAAACCCGTTCCGTGTTATACGGCGTGGTCCCTTGATTTACCTAACTTTAAAATAAAGATTAACTGTTTTAGTTCTCACACCAGTCACATGACTGACCTGGAGTTTATTGTTTTAACCTAAACTCTGGGTGCCCTTATTTTGACACGGGCAGCTAGTAGTTTTGGTTTTGCAGATTTATATTCACAGGATCCTGGTTTACAGCTGGAACGATATCCGGAAAGCTTTGTATCCGTATATCTTTTTCTAGTTGTGTATTGTATTATTTTCCGCTGCTATGTATTTAAATGTAATTTAAATCTCTGATATTTCTGTGTAATATTCATTTATACTCTGTATATTCTTGTAATCTGATGCACTGTTGTAATATATAGTGAAATGTTCTTTTATATGCGTTCTGTTGTGGCTTGTTCTCGAACTATCCGACGCTTTCCTTAACGGGGAAGTTACGGGTCTTCACATCATTTTATACAGATTACTAGTTGGGACACTAGTTAGGTGGTGCAGAGATATAAAAATCAGATTAACAAGGTAGTAGCGAAGCAGAGAAAGAGTAGAAGTGCATTCAGTTTATCTTGCCTTATCATATCTTATACAAATCTTAGGTTATCTTGTTATCCATGTTATCACGGTATTGTCTTATATTCAGTTTATTCATGTCATGATGTCGTTGCCTATTTACATGCTGAAAGTCACTGGACTTACCAGGCTTATGTCTGACCTAGTTTGTTTTGTCTCTTTTCTTTCGTTCCCCCCAGGTTCACAGGGAGGAAATGTAACTTAGCTCAGTTTTCTTTCCAAGCTCGAAGATAGTCGATGTAGTGCTTTGGACTCTCTCTTCCACTAATACGGCTGGTTCATGATTTATTGGGGAATATCATTGTTATTTTTATGCTTCTTTTATACTTGGAAGTTTTTGAATCAAGACAGAAGTTCTATGTATTACTTTTAAGTATGATTGAGACAATTGTTGTAAAAGCTTGACTGAACTACATTGTTAATAAAATGACTTTATTTTCAGCTGTTTTATTTGTCTGTCTTGTAATTTACCTACATCTTTTACCAAAAATGCTCCACCGAAATTAAGGCATTCCCTTGGTGAGTGACCTTAATGGAGGTAGGGTGTTTCACAGATCGTGAAGTGTTTCACAAGATGTTAGCATACAGATATTTCTACCCAACCCAATGCTAAATGTAAAAGAATATTCTGCTCATAAATTGGTCGAGCACCATCTACACAGTCAATCAATCGATAACAATCAATATCAATAATCAATCAGCCCAATCCATATCAACAACCAAGTATATTTTGTTCAATCTCGTTTTGGTAATTTATTCATTCATAATCTAGTTAAAGATTTATTTAAACTCCAATTGGTTTCAATCTCTAAAATCATTACTTAATGATTATTCAACTTTTAGGAATATTAATCCTACTTTTAACTGGGTTAAAGAACTAATGTCATTTAAACACAGTTCACAACAAAACCAAAATCCAATTCAATATTAAATACAACGAACTGAATAGAAATTATATTGACTTATATTCAATATCAAATTGAAACGACCCAAACTTCCAGTAAAGGAAAGCCTGGATTGCTTTGAGAACAACACACATCAGAATACAAACTGAAGAACATTTTATTGCTGGTTACAATAATTACATCAGAGTACAAGAATGTAACAGAGTATGAATATTTATTACATAAAGAAATACCATGATATTGGAGATTTAAATTACATTTAAATAACAGCGGAAAAATAATACAAATATACAACCGAAAGGAATACCCGGATATAGAGTTTTCCGAATATCGCTTCAGCTGTAGGCCATGATCCTGTAAATATATCTGCAAAAAGCTATTCGACTGCCCATATGGAAAAATATGGGCACCCGAGTTTGCCAGTGAAACAAACTACAGGTCAGTCATGGGACTGGTATGAGAAATCTTAACTAAACTAATCTAATGATAAGGCTAATCACAGGACCACGCCGCTAACGTGGAACGGGTTTACTCCATTGGATTGCCAGTGCATATGTAAAGTAAATCGTTCAAATAACGCTATGCTTTTTAGAAAAATGAAACCATTATAAGACCCAAGTCCCATCACACAATGCAACGCAAACCGGAGGAGAGGGTTTTACCTTATAATGGTCAAAAGATGCTTGATACGGTAAAACAGATTTACTATTAATGTGTATATATTCTAATAAAAACATTTCAATCATAATGTATTAATCATAGACGACATAGGTACCATATATCATGTCGCCATACTAGTTCTACATTCAAAAACGCAAGGTCGTATTGGAAATTGGATTTCCATCATGAGTCGAGGCTAGGGGAAAGCTCCTCTCCGATTCGAGACACTCTAGCAAATGCCTCAGGATCCCCCGCAGTGAACCCTTGGATGCGGTAGGGCCGGTCCCCGCCTATCGGCAGTGGATTAGTTATGCCTGAACACACGTTTCCCGGTTCCTTTGAACCTATAATATGACCACTATCGGCATATAAAAATCCGAGGCGCCTCAAAATCCATCATCCACATAAGTAAAATGTCGGGTCGTGTTAAAGCACTGACACTACCACTAGCTAGAAAGAAACATGTGCACCCCCTACGGTCCATATCCCCTTTTTGACTCATACCGGGGTGTGAGGCTCGCGAAGTCACGATATACACAAAGCTATGCCATAATAGGCTATGCTTTGATCATCCCACAAGGCCCTGCTTTTCAACAAAAGCCTTGATCATTTGCATCTTGGCGTGCCACATTGACAATTCACGCCATGCGATCAATCACTATTAATATATACCAGGGTGTTAAGTGGAGAATAAATCCTCCACCACCAAACAGACATACATTAACAGAAATCGATTTAATTCACATGGAACGAAATCCAATGTCAGACACGCATCCATTTACTAGCTTATGCTCTGGGTCTGAGAGAAAACCAAATCCGAACAATCAACAATAGTCCGTATGGCCACCACTGAAGCCCCTTCAAGGTAGCTACTCCCATCAAGGGTCTCTGTAGCAACACATCCATCCGATGTGAAGATCGTCGGTCTTCAACCTTCGTCTTCGACTCTTCATCGTCGTAGTGATTATTCGGAATGGGTTAAATCCGGTCTTCCCGGATAACTCACGTGTTTTATAATTAAAAACCAAGTACTATAAAAACACATCCAACGCCACATTCCAATTCAGAATATTCTTCTAATAAAATATTCGTATTATTCTATCAAAGATAAATCCTTTAAGTTTATTCTTAAATCTTTTCTTTTAAAGATTTGTTAAAAACTCCAATTTGGTTTTAAAAATCAAAACCATTATTTAATGATTATTTAATTTTAAGAAATTAATCTTATCCTTATTTGAGTTAAAGAACTAATGTCATTTAAAACATTGTTCACGATAAACTCAAATTCATCTCCATTAAATAGGGGATTTCATAGAAATCAGACCAATGTATAATCGATATGAATTTCTGTATCGGGCTATTAATATAAATGGAATAACGACAAAGCCTTTTAAATTCCATATATATTAACGGCCTTCTTCTACAGAAGCTCATCTCGAATATTATTAAATCAAATTCCATTCAATCCCAATTTAATATATTAAATTGGAAAACTTTACTCTTGGAAAATATTCCATTTCAAATTTTAATAAAAGATTCATAAATCCCAAATTATATTCCACTGCAAACTGGGTTAAAGAACAAGTGTCGTTTAAAACACTGTTCACGATAAATCCAATTTACATTTCATTTTATTCCAATTATCAAATATGATTGAAACTCTAAAAATCTTAATTAAAAGATTTATTCTTTGCTCAACTGGGGTTAAGAACAGTGTTTTTTAAGACACCATTCACGACAACCCAAAAATCCAATTTATTCTATTTAATTCCAAGTGAATATTAACTTATTGGAAAACTTTATTGAATCTTAATTATAAGATTTGTTCTAGTTAATAACTAGTTCATATCGATAAAATATATTTTTATCTCTTCGCTATTGGAAATTTTCATCTAAATTCCTTTTAAATTATTTATTATGATTTTACATAATATTTCCATATTTTTAATAATTTTATTTTCGCTCGTACAGTCGGTTTCCAATAACGGCCACCGAACTGCATCCATAGCGGCCTTTTCTAAATTTGATTAGGACATAATTCCAAATCCAACCATTAGATTTTAAAACTCTTATATTCATTGAAAAGCTCTTTTCGATACGAACCCAACGGTTCCGGTTTTAGGAGAATCCGACGGTCGGATCTCCCGTTACGTCCATTTAAAGTTAATGGTCGAAATTCGCGAACGGTCGCTGCGTGGCGCGTTCTATGCAGGCCGTTAATATATATATATATATATATATATATATTATATCGTCGATTTCTATTTAAAACGTACTTTATAAAATATTTATAAATTCACCTTAAAACAGTTTTAACTTTATTTCAATTTAAAGTCTAAATTGAATGTTTTATTTTCTTATCATATTTAAAAATATTAATATTTCTAAAATATTAAGTTTTCAAATCACTTCTTTTTAAAATGAATACATTAAATCGGTAAACACGTTTGGTTTAAAACGACGTTTCTATTTAAAACAGATTAAATAGGCCAATTCAATTTCTTATTCAGTTGTATTTTATACTGGGCCAGACATCCCACATTAAGCATGTGACTTATGGATGCTGGATATGCCGGTTGGTTCCGGGCAGACTTATCCCATAAGTTGGGCTTAACCTCGTGTCATGACCCATTTCGTATTTTTAACTCAACCCTTTTCATTGTGACTTTTTAACCCATATAATAAAATCTTTTGAACTTTAAAAGATCAAAACTATTATTTGATTTCCTCTAACTGAATATTGTATTAAAATATTCTTTTAATTGAAAATTGGAATGGGACCCAACAATTACCATATAATTTAATTATATGGATTTCAAACACCGTAATGTATTCTACACTAATGATAAAAATCATTAATAACATCCAAACATCCAAAGTGAATATTAATACTGTATAAGCGTTAAATAAATAACGCTTAAAACTAATCACAAGGGAGATGCGTGAATATCATCCCAAGACCCGCGTGGGGTTTTCAACCAACACATAACATATAACAAATAATTAAATAAATTATTTGTGCACTTGGGCGATGTGTAAAAATTATCGTCCCAATCAACATAAACAAGTCAGGAAACTTGTTAATGGTAGTGTAACATATTTTTGAATTCCAACATAAATTTTTATTTCTAACATAAATGTTCTTTTAATTCTAACATAAATGTCGTTCTTTGAATGCTAACATAAATGATATTTTTATTCTAATTAACTATTCTTAACAAAATGACATATTAATACAACATTTTATAACTAAAAGGCATTTTTAATCAAATGCAACATTTTAAAATAAAAATGTGACTTTTCTATGTACTCTAACATTACATTTAAAATGTGAAATTTTAAATGTAAACATGTTTTTATTTAAAAGATGACTTTTTCTATATTCTGTTCATGATATTTAAACTATGATTTTTAAATGAAAACATGTTTTTACATAACATGTTTTTATTTAAATGACATGTTAATTCTAACCTTAAACAAATGACTAGTTTATTTCTAGATAAACACTTTTAACGAAAGCAATGTTTTAATTCTAACTAAGCATTTTGACAAAAGTGTTCTTTTGTTCTAATACTAACGTTTATGGAAAAAAAAATGTTCTTTTCATATATTGCATTAAACTAGAGTTTTTAATGTTACCATGTTTTACATTTTAAAACATGAACAAATTTTGTTAAACCATTCATTATATTAAAATATACGTTTTAATGTAAACATGTTTTATAAGTTTAAAACATGGAGAATTTATATTATTCTACTCTTTTTGTTAAATGACATAATGAAACCTAGTCTCTTTATTTCATTCTTTTTATTTTAAAACAAGTGGCGACAAAAAGACATTGTTTTTGTTTTAATCCATTTTATGGTAACAAATAACAATAAAAATACATGTTTTATAATGATCCTTTTACGTTGAAATATGAATTCCAATGTGAAAATAATTTAACGTGACAATGATTCTTTTTAATGTCTTATTAACATTAAAAATTAAAACTTAATGTGTGCACATTTTTATATAGAAATGATCATCTTATTAAAAATAAAGTTTAATGTAAAAACATGTTTCATCTCATAACATGTACAATTTTGTAAATCTATTCATTACACTAAAAATAAAGTTTTTGTAATGATGTTTCCTATGACAAAATTTGTTTACCTTCATAACATTAAAATGTAAATTTAATGTGAAACGTGTTTTCCTAATATGAACAAATTCTTATGTACATTCTTAACATTAAAATATTATTTAACATAAAACTTATTTTCTAAACACGAACAAATGTTTATGTACATTCAATACATTAAAATATAATTTTAATGTAAAACAAGTTTTCTAACACGAACTATTTTATTAACATACTGTGACGGCCCGCCCCGCACCAGCCTGCATTTCCTCCAAGAGTGCGCTGTACACATGCCCGACTAGCACAAGACGGTCGTCATAAGAAAGAAAAGAAGGGAATGAACTAATCAAAGAACCTGTAGAATGCCTCACAGCGCATGGAATAAAATATAATAATAATGTACTTGACATAAAACAGGCGAGACAGTGCATAAGCTGATAACTAAAACCAACATCAATCTCAAAGCAGCGGAAATCCAAATACAGCTTATTACAATTTTTCCAAATTTACTGTCTCTAAACAAAAGAAAGCTGAAATAGAAGATACACCAACAATGCCCAAGCCGTGATCTTCAACAACACAGGGAGAATACTAAACATATATATATCACGTGGAAGCCTCCTGCTCGCCTCCGGATCATCTACCCGTGCATCACCAGCTAACCTGTCTCTAGTCTGCTCGTGTGAGCACCCAGAGTAATAAGAGGAGACATAAAACTCTGGGTCAGACATAAAGCCTGGTATGAGCGATAAGCATCTAAACAGAATAATAACAGGTATACTAAACCATACCTGAACCTGGACCTGCAACCAAAGAGTTAGTACCACATACCGTACAATACTCCAAGGTGCCATAATAAATAGTGTAAGAATACGGGGGTGGGGTGTGCATGTCAAAATGATAGCAACAAATCATCCATAGCAACCATCCTCACATCTCTCACTCGGTGCGTAAAGCGTACGACATCTACCACTTTGGAACACTAGACAAACTGAGGTAACGACGAATCCCGACTTGTAGAAACCCTGCTGTGACCAAGACAACACTTGGAGTCATGACCAAACATTTCAATGACCCACTTCATTGGTCATAGCCCTTGGTTCTACCGATGCCATAATGGCCCTGAATCCGCCTTCGTACCTCCTACCATAGTGGTCCAAAACTATAGACGTCGATAACTCCTTAGCACGCGTCCCGCAGCAAAGCCCAACCATGAAGTGAACTCGTTGATTCCCATCTGAACCTTAAGCTCTAACTTCTCATTTGGACTTCCTTTGCATCTCGGGTTTGGTTGAATTGGAGTGGGTCTTCAGAAAAGTTGTCGCGTAGTAGTAATAGCCCACGGACGGTTCGGTTCGGTGCTCCTCATCTAGTTTGGTTCGGTTCGGAGTAACCTTCCTGATCGGTTCGGATTGGTGGTCCTCGTCTAGCTTGGTTCGGGTCGGTAGTCCACTTCGGGTCGGGTCGGTGTCTCCCTCCGGGTCGGGTCGGTTCAGTGATTCTCCCCCTTCAGATATCGGTTCGGTTCGGGTGCCTCTGCTTGAGTTCGGTTCGGAGGTAGTTCATCCGATCTGATTCTTCCTGTTTGACTTGTTTGCCTGCTCCGATCCGTCCTGTTCTCTTCCTCCGATCCGGTCTGCTCCATCGCTCCGATCCGATCTTCTGTCCAACTCCAACTCTAAGCAATGGCCTTCCTTCCTGCCAAACTTCTTCCAGTGGCAAGTCCTCATCCAGTTCGGATTCCCTTGGTCAGTTCCCTAGTCCGATCCGACCCCTTTTCTCCGATCCGAACCGGTTCGGGACCTGCACATTTCTGCAACTTTCCAGCGAGCTTTCTACGCCATTCGACGACGTTTTCAACCAATTTAACTATTCTAATCAATCATGAAACATACCATAGAGTCATAGCAACATGTAATAGCAACCACAAACAGCAAACAACAATTCAAATGAATCAAAATGGATCAAAAGTGACTAAAACTTCATATTTTCCCATAATCCCTCTTAAGCATGTTTAAGCATACGATTAGCAAAACACATCGAAATTAACCCAAATTTCTAACAGAGCCTTAAAACATTATTTTAGAATTTTAAGAATTTTTCCAGAATTTATTTACGTATAAATTCGCTAATCTTCACTAATTACCCTTAATTAACCGTAATTAGTGTCAAAATGATGCTATCACTCACCTTGGCCACAAATGAAATTCTCAGAACTGAAACTCCTCTGATTTGGGGCGAATACTGATGTCTAACAGCAGCTCCAACCTTGCTTTGGTGCTTTTTCTCCTTAATTTGGTGTTGCTAAGCCTAATCTTCAATTAGAGAGTGATTTGGGGTGTTTTAGATGTAGGAAGCCATTACTAGGATCTCTAGGAGGTTTGTGGCGGCTCAAAACTGAAATGAAAGTGATAACCTAACCCTAATCAGACCTCCTATACCCCTAAACCCGAAATTCCCCTTGGGCCTAGCTGCTAATCACCCGGTTAAGCCCAACTAAGCTGTCTTTCACCATCTGAAACTTGTTTCAGCCATATCTCCCAAACGGTAAGTCCGTTTGGCTAATGTGACCACTCTACGGAAAGAGAAACTATCATTCAAAGCCAATGGAAGTGGTTTCAGGTCAAAATTCCTTTCCAGTCAAAAGTTATGGCCAAAACAGTGCCAACTAGGGGTAAAATGGTCATTTAAAAATCGGGAAAAATCATGAACATGGGAAATGACCCCAATAGTCGTCTCCCAAAGTTACATGACCATACGACTTCGTATGTGAAAGAAATAAATATTCTACGATCCTAAGATGCGCAGAATGCGGGTCGTTACACTCTCCCCCCCTTAAGAAATTTCGTCCCCGAAATTCCTTAACCCCAAAACATACACAGGATCCCGCATGCCTAACACCCACATACAACAATCAAACATGCAAAGCAAGCAAACAAGCCTATCCTAGCATGCGGAAAAACTAAATCGAAGTCAAAATCTCACCAGACAAAGAGTTCTGGATACTTCTTCCTTACGTCCTCCTCTGTTTCCCAAGTACAATCACTCTCGTCCTCGCTCCACTGTACCTTGACTAGCTTCACCGCCTTCCTTCGAAGTTGCTTCATGTCGTACTCGACAATACGGGCCGGCTTGCGGTTCCCAACCGCCTCGGGTTCTACTTCGAAGTCCTCTAACTGATCAGGTGAAATAGTCATATCTGAGTCGTGAACGAACTTCCTTAGTTGGGAAACATGAAATACGTTGTGAACTCCCGCCATCTTCTTTGGTAAGTCAATTCTATATGCCAAATTCCCGACTAGTTCAAGAACAGGGAATGGGCCAACAAATCTTGGTGCTAATTTACCTCTCCTGCCAAATCGTATTACGCTCTTCAACGGAGAAATCTTGACAAACACCAAGTCACCAACGGAGAATTTTAAGTCTCTTCTTCTCTTATCTGCATAACTCTTCTGCCTATCTTGGGCTGCCTTCATTCGTTGCTGAATGATCTTGATCTTATCTGAAGTTTCCCTCACCACATCTGGTCCAAGCATAAACTTCTCGCCAGTTTCTATCCAACATGATGGTGAGTTGCACGGTCTTCCATACAAAGCTTCAAATGGAGCCATACCGATACTGGATTGGTAGCTATTATTATATGCAAACTCTACTAGATGCAAATGGTCATCCCATGATCCACCAAAATCCAATATACATGCTCTCAAGAGATCTTCCAAAATACGATTCACCCTTTCCGTCTGACCGTCGGTCTGAGGATGATATGCGGTACTGAGATGTAACTCTGACCCTAGCGCCTCTTGCAAGCTCCTCCAAAACCCACTAGTGAACAACGGGTCTCGGTCGCTCACAATGCTTTTAGGTACTCCATGAAATCTCACTATCCACTTCATATACAATTCTGCTAACTTAGTTGCCGTTCTGGTCGATTTGACTGGTATAAACCTTGCACTTTTAGTTAGTCGATCCACAATTACCCAAATGCTATCATATCCCGATCTAGTCCGTGGTAATCCATCGATGAAATCCATCGAGACTTGCTCCCATTTCCATTCGGGAATTTCTAAGGGCTGTAACAACCCACTAGGCTTCTTTTGCTCGGCTTTAACTAGCTGGCAATTCATGCACTTGGATATAAACTTCCCAACGTCTCTTTTCATCCCTTCCCAGTAGTAGGTCTGCTTCATATCTCTATACATCTTATTACCACCGGGGTGTATAGTCAGCTTTGAGTGATGACATTCTCTAAGCACTTCATCCCTCAATCCATTGACATTGGGTACAACAAGCTTTCCATTCTTTCTAAGCCATCTATCTCGATCAAGCCCATACTTGTTCATCTCCTCATCGATTCCCATCTCTAACTTGGAGATGATTTCCAATAGGTTAGGATCGTCCCTCTGACTAGAGCCGATCCGCTCAATCAAAGTGGGTCTGATCGTCAAACTTGCTAACATCTCTGGATCCAATTCGCACTTTGGTCTGAAATCAAACCCCGCGATAAACTCCAGTTGCTTCCATTCAAGGAACATAGCCCCTAAGCTGGCATGTCTTCTACTCAATGCATCAGCCACCGCATTGCCCTTTCCCGGTGTGTATGCGATGTCAAAATCATAGGAAGCTAAGAACTCTAACCATCTCTGCTGACGGAGATTTAAATCCTTCTGGCAGAATAGATACTTTAACGACTTATGATCTGTAAACAGCTCAAATCTTTCTCCCAAGAGATAGTGTCTCCACATCTTTAACGCGAACACGATCGCTGCCAATTCTAAATCATGGGTAGGGTATCTTCTCTCGTGCGGTTTCAATTGCCGACTTGCATAAGCTACAACCCTACCGCCTTGCATCAATACAGCACCCAGCCCGGTACCACAGGCATCCGTGTATACCGTCATCTCTTCATCCCCCTTAGGAATGACTAACACTGGTGCGCTTGTCAACTTGTCCTTTAGGCTTTTAAATGCATTCTCGCACCTCTCATCCCAGACAAAAGCTTGATTCTTCTTGGTCAACTGGGTCAATGGTGCTGCTATCTTGGAGAAACCTTGGATAAACTTACGGTAATATCCCGCTAATCCCAAGAAACTTCTTACATCTGTTGCATTCTTGGGCGTAGGCCAATCTTGTACCGTAGCCACCTTTGCTGGGTCCACGGCAATACCACTCTCTGATACAACATGGCCCAAGAACCTCACTTCCCTCTTCCAGAAGTGACACTTAGAAAACTTTGCTTTCAATTGGTGTTTTCTCAACACCTCCATCGCTACTCTTAAATGTTCCTTGTGTTCCTCCTCTGTCCTCGAATAGACCAAAATATCATCAACGAACACAAGGACAGACTTATTCAGCTGATCTCTGAATACCCTATTCATAAGGTCCACAAAATATGCCGGGGCATTAGTCAGCCCAAATGGCATAACCAACCATTCATAAAATCCAGACGGCGTTCGAAATGCCGTTTTAGCTATACTCTCAGCTTCCACTCTAAGCTGATGAAAACCTGTCGCGAGATCCAACTGAGAAAATACTCTCGCGCCACTCAACTGATCAAACAAATCATCTATCCGCGGTAGAGGATACTTATTCTTCCTCGTCACTTTATTCAATTCGCGGTAGTCTACACACAAACGAAGGGAACCATCTGCCTTGGTAGCAAACACAACTGGTGCTCCCCATTCAGAAACACTCCTTCTGATAAATCCCTTCCTCAAAAGATCGCTGACTTGCACCTCGAGCTCCCGCTGCTCCCTTGGTGCCATACGACGAAGTGGCATCACTATAGGTCTGGCATCTTTTACCAAATCAATACGAAACTCAATCTCTCGGTGTGGTGGAAGTCCGGTCACTTCTTCGAAAACATCCGGATACTGGCCAACCACGGGCAAACCCGACAACTCACTATGCGGAATGTCGAGGGAGTTTAGAAAACTAGCCAATACCCCCTTACTGGGTAGACCACCAAACACTATCCTCCGCCCATCATCCGCTCTAGCTGTCACCAACAAGCCCTCACAGTCTACCACCACCCCGTATCTTTGGAGCCAATCTACTCCCAAAATAATGCCAAACCCAGTAAAGCCCAAAACAAAGCAATCACAAACAAACGTGCATCCATGACTCGATAGAACCACATTACGACAAATCATGCTAAGGCTAATCGAACCACCAATCGGGTTCGTCACTACTAAAGGTCTATCGACAATCTCGGGTTCCAATCCCAACCTATCTACCAGGTCACTAGATACGAAAGAACTGGAAGCTCCGGTATCAAACAAAACTCTAACAGGAACATCATAAACAGAAAGCATACCTTGAATGACGACATTCTTTCCCTTCTCCGCCGCAGTTGGGGCATTCGACGAAGAAGGAATAGCATTAAGAGCATATGCTTTCACCATTTGCTTTTCCTTAGGGGGCTGTGGACACTTGTCCTTGTGATGTCCCATTTGGCCACAGTTGAAGCACTTCCTATCCGCTGGCTTGGCCCGACAATTACTAGCATAATGGCCCTTCTTACCACAGCTGAAGCACTCCACATCTTGCTTATTCTTTTTCTTCTGGCCATCCTTAGCCTGATTCTGCTTTCTCTTATTCTGGGAACCACCTTTGCCTCCACCACTAGCTTGTGGCTTTGGCTCTTCTGCAGATGCAACTTCAGTCTTCGGCTTAGGGTAGAGACTTTCTGACCTTAACGCTTTCCCCACAATCGATTCAAACGTCTCATCGATGTGGTTAATAAGTTTTTCCCCCAAGTATTGATCCAAACCAGTTATGAATTTCTCATTCTTTTTCTCGGCAGTATCTATAAGAGATAACCCATATTTTGACAAAGTGTCAAATTCAGCAATATACTCCGAGACAGCCCTGCCATTCTGCTTGAGCTCCAAGAATTTCTTAAACAACATTGACTTCTGAGCAGCTGGGATGAACTTCTCACTAAAGCGAGCCTTAAACTGCTCCCAAGTAATCTGATCTTCGGGAGTAGCTGCCTTTATAGCATTCCACCAATTCATTGCCCGCCCTTGCAGCTGACGGGACGCTAACTTTCTCTTCATCGCATCCTCGATACCCAAATCCTCGAAGATACGTTCGCAACTATCCACCCAATCCTGAACATCCGTAGCCGACTCCGTTCCATGGAACGGCTTCCCTCCAAGGCTAGTATAATCCTTATTCAGCTTGGCGAAGTCAACTCTTGGCGCCTGCACCATTGGACCACCACCATTTCCACCATTGGGAGCTGCCCTCTGCACATCTCTAAGCATCTCTCTCATGAGGTCAGTAAACATCGTCCTCATGTCAGCAGCATTCCCATTATTGGCCCCTCTACCGGTACCTCTAACATATCGGCTCATCGTCAATCTGAAAAAAGAAATGATTAACGACTCCATAGTGGTGTTAGTGCAGTACGACTCCATCCTTATACTACTAATAGTATATATATATATAGCTTCTTAAAAACCAAAGTAATCACAAATACGCTCTCTCGTATACGTGTAATATCTCTCCCTGATAACTTCCCTAGGTTAACTACGCAACCTAGAGCTCTGATACCAAGTGTGACGGCCCGCCCCGCACCAGCCTGCATTTCCTCCAAGAGTGCGCTGTACACATGCCCGACTAGCACAAGACGGTCGTCATAAGAAAGAAAAGAAGGGAATGAACTAATCAAAGAACCTGTAGAATGCCTCACAGCGCATGGAATAAAATATAATAATAATGTACTTGACATAAAACAGGCGAGACAGTGCATAAGCTGATAACTAAAACCAACATCAATCTCAAAGAAGCGGAAATCCAAATACAGCTTATTACAATTTTTCCAAATTTACTGTCTCTAAACAAAAGAAAGCTGAAATAGAAGATACACCAACAATGCCCAAGCCGTGATCTTCAACAACACAGGGAGAATACTAAACATATATATATCACGTGGAAGCCTCCTGCTCGCCTCCGGATCATCTACCCGTGCATCACCAGCTAACCTGTCTCTAGTCTGCTCGTGTGAGCACCCAGAGTAATAAGAGGAGACATAAAACTCTGGGTCAGACATAAAGCCTGGTATGAGCGATAAGCATCTAAACAGAATAATAACAGGTATACTAAACCATACCTGAACCTGGACCTGCAACCAAAGAGTTAGTACCACATACCGTACAATACTCCAAGGTGCCATAATAAATAGTGTAAGAATACGGGGGTGGGGTGTGCATGTCAAAATGATAGCAACAAATCATCCATAGCAACCATCCTCACATCTCTCACTCGGTGCGTAAAGCGTACGACATCTACCACTTTGGAACACTAGACAAACTGAGGTAACGACGAATCCCGACTTGTAGAAACCCTGTTGTGACCAAGACAACACTTGGAGTCATGACCAAACATTTCAATGACCCACTTCATTGGTCATAGCCCTTGGTTCTACCGATGCCATAATGGCCCTGAATCCGCCTTCGTACCTCCTACCATAGTGGTCCAAAACTATAGACGTCGATAACTCCTTAGCACGCGTCCCGCAGCAAAGCCCAACCATGAAGTGAACTCGTTGATTCCCATCTGAACCTTAAGCTCTAACTTCTCATTTGGACTTCCTTTGCATCTCGGGTTTGGTTGAATTGGAGTGGGTCTTCAGAAAAGTTGTCGCGTAGTAGTAATAGCCCACGGACGGTTCGGTTCGGTGCTCCTCATCTAGTTTGGTTCGGTTCGGAGTAACCTTCCTGATCGGTTCGGATTGGTGGTCCTCGTCTAGCTTGGTTCGGGTCGGTAGTCCACTTCGGGTCGGGTCGGTGTCTCCCTCCGGGTCGGGTCGGTTCAGTGATTCTCCCCCTTCAGATATCGGTTCGGTTCGGGTGCCTCTGCTTGAGTTCGGTTCGGAGGTAGTTCATCCGATCTGATTCTTCCTGTTTGACTTGTTTGCCTGCTCCGATCCGTCCTGTTCTCTTCCTCCGATCCGGTCTGCTCCATCGCTCCGATCCGATCTTCTGTCCAACTCCAACTCTAAGCAATGGCCTTCCTTCCTGCCAAACTTCTTCCAGTGGCAAGTCCTCATCCAGTTCGGATTCCCTTGGTCAGTTCCCTAGTCCGATCCGACCCCTTTTCTCCGATCCGAACCGGTTCGGGACCTGCACATTTCTGCAACTTTCCAGCGAGCTTTCTACGCCATTCGACGACATTTTCAACCAATTTAACTATTCTAATCAATCATGAAACATACCATAGAGTCATAGCAACATGTAATAGCAACCACAAACAGCAAACAACAATTCAAATGAATCAAAATGGATCAAAAGTGACTAAAACTTCATATTTTCCCATAATCCCTCTTAAGCATGTTTAAGCATACGATTAGCAAAACACATCGAAATTAACCCAAATTTCTAACAGAGCCTTAAAACATTATTTTAGAATTTTAAGAATTTTTCCAGAATTTATTTACGTATAAATTCGCTAATCTTCACTAATTACCCTTAATTAACCGTAATTAGTGTCAAAATGATGCTATCACTCACCTTGGCCACAAATGAAATTCTCAGAACTGAAACTCCTCTGATTTGGGGCGAATACTGATGTCTAACAGCAGCTCCAACCTTGCTTTGGTGCTTTTTCTCCTTAATTTGGTGTTGCTAAGCCTAATCTTCAATTAGAGAGTGATTTGGGGTGTTTTAGATGTAGGAAGCCATTACCAGGATCTCTAGGAGGTTTGTGGCGGCTCAAAACTGAAATGAAAGTGATAACCTAACCCTAATCAGACCTCCTATACCCCTAAACCCGAAATTCCCCTTGGGCCTAGCTGCTAATCACCCGGTTAAGCCCAACTAAGCTGTCTTTCACCATCTGAAACTTGTTTCAGCCATATCTCCCAAACGGTAAGTCCGTTTGGCTAATGTGACCACTCTACGGAAAGAGAAACTATCATTCAAAGCCAATGGAAGTGGTTTCAGGTCAAAATTCCTTTCCAGTCAAAAGTTATGGCCAAAACAGTGCCAACTAGGGGTAAAATGGTCATTTAAAAATCGGGAAAAATCATGAACATGGGAAATGACCCCAATAGTCGTCTCCCAAAGTTACATGACCATACGACTTCGTATGTGAAAGAAATAAATATTCTACGATCCTAAGATGCGTAGAATGCGGGTCGTTACACATACTTTACATTTAAATGTGGTTTCCAATGTATTCATGTTTTACATTTTAAAACATAAACAAATTTATTCATAACACTAAAATATATTTCCACCACAATCACAATTCATTTTCATTATTATAACCAAAGTCAAACATACCAAAATTTCAGTTCAAGCCACATCACACACAACCAACATTTCAATAAAGATATACAACATCACATGAACTTTATGAAATAAATATAAATTTCACATTTCAGTAAATAGTTAATTTGAATCATAAAATAGAAATCTCACCAATAGCTTTCCATTCAGATCAGTTCAGATTCAGATCTAGAATTCAAAAGGTTCATAATCTGTTCTAGGCGGTTCCATAAAGTAGAGTTTTCTGTCACGAGCGCAACGCCTTTCGCTTTGTTGAATTCACCACTGCCGATTCGCCTCTGACTTCAGCGCCTTAGAGCGCGAGATTCTCTCAACCCACTCATCATAATTCGATCATGACCGTTGATGTTGGAGGTTATGTCATGCTCTTCGATTTTATTTTTATTTTTTTATTCATTTATTTTTGAGTTGATGAATTCTTTGAGTAGATTAGGAGAGAAAGGAAAAAGGAGACAGGAAGAGTGCATCCATAGATTTAAGAAACGGTGGCTGCTTTATTTATGAAATTAAGGTTAAAAAAGTGAAAGGATATTATATAGTGGAGGAAGAAGGAAAATATAATATATAGCGCAGCGAGAGTAAAACATATAGATGAGTAAGAAAAGAAAGGAAAGTCATTAAAATTGATGAATTAAATTTGGCATAGATTATGTAGCCAATAAATGCAAAAATGAATTCAAAAAGGTTTCGTTGTTTCCTAATGCACTAAAGAATATGACAACCTTTATTTAGACTTAAATTTATTACCTGGTTTTCATAAGTATTGAATTCCACGAAGCATATATATATATATATTGCACATGGTTAATATGCAGTTTTTCTCTCCTTTTTATAATATTTGTTGTTTAAAAATTCAAAAGAAAATTACATAGGAAAAGGGATAACAAGAAGAAATTAATGCATGATTTATTGTCTGATGTTGACATATAGAAAGTTGTGATGACCTTTCAAATTTCAAAATTCATAATAATAAATATCGTAATATAGGCAACATACTCAATTAGATTAATAAGAATAAAATAGAGAAAAGAACGAAAATAAAAGGGATTAGAGATAAGGTCATTAATTGTGGATCTAAACATTAAATCATGCATGACAATATTACAAAAGTTTGAATTCTTCCTATATATAATTTTTTTTCTTTTTAAAAGGTACGTCAGATTGAAAAGGGGAAAGGAAATAAACGCCATTCATTTAAAGTGTATGAAACGTTCTAGCTAATGCATACAGAATAATATAAAAAATCAAAAATAAATAATAAATAACGTAAGTGAGACAATAAATGTGCATGAAACATTATTATTATTATTATATAGAAACATGGCTTGCAATGGTTTTGAACATGGACCGCATGCATGCATTATAAATGATACCATAAATGATATATGTCTGTATGATTCCCACTAAACAAATGAAAAGATTATTTTGCTTTTTTTTTTTTTGAAAACGTGACAAAGTAATTTATTCATTAATTCAAATTAAATGTGAGCATTAAGTTGCACCAAGCATATATACAACATGTTTTGCTTTAATTCATAATAGACACAAAATATGCAAGTTTAGAAATGAACGAACGTGTTGATATATATAAAAGAAAAAGGTGGCTAGAATAAGGAGGCATTTAAAATTAGTGCACATGCATGAGAATGTATTGATTTCTTACTATATATTGAGAGGGTTTCCTAAGAATTAATGAAGAAATGAGAGGATAAATAAAGACAATATAATGTAACGTAAATAATAAATACTTATTCCAATATATAACTGTACATACACGTAAGCTTGGACTGTTACTAATGACTTGGTTAAATCGTGATTTATAACTGGTAACTCTTTCATGTGCATTAAGTTTGCCTATTCTGAAATCTTTAGTCATTATTACTTAAAATAAAATATTTTAAATATTAAAAACCATTAAAATTTCTATAATAAAAATTTTAAATAGGCCCTAAAATTCCGGGTTGTTACAATCTCCCCCACTTAAAATCTTTTCGTCCTCGAAAAGGAACGAAGCAAAAAGTGGTTTAATTAACCAACACAACTTTAATTTTTTTATTTATTGGTTTAATTACTTATCATTCTAATATTTTAATTCATGAAACTAATTACTAAACATCACGGCCAGCAATCAATTAGGTGATTAATTTTTTAAATATATATAGTTTTTATATATAGACAAAAATCATATTTTTAGAGCAAATCACAGCAATAAATCCTATCTAGTTTTGGTTCTCATACCAGTCAATGGAAATATATAGATATACCACTTTCGAAACTTGAACATAATTTCTGATGATGCTTCGAACCACCATCTAAACATCTCCGGGCGACTAGAGTGTGATTCTATATCTATCCAGCATATTAAAACTTCGAATATCCGTTAATTACTTGTAAATTCGAAATCTTTATATACTCGATTGTCCACATAAAAATATAATAATATACTCAAATACATATTTTAAGATAAAATTTTCAAAACTGAATTATTATTATTATTATTAGTGAAAATAATACTCTTCACACTCATTCTAGGATACTACTGATCCTATCTCTAACGAGTTATTCTCATTGGATATTACTAATCCAATCTCTGATGAATTCTTTCGTTCGGTTCTAACGTGCCTTGTTCTCCAGCTCTGTAAACCAAAGCTCTGATACTGTAACAACCCGGAAATGCGAGCCAATTTAAAAAATTTATTTTGGCAATTTTAGTGAATTTTGAATATTTAAAATGGAATATTTTAAATAAAATCGACGGAAAATTTATTCTGAATAGAACTCGAACGTATATATTATATACGTCATCGTTAGAATATATATAATTATAAATAGAATTGAAAATGGCGCGGTAGTTCGATAATTCGATTTCAAACTACAAATGAACGTACCGGGTGCAAAACAAACCGGATTTTAGTGAAACCAAAAATAATAGGATCTATTTGAGAATATCTTTCCAACGAATCCGAAGAATTGAAATTTCATAGCGGTAATCAAAAGATATGTCCAGTTGAAAATTCTGAATAGTCGCTATGGAATTCAGACCCTTAAAAATAGACATTTTGCAAACGACCTCGGATTTCAACGAAACCACTTTTGTTGTATCCGTGATGTCAAATTATTGTTAGATTCCAAATTTCATAATTTTTCAAATCAATATGTGAGCGTGGAAAAGGAAAACGCGTTTGACTAGTTTTAGTTGATTTTAATCGACTGGAAAATGGCCATTTTTCCAACGGTCTCAGAATTCGACGAAATTAGTTTTGTTAGGACCGTATCATCAATTCGAAGCTAGAAAATATTTTTCTGGAATTTTTAGAGTTAGTATGTGGCCCCGGTAAATTGAAACGCTCGTTGAAATTCAATATATAGAGTTATATGTTGATTTTGACGAAAACTGATCGAAACGATCGAATCAGCTCACGATACATATCCCATTGTGTTCGAAATGGGGGTAATTAGCTATGGACGACAGGCGGTGGGCCTCGTTTAGAGGTCATATGTAAAAGTCAACTTTTTGAAATTAAATTAAATTAAAATATAAATTATTATATAAAACCTTGCCCCCCCTCTTTCTCTTCCACTTAGAATCGATTAAAGAAAAAAAAGGAATCGGAGAGGGGCGACGCTGGGGGGGGCCACCGCCGCCGCCATCGTGCCCCCCTAAGGTGGTGCACCGCCATCGCGTCCCTCCTTTCTTCTTCTTCTTCCTCCTTCCCTTCTCCCCTACCGATCCCCTCCACCGCGACCTCGCTTCCCTCCCCAGACCGACGCCGCTCGCCCCCCTTCTTCCCCTCCTCTCCGCCCTCCTCTTCTTCTCCTTCCCCTCGTTCCTCAACCGACAGCCCCTCCGCCAAGCCATCCAACGAGCGAACCAAGGTGATTTTTATTTGTTTACTTATTTATAAAACCAATTTTAATGTGTGAGTGCAGTTTTGAATAAATGAAATCAGTTTTATACATATAGCAATGAAAGGGAGGGATTGTTAGTTGATAAAAATTGGGATTTATATAGTATTTATATTAAAGGTATAATCTTTATTATGGTAGAAGGTTAAAAATATGATTTTTATATAGTAGAAATCATAAAGATGCGATTTTTATATAGTAGAAATCATAAAGATGCGATCTTTATACAGTAGAGTAATAAAGATGTGATTTTTATAGTGATGAAATAAAAAAGGCGAAATATTTATTTTTGAAAAGGCGAAATATTTATTTTTGAAAAGGCGAAATATTTATTTTTGAAAAGGCAAAATATTTATTTTTGAAAAGGCGAAATCTTTATAATTGAAAAGGCAAAATCTTTATAATTGAAAAGGCGAAATTTTTATATAGAGAACAGCGATGTAAAAATAGAATTTTTATCTATATAGTAACGGTGTAAAAATAGAATTTTTATCTATATAGTAGCGGTGTAAAAATAGAATTTTTATCTATATAGTAGCGTTGTAAAAATAGAATTTTTATCTATATAGTAACGAGGTAAAAATAGAATTTTATCCATATGGAGTGATTATAAAAATATGATTTTTATATACATAGCAACAATATAATGATGTGATTTTTATATATGTAGTGGCTACGGGCAACGAAAGCGACAAAAGGCGAGAACAGTGATGATTTCCTACAATAGAAGAGTCGTGGTATTGGATTAGCTATTGGTGAGAACTTCTCACTCTAAATTTCTTTTTCTAGCTATATATATGTATATACTAGGATGCAGACGGTGCTTAGCAGCACCCGACACCCGTCATCCACAGACCATGGATGGCTTGTTTGTTTGATTGATGTGTTGTGAAATTTGTTTGTATTATTGATGTGAAATCGATGATAAAAAGTAGATGGTTGAAATAAATAAATTATCGTTAAAAATATAATTTTTAACGTGAATGTGAATAAATAAATATTTATAAACAAATCGGCCGATTTGTTTATAGACACTGATTTGACGGATATTGATTGGGATGATAAATTTCACACATCGCCCAACTGCACAAATAAAAATCTGTGTTTGTTGATTTGAAACCCCACACAGGTGTTGGGATGAAATTTGGCTTACACTAATCCCAATTATTTCATTGTATGTCGAACAATTGGTCAACAGGCTGTGTAAGCGTTGATTATTTATATTTGATGCTTATGCAGTTGTGTTGTGCACTTTGGATGATGGTTGATGGTTTATCGTTGCTATTATATACATGTGTTGTATGGAATCCATATAATTAATGTTATATGGTAATTGATTGGGCCTCATTCCAATCGGGGAATATATTCATGTGTTGATGATGTTCATGTGTTGAAGCTATTCAAGTGTTGAGTAAAATATTTTAACAATAAAATTTACATCTTTATCATATTTAAAATTAGAACTACCTTACGGGTGAAGTCTAATTGAAAATCAAACGATAGATACCATAATTTTATAAAATATTTTACATAACAAAAATAGTGATGTGTCGACAGTACTCATGTGTTGAGATTAGTCGAGTGTTGAAAGAAATATAGATTCATGTGTTGAATAGAATAAATATTCAATTGTTGAATAGAATAACGAATTTATTGAAATATATAAAGCCGTGTTGATTAGAGTTGCGAAACTTTGACGTGAACAATATTTATATCGATTATATTCGTTTTTATAATGAATATAGAAAAGAAGTGATTTCAAAATATAACATTTTGAAAATATTATCATTTATATAGTAATGATATGAAATATTCAATTTTGATTTGAAACTGAATGTAGCATTGAAATGGTTTTAAAAAACGAATTTAAAACGATTTATAAAATACGTTTTAAAAGGAAATCGATGAAATATATATATATATATATATATATTATATATATAATGGCCCGAATAGAACGCGCCACGCGGCGACAGTTCGTGAATTTTGACCATTGACTTCGAATTGACGTTGTGGTTGATCCGATCATCGGATTCTCCTAAAACCAAAACCGTTGGGTTCGTATCGAAAAGACCTTTCCATTGAATATTAGAAATTTGAAATCTAACGGTTGGATTTGGAATTATGTCCAAATCAAATTTAGAAAAGGTCGTTGTAAGTGCAGTTCGATGGTCGTTGATGGAAATTGACTGTACGGGCCTTGATAAAATTATTAAAAATATCTATAATTTGTGTAAAATCATGAGAAATGATTTGGGAAAAATTGGTCTGAAGAATTCCACATTTGAAAAGATAAAAATAGATTTTTATCGAAATGAACTAGTTTTGAACTAGAATTAAAATCAATTTATTTTTGAAATAAATAAATTGAATTTGAAAGTGATTTTAAAAATAATTAGTATTCCCAATACGTGCATTGGACTGGAGTTGAATCGAAATTATCTTCGGAATATTTCGATGTTGGATTTCGTGATTATACAGATATTGTTATGGGAATTTGAAAGATATATTTTATATCGTTGTTTCCAATACGATATTTGTTGGTTTCAGAATTTGATATTGAATATAAGCCGGTATATTTTCTATTCAGAGCCTTGTATTTAATATCAAATGTGATTTGGGTTTGTCGTGAATCGTGTTTTAGATGACATTGGTTCTTTAACCCAGTTAAAGACAGAATGTTGATTTTTGAGAAGATTAAAACTAAGTGGAGTTTTAATGAATCTTTAATTAGATCAAAATGTGAATTGATAATTTAAATTATCAAATCTGAAAAGTGATCGAGAATGGAGTACCACCACTTTTGCTCCAAAGCGATAGTTAAATCTTTAATTAGATTTAAACGTGAAATGGTAATTAATTTTACCGATAACACCGTGGTGTTAGATATGGAGTACCACCAGTTTTGCTCCATGGGATAAATAGGTTGGGATTGGGAAATAAAATAAATAATTACTTCGGTGTGGTTCGCTAATCCCGACTAGTTTGAAATGATATCCAAAGGAAGATTAAAGAATAAATTTAGAAGAATTTATCTGGGATAAAATTAATGGGAACCTTTCCCTAAGAATGTGATTTTGTGAATAAAGGGATATTCTGAATTGGAATGAGGCGTTCGTTGTGTTCGTGTAACATTTGTTCATTATATACGTGGGTTATTCAGAAATTCCGGGTTATACCCATTCTGAATAACCAATTCGACGAGATGTCGGAGATGAAGACGGTGGTTGAAGACCAGAAGTCTTCACATCGTTTGGGTGATTACTGATGATCTTGATTGGGCTGTACACCCTAGATGAGGGAATCAGTTGATGATCGTCCAGACGTTCTTGGAAATGGATGGATATGCGAGGAAAGTGCCTCCGGTTTCGTTCAGACCCATAACGAACTTGTAAATGGATTGTGTGTCTGACATTGGATTTTATTCTGTGTTGATTGATCTCTATTAAATATACATCTGTTTGGTGGCGGAGAATTTATTCTATTGCTTAACGCCCTTCTCTAAGACGTACGAGCTCAGAGGTTGTATATCGATGTACATCAGTCGCATGGAGTGAATTGCCAGTGTGGCACGCGTAAGTGGCAAATGATCAAGGCTCCTGTTGAAAAGCAAAGTCTTGTGGTTGATGATCAAAGCACGGCCTATGTGGCGTAGCTTTGTGTATAACGTGAATTCGCGAGCCTCACACCTCGGTATGAGTCAAAAACGGGATAGTGACTGCAGGGAGAGCACGACATTTCTTTCTAGCTAGGGTGGTGTCAGTGACCTACCAGCCCTGACATTTATATACTTTTCACCTGTGTGGTTGTTGGATACGAGGCGCCTCGGATATAGGTCTGTAAGGACCGGGAAACGTGTGTTCAGGAATAATTAATCCTCAAAAGTAAGAGAGGACCGACCCTGAAGATCCAAGGATCAGAGTGGGGTCCTGAGACATTTGCTAGAGTGTCTCGAACGCGGAGAGGAGCTTGCCCCTTGCCTCGGCTCATGACGGAAATCCAATTTCCAATACGTGATATTGCGGTTTTAATTTTAGAACTAGTATGGCGACATGATATATGGTACCCATGCCGTCTATGATTGATATTTATGATTTGAATTGTTTTGACACTATACACTTATAATAGTATCAAATGATTTGTTTTAAACGTACCAAGCATGTTTGGCTATTATAAGGGAAAAACCTATCCTCCGGCTTGCGTTGCATTGTGTGATGGGACCTGGGTCTTATAATAGCTTAATTTTTCCAAAGAGCATTGCGCTGTTTTGTTATATGCACTAGTATTCTTGGGAGGAAACCCGTTCCGTGTTATACGGCGTGGTCCCTTGAATTACTATCTTTAAATAAAGTTTTAAATAACTGTTTTAGTTCTCACACCAGTCCCATGACTGACCTGGAGTTTATTGTTTTAACCTAAACTCTGGGTGCCCCTATTTTCCACGGGCAGCTAGTAGTTTTGGTTTTGCAGATTTATATTCACAGGGTCCTGATTTACAGCTGGAACGATGCTCGGGAAGCTCTGTATCCGTGCATCACTTTCAGTTGTGTTTTGTATATTTTTTTCCGCTGCTATGTAATTTATTGTAATCTCTGATATCATTCGAATGTATTTTATTCATTTATACTCTGTATATTCTTGTACCTAATGGAATTTTTCTAATAACAATGAAATGTTCTTCCGTCTGCGTTCTGATTTGTCTTGTACTCAAATTCTTTCCGGGCTTTCCTTACCGGGGAAGTTCGGGTCGTCTCAGTTTGGTATCGGAGCTTTGGTTTACAGAGCTCGAGAACAAGACACGTTAGAACCATACGAAAGAATTCATCAGATATTGGATTAGTAATATCCAATTAGAATGACTCGTTAGAGATAGGATCAGTAGTATCCTAGAACGAGTGTGAAGAGTATATTTTTCAAATGAAAATAATTTTGTTTTAAATTTTAAATCGCTTTACACGTGTTTGAATATTTATTTATTTTGAATTTGGACAATCCAATATATAAAGATTTCGCGTATACGCGTCATGAACGTATATTCGAAGTTTTAATATACTGGATAGATGTAGAGTCACATTCTAGACTCCCGGGGATAATTCTGATGATGTGGCCACATCATCAGTATTTATGTTCGTGTTTCGAAGGTGTGATTTCTATATATTTCCATTAGACTGGTGTGAGAACCAAAACTAATATAGATAGATTTATTGTTGTGAATTTGCATCAAAAACATGATTTTCTGTATATGTATCAAAATTATGAATTTGAAACTCTAATTCACTAATTGATTGCTGGTTGTGTTGTTTGTTTATTTGTTTGATATTTTGAACCATTTAGCCTAATTGAATCACATATTGAATTGTATTGAAATTGGTCGCATTTGCTTGCATATACATGTACTTACATTGAACAGGTCATAGCAAGGAGGCTAGAGCAGAGAATAAAATTTGTTTGCCCGACAAATAGGTACATATTTACTATAATTTACTGTTTTGTTTGGGTGATGATGATTTTATGAGCCGATTGGCTAGCCGCTTGGCTTTTTCTTTTTCTTTTTGAGATCAGAAGGCCTATATGGCAATTTCGGGATTTTCCCATTACTCCCGATGCAGGGGAAGTTATGGCGAAATTTTTCGAAAATTTAGGGTGTTAGCCAAATTTTTGAATTTTTTTGAAAAGTTCTTAGAAACTGAAAAGTTGAAGAACTTAAGCCGTAGTCAAAATAATGGAAGTAGAGTTGATTTGTTAAACAACTTTCGGCTTCGTTCCTTTTCGGCCTTTGATTTAGAGAAGATTAGAATATCATCAATAAAAACCAGAACAAATTTATTCAATTAAATCACACATTGAACTGATTAGAAAATAGTTAGAAATATATACTTGTGCATTATATATGTTTGAACGGGAAATTGGATAGCTGTTGAGTAAAGACTTTATTTGCGTGCCCGACAAATAGGTAAACCTTAATGAGTTGGATGCGCACTTTTATTATTATATCAACTCCTATGAATGCCATTGGATGCGGAGTGCTGGTTATTCTGTGTGAAATAATAAACATCGCCATAGGATAGCAATAATTATTTTTGAACTACATTACATAGCATACTTCTGGAAGATAGGCATACTTCATCATATACCACATAAGCATTTGGAGCTTGTGTGACGAGGTGGAAGATTTACCATACGAGCGAGAGGCTTGTATGGCGATGACTATATTTTACAGGTTGAACTGATGACTGATATGGACTATTTAAATTGTAACGATAAAATTGCCAGATTAATAAAAACCCCACACGGGTCTAGAGTTGACAATAATCATGTCTCTCTAGTTATTAGATACGGCACATGGACTATTTATTTCCCACACGGGACGAGGTGACGAGGATTTATCCTCTGGAGCATTTAAAATACACACTCCCTCAGGCTTTGACAGGGTGACGAGAATTTATTCTCTGGAGTTATTATCAATACACGCTCCCCTGTAAACACCAGAATATATCACTATAAATATGTGTATGCTTATTAGGATTTATTGGGTACCTAATACGGCCCAATAAATTTCCAAACCTCTCCCCGTACAAAGGAGGTTATGGCGAAATTTTTCGAAAATTCCGGGAGTTAGCCAAATTTTTGAAGAATTTGAAAATTCTCAGAAATTGAAAAGTTGGAGAATGGAAGCCAGATCGAACGTAGAGTTGATTAATCAAACCACTTTCGACTTTGTTCCTTTTCGGGGACGAAAAGTTCTAAGTGGGGGAGATTGTAACAACCCGGAAATGCGAGCCAGTTTAAAATTTTTATTTTGGCAATTTTAGTGAATTTTGAATATTTAAAATGGAATATTTTAAATAAAATCGACGGAAAATTTATTCTGAATAGAACTCGAACGTATATATTATATACGTCGTCGTTAGAATATAAATAATTATATATAATTATAAATAGAATTGAAAATAGCGCGGTAGTTCGATAATTCGATTTCAAACTTCAAATAAATGTACCGGGTGCAAAACAAACCGGATTTTAGTGAAACCAAAAATAATAGGATCTATTTGAGAATATCTTTCCAACGAATCCGAAAAATTGAAATTTCATAGCGGGAATCAAAAGATATGTCCAGTTGAAAATTCTGAATAGTCGCTACGGAATTCAGGCCCTTAAAAATAGATATTTTGCAAACGACCTCGGATTTCGACGAAACCACTTTTGTTGGATCCGTGATGTCAAATTATTGTTAGATTCCAAATTTCATAATTTTTTGAAGCAATATGTGAGCGTGGCAAAGGAAAACGCGTTTGACCAGTTTCAGGGTATTTTAATCGACTAGAAAATGGCCATTTTTCCAACAGTCTCAGAATTCGACGAAATTAGTTTTGTTAGGACCGTATCATCAATACGAAGCTAGAAAGTATTTTTCTGGAATTTTTAGAGTTAGTACATGGCCCCGGTAAATTGAAACGCTCGTTCAAATTCAATATATAGAGTTATATGTTGATTTTGACGAAAACTGATCGAAACGATCAAATCATCTTACGATACATATCCTATTATGTTCGTAATGGGGGTAATTAGCTATGGACGACAGGCGGTGGGCCTCGTTTAGAGGTCGTATGTAAAAGTCAACTTTTTGAAATTAAATTAAAATAAAATATAAATTATTATATAAAACCATGGCCCCCTCTTTCTCTTCCACTCAGAATCGATTAAAGAAAAAAAAGGAATCGGAGAGGGGCGACGCGAGTGGGGAACCCACCGCCGCCGCCATCGCGCCCCCCCAGGTGGTGCGCCGCCATCGCGTCCCCCCATCTTCTTCTTCCTCCTTCCCTTCTCCCCTACCGATCCCCTCCACCGCGACCTCGCTTCCCTCCCCAGACCGACGCCGCTCGCCCCCCTTCTTCCTCTCCTCTCCGCCCTCCTCTTCTTCTCCTTCCCCTCGTTCCTCAATCGACAGCCCCTCCGCTAAGCCCTCCAACGAGCGAACCAAGGTGATTTTTATTTGTTTATTTATTTATAAAACCAATTTTAATGTGTGAGTGCAGTTTTGAATAAATGAAATCAGTTTTATACATATAGCAATGAAAGGGAGGGATTGTTAGTTGATAAAAATTGGGATTTATATAGTATTTATATTAAAGGTATAATCTTTATTATGGTAAAAGGTTAAAAATATGATTTTTATATAGTAGAAATCATAAAGATGCGATTTTTATATAGTAGAAATCATAAAGATGCGATTTTTATATAGTAGAGTAATAAAGATGTGATTTTTATAGTGATGAAATAAAAAAAGGCGAAATATTTATTTTTTTTAAAAAGGCGAAATATTTATTTTTGAAAAGGCAAAATATTTATTTTTGAAAAGGCGAAATATTTATTTTTGAAAAGGCGAAATCTTTATAATTGAAAAGGCAAAAACTTTATAATTGAAAAGGCGAAATTTTTATATAGAGAACAGCGATGTAAAAATAGAATTTTTATCTATATAGTAACGGTGCAAAAATAGAATTTTTATCTATATAGTAGCGATGTAAAAATAGAATTTTTATCCATATAGTAGCGGTGTAAAAATAGAATTTTTATCTATATAGTAGCCTTGTAAAAATAGAATTTTTATCTATATAGTAACGAGGTAAAAATAGAATTTTATCCATATGGAGTGATTATAAAAATATGATTTTTATATACATAGCAATAATATAAAGATGTGATTTTTATATATGTAGTGTCTACGGGCAACGAAAGCGACAAAAGGCGAGAACAGTGATGATTTCCTACAATAGAAGAGTCGTGGTATTGGATTAGCTATTGGTGAGATCTTCTCACTCTAAATTTCTTTTTCTAGCTATATATATATACTAGGATGCAGACGGTGCTTAGCAGCATCCGACACCCGTCATCCACAAACCATGGATGGCTTGTTTGTTTGATTGATGTGTTGTGAAATTTGTTTGTATTGTTGATGTGAAATCGATGATAAAAAGTAGATGGTTGAAATAAATTAATTATCGTTAAAAATATAATTTTTAACGTGAATGTTTATAAATAAATATTTATAAACAATTCGGCCGATTTGTTTATATACACTAATTTGACGGATATTGATTGGGACGATAAATTTCACACATCGCCCAACTACACAAATAAAAATCTGTGTTTGTTGATTTGAAACCCCACACGGGTGTTGGGATGAAATTTGGCTTACACTAATCCCAATTATTTCATTGTATGCTGATCGATTGGTCGACAGGCTGTGTATGCGTTGATTATTTATATTTGATGCTTATGCAGTTGTGTTGTGCACTTTGGATGATGGTTGATGGTTTATCGTTGCTATTATATACATGTGTTATATGGAATCCATATAATTAACGTTATATGGTAATTGATTGGGCCTCATTCCAATCGGGGAAAATATTCATGTGTTGACAATGTTCATGTGTTGAAGCTATTCAAGTGTTGAGTAAAATGTTTTAACAATAAAATTTACATCTTTATCATATTTAAAATTAGAACTACCTTACGGGTGAAGTCTAATTGAAAATCAAACGATAAATACCATATTTTTATAAAATATTTTACATAATAAAAATAGTGATGTGTCGACAGTTCTCATGTGTTGAGATTAGTCGTGTGTTGAAAGAAATATAGATTCATGTGTTGAATAGAATAAATATTCAATTGTTGAATAGAATAACGAATTTATTGAAATATATAAAGCCATGTTGATTAGAGTTGCGCTATTTTGATGTGAACGATATTTATATCGATTATATTCGTTTTTATAATGAATATATAAAAGAAGTGATTTCAAAATATAACGTTTTGAAAATATTATCATTTATATAGTAATGATATGAAATATTCAATTTTGATTTGAAATTGAATGTAGCATTGAAATGGTTTTAAAAACGAATTTAAAACGATTTATAAAATACGTTTTAAAAGGAAATCGATGAAATATATATATATATAATATATATATATATATATTATGTATATAATGGCCCGAATAGAACGCGCCGCGTGGTGGCAGTTCGTGAATTTCGACCATTGACTTCGAATTGACGTTGCGGGAGATCCAACCGTCGGATTCTCCTAAAACCGGAACCGTTGGGTTCGTATCGAAAAGAGCTTTCCAATGAATATTAGAAATTTGAAATCTAACGGTTGGATTTGGAATTATGTCCAAATCAAATTTATAAAAGGTCGCTGTAAGTGCAGTTCGATGGCCATTGATGGAAATCGACTGTACGGGTCTTGATAAAATTATTAAAAATATCTATAATTTGTGTAAAATCATGAGAAATGATTTGGGAAAAATTGGTCTGAAGAATTCCACATTTGAAAAGATAAAAATAGATTTTTATCGAAATGAACTAGTTTTGAACTAGAATTAAAATCAATTTATTTTTGAAATAAATAAATTGAATTTGAAAGTGATTTTAAAAATAATCAGTATTCCCAATACGTGCATTGGACTGGAGTTGAATCGAAATTATCTTCGGAATATTTCGATGTTGGATTTCGTGATTATACAGATATTGTTATGGGAATTTGAAAGATATATTTTATATCGTTATTTCCAATACAATATTTGTTGGTTTCAGAATTTGATATTGAATATAAGCCGGTATATTTTCTATTCAGAGCCTTGTATTTAATATCAAATGTGATTTGGGTTTGTCGTGAATCGTGTTTTAGATGACATTGGTTCTTTAACCCAGTTAAAGACAGAATGTTGATTTTTGAGAAGATTAAAATTAAGTGGAGTTTTAATGAATCTTTAATTAGATCAAAATGTGAATTGATAATTTAAATTATCAAATCTGAAAAGTGATCGCGAATGGAGTGCCACCAGTTTTGCTCCAAAGCGATAGTTAAATCTTTAATTAGATTTAAACGTGAAATGGTAATTAATTTTACCGATAACACCGTGGTGTTAGATATGGAGTACCACCAGTTTTGCTCCATGGGATAAATAGGTTGGGATTGGGAAATAAAATAAATAATTACTTCGGTGTGGTTCGATAATCCCGACTAGTTTGAAATGATATCCAAAGGAAGATTAAAGAATAAATTTAGAAGAATTTATCTGGGATAAAATTAATGGGAACCTTTCCCTAAGAATGTGATTTTGTGAATAAAGGGATATTCTGAATTGGAATGAGGCATTTGTTGTGTTCGTGTAACATTTGTTCATTATATACGTGGGTAATTCAGAAAGGCCGGGTTATACCCATTCTGAATAACCAATTCGACGAGATATCGAAGATGAAGACGGTGGTTGAAGACCGAAAGTCTTCACATCGTTTGGGTGATTACTGATGATCTTGATTGGGCTGTACACCCTAGATGAGGGAATCAGTTGGTGATCCTCCAGACGTACTTGGAGATGGATGGATATGCGAGGAAAGTGCCTCCGGTTTCGTTCAGACCCAGAACGAACTTGTAAATGGATTGTGTGTGTCTGACATTGGATTTTATTCTATGTTGATTGATCTCTATTAAATATACATCTGTTTGGCGGCGGAGAATTTATTCTCTTGCTTAATGCCCTTCTCTGAGACGTACGAGCTCAGAGGTTGTATATCGATGGACATCAGTCGCATGGAGTGAATTGCCAGTGTCACACGCGTAAGTTGAAAATGATCAAGGCTTCTGTTGAAAAGCAAAGTCTTGTGGTTGATGATCAAAGCACGGCCTGTGTGGCGTAGCTTTGTGTATAACGTGAATTCGCGAACCTCACACCTCGGTATGAGTCAAAAACGGGATAGTGACTGCAGGGAGAGCACGATGTTTCTTTCTAGCTAGGGTGGTGTCAGTGACCTACCAGCCCTGACATTTATATACTTTTCACCTGTGTGGTTGTTGGATACGAGGCGCCTTGGATATAGGTCTGTAAGGACCGGGAAACGTGTGTTCAGGAATAATTAATCCTCAAATGTAAGAGAGGACCGGCCCTGAAGATCCAAGGATCAGAGAGGGGTCCTGAGACATTTACTAGAGTGTCTCGAACGCGGAGAGGAGCTTGCCCCTTGCCTCGGCTCATGACGGAAATCCAATTTCCAATACGTGATATTGCGGTTTTAATTGTAGAATTAGTATGGCGACATGATATATGGTACCCATGCCGTCTATGATTGATATTTATGATTTGAATTGTTTTGACACTATACACTTATAATAGTATCAAATGATATGTTTTAAACGTACCAAGCATGTTTGGCTATTATAAGGGAAAACCCTATCCTCCGGCTTGCGTTGCATTGTGTGATGGGACCTGGGCCTTATAATAGCTTCATTTTTCCAAAGAGCATTGCGCTGTTTTGTTATATGCACTAGTATTCTTGGGAGGAAACCCATTCCGTGTTATACGGCGTGGTCCCTTGAATTACTACCTTTAAAGTAAAGTTTTAAATAACTGTTTTAGTTCTCACACTAGTCCCATGACTGACCTGGAGTTTATTGTTTTAACCTAAACTCTGGGTGCCCCTATTTTCCACGGGCAGCTAGTAGTTTTGGTTTTGCAGATATATATTCACAGGGTCCTGATTTACAGCTGGAACGATGCTCGGGATGCTCTGTATCCGTGCATCACTTTCAGTTATGTTTTGTATATTTTTTTTCCGCTGCTATGTAATTTATTGTAATCTCTGATATCATTCGAATGTATTTTATTCATTTATACTCTGTATATTCTTGTATCTAATGGAATTGTTGTAATAACAATGAAATGTTCTTCCGTCTGCATTCTGATTTATCTTGTACTCAAATTCTATCCGGGCTTTCCTTACCGGGGAAGTTCGGGTCATCTCAGATACCAAATGAAACGACCCAAACTTCCAGTAAAGGAAAGCCTGGATTGCTTTGAGAATAACACACATCAGAATACAAACTGAAGAACATTTTATTGCTGGTTACAATGATTACATCAGAGTACAAGAATGTAACAGAGTATGAATATTTATTACATAAAGAAATACCATGATATCAGAGATTTAAATTACATTTAAATAACAGTGGAAAAATAATACAAATATACAACCGAAAGGAATACCCGGATACAGAGCTTTCCGAATATCGCTTTAGCTGTAGGACATGATCCTGTAAATATATCTGCAAAAAGCTACTCGACTGCCCGTGTGGAAAAATATGGGCACCCGAGTATGCCAGTGAAACAAACTACAGGTCAGTCATGGGACTGGTATGAGAAATCTTAACTAAACTAATCTAATGATAAGGCTAATCACAGGACCACGCCGCTAACGCGGAACGGGTTTACTCCATTGGATTGCCAGTGCATAAGTAAAGTAAATCGTTCAAATAACGCTATGCTTTTTAGAAAAATGAAACCATTATAAGACCCAAGTCCCATCACACAATGCAACGCAAACCGGAGGAGAGGGTTTTACCTTATAATGGTCAAAAGATGCTTGATACGGTAAAACGGATTTAGTATTAGTGTGTATATATTCTAATAAAAACATTTCAATCATAATGTATTAATCATAGACGGCATGGGTACCATATATCATGTCACCATACTAGTTCTACATTCAAAACCGCAAGGTCGTATTGGAAATTAACGCCATTCATTTAAAGTGTATGAAACGTTCTAGCTAATGCATACAGAATAATATAAAAAAACAAAAATAAATAAATAAATAAATAAATAAATAACGTGAGTGAGACAATAAATGTGCATGCAACATTTTTATTATTATTATATAGAAACGTGGCTTGCAATGGTTTTGGACATGGACCGCATGCATGCATTATAAATGATACCATAAATGATATATGTCTGTATGATTCCCACTAAACAAATGAAAAGATTATTTTGCTTTTTTTTTTTTTTGAAAACGTGACCAGGTAATTTATTGATTAATTCAAATTAAATGTGAGCATTAATTTGCACCAAGCATATATACAACATGTTTTGCTTTAATTCATAATAGACACAAAATATGCAAGTTTAGAAATGAATGAACGTGTTGATATATATAAAAGAAAAAGGTGGCTAGAATAAGGAGGCATTTAAAATTAGTGCACATGCATGAGAATGTATTGATTTCTTACTATATATTGAGAGGGTTTCCTAAGAATTAATGAAGAAATGAGAGGATAAATAAAGACAATATAATGTAACGTAAATAGTAAATACTTATTCCAATATACAACTGTACATACACATAAGCTTGGACTGTTACTAGTGACTTGGTTAAATCGTGATTTATAACTGGTAACTCTTTCATGTGCATTAAGTTTGCCTATTCTGAAATCTTTAGTCATTATTACTTAAAATAAAATATTTTAAATATTAAAAACCATTAAAATTTCTATAATAAAATTTTTAAATTGGCCCTAAAATTCCGGGTTGTTACACAAATTCTGAAAGCAACAAATATCGTATTGGAATAATGATATATATATCTTCCAAATTCCTCCATAATATATGTATAATCACGAAATCCAATATCGAACTATTCCAAAGATAATTTCGATTCAAATCTTTTCCAATTATTATATTGGATATTTCTGGTTATATTAAAACCACATCTCAATCCATTTTATTTATTTAAAAATATTGGATTATTTTTCTAGTTAATAACTAGTTCATTTCGATAAAATGTATTTTTATATTTTGAAATATGGAATTTTTCATCCCATTTCTTTTTAAATCATTTATTATGATTTTACACAAATTAATTATATTTTTAATAATTTTATTAAGGCCTGTACAGTCGGTTTCCAATAACGGCCACCGAATTGCACCTACACCGACCTTTTCCAAATTTGATTTGAACATAATTCCAAATCCAACCATTAGATTTCACATTTCTTATATTTATTGGAAAGCTCTTTTCGATACGAACCCAATAATTCCGGTTTTAGGAAAATCCGATGGTCGGATCTCCCGTAACGTCAATTCGAAGTCAATGGTCAAAATACGCAAACTGCCGCAGCGCGGCGCGTTCTATTCAGGCCATTAAATATATATATAATATATATCATATATATTTCATCGATTTCCATTTAAAACGTATTTTATAAATCGTTTTAAATTCGTTTTCAAAATGACTTCAACTTCATATTCAACTTCTAATCAAAATTGAATATTCCAAATACATGAAAATTTTGTACAGTTATATATATGTTAAAAATTATATTTTTAACAATCAAATCATTTTCACTTTTCATATATATTGATTTCACATTTCATATATATATATATATTATTTTCACTTCATATATATATTATTTTCACATTTCATATATATATTATTTTCACTTCATATATATATAAATATATATATTATTTTCACTCCATATATATATATATATATATATATATATATATTATTCACACTTCATATATATATTATTTTCACACTTCATATATATATTATTCACATTTCATATATATATAATTTTCACTCCATATATATTTTTCACATTTCATATATATATATATATAATATTTTCATTTCGTATATATATTATTCATTTCATATATATATACACTTCATATTTCATATATATATATATATATATATATATTCAATTTCACATCACAACCACAACGCAATACAATCAAACAAGTCGTCCATGGTCTGTGGACGATGGGGAAAAGTTCATGTATGTCGTTATAAAATAAATGACTGTACAGAAATTATTTTATAGTGAGAGAAGTTCTCACGGTCGGTTTCTTTATTTCTGAATTTTCTAAACAGTTTGGTTTGAAATTTGTCTGAATTTCTAAGCTGCTCCGTGCCAACTCTAGTCAGTTCCTTTGCGTAGCACTTGCTGTCAGGATTCCAACGCAACTGAATGTTCGTAAAACGGACCTCGTATGAGAGAGATATATTTTAATACATTTGGATAATTAAATAGATGATTAATTAAATTAAAATCCCAATTAAACCTTAATTACCCTTCCACCTTCAGATAAATCTGTAACCCCCCTTGAACCCAAACGTCACAAAAGAAATTCTCCACCTAAGGCCATCGACCATCGATCGGAGGCCACCACCTTGGGCGGCGTGGTGCCACCACCGGTGGTCCAGCCAGACTCGGTGCCCCCTACTCCATCGAAATCCATTCCAAAATGTGATCTTTGAGGCACGATTCCTCATGATTTACACAACTAATTCTGATCTTGTCTGTTGAGAAGATGAAGCTCTCGATTCTCTCCAATATTCTTTTAAAAAGTATTGAAATTAATTTAACCTATTTGAAGAATGAAAGGGGAAAACAATGGAAGCAATCAACCGTCGATTTTGGAAGGGGCGGCATCCTTTTCTTCTGGCGACTGTGAATGAGAACCATAGGGTTTCGGATTTGGTTTATATATATATTATAATATTTTAATTCTTTTATTTCTTTTTAATGAAACCTCATGTATCAAACTCCAAATCAAACCCAATGAATGTCGCCCCTAGCTAAATACCCTCATTCCGAACACATTGGAATATGTTTCGTAAACCCATTCGACTGTTACAGTCAGCTATTCTTCAAATTAAATTATAAATCATTATATATTCAATTTAAACGTAAATTTCAATTTACCGGGGCCACATACGGACTCTAAAAATTCTAGAAAAATAATTTCTAGCTTCGTATTGACAATATGATCCTAACAAAACTAATTTCATCAAATTTGAAGACCGTTTGAAAAATGGCCATTTTCTGGTCGATCCAAATTGACTAAAACTGTCAAAACACGTTTTACTTCGCCACGCTTACATATTAATCCCAAAAATTATGGATTTTGGAATCTAGCAATAATTTGACACTACGGATCCAACAAAAGAGGTTTCATCAAAAACGGAGGTCGTTTGCAAAATTTCCATTTTTAAGGGCTAAAATTCCATAACGACTATTCTGAATTTTTAACTGGACATAACTTTTTATTCCCGCAATGAAACTTCAATTTTTGGGATTCGTTGGAAAGATATTCTCAAATAGATTCTAATATTATTGGTTTCGCTAAAATCCGGTTTATTTTGAATCCTCTGCATTCATTTGAAATTTGAAATTGAATTTTTGAACTACCGCGCCATTTTCAATTCCTTTTATAGTTAAAATAAATATTTATATTCTAACGTTGATTCAAATAAATATATACGTTCTAATTCTATTCAAAATAAATTTCTCATCGTTATTATTTAAAATAAATCATTTTAAATATTCAAAATTCATCAAAATTGCCAAAATAAAAAATTTAAATTGGTTCGGATTTTTCCGGTTGTTACATATAAATTGAAATTTATCTGAAATTCTCCTTGGGGTATAAAAACCAGCCTATCAATCCATCTTTCTGATCTATGAAATGTGTTAATATTTTATGACGTATTATGATTTGTTGATTGATAGCTATTCGGATTTGAGATTATATGATTTTGTCACTTAAATTGAATTATTAATTATAATCCAAATCCATCACTGTTTTTGTGCTTCATTTTTTGAAAATCTTATTGGAAAATAATTGGAAATATTTTAAAAAAAACTCTCTCTATTTATATAAATTTTATCGTAAATCTGTCATTCTCTACAATGTGAAATATGCCATTAATTCTTAGAATATTATGATTTTTGTTTGACTGATTGAGATTTATGGTGACTGTTCTTCCTCTTAAGCTGAAATTATATTTTTAGTCATTTTTCATCTATATTTTAAATTCTGAATCCTTTTGATGATAACAAAAAGGGGAGAATGGATTTAAATTTTGATTTATGGGTGAATATTTTATAAATATTTTTAATTTTCAAAATCTATTATTCATTCATTTCATTCATGCACAGTTATAGGGGGAGTTTCTGTTGTAGTGGGAGCTAATAAATAGGGGGAGTTCAATATTCACTATCAAACACATTTATTGTGCTCAAAATCTTTTATTTGTTTTTCAACATCAAAAGGGGGAGATTGTTGTATATAACGTAGTTGTATACACAATTATATGATTTTTGTTTGATGATAACAACCAAATAAATATTATTTTAAATGTGTTTGTTACTGTACTTTTATATACATGTGATAGCCCGTAACTTCCCTGGTAAGGAAAGCCCGGATTACCTTGAGAACACGACAAAATAGAACGCAGACGGAAGAACATTTCATTGTTTAATACAATAATTCCATCAGATTACAAGAATATATAGAGTACGAATAAATATTATACAACAGAAAAATATCAGAGATTACAATAAATTACATAGCAGCGGAAAAACAATACAAAACACAACTAGAAGTGACACACGGATACAAAGCTTTCCGAGCATCGTTCCAACTGTAAATCAGGATCCTGTGGATATAAATCTGCAAAACCAAAACTACTAGCTGCCCGTGTCGAAAATAAGGGCACCCAGAGTTTAGGTTAAAACAATAAACTCCAGGTCAGTCATGTGACTGGTGTGAGAACTAAAACAGTTATTTAAAACTTTACTTTAAAAGATAGTAATTCAAGGGACCACGCCGTATAACACGGAACAGGTTTCCTCCCTAGAATACTAGGGCATATAACAAAACAGTGCAATGCTCTTTGGAAAAATGAAACTATTATAAGACCCAGGTCCCATCACACAATGCAACGCAAGCCGGAGGATAGAGTTTTCCCTTATAATAGCCAAACATGCTTGGTACGTTAAAACAAATCATTTGATACTATTATAGGTGTATAGTGTCAAAACAATTTCAATCATAAATATCAATCATAGATGGCATGGGTACCATATATCATGTCGCCATACTAGTTCTACAATTAAAACCGCAATTTCACGTATTGGAAATTGGATTTCCGTCATGATTCGAGGCAAGGGGCAAGCTCCTCTCCGATTCGAGATACTCTAGAAAATTCCTCAGGACCCCACTATGATCCTTTGGAACCTCCAAGGCTGGTCCTCTCTTACTTTTGAGGATTAGTTATTTCTGAACACACGTTTCCCGGTCCTAACAAACCTATATCCGAGGCGCCTCATATCCAACAACCACACAGGTGAAAAGTATATAAATGTCAGGGCTGGTAGGTCACTGACACCACCATAGCTAGAAAGAAACGTCGTGCACTCCTTGGGTACTTCTCCCGTTTTTGACTCATACCGGGGTGTGAGGCTCGCGAATCTACGTTATACACAAAGCTACATCACACAGATCATGCTTTGATCATCAACCAAAAGACTTTTCTTTTCAACAGAAGCCTTGATCAATTGCCACTTACGCGTGCCACACTGGCAATTCACTCCATGAGACTGATGTCCATCGATATACAACCTCTGAGCTCGTACATCTCAGAGAAGGGCGTTAAGAAAGAGAATAAATTCTCCGCCGCCAAACAGATGTATTTTTAATAGAGATCAATCAACACAGAATAAAATCAAATGTCAGACACACAATCCATTTACGAGTTCGTTCTGGGTCTGAACGAAATCGGAGGCACTTTCCTCGCATATCCATCGATCTCCAAGTACGTCTGGACGTTTCTCTCCTCTTCGGTGTACAACCCAATCGAGATCATCAGCAATCACCCAAACGATGTGAAGACTTCCGGTCTTCAACCACCGTCTTCATCTTCGACTTAACGTCGAATCGGTTATTCAGAATGGGATAAACCCGGTCTTTCTGAATAACCCGCGTACATAATAAACACGTGTTACACAAACCCAACATACGCCTCATTCCAATTCAGAATATTCTTTTATTCTAACTTTCACATAAAGAAAGGTCCCCATTAATTTTATCAAAGATAAATTCTTTTAAATTTATTCTTTAATCTTCCTTTGGATATCATTTCAAACTGTATTATGGTTTTCCAAACTAGTCGGGATTAGCGAACCACACCAAAGTAATTATTTAATTTATTTTCAATCCCAACCTATTAATCCCATGGAGCAAAACTGGTAATACTCCATATCTAACACCACGGTGTTATCGGTAAAATTAATTACCATTTCACGTTCAAATCTAATTAAAGATTTAACTATCGCTTTGAAGTAAAACTGGTGATACTCCATTCTCGATCACTTTCCAATTTTGATAATTTAAATTATCAATTCACATTTCAATTTAATTACAGATTCATTAAAACTCCACTTAGTTTTAATCTTCTCAAAAATCAATATTCTGTCTTTAACTGGGTTAATGAACCAATGTCATCTAAAACACGATTCACGATAAACCCAAAATCACACTCTATTGTTAATCGGGTTAAAGAACAGGTGTTGTTCGAAACACCGCTCACGAGAAACCCAAAAACCAATTCAAATTCAATTCCAATTAAATATTATTTAATTGATACACTTCATTAAATCTAAATAGAAAGATTTAATCTTTTTCTCTATTGGGCTTAAGAACAGTGTTAATGAAGACACCATTCACGACAAACCTAAATCACATTTGATATTAAATACAAGGCTCTGAATAGAAAATATACCGGCTCATATTCAATATCAAATCCTGATACCAACAAATATCTTATTGGAAATAACGATATAAAATATATCTTTCAAATTCCCATAACAATATCTGTAGAATCACGGAATCCAACATCGAAATATTCCAAAGACAATTTCGATTAAAATCCATTCCAATTTATATATATTGGAAATTCTGGTTCTTTTCAAAACCAATTCAAATTCAATTTATTTATTTCAAAAATAAATTGATTTTAATTCTAGTTCAAAACTAGTTCATTTCGATAAAATATATTTTTATCTTTTCAAATGTGGAATTATTCACCCCAGTTCTTTTCAAATCATTTATTATGATTTTACATAGATTATAGATATTTTTAATAATTTTATCAAGGCCCGTACAGTCGATTTCCATCAACGGCCATCGAACTGCACTTACAACGACCTTTTCCAAATTTGATTTGGGCATAATACCAAATCCAACGGTTAGATTTCAAATTCCTAATATTCATTGGAAAGCTCTTTTCGATACGAACCCAACGTTTCCGTTTTTAGGAGAATCCGATGGTCGGATCTCCCATAACGTCAATTCGAAGTCAATGGTCGAAATTCACGAACTAACGCAGCGCGGCTCGTTCTTTTGAGGCCATTATATATATATAATATATATATATTGTACATATTTCATCGATTTCCTTTTAAAACGTATTTTATAAATCGTTTTAAATTCGTTTTCAAAACCATTTCAACTCTATTCAAATCAAAATTGAATATTTCATATCATTACTATATAAATGATAATATTTTCAAAATGTTATATTTTGAAATCACTACCTTTTCTATATTCATTATAAAAACGAATATAATCAATATAAATATCATTCACGTCAAAATAGCGCAACACTAATCAACATGGCTTTATATATTTCAATAAATTCGTTATTCTATTCAACAAATGAATATTTATTCCATTCAACACATGAATCTATGTTTTCTTCAACACACGACTAATCTCAACACATGAGTACTGTCAACACACAACTATTTTTGTTATGTAATATATTTTATAAAATTTTGGTATCTATCATTTGATTTTAATTAAACTCCAACCGTAAAGTAGGTTCTAATCTCAAATATGGTAAAGATGTAAATTTTATTGTTAAAATATTTTACTCAACACATGAATAGTTTTAACACATAAATATTCTCAACACATGAGCATTTTTATATTCAACACATGAACTTTCTTTTATAATATTCATTATTTTCCCAATTGGAATGAGGCCCAATCAATCACCATATAATGTTAATTATATGGTTTCCATACAACACATGTATATAAATAGCAACGATAAACAATCAACCATCATCCAAAGTGCTCCACACAAATGCATAAGCATTAAATATAAATAATTAACGCTTACACAGCCTGTCGACCAATCGATCGACATACAATTAAATAATTGGGATTAGTGTACGCCAAATATCATCCCAACACCCGTGTAGGGTTTCAAATCAACAAACACAGATTTTTATTTCTGAAGTTGGGCAATGTGTAAAATTTATCGCCCCAATCAATATTAGTCAAATCAGTGTATATAACCAAATCGGCCGATTTGTTTATAAATATATATTTATTCACATTCACTATATTCATATTCACGTTAAAAATTATATATTTTTAACGATAATTAATTTATTTCTACCACCTACAATTTATTATCGATTTCACATCAACATCACAAACAAATTTCACAACACTTCAAACAAACATACAAGCCGTCCATGGTCTGTGGACGACAGGTGTCGGGTGCTGCTAAGCACCGTCTGCATCCTAATATATATTTTTAATTGGAAAAACAAAATTAAAAGGTGAGAAGTTCTCACCAAAGTTATCCCAACTCCACGATACCTCAAATGTAGAAGTCTTCGTCGTTCTCGCCTTTCGTCACTTTCGTTGCCCGTAGCCACTACATATATAAAAATCACATTTTTATATTGTTGCTATGTATATAAAAATCATATTTTTATAATCACTCCATATGGATAAAAATTCTATTTTTACATCGCTACTATATAGATAAAAATTCTATTTTTATATCGCTATTATATAGATAAAAATTCTATTTTTACACCGCTACTATATAGATAAAAATTCTATTTTTACATTGATGTTCATATAATAAAGATTATATTTTTATTATGATATTCTCTATATAAAGATTTCCCCTTTTCAAATATAAAGACTTCGCCTTTTCAAATATAAAGACTTCGCCTTTTCAAATATAATAAAAATCATATTTTTTTCTATAACTCTGTTATATATATAAAAATCGTATTTTTTTATTCTATCTATCACATAAAAATATATATCTACTATATAAAAATCACATCTTTAATATGCCACTAGTGTAAAAATTATATTTTTAACCTTTCTATATTATAAAAATTATATTTTTAACTTCTACATATAATAAAAATTATATTTTTATATGCTAAAAGTTCGCATCTTTCTTCTTTTAAAAATCTCATCTTTCTATGATTAAAAATATAATCTTTAATTTATTATAAAAACCGAATTTTTATTTCTTCTTCTAGATGATAAAAATCGTTCATTTCCTTACTTTAAAAACCAAAGCCCTCTTTGCATTAAAAATCAAAGCTTTACCTTTATAAAAATATAATCTTTATATGTTAAAAATCATATTTTTCTTTCATCAAAAATCTCATCTTTACTAATTAAAATCCCTATTCTTTTTCTTCAAACAAAATCTAGTTAAAACTGAAAAATAAAATTAAATATTTAAAAGAAAACTTACATCAATTTAATCTAGGGTTTCAGCGTTGGAACCGGGGACTGTTGAAGTTAGGTGGCGGGTCGGAGCATCATCGGAGGCGCGCTGGAGGGAGGAGGGGCTTCAGGTGGAGCCAGAGGTGGTGGGGGCTCGGAGGTGGCTCGCTTGGTCATCGGTGGCGGGTTACGGCCTGGTGTGGCTAGGGTTTGGGAAGGGGACTCGATCGGGATTGCTGGGTGGTTCGACTCGGAGGAGGGAGGTGGGGGATCACGGCCGAGGGGGCGGGTTCAGCGGCGGTGCAACGCCGTTGGAAGGCGACGGTGATCGAGTGTCAAGGGGGGGCGATTCTCAGATCAACGCAGTTTTTTTCTTTCTTTCTAATCCACGTGAGGAGGGGGAGAGGAAATAGAGTGGAGGGGGCTATATGCTATAATATATATAATAAATTTTTTTAATTCCTAAAAGCAACTTTTTATTTTCAACTCGAAATCGAACCCACCAACTGTCATCCCTTGCTAATTACTCCCATTCCGAACATAATGGGATATGTATCGTAAGCTGATTTGATCGTTTTAATCAGTTTTCGTCAAAATCAAAATATGAATCTATATATTGAATTTGAACGCGCATTTCAATTTACCGGGGCCACATACGAACTCTAAAAATTCCCGGAAAATATTTTCTAACTTCGTGTTGACGATACGGTCCTAACAAAACTAGTTTCGTCCAATTCTGAGACCATTTGAAAAATGGCCCTTTTCCAGTCGATTAAAATCAACTAAAACTGGTCAAACGCGTTTTTCTTTGCCACGCTCACATATTAATTCGAAAAATTATGAAATTTGAAACCTAGCAATAACTTGACATCACGGATCCAACAAAAGTGGTTTCGTCGAAATCCGAGGTCGTTTGCAAAATGTCTATTTTTAAGGGCCGGAATTCCATAGCGACTATTCTGAATTTTCATTTGCACATATCTTATGATTGCCGCTATGAAATTTCGATTTTTCGGATTCGTTGGAAAGATATTCTCAATTAGATTCCATTATTTTTGGTTTCACTAAAATCCGGTTTATTTTGCACCCGGTATGTTCAATTGAAGTTTGAAATCGAATTATCGAACTACCGCGCCATTTTCAATTCCTTTTATAATTTAAAATAAATACTTATATTCTAACGACGACGTATATAAATATATACGTTCTAATTCTATTCAAAATAAATTTCTCGTCGATATTATTTAAAATAATTCATTTTAAATATTCAAAATTCATTAAAATTGCCAAAATAAAAAATTTAAACTGGCTCGCATTTCCGGGTTGTTACATTCTCCCTCACTTAAAACTTTTCGTCCCCGAAAAGGAACAAAGCCGAAAGTTGTTTAACTAATCAACTCGACTTCCATTGTTTTCTTTACGGCTTAAGTTCTTCAACTTTTCAGTTTCTAAGAACTTTTCAAAAATTTGGCTAACACCCTAAATTTTCGAAAAATTTCGCCATAACCTCTTCTGCACCGGGAGCACCGGGAAAATCCCGAAATTGCCATACAGGCCCTCTGATCTCAAAAAGAAAAAGAATAAGCCAAGCGGATAGCCAATCGGCTCATAAAATCATCATCACCCAAACAAAACAGTAAATTATGGTAAACATATACCTATTTGTCGGGCAAACAATTTTATTCTTCTGCTCTAGCCTCCTTGCTATGACATGTTCAATGTAAGTACATGTATATGCAAGCAAATGCGACCAGTTTTCAATACAATTCAATATTTGATTCTTTTAGGCGTAATGGTTCAAAATTTCAAACAAATAAACAAACAACACAACCATCTATCAATTAGTGGATTAACGTTTCAAATTCATAACTTGATATGTATACAGAAAATCATGTTTTTGATGCCAATTCACAACAATGTATTCTAGCTATATTTTGGTTCTCACACCAGTCTAATGGAAATATATAGATATCACACCTTCGAAATACGAACATAAATACTGATGATGTGGCCACATCATCAGAATTATCCCCGGGTGTCTAGAATGTGATTCTATATCTATCCAGTATATTAAAACTTCGAATATACGTTCATGACGCATATACGCGAAATCTTTATATATTGGATTGACCAAATTCAATATAAATAAATATTCAAATACGTATAAAACGATTTAAACTTCAAAAGAAAATTCGTTTTCATTTGAAAAATATACTCTTCACACTCGTTCTAGGATACTACTGATCCCATCTCTAACGAGTCATTCTAATTGGATATTACGGATCCAATATCTGATGAATTCTTTCGTTCGGTTCTAATGTGTCTTGTTCTCGAGCTCTGTAAACCAAAGCTCTGATACCAAACTGTGATAGCCCGTAACTTCCCCGGTAAGGAAAGCCCGGATTACCTTGAGAACACGACAAAATAGAACACAGACAGAAGAACTTTTCATTGTTTATTACAACAATTCCATCAGATTACAAGAATATACAGAGTATGAATAAATATTATACAACAGAAAAATATCAGAGATTACAATAAATTACATAGCAGCGGAAAAACAATACAAAACACAACTAGAAGTGATACACGGATACAGAGCTTTCCGAGCATCGTTCGAGCTGTAAATCAGGGTCCTGTGGATATAAATCTGCAAAACCAAAATTACTAGCTACCCGTGTTGAAAATAAGGGCACCTAGAGTTTAGGTTAAAACAATAAACTCCAAGTCAGTCATGTGACTGGTGTGAGAACTAAAACAGTTATTTAAAACTTTACTTTAAAAGATAGTAATTCTGTAACAACCCGGAAATCTGGGCCAGTTTAAAAAATTTTATTTTTGCAATTTTCGCGAATTTTGTTTATTTAAAATGAATTATTTTAAATAAAAACGACGAGAAATTTATTTTGAATAAAATTCAATCGTATATAGTTATATAGATCGACGATAGAATATAAATAATTATATACAATTATAAAAGGAATTGAAAATGGCGCGGTAGTTCGATAATTCGATTTCAAACTTCAATTGAACGTACCGGGTGCAAAATAAACCGGATTTTAGTGAAACCAAAAATAATAGGATCTAATTGAGAATATCTTTCTAACGAATCCGAGTAATCGAAATTTCATAGCGGGAATCAAAAGATATGTCCAGTTGAAAATTCTGAATAGTCGCTATGGAATTCAGGCCCTTAAAAGTGGACATTTTGCAAATGACCTCGGATTTCGGCGAAACCAGTTTTGTTAGGACCGTATCGTCAATACGAAGCTAGAAAATATTTTTCGGGAATTTTTCTAGTTAGTATGTGGCCCCGGTAATTTGAAATGTACGTTTGAAATTCAATATAAACGAATTCGACTTGAAATTGAATATAAACGAATTCAAATTGAAGTTGAATAGAAACGAATTCAAATTGAAGTTGAATAGAAACGAATTCGAATTGAAATTGAATATAAATGAATTCGAATTGAAATTGAAGATAAAGGAATTCGAATTGAAATTGAATTGAATTGAAAACAAACTGAAATTGAATTAGAAATCAATTTGAATTGAAATCAATTTGAAATGAATTTAAATTGGAATATTCAATTTTGATTTGAAATTGAATATGAAGTTGAAACCGTTTTGAAAATGAATTTAAAACGAATTATAAAGCACGTTTTGAATTGAAATCGACGAAATATACATTATATATATTATATATATATAATATAATGGCCTGAATAGAACGCGCCGCGCCGCGGCAGTTCGTGAATTTCGACCATTTATTTCAAACGGACATTACGGGAGATCCGACCGTCGGATCCTCCTAAAACCGGAACCGTTGGGTTCGTATCGAAAAGAGCTTTCTAACGAATATTAGAAATTTGAAATCTAATGGTTGGATTTGGAGATACGTCCAAATCAAATTCGAAAAAGGTCGTTGTAAGTGCAGTTCGATGGCCGTTGATGGAAATCGACTGTACGGGCCTTGATAAAATTATTAAAAATATTAATAATTTGTGTAAAATCATAAGAAATGATTTAGAAAGAATTGGGATGAAAAACTCCATATTTGAAAAGATAAAAATAGATTTTTATCGAAATGAACTAGTTTTGAACTAGAATTACAATTCTATTTATTTTTAAATAAATAAATTGAATTTGAAATGGTTTTGAAAATAACCAGAATTTCCAATGATTGCATTGGAATGGATTTGAATCGAAATTGTCTTCGGAATATTTCGATGTTGGATTTCGTGATTATACAGATGTTGTTATGGAAATTTGAAAGATATAGATATATATATCGTTATTCCCAATACGATATCTGTTGGTCGTAGAATTTGATATTGAATATAAGCCGATATATTTTCTATTCAGAGCCTTGTATTGAATATCAAATGTGATTTGGGTTTGTTGTGAATGGTGTCTTGACTAACACTGTTCTTGAACCCAGTTAAGAAAAGATTAAATCTTTTTATTTGGATTTAATGAAGTGTACCAATTAAATATTATTTAATTGAATTGATATTGATTTTTTGGTTTATCGTGAACTGTGTTTTAAATGACACTGATTCTTTAACCCAGTTAAAGATTAGAACTAAGTGGAGTTTTAATGAATCTTTAATTAGATTGAAATGATCGAGAAAGGAGTATCACCAGTTTTACTCCAGGCGATAGTTAAATCTTTAATTAGATTTGAACGTGAAATGGTAATTGAATTTACCGATAACACCGTGGTGTTAGATATGAAGTACTACCAGTTTTACTTCATGGGATGAATAGGTTGAGATTGGGAAATTAAAACCAATGATTACTTCGGTAAGGTTCGTTAATCCCGACTAGTTTGAATTGATATTCAAAAATAGATTAAAGAATAAATTCAAGAAATTTATCTTGGATAAAATTAATGGGAACCTTTCCCTATGAATGTGAAATTTAGAAACTAACTGTCGGTTAGCTAAGCAGAATGGTTTTCTGGATATTGATCTGATGTTGGTTTCGGCCTTCGGGGTTAATATTTGTGGAATTATTCTCTTGATTAATTTACGGTTAGTGACTGATGAATTGCAATGAGGCGTATGTTGTGTTTGTGTAACACTTATTTAAAATATACGCGAGTTATACGGAAAGACCGGGTTTATCCCATTCTGAATAACTGATACGATGATAAGTCGAAGATGAAGACGATGGTCGAAGACCAGAAGTCTTCACGTCGTTTGGGTGATTACTGATGATCTTGATTGGGCTGTACACCCAAGAAGATGGAAACAGTTGGTGATCGTCCAGACGTACTTGGAGATCGATGGATATGCGGGGTACTAGGTGCCTCCGGTTTCGTTCAGACCCAGAACGGACTTGTAAATGGACTGTGTGTCTGACATTGGATTTTAGTCTGTGTGATTGATCTCTATTAAATATATATCTGTTTGGCGGCGGAGAATTTATTCTCTTGCTTAACGCCCTTCTCTGAGACGTACGAGCTCAGGGGTTATATACTGATGGATATCAAATGCATAGAGTGAATTGCCTATGTGGCATGCCTAAGTGGCAATTGATCGAGGCTTCTGTTGAAAAGCAAAGTCTTGTGGTGATGATCAAAGCACAGCCTTTGTGGCATAGCTTTGTGTAACGTTGATTCGCGAGCTTCACACCCGGTATGAATCAAAAACGGGAGAGGACGTCAGGGAGGGCATGCGTTTCTTTCTAGCTAGAAGTGGCGTCAGTGGTTTTACACACCCTGACGAGTTTGACTTATGTGGTTGTTGCTGTTGCGAGGCGCCTCGGTTTGATCGGACGATCCGGGTCCGGTGGAGTCATTCGTTGGCTCATTTACGCCCCATAGGGCGGGGAAACGCATGTTCAGGGTTTAAGTTTAATCCACATCGGTGGACTGGCCCTGAGGATCCAAGGGCCCACCTGAGTCTGGGTTCTGAGGGGCGGGCTAGAGCGTCTCGAATCGGTTGAGGACTATCTTTTGCCTCGGTTCATAGATGGAAACCCAATTTCCAAATACGTGACTTTGCGATTTTGATTGTATAACCTATATATGGCGACATAGTGGTATGGGGCATTCATGCCGCCTATGATTGATACTTATGATTTGAAGTTGTTTTATACACTATACACTTATAATAGTATCAAATGATTTCTTTTAAACGTATCAAGCATTCTTGGCTATTATAAGGTAAAAACCCTATTCTCCGGCTTGCGTTGCATTGTGTGATGGGAACTGGGTCTTATAATAGCTTCATTGTTCTTTATTTAGCATTGCGCTGTTGTTTTATGCACTGGTATTCTTGGGAGGAAACCCGTTCCGTGTTATACGGCGTGGTCCCTTGATTTACCTAACTTTAAAAATAAAGATTAATAACTGTTTTAGTTCTCACACCAGTCACATGACTGACCTGGAGTTTATTGTTTTTAACCTAAACTCTGGGTGCCCTTATTTTGACACGGGCAGCTAGTAGTTTTGGTTTTGCAGATTTATATTCACAGGATCCTGGTTTACAGCTGGAACGATATCCGGAAAGCTTTGTATCCGTATATCTCCTTCAGTTGTGTATTGTATTATTTTCCGCTGCGATGTATATAAATGTAATTTAAATCTCTGTTATTTCTGTGTAATATTCATTTATACTCTGTATATTCTTGTATTCTGGTGCATTGTTGTAATATACAATGAAATGTTCTTCTGTATGTGTTCTGTTGTGGCTTGTTCTCGAACTATCCGCGCTTTCCTCACCGGGGAAGTTACGGGTCTTCACAGTTGGTATCAGAGCTTTGGTTTACAAAGCTAGGGAACAAGGCACATTATAACCATATGAAAGAATTCATCAGAAATTGGATTAGTAATATCCAACGAGAATGACTCGTTAGAGATGGGATCAGTAGTATCCTAGAACGAGTGTGAAGAGTATATTTTTGAAAGTGAAAACAAATTTTTGTTTTGGAAATTTAAATCAATTATTCGTATTTGATTATCTATTTATATTGAGTTGGACAGTCCAGTATATAAAGATTTTGCGTATACGTCTGATCCACGTGTATTTGAAATTTTAATATACTGGATAGATATAGAATTCCACTCTAATCGCCCGGAGATGATTTTGATGATGGAGCTCCATCATTAGAATTAATGTTCGAGTGACGAAAGTGGGATTTCTATATATTTCCTATTGACTGGTGTGAGAACCAAAATTAGATAAGGCCTATTATTGTGATTTGGCATCAAAAACATGATTTTTGTATATGTATCAAAATTATGAATTTGAGACTCTAATTCACTAAATGATTGATGTTTGTGTTGTTTGTTTATTTGGTTGATAATTTTTAACCATTTAGCCTAATTATATCAAATATTGAACGATATTGAAAATTAGTCGCATTTGCTTGCATATACATGTACTTACATTGAACTGGTCATAGCAAGGAGGCTAGAGCCAGAGAATAAAATTTGTTTGCCCGACAAATAGGTACATGTTTACTACATAATTTACTGTTTTGTTTGGGTGATGATGATTTTATGAGCCTATTGGCTAGCCGCTTGGCTTTTTCTTTTTCTTTTTGAGATCTGAAGGACCGGGGAAGCTATTTGAGATTTCCCGATGCTCCCATTGCAGGGGAGGTTATGGCGAAATTTTTCGAAAATTTAGGGTGTTAGCCAAATTTTTGAAATTTTGAAAATTCTCAGAAACTGGAAGGGTGGAGAATGGAAGCCAGATCGAACGTAGAGTTGATTAATCAAACCACTTTCGACTTTGTTCCTTTTTGGGGACGAAAAGTTTTAAGTGGGGGAGATTGTAACAACCCAAAAATCTGGCCTAGTTTAATTTTTTTTTATTTTTGCAATTTTAGCGAATTTTGTTTATTTAAAATGAATTATTTTAAATAAAAACGACGAGAAATTTATTTTGAATAAAATTCAATCGTATATAGTTATATAGATCGACGATAGAATATAAATAATTATATATAATTATAAAAGGAATTGAAAATGGCGCGGTAGTTCGATAATTCGATTTCAAACTTCAATTGAACGTACCGGGTGCAAAATAAACCGGATTTTAGTGAAACCAAAAATAATAGGATCTAATTGAGAATATCTTTCTAACGAATCCGAGTAATCGAAATTTCATAGCGGGAATCAAAAGATATGTCCAGTTGAAAATTCTGAATAGTCGCTATGGAATTCAGGCCCTTAAAAGTGGACATTTTGCAAATGACCTCGGATTTCGGCGAAACCAGTTTTGTTAGGACCGTATCGTCAATACGAAGCTAGAAAATATTTTTCGGGAATTTTTCTAGTTAGTATGTGGCCCCGGTAATTTGAAATGTACATTTGAAATTCAATATAAACGAATTCGACTTGAAATTGAATATAAACGAATTCAAATTGAAGTTGAATAGAAACGAATTCAAATTGAAGTTGAATAGAAACGAATTCGAATTGAAATTGAATATAAATGAATTCGAATTGAAATTGAAGATAAAGGAATTCGAATTGAAATTGAATTGAATTGAAAACGAACTGAAATTGAATTAGAAATCAATTTGAATTGAAATCAATCTGAAATGAATTTAAATTGGAATATTCAATTTTGATTTGAAATTGAATATGAAGTTGAAACCGTTTTGAAAATGAATTTAAAACGATTTATAAAGCACGTTTTGAATTGAAATCGACGAAATATACATTATATATATTATATATATAATATAATGGTCTGAATAGAACGCGCCGCGCCGCGACAGTTCGTGAATTTCGACCATTTATTTCAAACGGACATTACGGGAGATCCGACCGTCGGATCCTCCTAAAACCGGAACCGTTGGGTTCGTATCGAAAAGAGCTTTCTAACGAATATTAGAAATTTGAAATCTAACGGTTGGATTTGGAGATACGTCCAAATCAAATTCGAAAAAGGTCGTTGTAAGTGCAGTTCGATGGCCGTTGATGGAAATCGACTGTACGGGCCTTGATAAAATTATTAAAAATATTAATAATTTGTGTACAATCATAAGAAATGATTTAGAAAGAATTGGGATGAAAAACTCCATATTTGAAAAGATAAAAATAGATTTTTATCGAAATGAACTAGTTTTGAACTAGAATTACAATTCTATTTATTTTTAAATAAATAAATTGAATTTGAAATGGTTTTGAAAATAACCATAATTTCCAATGATTGCATTGGAATGGATTTGAATCGAAATTGTCTTCGGAATATTTCGATGTTGGATTTCGTGATTATACAGATGTTGTTATGGAAATTTGAAAGATATAGATATATATATCGTTATTCCCAATACGATATCTGTTGGTCGTAGAATTTGATATTGAATATAAGCCGATATATTTTCTATTCAGAGCCTTGTATTGAATATCAAATGTGATTTGGGTTTGTTGTGAATGGTGTCTTGACTAACACTGTTCTTGAACCCAGGTAAGAAAAGATTAAATCTTTTTATTTGGATTTAATGAAGTGTACCAATTAATTATTATTTAATTGAATTGATATTGATTTTTGGGTTTATCGTGAACTGTGTTTTAAATGACACTGATTCTTTAACCCAGTTAAAGATTAGAACTAAGTGGAGTTTTAATGAATCTTTAATTAGATTGAAATGATCGAGAAAGGAGTATCACCAGTTTTACTCCAGGCGATAGTTAAATCTTTAATTAGATTTGAACGTGAAATGGTAATTGAATTTACCGATAACACCGTGGTGTTAGATATGAAGTACTACCAGTTTTACTTCATGGGATGAATAGGTTGAGATTGGGAAATTAAAACCAATGATTACTTCGGTAAGGTTCGTTAATCCCGACTAGTTTGAATTGATATTCAAAAATAGATTAAAGAATAAATTCAAGAAATTTATCTTGGATAAAATTAATGGGAACCTTTCCCTATGAATGTGAAATTTAGAAACTAACTGTCGGTTAGCTAAGCAGAATGGTTTTCTGGATATTGATCTGATGTTGGTTTCGGCCTTCGGGTTAATATTTGGGGAATTATTCTCTTGATTAATTTACGGTTAGTGACTGATGAATTGGAATGAGGCGTATGTTGTGTTTGTGTAACACTTATTTAAAATATACGCGAGTTATTCGGAAAGACCGGGTTTATCCCATTCTGAATAACTGATACGACGATAAGTCGAAGATGAAGACGATGGTCGAAGACCGGAAGTCTTCACGTCGTTTGGGTGATTACTGATGATCTTGATTGGGCTGTACACCCAAGAAGATGGAAATAGTTGGTGATCGTCCAGACGTACTTGGAGATCGATGGATATGCGGGGTACTAGGTGCCTCCGGTTTCGTTCAGACCCAGAATGGACTTGTAAATGGACTGTGTGTCTGACATTGGATTTTAGTCTGTGTGATTGATCTCTATTAAATATATATCTGTTTGGCGGCGGAGAATTTATTCTCTTGCTTAACGCCCTTCTCTGAGACGTACGAGCTCAGGGGTTATATACTGATGGATATCAAATGCATAGAGTGAATTGCCTATGTGGCATGCCTAAGTGGCAATTGATCGAGGCTTCTGTTGAAAAGCAAAGTCTTGTGGTGATGATCAAAGCACAGCCTTTGTGGCATAGCTTTGTGTAACGTTGATTCGCGAGCTTCACACCCGGTATGAATCAAAAACGGGAGAGGACGTCAGGGAGGGCATGCGTTTCTTTCTAGCTAGAAGTGGCGTCAGTGGTTTTACACGCCCTGACGAGTTTGACTTATGTGGTTGTTGCTGTTGCGAGGCGCCTCGGTTTGATCGGACGATCCAGGTCCGGTGGAGTCATTCATTGGCTCATTTACGCCCCATAGGGCGGGGAAACTCATGTTCAGGGTTTAAGTTTAATCCACATCGGTGGACTGGTCCTGAGGATCCAAGGGCCCACCTGAGTCTGGGTCCTGAGGGGCGGGCTAGAGCGTCTCGAATCGGTTGAGGACTATCTTTTTCCTCGGTTCATAGATGGAAACCCAATTTCCAAATACGTGACTTTGCGATTTTGATTGTATAACCTATATATGGCGACATAGTGGTATGGGGCATTCATGCCGCCTATGATTGATACTTATGATTTGAAGTTGTTTTATACACTATACACTTATAATAGTATCAAATGATTTCTTTTAAACGTATCAAGCATTCTTGGCTATTATAAGGTAAAAACCCTATCCTCCGGCTTGCGTTGCATTGTGTGATGGGAACTGGGTCTTATAATAGCTTCATTGTTCTTTATTTAGCATTGCGCTGTTGTTTTATGCACTGGTATTCTTGGGAGGAAACCCGTTCCGTGTTATACGGCGTGGTCCCTTGATTTACCTAACTTTAAAAATAAAGATTAATAACTGTTTTAGTTCTCACACCAGTCACATGACTGACCTGGAGTTTATTGTTTTTAACCTAAACTCTGGGTGCCCTTATTTTGACACGGGCAGCTAGTAGTTTTGGTTTTGCAGATTTATATTCACAGGATCCTGGTTTACAGCTGGAACGATATCCGGAAAGCTTTGTATCCGTATATCTCCTTCAGTTGTGTATTGTATTATTTTCCGCTGCGATGTATTTAAATGTAATTTAAATCTCTGTTATTTCTGTGTAATATTCATTTATACTCTGTATATTCTTGTATTCTGGTGCATTGTTGTAATATACAATGAAATGTTCTTCTGTATGTGTTCTGTTGTGGCTCGTTCTCGAACTATCCGCGCTTTCCTCACCGGGGAAGTTACGGGTCTTCACAAATTCAAGGGACCACGCCGTATAACACGGAACTGGTTTCCTCCCAAGAATACTAGTGCATATAACAAAAAAACGCAATGCTCTTTGGAAAAATGAAACTATTATAAGATCCAGGTCCCATCACACAATGTAACACAAGCCGGAGGATAGGGTTTTCCCTTATGATAGCCAAACATGCTTGGTACGTTAAAACAAATCATTTGATACTATTATAGATGTATAGTGTCAAAACAATTTCAATCATAAATATCAATCATAGACGGCATGGGTACCATATATCATGTCGCCATACTAGTTCTACAATTAAAACCGCAGTATCACGTATTGGAAATTGGATTTCCGTCATGAGTCGAGGCAAAGGGCAAGCTCCTCTCCGATTCGAGAAACTCTAGCAAATGCCTCAGGACCCCACTATGATCCTTTGGAACCTCCAAGGCCGGTCCACTCTTAATTTTGAGGATTAGTTATTCTTGAACACACGTTTCTCAGTCCTAACAGACCTACATCCGAGGCGCCTCTTATCCAACAACCACACAGTTGAAAAGTATATAAATGTTAGGGCTGGTAGGTCACTGCCACCACCATAGCTAGAAAGATACGTCGTGCACTCCTTGGGTCCTTCTCCCGTTTTTGACTCATACCGAGGTGTGAGGCTCGCGAATCTACGTTATACACAAAGCTACGTCACACAGACCATGCTTTGATCATCAACCACAAGACTTTGCTTTTCAACAGAAGCCTTGATCAATTGCCACTTACGCGTGCCACACTGGCAATTCACTCCATGCGACTGATGTCCATCGATATACAACCTCTGAGCTCGTAGGTCTCAGAGAAGGGTGTTAAGCAAGAGAATAAATTCTCCGCCGCCAAACAGATGTATATTTAATAGAGATCAATCAACACAGAATAAAATCCAATGTCAGACACACAATGCATTAAGAGTTCGTTCTGGGTCTGAACGAAACCGGAGGCACTTTCCTCGCATATCCATCTATCTCCAAGTACGTCTGGACGATCACCAACTGTTTCTCTCCTCTTAGGTGTACGACCCAATTGAGATCATCAGCAATCACCCAAACGATGTGAAGACTTCCGGTCTTCAACCACCGTCTTCATCTTCGACTCAACGTCGAATCGGTTATTCAGAATGGGATAAACCCGGTCTTTCTGAATAACCCGCGTATATAATAAACACGTGTTACACAAACACAACATACGCCTCATTCCAATTCAAAATATTCTTTTATTCTAATTTTCTCATTCTTAGGGAAAGGTTCCCATTAATTTTATCAAAGATAAATTCTTTTAAATTTATTCTTTAATCTTCCTTTGGATGTCATTTCAAACCATATTATGGTTTTCCAAACTAGTCGGGATTAGCGAACCACACCGAAGTAATTATTTATTTTATTTCCCAATCCCAACCTATTAATCCCATGGAGAAAAACTGGTAATACTCCATATCTAACACCACGGTGTTATCGGTAAAATTAATTTCCATTTCACGTTCAAATCTAATTAAAGATTTAACTATCGCTTTGGAGTAAAACTGGTGATACTCCATTCTCGATCACTTTCCAATTTTGATAATTTAAATTATCAATTCACATTTCAATTTAATTACAGATTCATTAAAACTCCACTTAGTTTTAATCTTCTCAAAAATCAATATTCTGTCTTTAACTGGGTTAAAGAACCAATGTCATCTAAAACACAATTCACGATAAACCCAAAATCACACTCTATTGTTAATCGGGTTAAAAAACAGGTGTTGTTCGAAACACCGCTCATGATAAACCCAAAAACCAATTCAAATTCAATTCCAATTAAATATTATTTAATTGATACACTTCATTAAATCTAAATAGAAACATTTAATCTTTTTCTCTATTGGGCTTAAGAACAGTGTTAATGAAGACACCATTCACGACAAACCCAAATCACATTTGATATTAAATACAAGGCTATGAATAGAAAATATACCGGCTTATATTCAATGTCAAATCCTGAAACCAACAAATATCGTATTGGAAATAACAATATAAAATATATCTTTCAAATTCCCATAACAATATCTGTAGAATCACGGAATCCAACATCGAAATATTCCAAAGACAATTTCGATTCAAATCCGTTCCAATTTATAAATATTGGAAATTCTAGTTATTTTCAAAACCAATTCAAATTCAATTTATTTATTTCAAAAATAAATTGATTTTAATTCTAGTTCAAAACTAGTTCATTTCGATAAAATATATTTTTATCTTTTCAAATGTGGAATTATTCACCCCAGTTCTTTTCAAATCATTTCTTATGATTTTTCACAATTTATAGATATTTTTAATAATTTTATTAAGGCCCGTACAGTCGATTTCCATCAACGGCCATCGAACTGCACTTACAGCGACCTTTTCCAAATTTGATTTGGGCATAACTCCAAATCCAACTGTTAGATTTCAAATTCCTAATATTCATTGGAAAGATCTTGTCGATACGAACCCAACGGTTCCGGTTTCAGGAGAATCCGACGGTCGGATCTCCCGTAACGTCAATTCGAAGTCAATGGTCGAAATTCACGAACTGCCGCAGCGCAGCGCGTTTTATTCAGGCCATTATATATATATATAATATATATATTATATATATTTCGTCGATTTCCTTTTAAAACGTATTTTATAAATCGTTTTAAATTCGTTTTCAAAACCATTTCAACTCTATATTCAATTTCAAATCAAAATTGAATATTTCATATCATTACTATCTAAATGATAATATTTTCAAAACATTATAGTTTGAAATCACTACCTTTTCTATATTCATTATAAAAACGAATATAATCGATATAAATATCGTTTACGTCAAAATAGCGCAACTCTAATCAACATGGCTTTATATATTTCAATAAATTCGATATTCTATTCAACAAATGAATATTTATTCCATTCAACACATGAATCTATATTTTTTTCAACACACGACTAATCTCAACACATGAGTATTGTCAACACATGACTATTTTTGTTATGTAATATATTTTATAAAATTTTGGTATCTATCGTTTGATTTTTAATTAGACTCCAACCGCAAAGTAGGTTCTAATCTCAAATATGATAAAGATGTAAATTTTATTGTTAAAATATTTTACTCAACACATGAATAGTTTCAACACATAAATATTCTCAACACATGAGCATTTTTATATTCAACACATGAACTTTCTTTTATAATATTCATTATTTTTCCAATTGGAATGAGGCCCAATCAATCACCATATAATGTTAATTATATGGTTTCCATACAACACATGTATATAAATAGCAACGATAAATAATCAACCATCATCCAACGTGCACCACACAACTGCATAAGCATTAAATATAAATAATTAACGCTTACACAGCCTATCGACCAATCGATTGACATACAATTAAATAATTGGGATTAGTGTACGCCAAATATCATCCCAACACCCGTGTAGGGTTTCAAATCAACAAACACAGATTTTTATTTGTGCAGTTGGGCGATGTGAAGACCAGTAACTTCCCCGTAAAGGAAAGCGTCGGATAGTTCGAGAACAAACCACAACAGTCAAACTCGTCAGGGCGTGTAAAACCACTGACGCCACTTCTAGCTAGAAAGAAACGCAAGTCCTCCCTGAGGTCCGTCTCCCGTTTTTGGTTCATACCGGGTGTGAAACACGCGAGGTAAACGTTACACAAAGCTACGCCACAAAGGCCGTGCTTTGATCATCACCACAAGACTTTGCTTTTCAACAGAAGCCTTGATCATTTGCATCTTAGCATGCCACACAGGCAAACCATCCTATGCAACCGATATCAGTCACACAGAATGAAATCCGATGTCAGACACACAGTCCATTTACAAGTCCGTTCTGGGTCTGAACGAAACCGGAGGCACCTAGTACCCCGCATATCCATCGATCTCCAAGTACGTCTGGACGATCACTAACTGTTTCCATCTTCTTGGGTGTACAGCCCAATCAAGATCATCAGTAATTACCCAAACGACGTGAAGACTTCTGGTCTTCGACCACCGTCTTCATCTTCGACTTATCGTCGTATCAGTTATTCAGAATGGGTTAAACCCGGTCTTTCCGAATAACTCGCGTATATATTAAATAAGTGTTACACAAACACAACATACGCCTCATTCCAATTCATCAGTCACTAACCGTAAATTAATCAAGAGAATAATTCCCCAAATATTAACCCCGAAGGCCGAAACCAACATCAGATCAATATCCAGAAAACCATTCTACTTAGCTAACCGACAGTTAGTTTCTGATTTCACATTCATAGGGAAAGGTTCCCATTAATTTTATCAAAGATAAATTCTTGAATTTATTCTTTAATCAACTTTTGAATATCAATTCAAACTAGTCGGGATTAGCGAACCTTACCGAAGTAATCATTGGTTTTAATTTCCCAATCCCAACCTATTCATCCCATGAAGTAAAACTGGTTATACTTCATATCTAACACCACGGTGTTATTGGTAAATTCAATTACCATTTCACGTTCAAATCTAATTAAAGATTTAACTATCGCCTGGAGCAAAACTGGTGATACTCCATTTCGATTATTTCAATCTAATTAAAGATTCATTAAAACTCCACTTAGTTTTAATCGTTAACTGGGTTAAAGAATCAGTGTCATTTAAAACACGGTTCACGATAAACCCAAAATCACATTCCATTAATTATCGGGTTAAAGAACAAGTGTTATTTAAAACACTGTTCACGATAAACCCAAAAATCAATATCAATTCTATTCCGATTAAATATTATTTAATTGGTACTCTTCATTAAATCTAAAATAAAAAGATTTAATCTTTTCTCAACTGGGTTCAAGAACAGTGTTAATGAAGACACCATTCACGACAAACCCAAATCACATTTGATATTCAATACAAGGCTCTGAATAGAAAATATCCCGGCTTATATTCAATATCAAATTCTACGATTAACAAATGTCGTATTAGAAATAACGATATAAATATATATATCTTTCAAATTTCCATAACAACACCTGTATAATCACGAATTCCAACATCGAAATATTCCGAAGACAATTTCGATTCAAATCCACTCCAATGCAATCATTGGAAATTCTGGTTATTTTTAAAACCCTTTCAAATTCAATTTATTTATTAAAAATAAATAGAATTATATTTCTAGTTCAAAACTAGTTCATTTCGATAAAAATCTATTTTTATCTTTTCAAATATGGAGTTTTTCATCCCAAATCTTCTCAAATCATTTCTTATGATTTTACACAAATTATTACTATTTTTAATTATTTTATCAAGGCCCGTACAGTCGATTTCCATCAATGGCCATCGAACTGCACTTACAGCGACCTTTTTCAAATTTGATTTGGACATAATCCCAAATCCAACCGTTAGATTTCAAATTTCTAATATTCGTTAGAAAGCTCTTTTCGATACGAACCCAACGGTTCCGGTTTTAGGAGAATCCGACGGTCGGATCTCCCGTAATGTCCGTTTGAAATAAATGGTCGAAATTCACGAACTGCCGCGGCGCGGCGCGTTCTATTCAGGCCATTATATTATATATATAATATATATAATATATACTTCGTCGATTGCTATTTAAAAACGATTTATATAAATAGTTTTAAAATCGTTTCAGAAGCGATTTCAACTTCCTTTTCAATTCAAATCAAAATTGAATTCTTCTTTATAAATTCGTTTGAAAATTCATTTCTATTCAATTCAAATTTCAATTCAATTTGAATTCATTTTCAATTCACTTTCAATTCAATTCGAATTCGTTTTCAATTCAATTCATTTCGAAATCGTTTTCAATTCAATTCATTTCGAAATCGTTTAAAATCGATATAAATATCGTTCACGTCAAAATGGCGTCAATCTAATCAACACGGCTTCATAAATTTCTAATTTCAAATATTTCTTTTTCAAAATAGTTGTTATTATCAAAATATTTCGTTCAACACATGACCAATCTCAATGGATGAGTACTGTCAACACATGAACTTTTATTTAATATTGATAAAGACGTAAACTTTATTACTAAAATAATTCGTTCAACACATGACCAATCTCAATGAATGAGTACTGTCAACACATGAACGTTTATTTTATATTGATAAAGATGTAAACTTTATTACTAAAATATTTCGTTCAACACATGACCAATCTCAATGAATGAAACTGTCAACACATGAACGTTTATTTTATAATATTCTTTAATTTTCAAATTGGAATGAGGCCCAATCAATTACCATATAACGTTAATTATATGGATTTGCATACATCACATGTATATAATAGCATTGAAAAATAATCAACCATCAACCAAAGTGCACTACACTGTATAAGCATCAAATATAGATATCTAACGCTTATAACAGCCTGTCAATCAATCGATCGACATATTTAATCAATCAGGATGAGTGAACTTCAAATTTCATCCTAACACCCGTGTGGGGTTTCAAACAATCAAACACAGATTTTTATTCGGGCAGTTGGGCGATGTGTAAAATTTATCGTCCCAATCAATGTCATTCAAATAGGTGTACATAAACAAACCGTCCGGTTTATAAATGTATATTTATTTATTCACATTCACGTTAAAAATTATATTTTTAACGACAAAACATTTTATTTTATCATATGAATTTCTATTCAATTCATTTATTTATTCAATAAAATGATATCTTTATTTTTCTAACTTATTTTAGAAAATTTCGGCGGCATAACGGCACGATACTAGAAACGGGACGAGGCCTAGCCTTATCCCCGGTCTAGTGAAGGCCCACGCCATTCACACATCAATCAAATCAATTTATTTCACCAAACAATTCAATTTCAAATCAAATCATCCAACTAATCTACGCAACCAAACAAACAAGTCCATGGTTTGTGGACGATTGTGTCGGGTGCTACTAAGCACCGTCTGCATCCTAGTATATATATAAATAACTAGAAAATAAATTGAAGAGTGAGAAATTCTCACATAAAGCTATCCTAGCTCCACGGCACTTCTAATGCAGGAAATCTTCGCCAACTCGCCTTTTGTCGCTTTAGTTGTCCGCTTTCACTACATATGTAAAAATCGAACTTTTACTATGCTATTCAATATATAAAAATCTGATTTTTATCTCGAAGTTCAACATATAAAAATTCTATTTTTAATTCGAAGTTCAACATATAAAAATTCTATTTTTAATTCGAAGTTCAACATATAAAAATTCTATTTTTAATTCGAAGTTCAACATATAAAAATCCTATTTTTAATTCGAAGTTCAACATATAAAAATCCTATTTTTAATTCGAAGTTCAACATATAAAAATTCTATTTTTAATTCGAAGTTCAACATATAAAAATTCTATTTTTATCACGCTATTTTCTATATAAAGATTTCGCCTTTTCAAAAATAAAGATTTCACCTTTTTAAATTTAAAGATTTCATCTTTTTAAAAATCTCATTTTTATTTTTCTACACATATAAAGATGATATTTTTAATATTCCTATCATGTAAAAATCATATTTTTACCTCTTCTATATAGTAAAGACTATATTTTTAATACTTTAAAAATATAAAAATCATATTTTTAATACTTTAAAAATATAAAAATCATATTTTTCTTTCTTCCACATAATAAAGATTCCGCCTTTTCTATTTTTAAAGTTTTCACCTTTTCTAATTTTAAAGTTTTAAATCTTTCTCTAATTTAAAGTTTAAATCTTTCTCTAATTTAAAGTTTAAATCTTTCTCTAATTTAAAGTTTAAATCTAAAATCAGTTTTTAAAACCTTTTTAAAAAAAATCGGTTTAAAATCCTAAAAAAAACAGTTTATTAATCTAAAAAAAAAACAGTTTATTTTCTGTTAATATAAAAGAAAAATAAAATAAACTAATAAAATAAATAAAAAAAACTAAAAAAACTTACATCGAGGGGGCTGCGTCGGTCGTCGGCTGGGGGGGGGGAGGTGCGCCATCGCTCCGGCGAAGGAAGGGGGATGCGGTTGTCGGGGTGTGGCTGCGTGGGGGGGGCTTGCTCGCCTGATCGGAGGTGCGGCTTCCGATTGGAAAGGGGGGGGTTTTCCGATGAGGCGCGGTGGCCCTTGGGGGGGGGGCGGCTCCTCCCTGCCTTCGTCGCCTCCGTCATCTTCGTCTTCTCTTTTTTTTTTTTTTTTATAAGCGATCAGTAGAAATGAAGAATTGGGGGGGCCAGAGTATAACGGAGGAGAGAGGATTTTTTTTTTATTTATTTATTATTTTATTTATTTTACAATTTATTCAAAAAGGTAACCTTTAAATTCGAACCCCAAACGAAACCCACCGCCTGTCGTCCCTAACGTTTTGCCCCCATTCCGAACACAATGGGATATGCCACGTAGGCTGATTTGACTACTTGAATCAGTTTCTGTTAAATTTACACTTAAATCACTTTATTGAATTCTAAACGTACATTTCGAATTACCGAGGCCACATACTAACTAGAAAAATTCTCGAAAAATATTTTCTAGCTTCGTATTGACGATACGGTCCTAACAAAACTAGTTCCATCGAATTCTGAGACCATTTGAAAAATGGCCTATTTCCAGTCGATTAAATTCAACTGAAATGGTCAAAACACGTTTTCCTATGCCACGCTCACATATTGATTCGAAAAATTATGAAATTTGGAATCTAGCAATAACTTAACATCACGGACCCAACAAAACTGGTTTCGTCGAAATCCGAGGTCGTTTGCAAAATTGCTATTTTTAAGGGCCTTATATATATAAAAATATATATAAATTCCACAGCGACTATTTAGAATTTTCAACTGGACATATCTTTTGATCCCCGCTATGAAAATTTGATTATTCGGATTCGTTGGAAAGATATTATCAATTAGATCCCATTATTTTTGGTTTCACTAAAATCCGGATTGTTTTGCACCCGGTACATTCAAATGAAATTTGAAATCGAATTATCGAACTACCGCGCCATTTTCAATTCTATTTATAATTATATATAAATATTTATATTCTAACGACGATGCGTATAATATATACGTTCGAATTATATTCAAAATAAATTTCTCGTCGATATTATTTAAAATAATTCATTTTAAATAATCAAAATTCGCTAAAATTGCCAAAATAAAAATTTTAAACTGGCCCAGATTTTACGGGTTGTTACAGGCGATGTGTAAAATTTATCGTCCCAATCAATATCAGTCAAATTAGTATATATAACCAAATCTTTGTTTATAAATATTTATTTATTCACATTCACTATATTCATATTCACGTTAAAAATTATATATTTTTAACGATAATTAATTTATTTCAACCATCTACAATTTATTATCGATTTCACATCAACATCACAAACAAATTTCACAACACATCAAACAAACATACAAGCCGTCCATGGTCTGTAGACGACGGGTGTCGGGTGCTGCTAAGCACCGTCTGCATCCTAATATATATTTAACTGGAAAAACAAAATTAAAAGGTGAGAAGTTCCCACCAAAGCTATCCCAACTCCACGATACTTCAAATGTAGAAGTCTTCGCCGTTCTCTCCTTTCGCCACTTTCGTTGCCCGTAGACACTACATATATAAAAATCACATTTTTATATTGTTGCTATGTATATAAAAATCATATTTTTATAATCACTCCATATGGATAAAGATTCTATTTTTACATCGCTACTATATAGATAAAAATTCTATTTTTATATCGCTATTATATAGATAAAAATTCTATTTTTACACCGCTACTATATAGATAAAAATTCTATTTTTACATCGATGTTCATATAATAAAGATTATATTTTTATTATGCTATTCTCTATATAAAGATTTCCCCTTTTCAAATATAAAGACTTCGCCTTTTCAAATATAAAGACTTCGCCTTTTCAAATATAATAAAAATCATATTTTTTTCTATAACTCTGTTACATATATAAAAATCGTATTTTTTTATTCTATCTATCGCATAAAAATATATCTCTACTATATAAAAATCACATCTTTAATATGCCACTAGTGTAAAAATTATATTTTTAACCTTTCTATATTAAAAAAATTATATTTTTAACTTCTACATATAATAAAAATTATATTCTAATATGCTAAAAGTTCGCATCTTTCTTCTTTTAAAAATCTCATCTTTCTATGATTAAAAATATAATCTTTACTTTATTATAAAATTGAATTTTTATTTCTTCTTCTAGATGATAAAAACGTTCCTTTCCTTACTTTAAAAAACAAAGCCCTCTTTGCATTAAAAATCAAAGCTTTACCTTTATAAAAATATAATCTTTATATGTTAAAAATCATATTTTTCTTTCATCAAAGATCTCATCTTTACTAATTAAAAACCCTATTCTTTTTCTTCAAACAAAATCTAATTAAAATTGAAAAATAAAATTAAATATGTAAAAGAAAACTTACATCAATTTAATCTAGGGTTTCAGCGTTGAAACCGGGGACTGTTGAAGTTAGGTGGCGGGTCGGAGCATCATCGGAGGCGCGCTGGAGGGAGGAGGGGCTTCAGGTCGAGCCAGAGGTGGTGGGGGCTCGGAGGTGGCTCGCTTGGTCATCGGTGGCGGGTTATGGCTGGCGTGGCTAGGGTTTGGGAAGGGGGCTCGATTGGGATTGCTGGGTAGTTCGACTCGGAGGAGGGAGGTGGGGGAGCACGGTCGAGGGGGCGAGTTCAGCGGCGGTGCAACGCCGTTGGAAGGCGACGGCGATCGAGCGTCAGGGGGGGCGATTCTCAAATCGACGCGGGTTTTTTTCTTTTTTTTCTCTCTTTCTGGTCCACGTGAGGAGGGGGAGAGGAAATAGAGTGGAGGGGGCTATATACTATAATATATATAATATTTTTTTTAATTCCTGAAATCTACTTTTTATTTTCAACTCGAAATCGAACCCACCGACTGTCGTCCCTAGCTAATTACCCCCATTCCGAACACAATGGGATATGTATTGTAAGTTGATTTGATCGTTTCGATCAGTTTTCGTCAAAATCAAAATATGAATCTATATATTGAATTTGAACGCGTATTTTAATTTACCGGGGCCACATACGAACACTAAAAATTCCCGAAAAATATTTTCTAACTTCATATTGACGATACGGTCCTAACAAAACTAGTTTCGTCCAATTCTGAGACCGTTTGAAAAATGACCCTTTTCCAGTCGATTAAAATCAGCTAAAACTGGTCAAACGCGTTTTCCTTTGCCACGCTCACATATTAATTCAAAAAATTACGAAATTTGAAACCTAGCAATAACTTGACATTATGGGTCCAACAAATGTGGTTTCGTCGAAATCCGAGGTCGTTTGCAAAATGTCTATTTTTAAGGGCCGGAATTCCATAGCGACTATTCTGAATTTTCATTTGGACATATCTTTTGATTCCCGCTATGAAATTTCGATTTTTTGGATTTGTTGGAAAGATATTCTCAATTAGATTCCATTATTTTTGGTTTCACTAAAATCCGGTTTATTTTGCACCCGGTATGTTCAATTGAAGTTTGAAATCGAATTATCGAACTACTACGCCATTTTCAATTCCTTTTATAATTTAAAATAAATATTTATATTCTATTGACGACGTATATAAATATATATGTTCTAATTCTATTCAAAATAAATTTCTCGTCGATATTATTTAAAATAATTCATTTTAAATATTCAAAATTCATTAAAATTGCCAAAATAAAAATTTTAAACTGTCTCGCATTTTCGGGTTGTTACAATACACATCACTGAAAGGAATATAATATTTATATTTAAATAGAATACGACTGTACAGACATTCATATACTCATACAGTATTTTGTTTAAATTGAATATTATATTTCAAACATTCAAACTATACAACTTTTTATAACTCCTTTATTTATTCAATTCACAGAATATTGTACTTATAAATAAACAGAATAAAATAGACAAATTTGTTTGAACTACAATAAAATAATATTTTATCTCAATCAAACTTGTTATTACAAACATCAGTACAATTCATATATATACACAGCTCCCTACTACAACACTCATACATTCACTCAGTTTACATTTCATATATACAATTTCATTTACACAGATTCATATACATTTACACGGACACACTGAAACTCTTCTTATCATTAGTCTTCTGTCATCACAGTCCTTCGTTAGTCCAGTCTTCATACCTGTCACATGAAACAAACACACAATACACTACAATAGAAATAATACTGAACACATGCAAATATAATTTTTACTTTTAAAATTTATTTGCCTCAGAATTTCGGTGTGTTTCTCATCGTTTTTCTGACAAGATCTGATTAATAATCCATCCGACTGTGTCTAGATAGCTTGTGATATTTACAGTGATACACTGTAAATACCATAAGGCAGACAACATATATATATCTCAATGCAGGACGAGAAGCTATTCCGATGGCTGCATATACACACGTGTATAAATATACACGTGTGCACTGCCACGCCAATCAATGAGCAACCGAGGAGCAGCCGTTTGGACCAACTCAACTCAGTGCATTAATAATCAAGTGGTCGAGCACAAGGCTGACCCAATATACATGCACAAGTATATAATGCAACATGAAGACAACAAAGCTAAAGTGGTCAAAACATATCAAAATGGTCGAGCCATAACCAAGACATAAATGAAACATTTACATGTGATACAACAATGAACATGGGTGTAGCCTATAACTTGGTTACAATCAGCTTTGATCAAGATATGAATCACTCAAAGTCAGTGTGTTGACATGGTAAATCACTTTACATTCAAAACAACCCAATCAATGGTAAGCAAGTGTTTGTAACATGGCACAATAGCATATCAGCATGGAAAAATGCAAGAATAAAGAATAGTAGATCAAGCTCATGATTCATTTCAGATCAGCGTGTATATGGCATGACAAGCAGATGTACACAAATGCAAAACAAGTACTCAGGGGTAGTACATAACAAGTGTTGCATGGGTTCAGCATGAACAATGAAGCAAGCATAATATGGCATGAGTCTACAAGAGTGTGAACACAATAGAAAGGTGCATCTCACAAAGGAGCTACAGCAAGTGAATGAAATAAGAAGTACAAACAACATAGCAACAGGTCATGGTGAATAAAGAAAGCATGGTACATGGTTCAGCGACTAAATTGATTAGGTTCAGCAAGTGGCCGAGGCATGATCAAGCAAGGAAAATGCAGCATTTACATAGCAGCAAGTGTATGAGTAGACAAGCGGAGTACAACTCAAGTGCAGTTTCATATTGGTGCAGCTCAGTGTGATCATGTGTGTCAATGAGATCAAACTAGTACGGAGTATGATAATATACAAGGGTGGTTCAGCATGTATACACAGTGCTCATGGGTGCAGTTATCAAGCATTGATTCAAACACACATATATGGAAAGTGTTACAAAAATCTATCCAACATGCCAAATTATTTTTCCAGTTGTTCAAATATACAAATCCCTGGCAAGTGTTTTGACATGTACAATTTAAAGATTTTCTGGCATTTGTTTAATGAAATCATAGAATCCATCTTTGGCAAGGCTTTAAAACATTCCTGAAATCATGATAGGAGCAAGAAAACTATTTCAAGTTTGTTTCCAGTTTTAGACAGATGTTTTTGGGCAAGGAAATTTTTGAGATTTAAATCCAGAAAATCAGCATACAACAAAATCAAGTATGGGAAATTTTACCACAGAAATCATGGCATGTATTTCAAATTCTGGAAATGTTATTTCTGGAAATCTTTTATTTTCAATCAAGACATTTTTTTTAAAATGCTAATAATTTTTCCAAGAACAGAAAGTCGATTTTTCTTTCTAGAAAGTCAATCAAATTTCGATGAAATCATACAAGGCAACATATCCCAGTTTCATCGAGGCAATCAAGACAGCAAAATTCAAATTCGTTCTTTCAAATCAAAAGGGGAAATCGACCTAAATCAGCATCGAATCAATTACGAAATCAGAGGATTAGGGTTTGGTTAACCCTATATAATTCACACCATCTACATCACTGGCTTTATCGAAAATCATAGCAAACAAATTTGAAAGCATAAACGAAGAAATCTTTTCATACTCACAGATTTTCGATCGAGAATTCTTCCAAATCAATCGAGCAAGAAACTCGAAGCAGTGGAACAATCATAGAAATTGCAACTCCATTTAATCAAGCATTGAATCGATTTGGGGAGGATTTTTTTTCAGAAAACCCTAGCTTTTTCTAATTGCAGCCGCCATAATTTTTCACAAGAGAAAGGAACGAGATCGGGTGCAAGAAAATCGAGGGGGCTGGCCTATTTCTAATTTGGCTAAGCCAAGTTTATTGAAGGGGGAAAATTAAATTAGTTTCTATGGTTTTTCTTTGTTTAATTTTAATGTATTTTTCTAGTTTTTTTTGTTTTCGATCATTCAGTTTCTAGTGTCTGTAAAATACTAGGGGATCCAGTTAGGGTGCTGACTGGCAGTTTACTAGAGTCTGTAAAAACTAGGGTTACTAGTTACGAGGTCGTAATCAGGGGAAATCTGATCGAGGGGAAATCGGTCAGTCTAGGGTTTTGAGCGTAGGGTTAGAATAGGAGCAGGGTTTGCGAGTATACATGGTCTTGTATGCGGGATCTATTCTATCACCTAGTAGAAACCTTAGGAATGCAGCAGTAGGCAGGTTTTTGCCGAAGCTGGGTATCTCTTGTGTCATTTACTTTTTGCATTTCTATTTCTGCTATATTTTGTGATCTATGAATATTTTAATATTTCACGAGAATTTAATAAACACTATTCACCCCCCTTTAAGGTTAATCTAGATCCAATAGATTTCTATTTACAAAATATAGCAAAGGTTTCACCTTTGGACTTTAGAAAGTATAACCAAACTTTACAAGAGAAATCGTCTATAATTGAAACAAAATACCTAGCTCCACCCAAGGATAGGCAAGGGGGAGGTCCCTAAACATCTGTGAGATCATAATCCAAAACAACTTTTGCCTTTTGCTCACCAACACCAAAGGAAATCTTCATCTTCTTACCAAGAACACACTCTTCACAAAAACCGAGCTTTGAATGTCGAACTCCATCAATCAAACCTCACTTTCTTACCTCATCCATGTTGCGCTCGATAATGTGGCTCATCCGCAAGTGTCATAATTTGGAAAAATCTGAATCAAATGAAGTAACTAAAGATGATTCGCCAACTACAATAGAGCCCTTTAGTAAATAGAGATTTCCTGCCCTTACTCCTTTCATAATAATCATGGAACCCTTAGATATTTTCATCTTCTCTTCTACAACTACAATCTTTAGTCCAAATCTACTCAACGCCCCAACAGAAATCAAGCTCCTCCTTAAATCAGATACGCGCATAACATCGGTAATGGTTCGAATAACACCATTAAGCATCGTATTCTTTACAATATTTACACTAACCATACGGCAAGAAGCATCATTTCCCATCAGAACTTCTTCTCCATCAATCTCACGGTAGGTGGAAAATGAGTTCCTACTAGGTGCCATATGATAGGATGTTCTAGAATCAATCAACCATAAGGTGCTCTTCCCAGAAGAGCCAGAAGATGTAAACACGTCATTGTCACTCTCTGTATTTGATTTCTCTGCTGTAGAGGCTGAAGCTTGCTTTGGGTCTTTTCTTCTTCCTTCAAGCTTGGGACATTGTGCAATAAAGTGCCCTAGCTTCTTACAATAATGGCAAGTCAATTTATTAGCCCCCCTAGACAGAGACCTCGAAGAATTTGTCCTTCATTTTTCTTCGACTTGCTTTGACTTCTACCTCTCTAAATAGATAAGCCTTCGGTACCACTATCAATGCTAGTGCTCGACAATCTACTCTTAACACTTCATTATGAAGACCAACCTTTACATCAGAAAGACTAGTTTTACCACAACCATAAATCATGGAATTAACAAAAGCAGTATACTCCTTAGGCAAGGAACATAAGATGATCACAGGTTGAGCCTCATCGGTAATATCAACATTTGTTGCCTTTAGGTTCATAATTAAAGTGGTCAAAGCATCTACATGCTCCATACGATCAGCTCTAGGCTTCATCTTGAATGAATAAAGTTGTTGTTGTAGAATAATCAGATTAGTGAGAGACTTGTCTTGATTTGCATCTGATAATGCATCTTAAAGTTCCTTCGGTCTTCTTCTGAGAAAATTCTCTAAGAACTTCATTTGAAAGACTCAACTGAATTGTTGTGAGAGCTTCATCTTCCATCTCTTCCAAATCAGCTGCATCCATATCTTTCAATTTCTCAAGCGCAGAAACAACTTTATACATCTTCTCCTTCTTCAATACAACCTCCATCTTCATCTTCCAAGTACCAAAATCTCCCTTTACATCAAATCGGTTTACTCCATAACTATGCAGTTAAAGCCCCGCTAAAGCCCCGCAATTCCCCGCTATAGCCCATGACGCTCTTCAACCGCTACGCTATTTCAATTTAGCGCTGATGAACAGTAGTTCCGCTTTTAGCTCCATTATTTTCCGCTGTACCCGATAAATCAATGCTTTTAAGCGTCCGCTTTAGCAGTATTGATATATAAAGCTTGATTTGACTAGTACTCTTCTAAAAAAAATTAGTAAATTTAGCGTAAAGGGCTAACTTTAAGGCATAAGTGTCTAATATATGGTAACAATCAATTATACTCGTCAAATTTAGCATGCATAACTATGATATTCCTTGATTTTTTCATATAGAAGTAGTTACTATTAATTTCTTGTACACATATAATGTAAGAAAGATGATTAATTAATATTCAAATATTTGGTTTTACATCTAATAAACTTTTTTGCGCCTCCGCTATTTCCCCGCTTTATCCCCACTACACATTTTTGCACCTCGGCGGCTGTAGAACCACTAAGCGCTTTAACTGCACAACTCCATAATTGACAACAAAACTACCAACAGACTTACTAGAGGTAGCCATTGATATCTAAATAGGAACAATAACACTAGCTCTGATACTAAACTGTAGTGAATTTTTTCTTAGTTTCAAGCGGAAGCATATTGATCAGGATCTAGTATTATCTATTTAGATACCAATGAATCTCAACACAAAAAAACAAGAATCAATTATGCAGCCTCACAGAAACAGTAGCAGAAATAAGAGACATAGAAGATTTAACGTGGTTCAGATATGAATATCCTACGTCCACGGAGACCCAACAACTTCTTTTATTCTTTCTTCATAAGAGGGAGTACAGTAAGAGAAGAATATAGAAAACTAAATATATATTTCTCACCCTATAATTTATATAGAAATAGGGATCTTATTGAGGATAAGAAGAAGAGAGCACTATAGGCTTGTTCACTAAAGATGAGCAAATGCCCCCTTTTTATAAGAGTAAGGATGAAGGCTTTCCTGAAGATAGGCATAAAAAGTTTCCGGATTTCCTTGATTTGGTGTTAATGCAAATCTTGCATATTTGGGGTAGTTTCTCCGTATACATATATTTGATTGATTGCTCCAATCAACTATTATAACTTCTCATTCCATCCAAATTTGTTGCCACATATACCAAGATTTGAATGATTAATCAAATCAAATATCTCTCTCATATCTTTCCAATTTATTGTCCATAATTAATTGATTATAAGAACCAATTAAATCTTCTTCATAATTGGCATAGATTTAAATCATCTAATTTTAACATATTTACCATAAAGCAGATTAACTTTTCTCTTCTACACAATCACAACACGCCTAGAATTTTATATTAGCATAAGTGAACTAAAAAAACATTGAGTAAAGGTCAGTTTATGTAAGTGTGTATTACATGCATACCAAACTATACTAGAATAATATTCTGAAGCAAAGAGTTCCACTATTTTTATAGGCTATTTTTATAACCAAAAAGAATTTCCAGTTTACAAAACCATTTACTAGTGTCTATTTACATATCGTGTAAAACTGTTAAAAATATTCTATTCACTAGCATGACAAGTTTCCAAGATTATAAACTACTTACTCTTACACTGGCCGATGATCTGTTCTGAACAAAATATGAAATACATATGCAATTAATAAAAAAAGCATTTTGAAAATAATTTGCTTATAGGGATCTAGTTTGAATCGCATAATATAATGATGCATAAGTGAGGATACAATGGATATTCTCATGTTTTTTATTTCAATTCTTAACCATATAAATTACAACACCGAATAATTCATGTCTAGAAGTAAAAAGGAAGTAGATGATTAGGCGCAATGAAAACAGGAACCAACAAAATGATATTAAGTCTTAGAAACAAAACGCATGATTAAAATAGGGAAAAAACACATCCCTATATATTCACATAAAAAAATAGATGGAGCAAAAAGAAATAAGCACTCATTAGGATTTAGGAAGGAAGTCATGCATGGTAGAAGATGTCAGCATTGACTTAAGCTAGTAGGCCCCAAATAACCCCCACGCAAAGCACTGCTGATCTAGGCCGTGCATCATTCTATTTCTTTTCTTTTTTGAGTTCGAAAGATATCCGAGTTGCTCCAAACACGATCGTGGGTGGCCTTGATTGATATTGAGTCCAAAAATTACCCCTATTGGAATAAATGATAGAAATTCCATATTCACTTATAACATATTACGGCTAGGAAATATATAAGATATAGATAAATCATCTAACAAGAGAAACTTCATCCAAAATTAGCTAAACAACTGGCAACAAAAAAAGGAAGGAATATTTCATTGTTTAGTGCTTGATTTGGAAAAGAGTATTCCTAAATAAGGGGAAAAACAGAGCATGGAAAAAATTCACTGCCTTTTGTGAGAATTGGACTAAGTAGAAAATTTTGACACTACCTAGACCTTATCTACGTGGCGAAAAATTTATTTCCAAAAATAGGATAACCTGCAAATAAATTAACTGGCTTTCAGATGGTGATTCTTCCACTAAATTTTTTTATGCCAAAATGTCACTAAGGAAACACATAAAAAATTGGCGCAATTTGCTTATATCTAATAGGGATCTCATTTTATAGGCTGACTACATTGAGAGGGAAGCCATTATATATTTTTCTAATATATTTAATTTTGTAATGCCTATGAATAATAATTTCCTAGGGATTAATTGTTGGTTTCTTGTTAACGACAAGGGTATGGGACATTTGACTTCCAATGTCACTTTTGACGAAATTCACAAAGCTAATTTTTATATTTCGGGTGATAAAAGCCCAGGACCTGATGGTTTTACTGCTAAATTTTACAAAGTTCACTGGGATTTGCTGAAAGGAGGTATACTAGAGTTGGTTCAAGAAGTTATTAATATGGGGAAGTAAGTGAAGGGTATAAATTGCACATTTATTATTCTCATCCCGAAAGATTGTAACACCCCACGTCCATTAATGTCACTCACAAAGGGAATGCATTAACTTCCATGGAGGTTATAAGTGAATATAGAACAGAAAAATTACAACAAGACAGATAATAAATAGTACTTGGAAATCTAAAACTTCATTTTATTGCAGCGGAAATTAAACATGTTTGTTACATCATAAAACCATAGATCATAACCAAGTACAATATCCATCTTCATAAAAACAAAATACATAATCCCATTACATAAATAGCCATTAAAAAGATAACAAGCTGGACTTTACTTCAACGGTCCAAGCTTTCCAAAGAGAGCTGAAGCAATTCAATCAAACTCCACTAGAGCTGGGCCCAACCTGAGGACCTGGAGGGGGAAAAAGGATAGAAATAGAGGGGGTCAGACATAAAATCTGGCGAGTATGATAATTCTAACAATACTATTATCAAAATAACTAGACTAAGGCATAAGCTGGAAGACAAGTAAATGTCTATGAACTCTTAGGAAGATAAAGATAGCGTTTAAGATAACGTTAAAGATAATGGTAAAGGCACACCTAATTACTAACGAATGATTACTACACTGCACTGCACATTACTACACTGCACCATACCAGTCACCCTATTGTTTGATCCCACTTGCTTCACACAGAAACTTTATAAAAAAGCCTTACGTACCCCTAGCTGACTACATAGGTGTCGTCTGCCCCTATCTCCACTAGGTGTACCCCACTACCTACTTTCGATCGGCTCCCTACTCGTAGATACCCGTGCTGGCCCCACAGTGGGGTGTATCACTCCCCTAAAGTGGCAACCCGATACAACTTGAGAATGCACGGCTTATACCTACACGATGCAACAATGTCTTATCTACCAGCCCGGGTCCACACACGCATATGAAATCCGTTGGACTTGCGTTGCCACCGCTCCCCGTTTTGGCCTCTTACAGTCAAACCCAGCATGCGTGTCCCGTCCTCGACTTGGGTCGAGCCAACAAAGATACGTTTGGGATACTGGTCGAAATGGGCCCCCACAAGCTACCCACCTAAGCTTGTCACTAATATATCCCACTTAACCCTCTTAGTCATGTTCATTTACATGTGTGTTTGGTTAAGTCTTACTAATCGTATTTCACATGCCACTAAGGGCCCCCCTAGATTCCTCGTGCCCCCCAAGCCACCTACTTAACCCCCATGTCCCACCTTACATGTTTATCTGGTTAAGTATTTCTTAATTCATTCAGGCCATAACCTCATAAAGACCTCTCACATTAGACTGACATTTATGGCAGCTGAATTTGTCGGGCGGGTCCGGGCTGTCTCACACCATAAAAGAGTCTAACCTCGTGTCTTTACAACCGTTATGCTTTAGTTTAGGCCTAGGACCTCTCACATTAGGCTGACATTTGTGACCACTGGATTTGCCGGGCGGGTCCGGGTAGGTTTACGTCACAAACGAGTCCAACCTCGTGTCCTAAGCATTGATTAACACTTAAAATCTTTTACCCCAGTTTTAATAATTCCCTATTCAAATTATTAATTAAGTCAACTTTTAATGATGTCCATAATTGACTCAATTATGGCCATCCACTTATGGCATGCAAAATCATATCAATTGCACCCCAACTTTTTAATATTAAATCCTTAATATTACCCCTACCCCACGTTTATACGTTCGCTTATTCAACGCATAATATAGGCTAGACTTGTATAGTCTAACACCTAGCACAAAGATAAATTATCACAACATATAGACAATTAAAATAAATCTAATCATAATAGGGGTGAAACTTGCATAAACTACACATGTTAAGGATCAAAAGGTGTCAACTTGTTAAATGTCTCAATTTACATGATATGATCATAGCCCAAATCTATACATAAACTTGCATATGGGGGTTTTAGGCAACATAATGATGGTGTGAACTAGCATAGGATATCACATATGTCATAGCATAATTCTAGATGTCATAATAGATGTCTTGGTATATGTTCATAACTTTTCTAATCAATCTAATTTGCATATGTGACTTGTCATATAGATCAACATAACCCAAACATGATGATTTAATTAATATGAACTAACTAGCATAGATGGTAACATCATGGCCTTTTTAACATGTATGATTCATCACAACTTAGCATAGAAACTTTCAACATACATAACATCATCATAGCATGATTTACAACATATAAGATATCATCATCACATAACATTGGATTTACAATATACATGATAGCAAAAGGGGTTTACAACAACATATATGATAATTCACATCATCTACTCATAATCCATTCATAACTCAACCTAATTAAAATGATAATAATCTTGTTAAGATCATCATACTCACAATTTAGAGAAGAAAAGAGAGAGTTTTGCTTTGCCTTAGGGTTGAGAAAATTAGAATTGAATTTGCTTTTCTTCTTTCTTAGTTGGTGGCGGCTCCATTGATTTCCATGGTGATGGTAACTATTCTATTTTAATTAGGTTTAGGGTTAGCATTAGGATGTATTTATAGGTGTAGGAAGTTATTTAGGACCATTAGATTAACCCTGAACCATGAGAACCAATCAAATGCAAAATCTGCATTTGAGTGAATCGTCCCACGGGTTGACAGCCAAACACCGTGGATTAACCCCTAGTCGACCCAGCAAGGCTCGGGTCGACCTCAAAAATGGGCCGGTTCGGTTATTCCCCCTCCCAATTCGCTGTTTTAAACTTTTTCGCATATTTATTTATTTAATTTTTAATTTATATATATATATATATCAATATATATATATATATATATCAATATATATATTTCTCTGCGCAACCCATTTCACTTAATTCTTTTCTAAAAATTAAGTATACTTTAATTTGTGAATTTTAATGTTATAAATTACGGGGTGTTACAAAGATGATCATCCTAAAGGTATTTCTGACTACATGTAGATTGCTTGTTGTAATGTAATTTATAAAATCATCTTTAAAGTCATATGCAACAAAATTAAACCTTACCTTAAACATTTGATCTCCGATAAACAATCTGCTTTCATTCTAGGTGGATACATTGCTGAAAACATAATGTTAGCTCATGACCAAATCAGATGTTTCAATACAAAAATCATATGACATGGTTTATAGAAATTTTGTATGTCACATGCTTTGGATGATGGGTTTCTAAGACATATTATTAAAATAATCAAAACTTGTATCATGACGCCTACTTATTCTATCCTGGATCAAGGTTCTCGAAAAGGTTTTGTTCATAGTACCAGGGGCCTAAGGCAAGGGCACCCCCTATCGCCATATCTTTTCTGTGTTGCTACGAAGTTTCTTTCAATTTTGATGTATAGAGTTGAGAAATTTAAGCAAAGTCAACCTATTTATAAAGATGATCCTAAAATTACGCATTTGATTTATGCTGATGACTTGATGTTCTTTTGTAAAGCAAAGATCAAGCGTATAGAGGTTAGTAAAAGAATTTTGGATCATATGAGAGATTATGTAGGGCTCAAAATCAACTGTTTGAAATCTAAAGTGTTCTTTAGTAAAAAGGTGAACAACAAAAATCAGGTTTTTCAAATATTAGACATGAAAGAAGGGTTTCTACCTGTCAAGCATCTGGTCGTCCCACTGTCTTATAACTACATTCACTTATCTGATTGTGGTGAGCTATTAGATAAGATTAGAAAGAGAATGGACAACCGGGACTGCAGGCTCCTCTGCATGGCTGGTAAGATTGAACTGATTCGGTCAGTCATTACACCAATTCTACTTTTTTGCATGTTAACTTATCAAATTCTATAGACTACGATTAACAAGATAAATAAAATATGTGCAAACTTTATCTAGGATGGAAAAAACATAAAATTGAATGAGACACATTTTGTACACCTAAAGCTAAAGGAGAGGTAGGTCTAAGAAATTTTAAAGGTATTAAAACTACAGCTGCTCTTGAACTACTCTGGCACTTTGTTAACGGAAATAGCTTGTGGAAAAGATGGATGGTCAACAGATATTTTACTGGAAATTTTTTTTGGGTAATGGAGATAGATAATAATAGTTTGTGTACTTGGAAAACTATCCTTAGGCATAGACAAAATGTAATGGCCCGAAAATCCATACTGATTTGAGCTGACTAATATCCTACACATTCAACTCAAAGTGCACGAAAGTTCAGATCATTAATAGAAATAAATTAGAGGATGAGATAGAAAAGATAGAACTAATAGAACAAAAGAAGAAGAAGAACACAACTGAACATAATCAGAGTAAACACGAATTTCACAACAGAACGAATAAAATATATTATATACCACTTTGAAATACAAATCTAAATTTGTATATACATACCATATTAGAATATAACTCATATACATCACAGCGGAAATAATCTATAATAACTAGCGGTGAAGCTTCCTGCTTTGAGCTCCTCCAAGTGAATCTGCAAAGCCTAAACACTTGACTACTCGGACAAATTTGGGCACCCAAGAGTTTAGGGAAAACACAAACAAAATAAACTCTGGGTCAGTCATAGGAATGGTGTGAGTAAATTCCAATCATATCGTTTAACTTTGAAAATCCTTTTGAAATAAAAAGATAATAGTAAGACCAGCCCACACATAAACTTGGACGGTTTTTACATGACTATAACCAAACAAATTTTTGATATCAAAATCCAGTGATATTATAACAATTTCTAATCAAATAAATAATCTAATAGCAGAACGCTTGCATCTCACGCTCCACATACATAGTATAAAATCAAAAACCGCAGCGCACTTATTGGAGATTGGATTCCAACTATGACAAGGTATGGGACCACCTCTCGATCAGTGTACTCTAGGGGGGATACACTGGGGTTCAACAAGAACATCTTGCAACCCAGCCCACACATGACCAACAACTCATTTCTCTTGAGTGTATCGAATATATTGCCACCTACGGTTGGGCCCATATAACCGTTATCCGAAGATACAGAAACAAAAGGAGAACAAATACGAATTTTCTCTAGATGTTGACAATACACCCTAATGGGAATGACCCACATAGCCTTGCTGCCTGCCCGATTTTTGTCATTTCCTGGTTGTGAGGCTTGAGGCTATGTCTATCTTTTCAGAACATCTGTCCACCATTCACTATGAATGCCACATCATCAAACCCGTCAATTCACTAATCGATTTCCAAAAATATCACGGGTATAAAAAGCTAAGAGGAACGAATTCCTCCACCACCAGATGTAATACCTTTAAGAGATCAATCGTACGTGATTTGTTTAGTATACTCTGTCACACACTCGTCCATACAAGTTGTCCTAGGATTGGACAAACAGAAAACACCATTCTGGAACAGAACGACCCTTGCATTTCACTTCGTCTTCAATTGTCTTCAGCTTAATCAAATTCGCAGTGCTTATGCCTATACGGAGTGGTTTTCAGATAATATATCCAACCGGTTTCTCTGTATTGACAATGATGGTCAAAACACTTCGATAGTCAGTTATTTAACTATCGAAGTAAAACAAACATCCATTTAAATTTATACTAAGCATCAACCAAATCACTGGCCTTTTTATTTAACATTACTTTCCCAATTTTCCATATCTTCCCATATATTTCCCAAAACCCATTAACCTTTCACATTTCTTGGAAAACATTCCCAGTTATTATAGACTCTTATTCTCCCATGTTCTAGAAAATATACGTTATTAACGTTCGAAATATTTCCATTCTTTTCACATTCTTTATTTTCTACACTTGGATAATATAGCCTATCTATATTGGAGAAATATTTCCCATTTCATTATAAACATTTTAATCTGCCAAACGTTCACTTTTAAAACATTATTCACTTTAAATGTGAATATCATCCCTATTATAGAAATCTTAACCCCTTTATCAAATAACTCTTTATTCAAGTAATAAATATCCTTACCTTATTTATCGAAAACACTTTCATAATCTTATATTCCCATTCCACTTTTAAAACTCTGTTTCTAAGTCGACTTCTTACTAAATCAATATCAAGTTTATAATTAAATATTGATTACATATCCTTATTCTAATCTATTGGTTCAAAACTAAATATTAACTTATCCTATCAGATTATAATTCCTAAAAATAATTTACTTTAATGCATTCGACATCGTCGGATCATAGTTCCAAATCCTAATAGTGTTATACATAAAAATCACGCTTAAGCTTGGTCAACAACATTAATTTATCGTCGTGGTTCAAAACTCGCAATGCGCTGCGATATCTCCTTTATAACTAATCTCGACATAACAGTCACGCTTAAGTCTAGTCAACAACGCTATTTTATCATTATAGTTCAAAGACTTACTATACACTGCAATATCCCTTTTTATAATTGATCGACGCTAGAAAAGAGTGATATTTAAATTAAATTACTGCAAGCATACAGGTGTGTAGCATACAGGTCGAACACAGGGACGTAGATTAAAATCAAATTATTTATTTAATCTCTTGGGCGAGTTAGACGATTTACGAGGTTGGTTTTTGAAAACAATAAAAATTGAAACTGCGATCCGATTCAGAACAAATCTAATTGAACCGACGATCAAATCACCACTATCAATTGGAAATTAAAATGAAAAACAGAAATAAAATGCAAAAAGTAAAATTGCAAGAAAAGAAGAACAACAAAAAGTAAATTAGGATTGTCGTTGAAACTAATCAAATGATTAATCACTAACAAAAAATGTAAAATACAATTGGTGCTCTTCCAAAACTAATTGTGAAGACAACACCGATTCCTAAGAAAGAAAAATGCAGAAATAGTAAAAAGAAGAAGAACTTTTATTAATGGAGAAGAGAATACAGAAAAATGAGATAGGATAGGATAGTGGCTACAATGACATTACAAGGGTATTTATAGGGGATAACCAAACCCTAACCCTAATTACAAATGGGCCTAGCTATTTCAAGTGATTTTTAGGCCTTTTGTCATGTGGAACCAGTTCTAGGCCTTTTCTCCTTTTCTCTTGCAAGCCTCCTTTAATTTGAGATGTGCATGGCCTCTAAATCAGTCATTTTATTGTCCAACAGCATCCAGATGTGAGATCTTCATCTACAATTCTTCAAAATGCAAATACAAAACAATTTGATCTCTATTTCTCTACTTTTCTGTTTGCATGCGGGCTGGGTTGGAATATCTGTAAAAGTGACAAAACAATACCCAAGTAATATTTATTTATATACAAAAGATAAGATATAAGAGCATAAAAATAACACATTTCTATGTCAATCAAATACCCCCACACTTATCTTTTACTCGTCCTCGAGTAAAACAAAAATGAAAAACTAGACTAGATAGGTCACACTTTCATAGGAAACACGGTTGCATTGAGCGTATGCAACAAGCCGTTAAACCTCTAGGTGTCCCTAGTAGGATGAGTGGTGTCTCGTGAGGGTTTTCAGCGGATACTACCCACAAAATCCAAATGCAGTATGCTATGATTCTAATGAAACTACATGAATGCAGTGGACATATGCAAAAACAAAAATGAAAACAAGACTTGTTTCTGAAGTGGTACAACAAATTAAATTAACAATTTCTAATCAGTTGATTTTATTTTAGATACCTCAACTTGTCACAAATTTTCAATATGAATCAGGTTTTCAAATGTTAAATTCTACTTTGGCCAGTTGGTTCGGTCGTTAAGATAGTGCAGCCATGAAATAGATTCTTAGTTTGCTTGGCACAGTTTGTAAAGTGGTATTCTAATTTCCTTGTGTATGGCTATTCAAATCAATAAGGTCAAGATGTGTTTGGGCATCATCGCTTATTCTTTATTATATAAAATTTTAAAATTTATGATTAAGTACATACACCTAACTTAGAAGACCAAGGTTTACCACCCATGCACGGCCTCGCGGACTAACGGAGAGTGGGTAAAGAGCTTGGCGGATTGTGCAGGCCGACTTTGACTTTGTCAACAACGTGTCGGTAATCCTTTGGTGTCCAATCTCATGAAATGAGACCAAGATATTCCAACGCTGACTTTGTCAACAACATGTCGGATAGAGCTTGGCGGGTTTGCACACCAACGCTTGATATACAAGCAATGTTGGATACCCTTGGATTACTATTATTATTATTATTGAAAATATAAGCACAAAAGAGAGTTACGCGAATTCAGCTTAACACAATTTAGTTTTAAAGATTCAAAAAGCCCATATAAGTATTTTAAGTCCTCCACTTGTTTAAACAAAGTCTACAATATAGAATAGATTTCATGGCCATCACCTAAGAATCTCTCTATGTACCGGTTACACTATTATCCCTCAAAATTAAACTTTTCATTATATTTCATATTCGAACTTAGTTGAGAGAAAAAAAAATACTATTAACTGACTAAAAATCCTTAACTTATTTTGTTGTATCAATCTAAAATGAGTCATGTTTCAAAAAAAAAAATGGCATGTTACTATAATCTAAAAATGCATGATGGTCCTACTTAAATGGATGAAAATGAAAAGAAAGAAAAATAAAGAAAAATAAAAATGAATGCAATGCAGACTCCCCCCACACTAGAACTAAATAGTGTCCACACTGTGAACGTTTCCTAAATTTGAAAGATCGTACCCAAAGGTGAATGACTTGTAAAATTATTTGTAAAAGGAAATGAAGTTTAGCCACTATATGCGAATGCCAATCATAAACAAAATGAAATCTATAACGATGATGATTGTTATGTAAAAAATGAGATTTTCTTTTCCCTCCACACATGGCTCTATCGAAAATGATGGATGATGATTTCGTATCTGATTTTTGAGGTACCATAGGCATATCAATGAAATCAGAAATCAGAATCCTTCCAATGAAAATTTTATCGTGCCAATTATTTAAATCATTCAAGAGAAGATTATAATAATCCCATAAACTCGAGTTTTTAGCAACAATTTCATTCGTTGGTATGGAACTAAAATTATCTTCAAGACATACTCCCAATTCGTCTTGTAAAAAATTAATCTCGTCCTCAAATAGCTCTTCGAAAGACATAACAGATACATCCGTTGAGGAAAGTGAAGTTTTCAAAGGAGATAAATCAGATGTGTCATCTACAACTTTTTCTATCATGTCGACTTCTCCTATTTCAGAATATTTGGGTTGATGGAAAATATCCAATTCAATGGTTAAGTGCCCAAATGATAGTCGAAGTTGGCCGCTCCTACAATTGATGATAGCATTTGAGGTGGCTAAGAAGGGACGACCCAAAATCAATGGAATTTGACTACCATGTATTAAAACAGGCTCAGTTTCTAGAACTATGAAATTGACAGGGAAGTAAAACTGTTCGATTTGTATCAAGACGTCTGCGATCATGCCCAATGTCTTTTTGACAGATCGGTCAGCTTGCTGAAGAGTGATGTTTGATGGTTTAATCTCCCCTAGTCCTAGTTGACAATAAACAGTGTAGGGAAGAAGATTGACACTTGCACCAAGATCAAGTAAGGCATGACTGATGTGAGTATTTCCTATTTTACAACCGATTGTAGGGCAACCGGGGTCCTTGTACTTGATTGGTGATGCATTTGAGAAAATAGAGCTAGTGTTCGCAGTTAAGAAGGCAGTTTTAGGAACATTAGTGGCTCGTTTTCGGGTGCATAGCTCCTTGAGACACTTAGCATATTGAGGAATTTGTTCGATGGTATCTAAGAGCGGAATATTGACACGAACTTGTTTGAAAATTTCACGAATTTTTTCGAAATTGGTATCCTTCTTATTTTTAAGTCTATAAGGATAAGGAGCTACCAGTTTGTAGACTCTTTCAGAATTTTGATCGTTCGAAGAAGAAGGTTTCGATGTGGAAAGTGAAGGAGGTACAGGAATAGAAGGTGAGATGCTGGGATTGCCAACATTAGAGGAGGAGATATTGTCGGGGTTGCCGACATTAGAAAAAGAGATGTTGGGATTGCCAACATTCGAAGAAGATGGGGTTTCAGAAGGTTCCAAGGAGTTGGAATTGGTTGTCATCGGGTGAAACTCAAGATGTTGATTTGGAGTTGAGATCGAAGGATTACCAGGATTGCTAACATTATTGTCAACTGTCTTTCCAGACCTAAGGGTGATGACAGAGTTAACTGAATTATGGTTTTCGTCCTCACAAGAATTCACAGTACGAGAATTATATTTTGGATTCACCTCGGGTTGACTAGGCAAATTTTCATTCTCATTATTTTTCATTAGTTCCTTTATCATATTCATCATTTGTTCCATTCGTTTCTCTAAACGCACAATTTCTGGCGACGATTGAGAAGATGAAGTAGATTGAAAGTTAGAATGTCTATATGGTTCACTCGAAGGCTCGGACTGAGGTGAAACTTGAGAAGTTTGAGGACTAAAAGAAAATGGAGCTTGGTAATTCGAATTCGGTATCATGTGAGATGGATTTGCGACATTATTTGGATTAGACCATGAGAAATTTGAATGATTTCTCCAACTAGGGTAAGATGTGGATGAGTAAAGACCATTTTGAGCTATGACATTGACTTGGTCTTGAAGGTAATATTGGGGTAGTCCATTGAATTGAGGAGTTTGAGTCTCTAAGGGAAAATGAATTGTATCCACAATATGCACTCCTCTAGTGGAAGCACGGATGGGAACACGAATGGACACCCATTGCATGTCCTTTTAAGAATAATCCTCTAAGAATTTCCAAGCTTCATTGGCCGTTTTAGACATAAAATCTCCCCCACACATTGATTCTAGTTGAGTTCTAGTCTAATAGTTTAGACCCTCATATACAATTTGACATAAGTAATCTTTTATGATTCCATGATGAGGATAGCTATACAGTAATTGGTTGAACCTATCAAAGTATTTTGAAAAAGTTTCCCCCTCATTTTGAGAAAATTGATTTATTTCAGTTCGAATTTTCAACGTTTTGTGAAAAGGAAAAAACTTTTTCAGGAATACGCTGATGAATTCATCCCAACTTCTTATTGACTGTTTGGGAAGAGAATTTAGCCATCTTTTAGCGCTTTCAAGTAGAGCAAATGGAATCAGCCTTAGCTTGATTGATTCATTAGATAATTGTTGCATTTGAGTTGTGGATGAATACAATTCAAATTCACTTAAAAATTCATAAGCATTTTCAGAACTAATAAATTTTGGTACCCCATGAATAAAAGAATGTTTAAGCTCAAAATTTCCTTCAACTGGTGGAAGTATTATGATAGAAGGTTGAACGGTTCTAGTTGGATAACATCATTCCCGAAGAGATAAGGGTCTATTCATTTCCAAATTAAGATTTTGAAAGTTTTGATTAAATTGGTTGAGATCCATCTTGTTTGGAAGGTTTTGGTTTATACGAGATTCCCTAGGAGAATTTTGGTGACTGACACTTCTTTCTCTCATCGTTGTTAAACGCAAACAAAGAAAATTCCAGGCTTAAGGTTGACGCAAAAAAAAAAACTCCTATTCAAAATAAATAACGTACTCAAATATATCTTATTAGTTGATAATCTCGATTTGAAGGGGGGAAGAGGGTCTTATGGACGTTCACGTATAGTATAAATACTAAGGGATACAACCAATGTTTTACGGGTAGTATGCAACCTCTTTTGCTAGAAGTTCAATAAATTGAACCAATATATATCCGCGATCAAACCATTGAGAAAGTCAATTTCATAAAATATACTCTTGCAGTTAAATAATTTGAAATAACTAATCAGATTTTATTGTTGAAAAAACGATGAAAGTGATGATTTTAATTATCAAAATTCGTTCCTCACAGACAGATTCAGAAATATCAGACACAGAACAGTCACAAAATAATAACAGAGAATTAAAATATTGTACAAGCAAGCTGCTGACCCTGCAGTAGATTTTTACAAGCAATTTCTATATTTTCAAACAGCGCAGAACCTGTAGAGTTTAGAAAATTTTACAGAGCGGGGTATGGCGGTCCGTCCAGAGAATATTAGAGTAGTGCTAGCTATTCAAACTCCACCGTTTGCTTTGTTCGATGTTGATTCCTTTGATTTGCTGGCTTGAATTCCTTTACTTTGGACTTCGATTTTTTTATGAGGTTTTTTTATAGAGGAAGCGAGAAAAAAAGCAAAATGAAAGAAATAAAATGAAAACAAAGCTTAACAACTAAAAATTGGCTTAAAAAAATTAACAAAGACAATTAGATTAAAGAACGAAAATAAGCCTAAGCTTATTAAAAGAAAACAAAGATTGTTTAAAGGCTAAATCCGAACAACTAGGGGCGCACTCAACTAGGTTAAGACAAATATCCTCACAAAAGCGCCGCCGACTTTTTTTTTTCTTTTTTTTCTTTTTTTTTGTTCTCTATAAATCGCCACAAATGGCTCCTAGAAAAACTCAAAACTCAGCATCCTAAAAAAAACAACCATGCCCCCCCTTTTTTTCACAACCAAACAAATCACGCACTCAATAATGGAAACCCGATCAAGGCAAAATCGTTGTTCCTTCCTTTTTTATTTCAGAAAACAATCGGAAATTCCGATTTTTATAAAATACAATTCCTTTAGCGTGCAACTCAAAGTGACTGAAACAAAACTGGACTCAACCAGAAGCATGCAACTCACACAAGTTAACCACGCCCTTTTCTCGAAACAAATCACGCCCTAATCAAAATCATCCCACACCCTTTGTTTTCAACCAATACCCAAAAGCACGCTCCCTTCTAAAACTCAGGAAATTAATCTCGCAAGCACTCAAGTTTTTATCTTGTATTTTTTTCTTTCTCAGCTTGATGTTGGAATTTGAATTTGATAAGGGTTTGCTATGCGATTTAAGTCCTTCGAAGTTGGATCAGTGGTTTTCGCGAATTGGGTTCAATATCTGGAAATAGGATGAATTGGATGAGTAGGGGTTTCGATTGGAGTACGGTTGGTATGAACTGGTGGGTGGATGATGTGGAGTAAAGGATTCGGTTTGGGTGATTCAGATGTGAACGTGGGTGGATGGAAGGGCGGAGTTGTGGTGGAAATTGGTTCGGATGTTGTTTGAGTTGTTCAGGGTGTTGAAGGTCTGTTTGTGGATCGGGTTTCGTGGATGATGAGGGATGCAATTTCCGATGGGTTCGAAATTGGGTTGGCTATGTTTGAGTACTGCTGTATGGGAGTTTCGGATGTGAGTTGGGCGTTGGAATTGAACAGAACTGGGTTGTTGATGACGTGGAGGATTTTTGGAGTTCGAACTGCTGATGGGTATGGTGTAGAGCAGACTCGACGTATGTTTCTGTGGCTGTGGTGTTCGAAGAATGGTTTTGTGATGGGTGCGAAAGGGTGGATCTTGGGTTTCGATTCCGGTTTGGGGTTTTGATGTTTGATGGCAAAAGTAGAAGGTTGAGAGGATGAAGGTGTACTGGTTGTGTGATTGATGTGGATTTGTTTGAAAATTTGTGTAGGACTGTGGTGTGAAGGGAGGTTCTGGGTGGATGGTATGGATTTGTTTGCCTTTGGGAACGTTTGGATGGGGTGATAATGGGTGCAGTTTTGTGGTGTTGGATTTTTGGGCGTGAGGCAGTAGCGTATGTTGGTTGCAGGAGGTGAAAAACGTTGTGGCAATTGGTTTGAGGATTTTAATCTGATTGGGCAGTAGGCGTGCGTTGTGATGTCATGCTGGTTGAAGAATATGCCGTGGTTGGAGATGTTGTGGTAGAGATGGATGGGCACGAACAGGAAACAGTCAATGAAGGGTGTGATATTGTTGCGTGATGGTCTATGAATGGTTGTGTGAACGATGAATAAGGGGATCTACAGTGTTTTGGGAAGGAGGCGTGATGAATTGGTTATGGTGATGGAAGTTGTTCACTGTGGACATGAGGATGGTTTGTGATAGATAGGCGTTTGTGGATGACGGTTTCCAAGAGTGGATTGAATGGCCGAGAGGGTACTGGGTATGGATTTGTGATGGCAGTGGGAGAGTAGTGGACTGGAAATATAGCTTGTTTGTGGATGAATGGTATTGTGATGATGGGTCTGCCGACTGTTGATGGAGGAAATGATGAAGGGGATGGAGACGTGGTGAATATGAAAGGGAATGTTTGGACTGAAGCAAGATAATAGGAAAGGAATTGCTGTAAATTTTTTTATTTTTTTATTTTTATTTTTTTTATAGAAGAATCGTCAAAAGAAGAAAGGAATCAAATGTGTAGAAATCAGGAAGGAAAATGGAAGGAAAGAAATGTAAATATTGGAAGAAAATTGATTAAAGAAAAGGAAAAGAAATAAAGAAAAATTTGGTAAGATTTTTTTTTAATTTAAAAAACAAAATCAAAAAAAAAAATAAAAATAAAAAAAATAAAACAAAACTAACACGAATCAAAATTTAAATAAATAATAAAATTTAATCGTTACCTCCCCGGCAACGGCGCCAAAAACTTGATCGACGCTAGAAAAGCGTGATATTTAAATTAAATTACTGCAAGCATACAGGTGTGTAGCATACAGGTCGAACACAGGGAGGTAGATTAAAATCAAATTATTTATTTAATCTCTTTGACGAGTTAGACGATTTTCGAGGTTGGTTTTTGAAAACAATAAAAATTGAAACTGCGATCCGATTCAGAACAAATCTAATTGAACCGACGATCAAATCACCACTATCAATTGGAAATTAAAATGCAAAACAGAAATAAAATGCAGAAAGTAAAATTGCAGGAAAAGAAGAACAACAAAAAGTAAATTAGGATTGTCGCTGAAACTAATCAAACGACTAATCACTAACAAAAAATGTAAAATACAATTGGTGCTCTTCCAAAACTAATTGTGATGACAACACCGATTCCTAAGAAAGAAAAATGCAGAAATAGTAAAAAGAAGAAGAACTTTTATTAATGGAGAAGAGAATACAGAAAAATGAGATAGGATAGGATAGTGGCTACAATGACATTACAAGGGTATTTATAGGGGATAACCAAACCCTAACCCTAATTACAAATGGGCCTAGCTATTTCAAGTGATTTTTAGGCCTTTTGTCATGTGGAACCAGTTCTAGGCCTTTTCTCCTTTTCTCTTGCAAGCCTCCTTTAATTTGAGATGTGCATGGCCTCTAAATCAGTCATTTTCTTGTCCAACAGCATCCAGAAGTGAGATCTTCATCTACAATTCTTCAAAATGCAAATACAGAGCAATTTGATCTCTATTTCTCTACTTTTCTGTTTGCATGCGGGCTGGGTTGGAATATCTGTAAAAGTGACAAAACAATACCCAAGTAATATTTATTTATATACAAAAGATAAGATATAAGAGCATAAAAATAACACATTTCTATGTCAATCAATAACTAATGTCATACGCTGCCATATTCCTCTTTATAATTAATCTCGACGTCTCTATCGGTTACAAAGTAATACTATCCCTCGATAATAGTGAAGTCGTTCAATTAGGGTATTTTATTTACCTCTCAGACGTTGATCAACAATGTTCTTATCTTAGAATAGATATACGTCCATAACTCTAATCCCTTATTACTTATAATATTTATCAGACTGTATTTTCTGGTTTAATTTGAAATATGGATTTATAACACCATATCCTTACTTTGAAATTTGGTTGTTCATAAATATTTATATTAAATAGTAATTCTTTTCTTCATCTTACTTATACAATTCCATTTATAACTTCTTTTATCAAAAATCCTTAGTGCTCTTTGTCTTCTAACATTTTACTTTCCATTCAAATCATTTCATCTAATTCAGGTAAACATCTCACACAAACTCAATATTATCTTAAATGATATCCATTTGAGAACAATTACTGTAATTAAAATAATTACATAGAAATTAACTTCACCATAACTGAAGTAAAACGATTTACTTCATTATCAATTTAACTAGATTGGTTTCTTACATTATTAAAAAATAACTGATTCTACTTGTTCAAAAATCATTTAAACCTTATTAATTAAAAATTTAATTAAAAGAATTTTATTAATTTTGATTAATTTATTTCTAAGCTATTATCATTAGATTAATTGAAGACCAATTAATCTAATAATCAATTTCCAATATATAATTGATTTAATCAACTTCAAACCCTCAGTTAATTTGTTAACTGATTTTAATTACTTCTTACAATTAGATTAATATAACTAATCTAATAATATTTCTTAACTATTGCTTTAAAATAATCATCCAAAATTATTTACTTGCCAGATAATTACAGCTTCATACCTGTTTAACTAAATAATCTTTTATATTTACTTTATAAAAACGAACTATAAAATACCAATTTACAATAGAACTTCTATTATAATTTAAAACTTCGCTTTAATTATAAAAATATAAATTTTATAATTAACTTTGTTGGTTTGCCTGACGGCTAATCAACTTCTTAACAAAAAGATGGGTTTACGGTTGGTGCTACCACTTTCTTAATCAATATCGTTTATTTGACTTAAATCAAAATAACGTTGAATTCCCATTCAACATCAATATCCACTCAGGGTTTATTGTCATTTGGGTTCCAATAGTGCATATAAAACAACAAGTTCAGATAAATATCAAGGAATCCGGTTGGATTCCTCCAACCGGTTTCCTGCATCCACAGATGTTAGTCAACACAATTAACATAAATTCCATAATATGGAATATTATAATCAATATAATTGGAACCCAACTAATTATGTGTATATATGCAATGATATATATATTTTTCAACCAATTTAACTGTAATTTACCTAAACGACCATCACACAGCATTCAACCAATACTATAATATTTTAAAATAGATCAGAGTTAGTGAATTTACTCACCTTGCGCGTTAACCGTTTAATAACAATTTGCATCAGTTGATTTTATTTCGAAATTCCAGTCACTCTGTTCTCAGCGCGAATAATTCCATACTGCAAATCTTGACGACTCCTTCTCTATATTTTCACCATTCATTTCACAGCATCAAAGCGGACGCCACCCAATTCAAAATTCAAATCCTTCGTCGTAGAATTTAAACATCCCGACTACCCAGCAAAACATGACTCCTAACAACCGAACTGGTTTCCACTTCTTTGAACCACCACCGGCTTCCTTTTCATTACCTAATTCCTTGTGCACGTGCTTGCTCCACGTCTCTACTTCATATGGCCCTTCAAATAGTATTCGGCCTGAGGCAAAACAACACAGTAACCCTTTCTTATGTCTGCACTCCCCCTTCGTGAACACACTGTACTTCATTCATGCACTCCAAAGGGTTTACATCTTATACGTTGCCATCCTTTTTCAGACCATATCATTTAACCATGCTTTTAAATCCTTACTCACTGTTACCGTAAATACTTCATTCATCACTCTCTACAGTCCTCTTCAACATGTAATACATGTCACCGGAGCTATACAGGTTACCGAACCCGACATTACCAGTGGCCTCCTCATCTCGATTCCTGCCTTTCCATCCTCTTAACTCAACAATGCACTTGCTAGTTCATTTTTCTCCTCGTCATGAGCTCACTAACCTTCACGCTTGCCGAGCTTAAATCCCAAGCCCACTGTAGCTTCCTTTTCGTATTTCATCACTCTTCATTCAAGAACCTCACTTCACCACACATATACAGTATTCCCTCCACTACCGTTCAACTACTGCTCGTGTACCATTCAAAACAGGGCCATCCCTCCCCTGTAAAAACCACATTGTTACCTTAAAAATGCTCCAGTATTGCACAACACATCCTATTATTCACACATCACCACTTTCTTATGTCCCCCTCTCTCATTATTAGACTTTCCCCTTTAGGCTGTAGCACCTTTAACATTTCCTCCCTGCACCACTTTACATTATCCCCCACGTTTCACCTCACAAGTCCGCACTTTACTTCCTTATCTTCTTGTTAAATTCGAACTGACAAAAGTCGCGTCATCCTCCTCCTTTGCTGACGCCAAACTGCTTATATTCTTCAGTACAAACATTCCCAAGGCCGAGTAACTCCCAGAACTGACCCGCTATACTTCTTCCATCAGCAGGCATTTTTGCTTGCCACCACACTAAACCACATGCGTGCTTCCCTGTTTGTGAAGCACCCCATGCTGAAACTTCCGAGCACCATTCCTCCATTCCACATGTGCCATTTCCATGCAAGTTCCACCATTTTCGAACTCTCGACGCCATCAAACTGATCACCACATCATGCTTTGTGTAATAACCCTGAAATCTGGGCCAGTTTAAAATTTTTATTTTGGCAATTTTATTGAATTTTGATTATTTAAAATGAATTATTTTAAATAATAACGACAAGAAATTTATTTTGAATAGAATTCGAACGTATATATTTATTCAAATCGTCGTTAGAATATAAATAATTATTTATAATTATAAAAGGAATTGAAAATGGCGCGGTAGTTCGATAATTCGATTTCAAACTTCAATTGAATGTACCGGGTGCAAAATAAACCGAATTTTAGTGAAACAAAAAATAATAGGATCTATTTAATGATATCTTCCCAACGAACCCGAAAAATCAAAATTTCATAACGGGAATCAAAAGATATGGCCAAATGAAGATTCTGAATAGTCGCTATAGAATTCAGGCCCTTAAAAATGGAAATTTTGCAAATGACCTCGGATTTCGACGAAACCACTTTTGTTGAATCCGGGATGTAAGGTTATGGCTAGATGCCAATTTTCATAATTTTTCGAATCAAAATGTGAGCGTGGCAAAGGAAAACGTGTTTGACCAGTTTCAGTTGATTTTAATCGACTGAAAAATGGCCATTTTTCAAACTGTCTCAGAATTCGACGAAACTAGTTTTGTTAGAACTGTATCGTCAATACGAAGCTAGAAAATATATTTCGGGAATTTTTCGAGTTAGTATGTGGCCCCGGTAAATTGAAATACGCGTTCAAATTCAATATATAGAGTTATATGTTGATTTTGACGGGAATGGATCGGAACGATCGAATCAGCTTACGATACATATCCCATTGTGTTCGGAATGGGGGTAATTAGCTATGGACGACAGGCGATGGGCCTCGTTTGGAGGTCGAATTAAAAAGGTCAACTTTTTGAATTAAATAATAAAATATAATAAATATCCTTCTCTCCCTTTCTCCTTACCTCCTCTCAGGCTCCCCCCGATTCAATTCATTCAAAGAAAATAAAAAAAGGGGAGGGAGGAATCGCGCGCCGCCAGGCGCGCTGGCCTTCGCGCCGCCGGAGCGGGCGCAGCTCCGATCAGTCCCCCCTCTCTTTGATTTCCCCTTTCTCCTCCTCCTTCTTCTCCACTGCCTTCTCCTTCCTTCCTCCATCGCGACCTAGCTGACGCGCACCCTCATCAGCAACCGCCACCCAACCTCGACGTCCAGCCACTCACTCCGTTCAACTCCGCCCTCTCCCCTCTTTTCCCCTTCTAATTTGAGCCGTGACCTCCCCTAGCCCGCTGCCCGGCTGCCTCGGGCCCACCTCCGACCATTGACGACACCCACGGTGCTCTAGCCACAAACCTCCCCTTCTACGGGGAAAAAAACCTGTAAGTGTTTTAATTTAAATTTTTTTGAATACTTAGTTTAATTTAATCAAAAGTCATTGTTTTAAATCTATAAAACTAACTTGATTTTAGAAGTAGAAAGACTCGGTTTTTATAAGAAGAAAAGCTTGATTTTTAGAATTAGAAAAGCTTGATTTTGATATGTAAAAAGATTTGATTTTTCTTATTTGAACAAATAGAAATAGATTTGATTTTTCATATATGAACACATAGAAAAAGATTTGAATTTCAAAACAAAAAGAAATGATTTTTGATATAGAAATTGCAATATTTTTGTAAACAAAAATATCATTTTTTTGTAAATAAAAATAGGATTTTTATAACATCATAGCGAAAAAAATTCGATTTTTATATATTGAATAGCAAAGTAAAAATTCGATTTTTATATATTGAATAGCAAAGTAAAAATTCGATTTTTATATATTGAATAGCAAAGTAAAAATTCGATTTTTATATATTGAATAGCGAAGTAAAAATGTGATTTTTACATATGTAGAGAATACGGGCAAAGAAAGTGACAAGAGGCAAGAACGACGAAGATTTCTGCATAAGAAGAGTCGTGGCGTTGGATTAGCTATTCTATGAGAACTTCTCACCTTTTGATTTTATTTTTCTAGTTGAAATATATACTAGGATGCAGACGGTGTTTAGTAGCACCTGACACCCGTCGTCCACAGACCATGGACGGCTTGTATGCTTGTTTGTTTGATTTTGATGTGTAGTTGATTGTGTGATGTGATGTGAAATGAAATAAAATATTTATATAGTTAAAAATATTTTATAGTTAAAAATAGAATTTTTAACGTATATATGAAAGGAAATAAAAATAAACAAATCGTACGATTCGTTTATATACACACATTTGACTGATATTGATTGGGACGATAAATTTTACACATCGCCCAACTGCACAAATAAAATCTGTGTTTGATTGTTTGAAACCCCACACGGGTATTGGGATGATATTTGACGTACACTAATCCCGATTGTTTAGTTGTATGTCGATCGATTGATTAACAGACTGTTATAAGCGCTGAATATTTATATTCGATGCTTATACAGTGTAGAATGCACTTTGGATGATGGTTGATTATTCATTGTTGTTATTGTATACATGTGTTGTAGCAAATCCATATAATTAACATTATATGGTAATTGATAGGGCCTCATTCTAGTTTTGAAAAAGAAATATTTGAAATAGAAATATTTGAAAGGAAATATTTGAAATAGAATATTTGAAAATAGAAATATATGAAGCCGTGTTGATTAGATTGACGCCATTTTGACGCGAACGAGATTTATATCGATTTTATTCATCTTTCAATGAATATTGAAAAGAATTGAAATCCGAATTATATTGAAAAGAATTGAAATTTGAATCAGATTGAATTGAATTGAATGTAAAACGAATTCGAATTGAATTGAATGTAAAACGAATTCGAATTGAATTGAATATAAAACGAATTCGAATTGAATTGAATATAAAACGAATTCGAATTGAATTGAATATAAAACAGATTCGAATTGAATTGAATTGAAAAGAAAATGAACTCAAATCGAATTAAAATCGATTTGAATTTGAATTGAAGTTGAAATCGTTTCGAAAACAAATTTAAAACAATTTATAAAATACGTTTTAAAAGGAAATCGACGAAGTATATATTATATATATTATATATATAATATAATGGCCTGAATAGAACGCGCCACGCCGCGGTAGTTCGCGAATTTCGACCATTGACTTCGAACGGATATTACGGGAGATCCGACCGTTGGATTCTCCTAAAACCGGAACCGTTGGGTTCATATCGAAAAGAGCTTTCTAACGAATATTAGAAATTTGAAATCTAATGGTTGAATTTGGAATTATGTCCAAATCAAATTTGGAAAAGGTCGTTGTAAGTGCAGTTCGATGGCCGTTGATGGAAATCGACTGTGCGGGCCTTGATAAAATTATTAAAAATAGTAATAATTTGTGTAAAATCATAAGAAATGATTTGTGAAGATTTGGGATGAAAAACTCCATATTTGAAAAGATAAAAATAAATTTTTATCGAAATGAACTAGTTTTGAACTAGAATTATAATTCTATTTATTTTTAAATAAATAAATTGAATTTGAAAAAGGTTTTAAAAGTAACCAGAATTTCCAATAATTGAACTGGAATGGATTTGAATCGAAATTGTCTTCGGAATATTTCGATGTTGGATTTCGTGATTATACAGATGTTGTTATGGGAATTTGAAAGATATATTTATATCGTTATTTCCAATATGATATTTGTTGGTCGTAGAATTAGATATTGAATATAAGCCGATATATTTTCTATTCAGGGCCTTGTATTTAATATCAAATGTGATTTGGGTTTGTCGTGAATGGTGTCTTCATTAACACTGTTCTTAAGCCTACTTGAGGAAAGATTAAATCTTTTTATTTAGATTTAATGAAGTGTACCAATTAAATAATATTTAATTGGAATTGAATTGATATTGATTTTTGGGTTTATCGTGAATAGTGTTTTAGATAACACTTGTTCTTTAACCCGATAATTAATGGAACGTGGTTTTTGGTTGTCGTGAACGGTATCTTCAATAATACTGTTCTTAGACCTAAAGGAGTTAAGAAAATCAGAAACTAACTGGAGATTAGTTAAGTTGAATGGTTTCTGGGGTATTGATCTGATGTTGGTTTCGGCCTTCGGGGTTAATATTTTGGGAATTGCTCACTTGCTAATTTATGGTTAGGGACTGATTGAAATGTGATGTGATTTTGTGGTTTATCGTGAAACGTGTTTTAAATGACACTGATTCTTTAACCCAGTTAAAGATTAAAACTAAGTGGAGTTTTAATGAATCTTTAATTAGATTGAAATGATCGAGAATGGAGTATCACCAGTTTTGCTCCAGGCGATAGTTAAATCTTTAATTAGATTTAAACGTGAAATGGTAATTAAATTTACCGATAACACCGTGGTGTTAGATATGAAGTAAGACCCGTTTTACTTCATGGGATGAATAGGTTGGGATTGGGAAATTAAAACCAATGATTACTTCGGTAAGGTTCGCTAATCCCGATTAGTTTGAATTGATATTCAAAAGCAGATTAAAGAATAAATTTAAAAGAATTTATCTTTGATAAAATTAATGGGAACCTTTCCCTATGAATGTGAAATTTAGAAACTAACTGTCGGTTAGCTAAGCAAAATGGTTTCCTGGATATTGATCTGATGTTGGTTTCGGCCTTCGGGGTTAATATTTGGCGAATTATTCTCTTGATTAATTTACGGTTAGTGACTGATGAATTGGAATGAGGCGTATGTAGTGTTTGTGTAACACTTATTTAAAATATACGCGAGTTATTCGGGAAGACCGGGTTTATCCCATTCTGAATAACTGATACGACGATAAGTCGAAGATGAAGACGGTGGTCGAAGACCGGAGGTCTTCACGTCCTTTGGGTGATTACTGATGATCTTGATTGGGATGTACACCCAAGAAGATGGAAACAGTTGGTGATCGTCCAGACGTATTTGGAGATCGATGGATATGCGGGGTACTAGGTGCCTCCGGTTTCGTTCAGACCCAGAACGAACTTGTAAATGGACTGTGTGTCTGGCATTGGATTTCAGTCTGTGTGATTGATTTCTATTAAATATATATCTGTTTGGCGGCGGAGAATTTATTCTCTTGCTTAACGCCCTTCTCTGAGACGTACGAGCTCAGGGGTTATATACTGATGGATATCAAACGCATAGAGTGAATTGCCTGTGTGGCATGCCTAAGTGGCAAATGATCAAGGCTTCTGTTGAAAAGCAAAGTCTTGTGGTTGATGGTCGAAGCACGGCCTTTGTGGCGTAGCTTTGTGTAACGTTTACTTCACGAGTTTCACACCCGGTGGTGAACCAAAAACGGGAGAGGACCTCAGGGAGGACATGCGTTTCTTTCTAGTTAGAAGTGGAGTCAGTGGTTTTACACGCCCTGACGAGTTTGACTTATGTGGTTGTTGCTGTTGCGAGGCGCCTCGGTTTGATCGGACGATCCGGGTCCGATGGAGTCATTCGTTGGCTCATTTACGCCCCATAGGGCGGGGAGACGTATTGTTCAGGCATAATAATCCACATCGGTGGACCGGCCCTATCGCTCCAAGGCTTGCCTGCGCGCTTGCCTGAGGCTCGGGCTAGAGAGTCTCGAATCGGTAGAGAACGATCCCTGGCCTCAGTTCATAGATGGAAATCCAATTTCCAAATACGTGATTTTGCGGTTTTAATTGTAGAACTAGTATGGTGATAGGATATATGGTACCCATGTCGCCTATGATTGATACTTATGATTTGAAGTTGTTTTATACACTATGCACTTATAATAGTATCAAATGATTTGTTTTAAACGTATCAAGCATTCTTGGCTATTATAAGGTAAAAACCCTATCCTCCGGCTTGCGTTGCATTGTGTGATGGGACCTGGGTCTTATAATAGCTTCATTTTCTTTGTTTAGCATTGCGCTGTTGTTTTATGCACTGGTATTCTTGGGAGGAAACTTGTTCCGTGTTATACGGCATGGTCCCTTGATTTACCTAACTTTAAAATAAAGATTAATAACTGTTTTATTTCTCACACCAGTCAATATGACTGACCTGGAGTTTATTGTTTTAACCTAAACTCTGGGTGCCCCTATTTTCCACACGGGCAGCTAGTAGTTTTTGTTTTGCAGATTTATATTCACAGGATCCTGGTTTACAGCTGGAATGATATCCGGAAAGCTTTGTATCCGTATATCTCTTCTAGTTGTGTTTGTATTATTTACCGCTGCTATGTATTTAAATGTAATTTAAATCTCTGATATTTCTGTGTAATATTCATTTATACTCTGTATATTCTTGTATTCTGGTGCATTGTTGTAATATACAATGAAATGTTCTTTCGTCTGCGTTCTGTTGTGGCTTGTTCTCGAACTATCCGCGCTTTCCTCACCGGGGAAGTTACGGGTCTTTACACTTTGCGCCTTCTTGAACCACCTGGTACCGCCGAGTCCCTCTCAGATCATCGGTGTCGTAACTCGCAGTCAACTCTAGCCGACCCAGCTTTTGGACATGCAAAATCCCATGCAAGCATGAACTCACCCACCCAGAACCGCCATACCACTTCTCTTCCCACGTTCGCAGGTCACTCCTTCCCTTCACGTGTATGCATGCCCATTTATCCATGCAACTCATGCTTTTAGACCACAGCTCCTCACCATCTCGAACAACAACTTGGGCCCTTTATTTATTTAAGTAGAGACCATTTTCGTTTGAGGTGATTAAACTCTTCGCTTGAATTTCCTGAAGAAGAAAGCAAGTTGCTGTCGCGTGTGTATATTTATAGATTTAAGGACCCTTCATGGTTAAGTAATAGGGTTTGTAGAGATATGGGGGTAGGTTTTCTTTTTAAGTGATGGCTACAGTTTTCTTTACCATGACGTTATAGGATAGTGTAGTCTTGTGGTTTCCAAATCATAGTGAATAGGCGTGCATGTTTTCATATCATAGGGTTATGTTTATAAAACTTAGGACTTAAGTTTTCAAAAAGTATCCTTTCATTTTTGTCAATAGATGTATAACGTGCTCGTTGAACCTACAAACAGGACAGTTATTAAATGATTTGGTTGTACCATTGTCAGAATATCGTCGACCTTTATAATATATTTCATTTTGTGATATATAGGCTATCAATCAATCTTAAGGCTAAGCAAATAAAATATACATGTCATTTGAAACTCAAGGTCTAAGCTAACGAGAGGTACTATTTCTTTAAATGAATAAGACTAGGACGTTAGAAGCATTAATGTATTAGGATGGCGACAATACGTTGAGACAGTGCATTGAAGTAGAAAGAAGTGCGGCAGACCGGTGCTTCAAAAAAGATAGTGTACATTTTTGAAGATATCATTTTACTTTGCTTTTAAGTTATAAGTTATAAAAAGGCTAGCATACCTCGTTATGTAGAATTCCATTCACATATGAACTGCTATGGACAGAGATAAAAATATAGTCGTGTCCCGCGAGGTGCCATGATCCCAAAAATATAATAATATCGGTAGGTTAACTTATTCTGTGAAACTCCGAAATATTGATATAGGGTGCAAAATAAATAAAAAGTTGCTTATTTAATTAATTAAAAATTATAGTAAAATTCTAAAAATTAAATTATCACAACGTCTCAAAAGAACCTTGTCTAAATTCGAAACTGGTGTCTAGTTATATCGAATAAACTGTTACGGTCGATAAACGATTCTACAATGATTATTTGAATATTGATTTAGATATAATTCATAATATATTAAGCGAAATCTCGATTTTTCACTGCTGTTAGATAGATACAATTCGACTGATTCCAATGTTTCTTGTTTCGAAGAAATCCAACTAGTAACGGGTCTTGTACACTCAGTTGAATTTCAGAACATTAAATTACGAACTGCGGCGATATTACATGCTCGATTATATTTGATATATATTTTTATACCTTCAACTCTGTTTTAACTAATATATAAATCCATTTATATTATGAATTCAATATTTAAACTGATTTAAATATTCAAATACAAACCGATAAAAATGCGGGACGTGACATTCCTCCCCCCTTAAAAGAATTTCATCCCCGAAATTACTAAGGCAAGAAAATACTACAATTCGTATTAGCTTGGTTAAAATCATCTTTTTACTTCTTAACTTCAGTTTCAACTGAATCAATTAACTTTGATTAAAAATTTTATTCTTTCTTATTAACAAGTACTTTCAGAAATTCTGAAAATTTCCTAACAGCTTAAATTTTCGGAGAATTTCGCCAGCATCTCCTCTGCATGGCTCATTCGGTACTACTACAAATCGCCACTCTGGGCCTTCTCCTAAATCCAAAGAAAACAAACAGCCAAGGGGCTTTCTAAAAATAGTTCATAAATCTTATACTTGAATATAAGGTAAGCTTGTACCTTTTTGTTGGCATTTAACTCTATCTCTGCCATTTGTTATCACTTTAACATATATCCAAGCATCCTTGGTTGATCTCCCATCAATCCATTCTCAAACCAATCTTTCGCTTCATCTAAGCTAAATTTCTTTTTCAACTCCAATTCCATTTACTGGTTTATTTCTCAAATAAGTTACCTTCATCTCTAAATTCAAAATTCGATTCTTATTTTCCAAGAATCAATTCATTCGAATCTCTAATATTTCTCTTTTACAATTTCTGTTCTGGATCGTTCCAAATTCAGTCCAATTTTGTTTGTCTTATTTTAAGTTCCATTTTTACCATTTTAATTCCATAAGTTAAATCTTTATTTCAGAATTCAAATTCCTGGGATTTATTTCAAATTAGTTTGAAATCATACATTATTCAAAACATTTGAATTTCTGACAACTTGGTTCCTCATAATAATTCAAAAACAAAATCTTTGGTAGTAATCCATCACTTAGAGACTCGAAAATGGATACTGATGGTGCGGCCGTCATCATCAGAATTTATTTTCCAGTGATCGAAGTGAGTTCAATACTATATCACTTTCAAAATTCATTTTAAAACACTTCCATTTTGAATTTTACTTCAATATATCTTTCACAACACTTGGAAAACAATTTCAAATCTCTCAGGATTTTAAAATTTCCATATATTTAATTCAAATATTATTTCCTACTCTTTTCCAAGTTTCCAGGGTTTTATTTCAAATTTGGTTTTAAATTCAGATTTAGTTCATCTGATTTTGCATATTATACTTATATAATATTTTGATTGGTTATTTATATAACCAACTCAATTATAAATCATATTCAATCATAATTTCAACCAACACATTCAATTCCAATATATATGATTTCTTTATATCAAAATATATTTCGGGTAAGATTATTTCATTTACCCTCTTTTCAAAACATGTTGTGACGAATTACTCTGTTCAAGAGTTTAGAAACACCTATCGACACAGTTTGCATTATTGTTTCGACCAGAATTCATAAACCACTCGACTGACCAATCAACACAATATAAAACAATTTTTATATTTATTTACAAATACGCGCTCATATCTATATACTCAGACTCAATCTAGAGTATTACTAACTTTATCTCTATTGAGTTACGCCACAGAGCCAAGGTAATCACTTAACCTTATGCTCTGATACCAACTGTAATGGCCCGAAAATCCGTACCGATTTGAGCTGACTAATATCCTACACATTCAACTCGAAGTGCACAAAAGTTCAGATCATTAATAGAAAGAAATTAGAGGATGAGATAGAAAAGATAGAACTAATAGAATAGAAGAAGAAGAAGAACACAGCTGAACATAATCAGAGTAAACACGAATCTCACAGCGGAACAAATAAAATATATTATATACCACTTTGAAATACAAATCTAAATTGTATATAGATACTATATCAGAATATAACTCATATACATCACAGCGGAAATAATCTCTAATATCTAGCGGTAAAGCTTCTTGCTTTGAGCTCCTCCAAGTGAATCTACAAAGCCTGAACACTTGACTGCCCGGACAAATTTGGGCACCCAAGAGTTTAGGAAAAAAAAACTCTGGGTCAGTCATAGGACTGGTGTGAGTAAATTCCAACCATATCGTTTAACTTTGAAGATCCTTTTGAAACAAAAAGATAATAGTAAGACCAGCCCACACATAAACATGGACGGTTTTTACCTTACTATTACCAAACCATTTTTGATATCAAAATCCAGTGATATTATAATAATGTCTAATCAAATAAATAATCAAATAGCAAAACGCTTACATCTCACGCTCCACATACATAGTATAAAATCAAAAACCGCAGGGCGCTTATTGGAGATTGGATTCCGACTATGACAAGGTATGGGACCACCTCCCGATTAGTGTACTCTAGAGGGGATACACTGGGGTTAAACAAGAACATCTTGCAACCCGGCCCACACATGACCAACCACTCATTTCTCTTGAGTGTATCGAATATATTGCCACATACAGTTGGGCCCATATAACCGTTATCTGAAGATACAGAAACAAAAGGAGAACAAATACGAATTTTCTCTAGATGGTGACAATACACCCTTATGGGAATGACCCACATAGCCATGCTGCCTGCCCGATTTTTGTCATTTCCTGGTTTGAGGCTTGAGGCTATGTCTATCTTTTCAGAACATCTGTCCACCATTCACTTTTAATGCCATATCGTCAAACCCATCAATTCACTAATCGATTTCCAAAAATATCACGGGTATAAAAAGCTAAAAGGAACGAATTCCTCCACGACCAGACGTAATACCTTTAAGAGATCAATCGTACGTGATTTGTTAGGTATACTCTATCAGACACTCATCCATACAAGTTGTCCTAGGACTGGACAAACAGAAAACACCATTCTAGAACAGAACGACCCTTGCATTTCACTTCGTCTTCAATTTTTTTCAGCATAATCAAATTCACAGCGCTTATGCCTATACGGAGTGGTTTTCAGATAATATATCCAACCGGTCTCTCCGTATTGACAACGATGGTCAAAACACTTCGATAGTCGGTTATTTAACTATCGAATTAGAACAAACATCCATTTAAATTTATACTAAGCATCAACCAAATCACTGGCCCTTTTATTTAACATTACTTTCCCAATTTTCCATATCTTCCCAGATATTTCCCAAAACCCGTTTAGCCTTTCACAATTCTTTGAAAACATTCCCAGTTATTATAGACTCTTATTCGCCCGTGTTCTAGAAAATATACGTTATTAACCTTCGAAATATTTCCATTCTATTCACATTCTTTATTTTCTACACTTGGATAATATAGCCTATCTATATTGGTGAAATATTTCCCATTTCATTATAAACATTTTAATCTGCCAAACGTTCACTTTTAAAACATTATTCACTTTAAATGTGAATATCATCCCTATTATAGAAATCTTAACCCCTTTATCAAATAACTCTTTATTCAAGTAATAAATATCCTTATCTTGTTTATCAAAAACTGTAATAACCCGGAAATTCTGAGCCAATTTAAAATTTTTATTTTGACAATTTTAACGAATTTAGACTATTTAAAATGAAATATTTTAAATAATAACGACGAGAAATTTATTTTGAATAGAATTCGAATGTATATATATATATATTTGAATCGTCGCTAGAATAGAAATATTTATTTATAATTATAAAAGGAATCGAAAATGGCGCGGTAGTTCGATAATTCGATTTCAAAATTCAAATGAATGTACCGGGTGCAGAATAAACCGAATTTTATAGAAACCAAAAATATTAGGATCTAATTGAGAATATCTTTCCAACGAATCCGAAAAATCAAAATTTCATAGCGGGAATTAAAAGTTATGTCCAGTTGAAAATTCAAAATAGTCGCTATGGAATTCTGGCCCATAAAAATGGAAATTTTGCAAACGACCTTGGTTTTCGACGAAATAACTTTTGTTCGATCCATGATGTCAAATTATAGCTAGGTTTCAAAATTTGTTATTTTTTGAATCAATATGTGAGCGTGGCAAAGGAAAACGTGTTTTGACAGTTTCAGATGATTTTAATCGACTGGAAAATGACCATTTTTCAAACGGTCTCAAAATTTGACGAAACTAGTTTTGTTAGGACCGTATCGTCAATACGAAGCAAGAAAATATTTTTCGGGAATTTTTAGAGTTCATATGTGGCCCCGGTAAATTGAAATGCACGTTCAAATTTAATATATAGAGCTATATTTTGATTTTGACGAAAACTGATCGAAACGATCGAATCAGCCTACGATACATATTCCATTGTATTCGAAATGGGAAAATTAGTTATGGACGACAGGCGGTGAGTCTCGTTTCGAGGTCGAAAATAAAAGTTGCTTTTTGGAGATAAATAAAATAATAAAATTATATAACCTTAACACCCTCCCCCCCCCGTATACCATTCAGTTAAAATATAATAATAAAAAAAGAGAAATAGGGGATCGCGCCCCTATACGCCGCCGCCCTCCACCTTGGCGCCGCCGCAGGCAAGGCGCCGCTCCTCCCCTTCTTCCCCTTCTCCTCCTCTCGCCTCCGATGTCCCCCCTCGCCCCCGCCTCGACGTGAAAACCCCCTCCACTCCTTCATCTCCAATCCGACCTACTCCAAAGCCCTACCTCCCCCGAAATACCCTCCAGTAACGAATGACGTCCGCCGCCAGCTTCAGGGGCCCGCACCGCCATTGGTCCCCCCTTCAGCCTTGCCGCCAGCCCTTCCCCCCTTTCCGGTCCAGTCAGCGAACCTCCTCCACCCCTAATTCACTTGTAAATTTTTATTTATTTACTTATTTCCTAATATGATTAGCTGTAAAAAAAACATTTTTTTTGTAAAAAAAAGTGAAGAACAGATTTTTATAAATAAAAAGTTATGATTTTTACCATAGGAAAGATTATATTTTTTATATAGTAGAAATAATAAAGATGTGATTTTTATATAGTGGAGATAATAAAAATTTGATTTTGATATAGTAGAATGAATAAAAATACGATTTTTGTATTATATAGAGAATAAAAATTTGATCTTTATATATGTAACGAAATAAAAATCTGATTTTTATTACATATATGTTGAAATAAAAATGTGAATTTTATAGCGATGAAATAAAAAATCGATCTTTATATTAGAAGTAGATATAAAAATATAAATTTTATATAGGAAGGAGCGTTATAAAAATATAATCTTTATTGGAGGAAGAGTGATATAAAAATATAATTTTTATATAGAGAATATCGTGGTAAAAATAGAATTTTTATCTATATAGTAGCGGTGTAAAAATAGAATTTTTATCCACATAGAGTGATTATAAAAATATGATTTTTATATACATAGCAACAATATAAAAATGCTTTTTTTATATATGTAGTGGCTACGGGCAACGAAATTGACAAAAGGTGAGCACGACGAAGATTTCTACATATGAAGAGTCATGGCGTTTGGTTTAGCTAGTCGGTGAGAACTCCTCACCTTTAATTTAAATTTCTAGTTAAAAATATATACTAGTATGCAGACGGTGCTTAGCAGCACCCGACATCCGTCGTCCACAGACCATGGACGGCTTGTTTGTTTAGTTAATTGTTTGGTGATTGATTTATTTGTTGGTTGATAAATTTGATTGAATTGATTGTGTGATGGGAAAGGAAATAAAATATTTATATAGGTAAAAATATTTTAATGTTAAAAATATAATTTTAACGTGAATGTGAATAAATAAATATTCATTTACAAACCGGACGGTTTGTTTATGTACACCTATTTGAAAGACATTGATTGGGACGATAAATTTTACTCATCGCCCAACTGCACAAATAATATTCAGTGTTGTGGATTGGAACCCCACACGGGTGTTGGGATGACATTTGGCGTACACTAATCCCAATTATTTAATTGTATGTCGATCGATTAGTCGACAGACTGTGTAAGCGTTAATTATTTATATTTAATGCTTATGCAGTTGTGTGGTACACTTTGGATGATGGTTGATTATTTATCGTTGCTATTATATACATGTGTTGTGTGGAATCCATATAATTAACATTATATGGTAATTGATTGGGCCTCATTCCAATTGGGAAAATAAAGAATATTATAAAATATAGATTCATGTGTTGAAAGTACTCATTTGTTGAGATTGGCCATGTGTTGAACAAAATATTTTAACAATAAAATTTACATCTTTATCATATATAAAATTAGAACTAACTGGAAAATAGATAAGATGAGTGGTCTCCTGGGTATTGGTCTGATGTTGGTTTCGGCCTTCGGGGTTAATGCTTAGGAAATCGTTCTCTTACTAATTTACAGTTGGAGTCTGATTAAAAATTTAACGATTGAAATCAAAATTCTATAAAATATATTAACTAACAAAATAGTCACGTGTTGACAGTACTCATTTGTTGAGATTAGTCATGTGTTGAAAAATATAGATTCATTTGTTGAATAGAATAAATATTCATTTGTTGAATAGAATAACAAGGTTATTGAAAAATATAAAGCCGTGTTGATTAGAGAAGCGCTATTTTGACGCGAACGATATTTATATCGATTATATTCATTTTTATAATGAATATTGAAAAGAGATTTAAAAATCGAATATTTACAAAATGAATTCGAATTGAATTAAACAAAAATGAAATTCGAATTGAATTGAATAGAAATGAATTCGAATTGAATTGAATAAAAATGAAATTCGAATTGAATTAGATAGAAATGAAATTCAAATTGAATTGAATGAATTTGAAATTCGAATTGAATTGAAATTGAATAGAAATCAATTTAAACGAATTGAAAACGAATTGGAATAGAATAAAAATCAATTTGAAATGAATTCAAAATTGAATTGAAAACGAACTGAAATTGAATTAAAAATCGATTTGAATTAAAATCAATTTGAAACGAATTTATAAGGAAAAATTCAATTTTGATTTGAATTTGAAATGGAAGTTGAAATTGTTTTTGAAACAAATTTAAAACAATTTATAAAATTCGATTTAAAAGTAAATCGACGAAATATATATTATATATATAATATAATGGCCTGAATAAAACGCGCCGCGCCGCGGCAGTTCGTGAATTTCGACCATTAATCTCGAACGGATATTACGGGAGATCCGACCGTCGGATTCCCCTAAAACCGGAACCGTTGGGTTCGTATCGAATAGAGCTTTCTAAGAATATTATAAATTTGAATTCTAACGGTTGTATTTGGAGATATGTCCAAACCAATTTCAGAAACGGTCGCTGTACGTGCAGTTCGATGGCCGTTGTTGGAAATCGACTGTACGGGCCTTGATAAAATTATCAAAAATATCAATAATTTGTGTAAAATCATAAGAAATGATTTGTGAAGAACTGGGATGAAAAATCCCACCTTTGTAAAGATAAAAATAGATTTTTATCGAAATGAACTAGTTTTGAACTAAAATTAAAACCCATTTATTTTTAAATAAATAAATTGGATTTGAAATGGGTTTTAAATAACCAGAATTTCTAATTTATTTAATTGGAATTGAATTAAAATTGATTTGTGGGTTTATCGTGAACGGTGTTTTAAATAACACTTGTTCTTTAACCCGACAATAAGTAGAATGTGATTTGGGTTTATCGTGAACTGTGTTTTAAATGACATTAGTTCTTTAACCCAGTAAAAGGGGTTTTAATGAATCTGTAATTAGATTGAAATGTGAATTGATAATTTAAATTATCAAATTTGGAAAGTGAGCGAGAATGGAGTATCACCAGTTTTGCTCCAAAGCGATAGTTAAATCTTTAATTAGATTTGAACGCGAAATGGTAATTAATTTTACCGATAACACCGTGGTGTTAGATATGGAGTATTACCAGTTTTTCTTCTTGGGATAAATAGGTTGGGATTGGGAAATAAAATAAATGATTACTTCGGTGTTGTTCGCTAATCCCGACTAGTTTGGAAAACCATATTTTGGTTTGAAATGATATCCAAAGGAGGATTAAAGAATAAATTTTAAAGAATTTATGTTTGATAAAATTAATGGGAACCTTTCCCTAAGAACGTGAAATTTAGGAACTAACTGGGGATCAGTTCAGTTGAATGGTTTCCTGGGTATTGATCTGATGTTGGTTTCGGCCTTCGGGGTTAATATTTGGGGAATTGTTCTCTTACTAATTTACGGTTAGTGACTGATGAATTGGAATGAGGCGTATGTTGTGTTTGTGTAACATCTGTTTATTATATATGTGAGTTATTCGGAAAGGTCGGGTTTATACCCATTCTGAATAACCGATTCGACGATGAATCGAAGATGAAGACGGTGGTTGAAGACCGGAAGTCTTCACATCGTTTGGGTGATTACTAATGATCTTGATTATGCTGTACACCCAAGAAGATGGAAATAGTTAGTGATCGTCCAGACGTACTTGGAGATCGATGGATATGCGAGGAAAGTGCCTCCGGTTTCGTTCAGACCCAGAACGAACTTGTAAATGGACTGTGTGTCTGACATTGGATTTTACTCTATGTTGATTGATCTCTATTAAATATACATTTACTTGGTGGCGGAGAATTTGTTCTCTTGATTAACGCCCTTCTTTGAGACGTACGAGCTCAGAGGTTGTATATCGATGGACATCAGTCGCACGGAGTGAATTGCCTGTGTGGCACGCCTAAGTGGCTGATGATCAAGGCTTCTGTTGAAAAGCAAAGTCTTGTGGTTGATGATCAAAGCACGGCCTGTGTGGCGCAGCTTTGTGTATAGCGTTAATTTGCGAGCCTCACACCTCAGTATGAGTCAAAAATAGGATAGTGACCGCTGGGAGGACACGACGTTTCTTTCTAGCTACGGTGGTGTCAGCGCTTAAACTGGCTGACATTTATATTATTTTCACCTTTGTGGTTGTTGGAATGCGAGGCGCCTCGATATAGGTCTGATAGGACCAGGAAACGTGTTTTCAGGAATAACTAATCCTCAAATGTAAGAGAGGACTGGCCCAGCCGATTCCAAGGGTTACCCAGGGAGAGTAGTCCTGAGACATTTGCTAGAGTGCCTCGAAGCGGAGAGGAGCTTGCCCCTTGCCTCGACTCATGATGGAAATCCAATTTCCAATACGAGATATTTCGGTTTTATTTGTAGAGCCTAGTATGGCGACATGATATATGGTACCAATGACGTCTATGATTGATACTTATGATTGAAATTGTTTTGACACTATACATTTATAGTAATATCAAAATAATCTGTTTTTATACGTATCAAGCATTTTTTTGCTATTATATGGTAAAACCCTATCCTCCAGCTTGCGTTGCATTATGTGATGGGAGCTGGGTCTTATAATATCTTCATTTTTTTGTATTTAGCATTGCGTTGTTTGTTTTATGCACTGGTATTCTCGGGAGGAAACCCGTTCCGTGTTATACGGCGTGGTCCCTTGATCTACCTAACTTTAAAATAAAGATTAATAACTGTTTTAGTTCTCACACCAGTCACATGTCTGACTTGGAGTTTATTGTTTTAACCTAAATTTTGGGTACCTCTATTTTCCACGGGAAGCTAGTAGTTTTGGTTTTGCAGATTTATATTCACAGTATCCTTATTTACAGCTGGAACGATACTCGGAAAGCTCTGTATCTGTGTATTACTTCTAGTTGTGTTTTATATTGTTTTTCCGCTGCTATGTAATTTATTGTAATCTCTGATATATTTTTGTTGTATAATATTTATTCATACTCTGTATATTCCTGTAATCTGATGGAATTGTTGTAAATAACAATGAAATGTTCTTCTGTTTGCGTTCTATTTTGTCGTGTTCTCAAAGCAATTCGTGCTTTCCTTACCAGGGAAGTTACCGGTTACTACATTTGGTATCAGAGCTTTGGTTTACAGAGCTCGAGAACAAGACACATTAGAACCGAACGAAAGAATCCATCAGATATTGGATTAGTAATATCCAATTAGAATGACTCGTTAGAGATGGGATTAGTAGTATTCTCAAACGAGTGTGAAGAGTATATTTAAAAAAAATGAAAACAAACTTTGTTTTGAAAATTTAAACCTTATACGTATTTGAATATTTTATTTGTATTAAATTTGGGCTATCGAGTATATAAAGATTTTGTATGTACGCGTCATGAACGTATATTCGAAGTTTTAATATACTGGATAGATATAGAATCACATTCTTGACACCCAGAGATGATTCTGATGATTGATATATCATCATCAAAATTTGTGTTCGTGTTTCGAAAGTGAGATATCTATATATTTCCATTAGACTGGTGTGAGAACCAAAATTAGATAGGATTATTTGTTGTGATTTGGCATCAAAAACATGATTTTCTGTATATGTATTAAAATTATGAATTTGAAATGTTAATCCACTAATTGATTGCTGGTTGTGTTGTTTTATTATTGTTTGATTAATTATTTGTTGAACCATTATGCCAAATTGAACCAAATGTTGAACTGTATTGAAAAATGATTACAATTGCATGCATATACATGTACTTACATTGAACAGGTCATAGCAAGGAGGCTAGAGAAGAGGAATAAAATTCTTTATCCGACAAATAGGTACATGTTTACAAATTTATTGGGTTTGGATGATTTTATGAGCCGATTGGATTTATCTTTTTCTTTTGGATTGAAGAAGGCCATGGGAGTTTATATGAAATATCCCGAAGTCCCCGATGTAGAGGAGGTTATGGCGAAATTTTTTGAAAATTTAGGGTGTTAGCCAAATTTTTGAAAAATTTGAAAAGTTCTTAGAAACTGAAAAGTTGAAGAACTTAAGCCATAATGAAAATACTGGAAGTTGAGTTGATTTGTTAAACAACTTTTGGCTTCGTTCCTTTTCGGGGACGAAAAGTTTTAAGTGGGGGAGATTGTAATAACCCGGAAATTCTGAGATAATTTAAAATTTTTATTTTGGCAATTCTAACGAATTTAGACTATTTAAAATGAAATATTTTAAATAATAACGACGAGAAATCTATTTTGAATATAATTCGAACGCATATATATATTTGAATGTCGCCAGAATAGAAATATTTATTTATAATTATAAAAGGAATTGAAATGGCGCGGTAGTTCGATAATTCAATTTCAAAATTCAAATGATTGTACGGGTGCAGGATAAACCGGATTTTAGCGAAACCAAAAATATTAAGATCTAATTGAGAATATCTTTCCAACGAATCCGAAAAATCAAAATTTCATAGCGGGAATTAAAAGTTATGTCCAGTTGAAAATTCAGAATAGTCGCTATGGAATTCTAGCCCTTAAAAATGAAAACTTTGCAAACAACCTCAGTTTTCGACGAAATCACTTTTGTTGGATCAGTGATGTCAAATTATAGCTAGGTTTCAAAATTTGTAATTTTTCGAATCAATATGTGAGCGTGGCAAAGGAAAACGTGTTTTGACAGTTTTAGTTGATTTTAATCGATTGGAAAATGACCATTTTTCAAATGGTCTTAGAATTTGACGAAACTAGTTTTGTTAGGACCGTATCGTCAATATGAAGCAAGAAAATATTTTTTGGGAATTTTTAGAGCTCATACGTGGCCCCGGTAAATTGAAATGCGCGTTCAAATTCAATATATAGAGTTATATTTTGATTTTGACGAAAACTGATCGAAACGATCGAATCAGCCTACGATACATATCCCATTGTGTTCGGAATCGGGGTAATTAGCTATGGATGATAGGCGGTGGGTCTAATTTCGAGGTTGAAAATAAATGTTGCTTTTTGGAGATAAATAAAATAATTAAATTATATAACCTTAACCCCCCCGGTATACCATTTAGTTAAAACATAATAACAAAAAGAGAAATAGGGGATCGCGCCCCTATACGCCACCGCCCTCCACCCTGGCGCCGCCGCAGGCCAGGCGTCGCCGCTCCCCTTCTCGTCCTCTCGCCTCCGATGTCCCCCCTCGCCCCCGCCTCGACGTGAAAACACCCTCCACTCCTTCATCTCCAATCCGACCTGCTCCAAAGCCTTACTGCCCCCAAAATCTGCTCCAGTCACGAATGACGTCCGCCGCCAGCTTCAGGGGCCCGCATCGCCATTGGTCCCCCCCTTCAGCCTTGCCGCCACCCCTTCCCCCCTTTCCGATCCAGTCAGCGAACCTCCTCCACCCCTAATTCACTTGTAAGTTTTTTATTTATTTACTTATTTCCTAATATGATTAGCTGTAAAAATAAAAAGGCAAAATCAGTTTTTTTTTTTTGTAAAAAAAAAGTGAAGAACAAATTTTTATAAATAAAAAGTTATGATTTTTACCATAGGAAAGATTATATTTTTTATATAGTAGAAATAATAAAGATGTGATTTTTATATGGTGGAGAAAATAAAATTTTGATTTTTATATAGTAGAAAGAATAAAAATACGATTTTTATATTATATAGAGAATAAAAATTTGATCTTTATATATGTAACGAAATTAAAATCTGATTTTTATTATATATATGTTGAAATACAAATGTGATTTTTATAGTGATGAAATAAAAATTCGATCTTTATATTAGAAGTAGATATAAAAATATAAATTTTATATAGGAAGGAGCGTTATAAAAATATAATCTTTATTGGAAGAAGAGCGATATAAAAATATAATTTTTATATTGAGAATAGCGTGGTAAAAATAGAATTTTTATCTATATAGTAGCGGTGTAAAAATAGAATTTTTATCCACATAGAGTGATTATAAAAATATGATTTTTATATACATAGCAACAATATAAAAATGCGATTTTTATATATGTAGTGGCTATGGGCAACGAAATTGACAAAAGGCGAGCACGACGAAGGTTTCTACATATGAAGAGTCGTGGCGTTTGGTTTAGCTAGTCGGTGAGAACTTCTCACCTTTAATTTAAATTTCTAGTTAAAAATATATACTAGGATGCAGACGGTGCTTAGCAGCACCTGACACCCGTCGTCCACAGACCATGGACGGCTTGTTTGTTTAGTTAATTGTTTGGTGATTGATGTATTTGTTGGTTGATAAATTTGATTGAATTGATTGTGTGATGGGAAAGGAAATAAAATATTTATATAGGTAAAAATATTTTAACGTTAAAAATATAATTTTAACGTGAATGTGAATAAATAAATATTCATTTACAAACCGGACGGTTTGTTTATGTACACCTATTTGAAAGACATTGATTGGGACGATAAATTTTACACATCGCCCAACTGCACAAATAATATTCAGTGTTGTGGATTGAAACCCCACACGGGTGTTGGGATGACATTTGGCGTACACTAATCGCAATTATTTAATTGTATGTCGATCGATTGGCCGACAAACTATGTAAGCATTAATTATTTATATTTAATGCTTATGCAGTTGTGTGGTGCACTTTGGATGATGGTTGATTATTTATCGTTGCTATTATATGCATGTGTTGTATGGAATCCATATAATTAACATTATATGGTACTTGATTGAGCCTCATTCCAATTGGGAAAATAAAGAATATTATAAAATATAGATTCATGTGTTGACCGTACTCATTCGTTGAGATTGGTCATGTGTTGAACGAAATATTTTAACAATAAAATTTACATCTTTATCACATATAAAATTAGAACTAACCGGAAAATAGATAAGATGAGTGGTCTCCTGGGTATTGGTCTGATGTTGGTTTCGGCCTTCGGGGTTAATGCTTAGGGAATGGTTCTCTTACTAATTTACGGTTGGATTCTGATTAAAAATTTAACGATAGAAATCAAAATTCTATAAAATATATTAAATAACAAAAATAGTCACGTGTTGACAGTGCTCATTTGTTGAGATTAATCATGTGTTGACAAATATAGATTCATTTGTTGAATAGAATAAATATTCATTTGTTGAATAGAATAACAAGGTTATTGAAAAATATAAAGCCGTGTTGATTAGAGATGCGCTATTTTGACGCGAACGATATTTATATCGATTATATTCGTTTTTATAATGAATATTGAAAAGAGATTTAAAAATCGAATATTTAGAAAATGAATTCGAATTGAATTGAATAGAAATGAAATTCGAATTGAATTGAATAGAAATGAATTTGAATTGAATTGAATAAAAATGAAATTCGAATTGAATTAGATAGAAATGAAATTCGAATTGAATTGAACGAATTTGAAATTCGAATTGAATTGAAATTGAATAGAAATCAATTTAAACGAATTGAAAACGAATTGGAATAGAATAAAAGTCAATTTGAAATGAATTCAAAATTGAATTGAAAATGAACTGAAATTGAATTAAAAATCGATTTGAATTAAAATCAATTTGAAACGAATTTATAAGGAAAAATTCAATTTTGATTTGAATTTGAAATGGAAGTTGAAATTGTTTTTGAAACGAATTTAAAACAATTTATAAAATTCGTTTTAAAAGGAAATCGACGAAATATTTATTATATATATTATATATATAATATAACGGCCTGAATAGAACGCGCCGCACCGCGGAAGTTCGTGAATTTCGACCATTAATCTCGAACGGACATTACGGGAGATCCGACCGTCGGATTCCCCTAAAACCGGAACCGTTGGGTTCGTATCGAAAAGAGCTTTCTAAGAATTTTAGAAATTTGAAATCTAATGGTTGGATTTGGAGATATGTCCAAATCAATTTCAGAAACGGTCGTTGTAAGTGCAGTTCGATGGCCATTGTCTGAAATCGACTGTAAGGGCCTTGATAAAATTATCAAAAATATCAATAATTTGTGTAAAATCATAAGAAATGTTTTGTGAAGAACTGGGATGAAAAATCCCACCTTTGTAAAGATAAAAATAGATTTTTATCGAAATGAACTAGTTTTGAACTAAAATTAAAACCCAATTATTTTTAAATAAATAAATTGGATTTGAAATGTGTTTTAAATAACCAGAATTTCTAATTTATTTAATTGGAATTGAATTAGAATTGATTTGTGGGTTTATCGTGAATGGTGTTTTAAATAACACTTGTTCTTTAACCTGACAATAAGTAGAATGTGATTTGGGTTTATCGTGAACTGTGTTTTAAATGACATTAGTTCTTTATCCCAGTAAAAGGAGTTTTAATGAATCTGTAATTAGATTGAAATGTGAATTGATAATTTAAATTATCAAATTTGGAAAGTGAGTGAGAATGGAGTATCACCAATTTTGCTCCAAAGCGATAGTTAAATCTTTAATTAGATTTGAACGCGAAATGGTAATTAATTTTACCGATAACACCGTGGCATTAGATATGGAGTATTACCAGTTTTGCTTCATGGGATAAATAGGTTAGGATTGAGAAATAAAATAAATGATTACTTCGGTGTGGTTCGCTAATCCCGACTAGTTTGGAAAACTATAATTTGTGTAACACCCCACCTCCGCCAGGGTGACTCTTGCAAGCACTCTGACTTTGGAGGGGCGTTTGAATCAGGTAAACATGCATAATGATATATCAAGGCAGAACAAGAACATATGTAAACAGAGTAAATAACATAGATAAAACAGCGGAAGATTTCAAAACATTTCAAAACAAGTCTGGTACAACATAGCTTTCCAAATAAACAAGTCTAGATAAAAACAACATCAACTGAAAAACTGAAATACATAAGTGCTATCCCCAAATAAGTGATAACCATAGCTAGCTTCATGTCGAAACCGTACATGAGCTGAAATCCCACAAGCGAGCAATCCGAAATCCAAGCTAAGCTCCAGTATTCCCTCCCTGAGAACCTGGGGGGGGGGGGGAAACGGAAGAAAAGAGGCGAAAGAAAACAGGTCAGTCAAAAAGACTGAGTAAGCCCTACTACAATCATTGTAAACTGATAAAGTTAACTGGCATGAGCAGCAGGGATGAACATAAGGATAACAACATACTAGCATGATGATTAACTAACAAGGTAGATAAAGGTGTCATCGCATAATCAGGTTTAAGGTTTTGCACCACAGGTGGACTAGCAAACTAACATGACTTGAATAAACAAGTATTGATCCCCTGGCCCAAGCTTTGGCCCAATAACATGAAGTGACCCTAATACAAGGTCCAACCAAACGGTCTAGTCGATCGGCTCCCTAAGCCTAACTCGTCACGTGTTGGTGTCAATACGGCCCAAACATAATTGTAGTCAGACTGTGCCGGGTCTCCCGTCGGGTGTATCAAGCCCTAGGGTGGCAACCCCTGGACACCATAAACATGAGTGCACAGTCTCGATCTACTGGTACCCATGCATGCTTTCCCCGGCTTCGGACTATGTGCACGACCATGGTCCGCCCGGAACTACACCGGCGTACCTTCTGCCGTCGCTTTTGGTCGCTTACCTCCAGCCCAGTAATCGTGCCCCCACCCTAGCCTAGTCCCTAGGGTCATGATGATACTAACTTGGGATTACTGCTGGAGTGGGCCCCCATTGCTAGGATTTTTCTAGTGGGTTAAGTACGGTTTAACCCTCTTGCTAATCATGGATTAACTTGGTTAAGTGTAACGATGAGTTCACGACTTAACCCCGATTAATCTACCGAGCCCAAATTGATTAAGTATTAAATGGACCATGACTTAACCCTAATCATGAGGCATTAATTAATTTAATGCACCTTAACCTCTCACATTAGACTTTGTTGCGGTTACTAGTTAAGCCGGGCGGGTCCGGGTAGCTTTACACCACAACTTGGTCTAACCTCGGGTTCAAGGTACAACATGACCAACTTCTCACATTGGGTCCTATTGTTTGTAGCAACTAGTTAAGCCGGTCGGTTCCGGGTAGGTTTACGCTACAAACTCAACCCAACCTCGAGTTGGTCACACTTATCTTTTCTAAGTGTCATGTCCATCATGTTTCCAAAACATGTTACAAATTTTCAAGCATTTGGGTAGACCTAACTTAATAGGTAAATTCCCAAAGGGTAGACCTAACTTAATAGGTAAATTCCCAAGCTTATGTTTTTATGTCTTCTAAGTTTACCCAAACCCAAACGCAATCCCATCGCTTACATATCGCAATAGCGCATAAAGGATAGAAAGAGGGAACTTGGCATACATCATGACATAAGGGTGTTGAAGCCACAAGTTTAACATGGTGGCATATGAAATGTACATATGTTCATATACTTGCATATTACATATTTTGGCCTCAAAAGCATGCATAAAACCAAACTTAGCATATTGGTGATACATGGTGATAAATGGCATGTAGCAATGGCCATATTTTCGCATTTAGCCTCACATGCAAGTTATCATAAGAGATATGATAACTTACATGTTGCCAAAATGCAACCTTTAGCATAAAGCTTGAAGCTTTATGTTCATAAGCCCAAGATAAGCTTGCATAACATGATAACATGAGCCAAATGATCAACCCAAACTTGCATAACATAACTTGCATATCATATGACAAACTTGCATATCAAACTTGCATAACATAACTTGCATATCATATGACAAACTTGCATATCAAACTTGCATAACATAACTTGCATATCTTATGACAACTTGCATATCAAACTTGCATAACATAACTTGATGAACTTGCATATCACATCATAGTAAACTTGCATATCATACATTTAACTTTAGAGTTCAAGTATGAAAGTAGAATAGGGCTTACAATGTTTAAGAAGTCACAAAAATATGACAAAGCACTTATGAAATCAATTAAACCCAAAATGCAAGCTCTAACATAAAAACCCTTGAGCCAAAATGATCAAAACTCTTTCTTTATGATGCAAATATAGAAACTTGATTTGAATGCAAGCTAATGATGCTCATACAAGCTTGAAAACACTTGTATGCATGGAAAATCTCTTAGAAATGACTTAGGAAATTTTATGAAGAGAGTGGAGGCCATGAGAGGGATGATTTTGCCATAGTTTAGTTACTTGGATGAATAATGATGATTTAGGGTAGGTTAGGGTCTTATTTATAGATTAGGCAAGTGTTTTAGGCCATAGGATTAAACCCTAGTTCCAATCTCAGCCCTTAAAACCGAATCTGGCCCCCAAGCTCACACAATCTCTAAATGGTGCACCAGGCTAAACAACCCGGCTGGACCAAGTCGACAGCCAAGTCGACAGGGCTGTCAACTTGGGTCCAACCAAGTCGACTCCCAAGTCGACAGGGCTGTCGACTTGGGTGTTCTGGCGGGATTTTTCCCGCCTGGCCCAATCTGCCCAAATTTTCAAATTCAAACTTGAATTTGAAATCTGTTTTTACTTGGAAATTTTCTGAAAACTTCGTTGGGCCCTAATCGGGTCATACGGACTCCGATTTTCGAAAACTCGGACTCTATTTCGCGTATTTTTCCGAGACGAACGCAATGGCGTAGCCCGTTTCCCTTGATTCAGATTTTAGAATTAACATCTGCCTCGATTTACATTATTACAGGTTATTGAAAATACGGGTTGTTACAATTTGGTTTGAAATGATATCCAAAGGAGGATTAAAGAATAATTTCAAAGAATTTATCTTTGATAAAATTAATGGGAACCTTTCCCTAAGAACGTGAAATTTAGGATCTAACTGGGGATCAGTTAAGTTGAATGGTTTCCTGGGTATTGATCTGATGTTGGTTTTGGCCTTCGGGGTTAATATTTGGGGAATTGTTCTCTTACTAATTTACGGTTAGTGACTGACGAATTGGAATGAGGCATATGTTGTGTTTGTGTAGCATTTGTTTATTATATATGCGGGTTATTCGGAAAGGCCGGGTTTATACCCATTCTGAATAACCGATTCGACGATAAGTCGAAGATGAAGACGGTGGTTGAAGACCGGAAGTCTTCACATCGTTTGGGTGATTACTGATGATCTTGATTGGGCTGTACACCCAAGAAGATGGAAATAGTTAGTGATCGTCCAGACGTACTTGTAGATCGATGGATATGCGAGGAAAGTGCCTCCGGTTTCATTCAGACCCAGAACGAACTTGTAGATGGACTGTGTGTCTAACATTGGATTTTATTCTATGTTGATTGATCTCTATTAAATATACATTTGCTTGGCGGCGGAGAATTTGTTCTCTTGCTTAACGCCCTTCTCTGAGACGTACGAGCTCAGAGGTTGTATATCGATGGATATCAGTCGCACGGAGTGAATTGCCTGTGTGGCACGCCTAATTGGCAGATAATCAAGGCTTCTGTTGAAAAGCAAAGTCTTGTGGTTGATGATCAAAGCACGGCCTGTGTGGCGCATCATTGTGTATAGCGTTAATTCGCGAGCCTCACACCTCGGTATGAGTCAAAAACGGTATAGTGACTGCTGGGAGGACACGACGTTTCTTTCTAGCTACGGTGGTGTCAGTGCTTAAATTGGCTGACATTTGTATTATTTTCACCTTTGTGAGTGTTGGAATGCGAGGCGCCTCGGATATAGGTCTGATAGGACCGGGAAACGTGTGTTCAGGAATAACTAATCCTCAAATGTAAGAGAGGACTGGCCCAGCCGATTCCAAGGGTTACCCAGGGAGAGTAGTCCTTAGACATTTGCTAGAGTGTCTCGAAGAGGAGGGGAGCTTGCCACTTGCCTCGACTCATGACGGAAATCCAATTTCCAATACGAGATATTTCAGTTTTATTTGTAGAGCCTAGTATGGAGACATGATATATGGTACCCATGCCGTTTATGATTGATACTTATGATTGAAACTGTTTTGACTTTATACATTTATAGTAATATCAAAATAAACTGTTTTTATACGTATCAAGCATTTTTTTGCTATTATAAGGTAAAACCTATCATCCGGCTTGCGTTGCAATGTGTGATGGGACCTGGGTCTTATAATAGCTTCATTTTTTATTTAGCATTGCGCTGTTTGTTTTATGCACTGGTATTCTCGGGAGGAAACCCGTTCCGTGTTATACGGCGTGGTCCCTTGATCTACCTAACTTTAAAATAAAGATTAATAACTGTTTTTGTTCTCACACCAGTCACATGACTGACCTAGAGTTTATTGTTTTAACCTAAACTCTAGGTGCCTCTATTTTCCACGGGTAGCTAGTAGTTTTGGTTTTGCAGATTTATATTCACAAGATCCTAATTTACAGCTGGAACGAAACTCAGAAAGCTCTGTATCTATGTATTACTTCTAGTTGTGTTTTATATTGTTTTTCCGCTGCTATGTAATTTATTGTAATCTCTGATATTTTTCCGTTGTATAATATTTATTCATACTCTGTATATTCTTGTAATCTGATGGAATTGTTGTAAATAACAATGAAATGTTCTTCTGTTTGTGTTCTATTTTGTCGTGTTCTCAAAGCAATTCGTGCTTTCCTTACTAGGGAAGTTACGGGTTACTACAAAAACTCTTTCATAATCTTATATTCCTATTCCACTTTAAAAACTCTTTTTAAGTCGACTTCTTGCTAAATCAATATCAAGTTTATAATTAAATATTGATAACATATCCTTATTCTAATCTTTTGGTTCAAAACAAAATATTAACTTATCCTATCAGATTATAATTCCTAAAAATAATTTTCTTTAATGCATTCGACATCGTCGGATTATAGTTCCAATTCCTAATAGTGTTATATATAAAAATCACGCTTAAGCTTTGTCAACAACGTTAATTTATCGTCACGGTTCAAAACTCGCAATTCGCTGCAATATCTCCTTTATAACTAATCTTGACATAACAGTCACGCTTAAGTCTAGTCAACAACGTTATTTTATCGTTATAGTTCAAAGACTTACTATACGCTGCAATATCCCTTTTTATAACTAATGCCATACGCTGCCATATTCCTCTTTATAATTAATCTCGACATCTCTGTCCATTACAAACTAATACCATCCCTCGATAATAGTGAAGTCGTTCAAGTTGGGGTATTTTATTTACCTTTCAGACCTTGATCGACAATGTTCTTATCTTAGAATAGATATACGTCTGTAACTCTAATCCCTTATTATTTATAATATTTATCAGACTGTATTTTCTGGTTTAATTTGAAATATGGTTTTATAACACCATATCCTTACTTTGAAATTTGGGTGTTCATAACTATTTATATTAAATATTAATTCTTTGCTTCATCTTACTTATACAATTCCATTTATAACTTCTTTTATCAAATATCCTTAGTGCTCTTTGTCTTCTGACATTTTACTTTCCATTCGAATCATTTCATCTAATTCAGGTAAACATCTCATACAAACTTAATATTATCTTAAATGAATTCCATTTATGAACAATTACTTTAATTAAAATAATTACATAGAAATTAACTTCACCATAACTGAAGTAAAACGATTTACTTCATTATCAATTTAACTAGTTTGGTTGCTTATTTTATTAAACAATAACTCATTCTACTCGTTCAAAAATCATTTAAATTTTATTAATAAAAAAGTAATAATAAGAATTTTATTAATTTTGATTAATTTATTTCTAAGCTATTATCATTAGATTAATTGAAGACCAATTAATCTAATAATCAGTTTCCAATAGACAGTTGATTTAATCAACTTCAAACCCTCAGTTAATTTGTTAACTGATTTTAATTACTTCTTACTATTATATTAATATAACTAGTCTAATAATATTTTCTTAACTGTTGCTTTAATATAATTATCCAAATTTATTTACTTGCCGGATAATTACATCTTCATACCTGTTTAACTAAATAGTCTTTTATATTTATTTTGTCTATAAAATATCAGTTTATAATAGAACTTATATTATGATTTAAAACTTCACTTTAATTATAAAAATATAAATTTTATAATTAACTTTGTTGGTTTGCCTGACGGCCAATCAACTTCTTAACAAAAAGATGGGTTTACGGTCGGTGCCACCACTTTCTTAATCGATATCGTTTATTTGATTTAAATTAGAATAACGTTGAATTCCCATTCAACAACAATATCCACTCAGGGTTTATTGTCATCTAGGTTCAAACAGTGCTTATAAAACAACCAGTTCATATAAATATCGAGGAATCAAGTTGGATTCCTCCAACCGGTTTCCTGCATCCACAGATGTTAGTCAACACAATTAACATAAATTCCATAATATGGAATATTATAATTAATAGAATTGGTACCCAACTAATGATGTGTATATATGCAATGATATATATATATATATTATTCAACCAATTTAACTATAATTTACCTAAACGACCATCACACAGCATTCAACCAATATTATAATATTTTAAAATAGATCAGTGTTAGTGAATTTACTCACCTTGCGCGTTAACCATTTAATAACGATTTGCATCAGTTGATTTTATCACAAAATTCCAGTCACCCCATTCTCAGCGCGAATAATTCCATACTGCAAATCTTGACGACTCCTTCTCTATGTTTTCATCGTTCATTTCACAGCATCAAAGCAAATGCCACCCAACTCAAAAACCAAATCCTTCGTTCGCAGAATTTAAACATCCTGACTACCCAACAAAACATGACTCCTAACAATCGAACCGGTTTTCACTTCTTTGAACCACCACCGGCTTCCTTTTCATTACCAACTTCCTTGTGCACGTGCTTGCTCCACATCTCTACTTCACATGGCCCTTCAAGTAGTATTCCGCCTGAAGCAAAAAAACACAGTAACCCTTTCTTATGTCCACACTCCCCCTTCATGAACACATTGTACTTCATTCATGCACTCCAAAGGTTTTACATCTTATATGTCGCCATCCTTTTTCAGACCATATCATTTAACCATGCATTTAAATCCTTACTCACAGTTACCGTAAATACTTCATTCATTACTCTCTACAGTCCTCTTCAACATGTAATACATGTCACCGCTACTTTACAGGTTACCAAACCCGATGTTACCAGTGGCCTCCTCATCTTGACTCCTATAATTCCATCCTCGTCACTCAACAATGCACTTGCTAGTTCATTTTTCTCCTCGTCATGAGCTCACCAACCTTCACGCCTGCCGAGCTTAAATCCCAAGCCCACTGTAGCTTCCTTTTCGTATTTCATCACTCTTCATTCAAGAACCTCACTTCACCACACATACACAGTATTCCCTCCTCTATCATTCAACTACTGCTCGCGTACCATTCAAAACAGGGCCATCCCTCCCCTGTAAAAACCCCATTGTTACCTTAAAAACGCTCCAGTATTGCGCAACACATCCTATTCTTCGCACATCACCACTTTCTTACGTCCCCTTCTCTCATCATTAAATTTTCCCATTTAGGCTGTAGCACCTTTAACATTTCCTCCCTGCACCACTTTACAATATCCCTCACGTTTCACCTCACAAGTCCGCACTTTACTCCCTTATCTTCTTGTTAAATTCGAACTGACAAAAGTAGCGTCATACGCCTCCTCTACTGACGCCAAACTGCTTATATTCTTTAGTACAAACTTTCCCAAGGCCGACTAACTCCCAGAACTGACCCACTATACCTCTTCCATCAGCAGGTATTTTTGCTTGCCACCACACTAAACCACATGCATGCTTCCCTGTTTGTGAAACACCCCATGATGAAACTTCTGAGTACCAATCCTCCATTCCACGTGTGCCATTTCCATTTAAGTTCCACCATTTCCATACTATCGACGCCACCAAACTGATCACTACATCATGCTTTGTGCCTTCTTGAACCACCTGGTACCGCCGAGTCCCTCTCAGATCGCCGGCCTCGTAACTCGCAGTCAACTCTGGCCGACACTGCTTTTGGACATGCAAAATCCCATGCGAGCATGAACTCACCCACCCAGAACCGCCATACCACTTCTCTTCCCACGTTCGCAGGTCAGTCCTTCCCTTCACATGTGTATGCATGCCCATTTGTTCATGCAACTCACGCTTTGTGACTACAGCTCCTCACCATCTCGAACATCAACTCGAGCCCCCTTTATCTATTTAAGTAGAGACCATTTTCGTTTATGGTGATTAAACTCTTCGCTTGAATTTCCTGAAGAAGAAAGAAAGTTGCTGTCGCATGTGTATATTTATAGATTTAAGGACCCTTCATGGTTAAGTAATAGGGTTTATAGAAATATGGGGGTAGGTTTCCTTTTTAAGTGATGGCTACAGTTTTCTTTACCATGATGTTATAGGATAGTGTAGTCTTGTGGTTTTCCAATCATAGTGAATAGGCGTGCGTGTTTTCATATCATAGGGTTATGTTTATAAAACTTAGGACTTAAGTTTTCAAAAACTATCCTTTCATTTTTGTCAATACATGTATAACATGCTCATTAAACCTACAAACAGAACAGCTAGTAAATGCTTTGGTTGTACCATTATCAGAATATCGTCGACCTTTATAATATATTTCATTTTGTGATATATAGGCTATCAATCAATCTTAAGGCTAAGCAAATAAAATATACAGGTTATTTGAAACTCAAGGGCTAAGCTAACGAGAGGTATTATTTCTTCAAATGAATAAGACTAGGACGTCAGAAGCATTAATGTATTAGGATGGCGACAATACGTTGAGACAGTGCATTGAAGTGGAAAGAAGTGCGATAGACCGATGCTTCGAAAAAGGTAGTGTACATATTTGAAGATATCATTTTACTTTGCTTTTAAGTTATAAGTTATAAAAAGGCTAGCGTACCTCGTTATGTAGAATTCCATTCACATATGAACTGCTATGGACAGAGATAAAAATACAGTCTAGTCCCGCGAGGTACCACGTTACCAAAATAATAATAACGGTAGGTTAACTTATTGTGTGAAACTCCAAAATATTGATATAGGGTGCAAAATACTCCAAATAAAAAGTTTCTTATTTAATTAATTAAAAATTACAGTAGAATTCTAAAAATTAAATTATCACTACGTCTCAAAGGAACCTTGTCGAAATTCGAAACCGATATCTAGTTATATCGAATAAACCGTTACAGTCGATAAACGATTCTATAGTGACTATTTGAATATTTGATTTGGATATAATTCACAATCTATAACACAATCTTGATTTTTCACTTCTGTTAGAAAGATACAGTTTGACAGATTCCAACGTTTCTTGTTTCGAAGAAATCCGACTAGTAACAGGTCCTGTACACTCAGTTGAAGTTTAGAACGTTAAATTACGAACTGCCGCGATATTGCGTGCTCGATTATATTTGATATATATTTTTATACCTTCAACTCTGTTTTAATTAATATATAAATCCATTTATATTATGAATTCAACATTTAAACTGATTTAAATATTCAAATACAAACCGATAAAAATGCGGGATGTTACACAAAAGCGGCTTCAGTTTGTTAAAAGACGCATTGTTGATGGTCATAACACTATGCTACAGTTTGGCTCATGGTTGAATAGAAATACTATGGTTAATATTCTTGGGTAGGATAGTTTAAGCTTGTTGGACGTGACAGTCTCACTGTAAATAGCATTATCCACAATGAGATTTTCGATTATAATTGTTTGCCTGATAAGAGACTTCTTTCGAACCAAATTACAGATATTAATTTTCACACAAACATGAACAATGATTTTTGGAGCTAGAATGAAAATATGAATGGTTTCTCTTTTCATTTGGCTTGGGATATTTCAAGAACTCAAAAGCCTGAACTCGTTTGGTGATAAATCATTTAGCACAACATGAACAACCCTAAAATGTCTATCTGTGCTTACAAAGCCTATCTCAACCGTCTTAGCACTAAAGATATAATGATTACCTGAGGTTACGATGTTGATCCTAAGTGTGCCCTATGTAACGAAGAACAAGAAAATAAAAACCACTTATTTTTCCAATGTGCTTACTTTTTTTACCTTTGGATCATATGTAGAATCAAGATTGGTCTGCCTCCTTATCTTGACAGACCAATGATCATCGACGACGAATTGGGGGATTTGAAGAGCTCATTCACCACTGCTGACTTAAATAAGGATGTTGCTTTTTGCAGCTTTGTGGCCATCATTTACCACGTTTGGTTGGAAAGGAATTCCCTTATACACAACAACCCGAGGAGGGACAAGTTTAAGAGATGGGGCATTTTATAGCTTGACACCAATTACCTCCATAGGAAATATAGAAGAAAGAAGAAAGCTAAGGATTTATTGATGCTGAAAAGATAGGGGATTGACTTGTTATATGCGGGTTAATTTGCTTCTGCTGTGCTTCTTCCTATAGTAGCCGTGGATGGTGAAAATGGATCTGTTTTAACTTGTCTTCTCAGTTGTGCTTTTCACTTTGGTGGATATGTGCTACTGTGTTGAGTTGTTTTTCTGACTGTGGCTATTTTTGCCTTCTTTTATGTTGTGTTAGGTTTTGCCAGCTAGGATTTGTGATGAAGCTTGCCGTATTGTACTGGTAATAGTAACTTTTATTGATGAGTTGTTAATAAAGCGCCGAACTCTTTTTCTCTATCTAGATCTCATGTTGATTTCTAGCTCAGGTTTTTAATGAGGCGATTTACCCATTTTAAAAAAAAACACAGATATAAAGGAAGGAAAATAAAATTTAAAGCAGTTTATAGACCTAACTGAATCATTTTAAAAATTCCATTCAAACGACAAGAGATTATCTAAGATAAGAGCAAAATACACCTATATAATATAATTAAACCAATATAATGAAAAAGAAGCATTTTTGTCTTATTTAATATAAGAATTTACCTTTTTTGTTGAATAAATAGTTCAACCTTAAGTGTAATATTTAGCATGCATAACTGATATATAAATATACATATGTTAAAATAAATTTTGTATAAGGTTATCTGTACATTATTTGAATAAATAATATACATACAATTATATGCATATGTAAACTATATGTTATGTTGCATGTGTATAAAGGTTAAATTACTAACAAAAAAGAGAAAAAGAAGAAAGAAAACCCTATGTTTATAAGTAGTTTTGCATAAATAAAAGATGAATGCAAGCAAATATAATTCTGGCAAATGCATTGAAACAAAAATAAATGATGAAAGCAGATTGTAGACCTTAATTTATTATCCTTAGAAATCCATTGAGACAACATCATGATGATATCTAAGATAAGAGCAAAAGATGTAATATAATTAAACCACTATTATGAAATATTTTCTTCTTATCTTAAATAGGAATTTTCCTTTTTGTTGAACAGATAATTCCACCTTAATTACTACCATTTAAATTTCTTGTGTTTATCATGCATAATAGATATATGTGTATGAATAAAACTTGTAAAATATTATTTGTACATTAGGGGCATCCTGTTGGTATCACATATTTTCTTAGCCATGTGCATCAAATACATGCTCATCTACATGTTACTTTACTAAATAAAAATAATGTGGGAAAATTATATAAGAATATATCTTTTATAATTTTAATCTTAACATACTTTTTAGTGTACGTTAATTTAATAATATATTATATTTTATAATAGCATTTATCATGGGGACATCCTGCATGAAGCCCTCTTTTGTCCAGTGAAATAACTAATAAATTGTTACAAATAGGAGGATTGTACATGCAAATGAATTATTGCTGCTAGTCAATCCTCTTAGCGAGAACTTACATCGAATAAGATATTACATCTTTAAAAATAAAGGCATGAAGGTTTTGAGCCTTATAATTCAAGTACCAAAATTATTTTGAGCCATCCATAATGTAATGCATAAATATTTTTGTGTGTGCATTGCATATGACAACTTATAAAATTAAAGTTAAATATAAAAAAATATTATCTGCACAAAATAAAGGCACGCATGTCACAGGAGGTAACAACAACCTAACATTTAAGTCATGATGTCCACATACCCCAAGACCTATATTATCTTATATGTTGCCATATTGCGTGGCATAGTCAGGCAATGAAATCAGGGGCAATAAATCAAAGTTTAAGCTATGTGCAAGACATCATATAGTAAAAGCTTGAAAATACTTAGACAAAATCATAAAACAAGGCAGTGCACTACGTATTTGTAGATGAAATTAATTTTATAAACTTACCAATAACATTAATTAGAAGTTATATCTAATAGTCTTAGAAAAATTAGAGATGGCTTTTTTACTAGGCCGAACATCCCATGAACCTAAAAAATGCAGGGCAACAAATCAGTAATGATTTATACTTGTTGGATGTAATTACTAAAAACTATTAACAAACTATTAAACAAATTACTAAAATTGTTGATTCAAAAGTGATAGTATTGATGTTGTGATATATAAAATCTAAAATACCAACTAATAAAATGCAGCCCTCATCAACTTACATGTTTCACTCTTATATCAATTTGCCAGGTTCAATTTTAGCATAAAATATGAGAAGTCAAAAAATATATCCATATATTTTTAGTAAGCTGTGATTATTTTTAAGTAAACTGATATTGACGTGGAAAATTTGTTATTTGGGCACGCCAAACCCCAAGTGTAAGTTTAGCAGTAAACTTGCAATCCAAATATCCAAAGTACGAGAAATGTAAAGGGAGCACAACTTTTTTAGCGGTTCGGCACTAATGCCTACATCCACTTTATAGTAATCATTCATCATATATTTGTCGATTACAATGTTTGTATTGGTTCAGGCAATTTGTATGTACCAAATTGTACAATTGAATAACAAATAGCATGTTAATTTTAAACTTTGACCAAAATTCCCTTTGTCTTTGTTAAGTCAAAGTGTATTGGTATGATCAACAATATCAAAAAGTAGCTTCATATCCAAGAGTATGCATGAATGTCCAAAAGTCCAAGTGAATGACAAGAAGTTGTAAACAAACTTATATGCGAAGTTTAGAAGTCCAAGCAATGTCCAAAAGCCATGAAGATGATGATAGCAGTCATTAATAGTATATTGAAGCTCCAATCCTGTATGTCAAAGTGTAGGCACAGTCAAAAAATTCCAACATCTTAGAATGTCAAGCAAGGAGGTATTTATAAGTGAGGTTTGGAGGCATCAACCCAAATTTCGTATATCAAGGGGATGCGAAATTCGCATACTGAAAACTTAGCCAAAAAACAAGTTCATTCTCCCAAAATTTCGCATCCTAAAAATGCTACGAAAATATGTGATCCACTCGGGATGGTCACTTAAAAACTCACGATCCCCCTGCAATGCTATTGACTTGCCACTAAATATGGTAGAAAACATATCGCCGAACAAGATATGAATTTCGTATTCCTTGGGGGATACGTATTTTGTATCCCCTTAAGGGATACGAAGCCAAGCACCAGCATGCCTCGTGATGCAAGGGTGGAGCGTTCACTTACTCTTGGAGCTACCGAATTGTGAGAGATGCATCCCCTGGGGGATACGAAATCATATCCCCAAGGGGACACGAAATTGTATCCTCAGGGGGATACAATTTCGTACCCTAAGGAGACATCAAACATGTATTTCGTATCTCAGAGGATACGAAAAACCTGGATAACACACTCTTTTTTGCCACAATTCGAATGGTGATCGCGCTGTGTTGCGCACAGGTTTTTGCTAGATCGACACGTATTTGGTACATGTTTCTGAACTAATCCAAGTCGAGCCAAGTAAGCTTTGGCCAATTGATTTTTGGCGATTGGCATGAGGTGTTCAAGCTTTTTTAAGTGATAGAGAAGTGTTTGCCACATGCGACTAAGTCGATATTGATTCCAAGAATGAATTATGTTTTGATTCGATTTCGAGCGCGTCGCGACATCGACCAAATCTCATTCTGCTTCCGAGAGGACAATCTCTAATCGAAGTGCATCGCTAGCCATAAATTTGATATGTGATTGTTTTGACCAAAAAGCATGTCAACACTTTGCACCCCAAAACATGTATTGCTTGATCATTTTGCAAGTAGTCCGAATATCTATAAATCTATGAACTGAGATTTAGGGAAGTCGACGGTCGTTGAGATCATAATAGAGTAGAAATCCAACGAACATTGAGATCGTAATAGTATGGAAATCCGACAATCGTTGAGATCGTATGTACAATTGAAATGTGACGATCACTGAGATCGTATAAGAATGGAAGTCCAACGATCACTGAGATCATATTTGGAATAGAAATCCGACGATCCCTGAGATCATATTAAAATGGAAGTCCGATAACCATTGAGATCATATTTTAACAGATTGTTGGGTCTGATATGCCTAAGATCCAGAAAATATCATGGGCTTTTTGTGTCCGACCGGAGTGAGTATGTACCTGTAAAAAGAGTTTTTGTACTTGGTGGATCAAGTTATGTGATATTATGTACTTGATGGGCCAGGTTTTTAAGATTTCCGTGTCGGGAGGTTTAATATAAGGAATTTCCGTACTTAGCAGATCAAGTCGTGAAGTTTTTATGCTTGGTGAACCTATTTGAAGACTCTTAACATCTGGTAGCCCAAGTTTTTTTGGAAAGTCGTGGACTAAACCCTAAATTTGTGTACCGGGCTCGAAGTTTATGAGTGGCTAGCTAAATGCAGGACCGAAGTCCGAATTTTATACTTAACTAAGTGAATGTGAAGCCAGATCCCAAATTTTATACTTGGCTGATCAAGTGTGGAGCTGGAGCCCGAATTTTATACTCGACAGATCGAGTGTAGAGTCAGAGCCCATTTTTATACTTGGCGGACTAAGTGTAGAGTCGGAGCCCTTTTTTATACTTGTTGGACTGTGGAACCGAAGCCCCTTTTATACTTGACGGACCAAGTACGGAGCCGAAGCTAAGGTTGTGCAAATGGTTGGTTCGGTTTCAAACCAATCAAAAATGTTAAAACCAAAATAACCATTCAAGAAACGTAAACTGAACCAAACCAAACTGATATTTTTTTTAAAACAAAAACAAACCGCAATGATAATATTTTGTTGGTTTGGTTGATTTACCTAAAAATAAAACGGATCTTCTAGTTGTTGACATAACATCAGACTAAAACAAATGATTAAGTTCGTATGATGCAAATATTTTACAAATTAAACTCTTCTTCTAAAAATGTCCATATGAAATTAAAGAAAAAATAATATTGTCATTAAAATATTGTAAATAAGAGCATTGTTAATAGTAATTTTTATCATTTAAATTAATTAATTTTTAAGTTTAGTTTAATTGGTTGGTTTTTCAAATATCAAAATTAGAACCAACCAATAAACCGAAGTAATGTAAAAATAAAAACCAAAACCAACCGATTAACTTACAAAATCAAACCAAACCGACCAAACATAACTGATTTGGTTGGTTTAAGTTGGTTTAATTGGTTTAAACCAATAAATTCTCACCTCTAGTCGGAGCCCTTTTTGTACTTGGCGGACCAAGTGTGTACCCATAGCCTATTTTATACTTGGCGGACCAAGTGTGGAGCTAGAGCCCTAAAGTACTCTTTATTGATACCATCAAAGTACAATGGTCAATAGTCCAACCCCAAGCATAATAGGAGGACAAAAGCTGATACCCTGCATGTGTGGGCGTCACCACTTTGATTACAAGTAAGGAAAATGAAAAAGGCAAGAAATATCCAACATAAGGAACATACCGGTGTCCGAAAAAACCAAAAGGATCCACAAGGCCAGATTAGTTGATTATAAGTCCTTGGGGGCGTCTCGACCAGCCCTTGTCCTAAGAAGTTGTAGAGGGATGAGCATATGGTGCTACTGTTGTAGGATTCCTGATGTATTGTGGTAGTTTGCCATGCCTGGTGCGTGCTTTGATCAGATCGTGAAACTACTTGCAATGGTTGGTGTCATGACTTGGTGGTTCATGGAATAAATAGTACTTATCAGAGCTTGCTTTTTTGGAGTCGGGTCCCTCTTGGGAGGTTTTTGGAAAGGTATAGTTTTGTGGATGTCGAGATAAATCCTTTCCAAGCCATGATTGTGTTTAGTGTATGTCGGTAAATTTGGCTCAATGCGAGGTCGTGTGCTCCGATTATCCCAAGACTTACCCTTTTCTTTTTTAGTGGCTGACGGTCCTTCGCTCGTTGTGAAGTTGACTCGATGACCTGGTTTTTCATCACGGGAGTCATCCTCCCTCAGAAATCTTTCTACTTCATAGTAGAATTCGGCTAGTTCCCCGGGTGGGTCCCATCGCAATGAGATTTTGAAGTCTGCCTTGTCAAGAATGCCGAAAACGGCAGCCATTAGAACAATGGACGAATTCGATCTATCGACAGAGGCCACCATCACGTTGAATCTTTCAAAAAACTTTTGCAGAGTTTTTCCTGTCCTTTGCCTAACTGCGGTTAAATTCATAACGTTCCTAGGCTAGGTGATATGAACTCTGAATTTCTAGACAAACTTTCGAACCAAGATGTTCCACCTGTTAATTGATTCGGGTTCCAACTGTCTAAACCAAAAAGCAGCAATGTTTGTGAGATAGAGTGGAAAACACTTTTCCATCATGCTGTCCGAAGTTGAAAGTACTTTCATATGGCGCATGTAGAACATAAGATGAATTGTAGGATCCTTCCTACCAATGAAAGATTCTAACACTGGCAATTTGAAGTCCAGTGGGTTTTGAGAATTCCAGATGTCTTGAGAGAAGGAGCCTCGAGTAACATAGTCCAGACTAGCATAGGGTGCGCTGCCCCGAGCATAGCATCAAATAACATCTATGACTTGACTTTCACTACCCATGCCAAGAAAATTATTCAAATTGCGTGAGTTAAAGCCGGTGCCCCCAGTCTCAAATCAAACACTTGTGAACTGTCGAGCGCCAAGCAAAATATCTGGCTCGATTTGATTTGAGGTGCCTAAACGGGGACAAATCCAATGTTTGGAACTATAGAAGTTCCTACATCTAAAATTGTGTGCACCGATGCTTGAGTGATATTTATAACACCTAGTATTGAGAGCTGATTAACCACAACCTTAGCTAAACCTTGCATAGGATTGGGGGTTATACCCTCGAGCCTAGCCAGTCTGGTAGCTGCCTGAGGATTAGTGTTGACACGGGGTTGTTCTTTGGGAATTTTCTCAACTCCCGAGCTAATTCTTGCAGAAAGCTAGCACTTATTCTAACCATGTTTCCTTTACATGATTGCCTCGCAATTCCTTCAAGTTGAGCGAAAAGAATGTTCATATTGGCTTCTTTTCTACGGAAATATTCCTCTTGTTGTTCTAAGATCCTTAGTTAAATCTTTGATGACCCTATCGATGTTGTCACGTGTGACGTAGTTTGACGGATGCTAAATCAAGAAGATTTCCTGGCTTTCTTCCATACCTGCTCCTCCCAAGCGAGATAACTATTTCCTTTTGATCATGGTGGAATCCGAGAGAATTCCAAGCAAATATGAGAATTAATCCAATAACAAAAAATGTCAATGTCGAAATCTGAAACCGAAGTTGAAATCCAAAAAATGAAATCCGAGAACACAAACCAAAGCCGTCGGAGCTATGCTCTCCTTTCCTGGTGTGCCAAAGTGTTGAAGTAGGAGACTGGTTATTTACGCATCCCAACCCCTAAGTGTAGGTTTGGCCGTAAACTTGCAATCGAAATATCTAAAGTACGAGAAATGTAAAGGGACACAACTTTTATAGTGGTTAGACACTAACGCCTATGTCTACTTTATAGGTTATCATTCTTCATATATTTGTTGACTGCAATGTTTGTACAGGTTTGAACAATTTTCATGCACCTAGTTGTACAATTGAATAACAATAGCATGTTGATTCTAAACTTTGACCAAAATATCCTTCTTCTTCTTCGTTGAGTCGAAGTGTATTGGTATGATCAACAATGTCCGAAAAGTAGTTTCAATGTCCAAGCGTATGCATGAATGTCCAAACTTCCAAGTGAATGCCAAAAGTTGTAACGACCCAGATTTTTTGCTGTTAATTTTAAAACATTTAAATTGGTTTTAAATGTTGTATTGGTAATATAAAATGATTTTAATATGGAATTATTTATTTAAAATGAAGTTTGCACGTATAATTTATAATATAATTTAAATCGAGCTCGTAATGTCGTGGTAGTTCGTAATGTTATGTTTTGAACTTCAATTGAATATACAAGATTCGTTATAAGTCAGATTTCCTTGAAACAAGAAATGTTCAGACCTATTTGCTTATATTTTTCTAATGAAAGAGAAAAATTAAGATTTCATATTGTCGATTTTGTTTTATATCCAAATCAAATTCTCAAATAGTCGCTATGGAATTCATTATTAAAATATAATGATTTATATATAAAATAAAAATGATTTTTAAATATATTGAATATCGATTTGCTTCGAAACTCAACCAGAAGTATTTTATTTTGATGCTATATGAAATCATGCCCGAGTATGTTCGATTGCAATATTTTATTATTGTTATATTGAGGAATTTTAAAATTGATTTATTTTAATTTAAATTGGACACTTGAAAAGGCCTACTATTCAAACGTCATCCGTTTTCAATGGAACTAATTCCACTGTGTCCGGAATATTTAATTATTATAAGATTTGAAGTCTCGAACTAATTGGAATTATTATATGAGCGTAAAAATTAAATATGAATCAATTAATGATTTTAATATTTAAAATTTCGCTATTTTTCAAAATGAAGTCGGAATTCGGCTAAACAAGTTTTGTTAAGACCGGAATATCAAACTATAGCTATGTGTTCATTTTTAACGTAAACGGCTTTCGTATGTAGTCATACGAAATTGTAACCACCAAATGAAAATGGCGATAAACACGAACTAATATAATTCATTAAAAATTCAATAAAATATTATATAGTTCGCGTATAAATTTACCGTAGCCTACCCCCGTTCCTTTGCCACCAAAAATCCCTAATTCCCCAATCTCAATTTTATTTCTTTGCTCCACAAACAAATCGGCTTCTTTCTGAAAATTTTGAAGCCAAAAATAAATTGATTTATTCAATAAAATCCTCATCTCTTGATCCGATTTATCCTCTTTTACCAGGAAAAAAATCCCAATCCATCGCTGCCGTTTTCTATTTTCAATAGAGTTCTAAATCCCCTCGAAACCCAAAATATAATCAGAAACAAATCAAGATCAACCAATTATTATTTATGAGACTCACGAGTTTATACCCTTCGGTGCGATTTATATAATTTTTGGTTCGAGCTAAATAATACTCGCGCTTTTTTAAATCAGCGTCGAGTTGGAGGAGGTCTGTCAGACTTGGTTGGCGCCGAAGGGAAAAGGGGTTGGCATGGTGTATATGAGGATGGAGGCGCACACGTCAAGAAAGTTTGGTGGGATTCCATGGGGTTGAACGTCGCTACTGTCACTATGTTGAGTTGTGTCGAGTTCGATGTAGGCAACTATAAGATGAGACTGAGTGTGACGATTTCGGGGTGGTAGACGGAGATTCTGATGGCGAATTATCAGGTGGAAACAAATCGTGTTCATTTAAGAAAAGAAAAAGAGAAGCGGGATTAAGAACGTTAGAGGGGCTTCAAAAGTATTATCAGGTGGATGTCGAACTGGGTTGGCAAGGTGAGGGTTTGGCAATATTTGGATAAGATTTATGGTGAAATGAGGGTGTTGAATGGGAGTATGATCTGCTGTGAAATGGTCAGCGGGGAGGAGCGTGGTGGCACTTGAATAGGCTATTCAATATCATGTTGCTATGAAATCCTCGACCCTTCTTACTCCACCATACTTTCCAGTACAAAATGGGGAAACATGAAACACAGTATATGTTAAGGAGGTTGGCACCGTGAAGAGTGTGGTCGTTAATATTATTTGGAGCATCATTAATTTGCTAGTATGAGCACATTAGTAGACAACATGCTTACTCATTTGAAAAAAATCATAGAGTTTAGGAATTTCTTTCAAATTCATCACTAGAAATGGGTACAGCTACAAACTTATTCTTAAAATATTTATCTAATGGAGTAATTGATATAGATGTGGTTAGTTAAGAGAAACACTATAAAGGTTCGTACCGTCATTGTGCTAGGTGGTTTAATGGGGAAGGTTGCTTTTGTTGAGGTAGCTCGAGGTTCGTTAGGGGAAGTCGGTCTGTCTTTGGCGAGTTACAGGTAATAACAATTGTGAAGGGAAGCATTCAAATTTATATGGGAAGGAGACTTAGCGTTGGAAATCGGGATTTGTTAATAGGCTTAAGCACGTGTTTGCAAATCTAGTTAAATTAATAGTAATATGGTAATTAAAGATTTAATGACCTAATCAGTCTACTTAAATTCCTTTAAAAATGGTTAAATCTTGTAACATCTTTATTTTGCTCATACGTAAACAGAATTCAGTCAGACCGGTCACATTGGAATCGTAGCAATGAGAGCTACATTATGGAAATGATTTCACTGAGAATTGAGCTATTGGAGTTTCATCATAAAATCAAATGCTATTCGATTTTAACGAAAACAAAAGCAGAATCATCACTGCAAATCAAGGTGAGATTTGTGTTCTTCGTTTTCTTCTATTCTAACTTTTCTTTCTTTCTATTTCTCAACCTCTAACTTCTTTCTATTAATGATTCATAATTCTGTGCAATTTGGGTTGGACGTGTGGTGTAATTAGTCAACTTAAAGGGTATGGAAATTCGGGCCATTACAAAAGTTGGAGACAAAATTCTATGTGAAGTTTAGAAGTCCAAGAAATGTTCGAAATCCATGGAGATTGTAACGGCCTGGGAAATTTTCAACCCAAAAATTGATACAAAAACATCATGTTGACTATTCAAGCATCTGAAACACCGAAACATTAATAGAAAGAAGTTAGAGGGTGAGATAAGAAAGAAAGAAATATTAGAATAGAAGAAGAAAAAGAACCAACACAACACCGAGTTTCACATTGCAATAGAACAAAATATAATATAGAAATTAATCTTTACTGAGAGCTTTAAAAATACTTACAATCATCAGTACATCAACACATCTGGACAGTTATTATAGTTTGTCCTCATGGATACAACACTCAACGGAAACACACTATATATTATCATACGTCTGAACTCTTCTAGCCCATCTCTTCACTGCATCCGATAACCTGAACCTGTACAACCTGGTCTAACCCGAGCATTACAAATGTCAGATCAGTCTGGTGAAGCAGAGTGAGATAAGCACACTGAGTTTAAAGGTGTCGTCCAACTTGATTTTGAAGTTAAATTTTTTTTGAAAGAAAAGGAAAATCATAAGACCAAATCCACACATAAATACGGGCGGTTTTTACCTTACGATAGACCAAATCATTTTGGAAATCAATATATTTTCTGATATTATAATAGCGCCTACATACAAATAAATATCAATGTAGCAAAACGTTTGCATTTCACGCTCTACATATATAGTATACAATCAAAACCATGACTCTTGGAGAATGGATTTCCTAGCAAGGTATGGGACCACCTTCCCGACAATGTACCTCTGGAGATGAATACGTTAGGGTTCAATAAGAACATCTTACAATCCAGGCTAAATATGATTGGCACTTCATTTCTCTTGAGAGTACCAAATATATCATTACCATGGTTGGTCAGCCAACCGAGCCGATTGAATACAAAAATAAAGGGACAACCGAAGGCATTTATTTTCTCCAGATCAGGTAATGATATACCCTTTTGATGGGTGCGACACACATAGCCATGCGACCTACCCGATTTTGGATCATTTCCTGATTGATGAGGCGTGAGGTCATAATTATCTTTAGAACATCATATCACCATTCACTTTGAATGCCACATTGTCAGATCCACCAGAAAATCACTTGTTGACATCCACAAAAATATCTAGTAGTTAAGCTAAGAGAAATGCGCTCTTCTCCGCCATCAACAGAAATACGTTAGAAGAAATCAACGTACGTGATCCCTTTCGAAATACTCTGTTAGACACTTGTCCATACAAGTTATCTAGGAACAGGATGAACCGTTGGTAGCCTCCTAACACATCATAGGAAACACCCTATAGATTAGTAGCGAGTAGTCCTTGCAAATCCGTAAATTCTCAACCATGACTGAATCACGTTAGAATACCTCTTGTTGCACTCTGGAGAATATTCGACAAGTAATCCTTCCGCTTATGAAGATCCACGGTCTTCACTTGCTGTATCTTAAGTCAACATCTTCACGTATTTGTTGGTTCGGAATGGTTTTCGAATATAAATTTGATCCCAGTCTTTCCGTACCAACAATCGTATAGGTCAGATTTGATAGTTTGTTATTTAACTATCAAATAAAAATCATGAAAACAAAATGAGTTCACTGGTTTAATACTCAGCATTACTTGGCCTCTTTAATTAAAAATAATTAATGATTGTTAATTTAAACTTTAAAATCTTTTCAATATATCGACATAACATTTCACTTCTTATTTAACATAAGATTATTTTCAAAACTATTTTATTATATCATTTCTCATTATCTATAATTGGGAAAATCAATCCAGCTTATTATTCGTAAAATAACATTATGAAATCTCTTTTGTTTTATTATTTGAAAACAATAACTAACCTTTATTCTTTCGAATAAAATCATTCCAAAAACTCAACTTCTTATTTCCTTTTACTTTTGGAAATATCATTATAAGTATTTATATATTCTCAAATCTTGCCATTTTCCGTTACTTTGGAAATCTCATTCTATATTCTTGGATCTTGCAATTAATGTTGCGTTATTATTCCGCATATGGAAATAAATAGGTATTCATAACCTCTTTCCCGTTACCAACTAATATCATCCTCAAATAATCCTGAAGTCGTTGAAGTTAGGGGTATTTATCTACCTCTCAGACCTTGATCAACAACGCTCTTATCTTAAGATAGATATGAGTTGTAACTCGAAAACCATATTCATTCTAATATCCAACAAATCTCGGTAACTATTTTATAAAAATATGGTTTATGAATTCTTCTTACTTTTGGAAATATCTCTTTTTAAATATAACTTATTATTACTTAATATGTTGATTCCCTAGCAAAATCACTTCTTAACCTTAACTCCGTTCAAAGAATTCATTTTATAACTCGAATTATTATTACCAATCCCATTACCAAATACTTTCCCAAATTCAATTACAAATCCCTTTTAATCATTCCTTTTTTTGAAAATCTCAAGTCAAATCCATTCATATCTCTCAATTCCATTATTTAATAACGTTAATTTAAAAATAACACTTTTACTTCACATCATTTTTTTATAAATTTCGTTTGTAACACTCCGGTTTAATACAAAACCCCTTTTATCTTTATTCCCTTTACTTAATTTAAATATTAAGTAAACATTTATTTTAAACTGTCATATTCGCTTAAAATCTCTTTTCTAACTTCGTTATAAGAACTCGGGTTTTAATATAAAAACTGTTCATAGCTCCTTTCACAATTCAATTAGATTTCATTTCAAGTTCGATCCCTTTTAAATAATTTCAAATTAAAAGAGATATCCTAAATTATTATTAATTAAAATAATAATTTACTTCAATCATCAACTACAGCAGTAGTAGTTAACTCTTAATTAATAAAATAAATAGTAAATTCCTTTTTAAAATCTTATTAAGATTAAAATAAATGTTCGTTAAATTATTTCTTCAGATTAATTCAAAACAAATTAATTAATAATCCCTTTCACTTAAAACGGTTGACTTAGTCAACCCAAAACATAGTTATTTCGTTAACCGATTCCAATTAGTTCCCACTTTAAATTAATTAATAATATAATTAATTTAAATAATTTCATTTTAGTTGTTTTCTTAAAAACAATTATCCAACTCTTAATTGTTAGGTTAATTTCTACTCCATTGCTTATAAATCTGATTATCAGAAATTTAATTTATAAATTCATTTAATAATTAATTATAAACTTATGTAATAAATCATAAATAATAAATATTTATTTCCTTTTTATAAATTTTTATTCAAAATAATATATTTCAAAAATCTATCTCTAGTTATAAAATACATTTTATAACTTTAGTTCTATCGGTTCACCTGACAGTAAATCAATATTTATAAAACGATTGATTTATAGCCCATATACTGCCAATTACTCATCCATATCACCCATTGGTTTTAACAAAACATATGTTGAATTTTAGGTCATGGTCAATAACCAAATCAATCGTCCAATCAAAACAGTTCATGTGATGATTATATGAGAATAGTTAACATCTAATAAATTTGAGGAATCCAGTTGGATCCCTCCAACCAATTCTTCCCAGCATTCACATAGGTTATTTCAAATAATATTATTCAATTCAATTTAACTGATAATTTCAATAACAGTAAATAACGACTATTTAACATCACCCAATTAACGAAACAAATCAAATCATTCAAACAATTAAACACGTTTATTTTATAAACGTGGCCAACAAGATAAGTAACCTTAATTGGGTCCAATCGTTAAAATAAAGATTTTATTTTTCATTAAAATTAAAAACCGTCAATTTCATTGGTTCAGTCAATATATGAATATATAATTAACAAACAATCAACCATTATCAACACTAAAATAAAAACCCAACTTATATAAAATATAAGTGGGAAGAACTGCGTGAGTTTAACTCACCTTGATCTGATTCGCGGCTTAAACAGTTTTGTTTAATTAAATTAAATAGATGTTTAATTTAATTAAAATATCCCGTTGATTCCAAGCGTTTCCAGTTTGGTTCCATTAGGTCATACTCGTCAAAACGATTCCAATGGTATTTGGTTTGTCTGATTCTGTAAACCAATGATCCCGTTACTAATAATTAAAGTCATATGATTTTAAATCTAATTAATTCTTTTAATTCCTTAATCATTTGATTAGTAAAACTAATTGCTTGTTATTATAAAATGGCCAACATCAGGGAAGAAATTTTCGAGCCCAACTGTTTACATTATTCCTCTGCCAATTGTTTCCCTCCCAAAGCTTTTGCACAGTCCTTGATCTGTTAAAACATTTGAAATCATATAATTTATTATTAAACTAATATATTTTTGAATCTATGCTTTGTCAAACTAAATTTCAGTTAATTCTAATTACGTGAATTATAGGAAGTAACGTAGCTGACTTAATCTGCTTTCCTCTCATTCTTCTTTGTTATGAAATTAAAACCTTATGCTTCAAACAAAATCGCCAGCTGCCACTTTCATTTCTTCCTTTCGAAATCTCTTCAGACTTAAAAACCCCCATCTGATTTTCGTGCCTTCCAAACCCATCACATTGCTCCTGCTTCAAACTTATGACTCCTTCCTCACACAAGAAACTTCTCCCATTTAATTATTCCCAGAGCACGGACCCTGCTACCAATTTTAGCAACAGTTCATGTTGCCACTTGCTGGGGTATGAAAACTTCCTAATGCGGCACATGTTCCCTCATTTAACAGACCCTGCACCCCCTCCTGAACCCAATATCCATGCAACTCGCCACCTTCACCATCACAGCTCCATCACCAAAGCCTGGAAAAGCTTTTAAACCCCATGACTTCGTGACAATCTTCCAACCTCTACGCTGAACCGATTCAAATCCTGGCCGTTTATTTTCTCATTGAGCACATCATAATTGTAGTTAAGAAGATTGTGAATTGATAAATAGGTTTTGAGAAATTTGAGGAATAAGTTCGTGAATCTTGGACCGTTCTTTTAAGGGTGGAGGCGGTCACAAATTAAGTTGACCACGCAGATGTTTTTGACCAAAAATTTAGGGCAAATGAAAGAAGTGAAGATATATATATATATATATAGGGAATGAAATATTAATTTAATATTAAACGAAACTTCATTGTGAAGTATTGTGGAAAAACTGGCACATACTATCGAGATGAAACTCCTAATCCTAGAACAAAAAAATATTCTAGACATGATGGGATAGATTTCGTCGAATTCCGAGGTCGTTTGTGAAAAGTCCTTTATAAATCACAGGCTAAAAATCACGCTTTGAAATTTCCCATGATTATAAAATAAATCCAATCAACTTGAAACCTTGCAATTCTACTTGTCCTTTTCCTTATGGATCTAATGAAATCTGTTTCGCTAAAATCGAAGTTCATTCGGCCAGTCATTTATTTATTTTAATTTACTCTTGTCAAATAATATAAACGACTAAATACAAACAAGGGCTTTTGACGCTGCCACCATCAAACGGTAAGTCCGATTGATACAAAAATTGAAATCATATAATAATTAATTAATACGAATCCAATGGCACAAGTTTCGTCGCATTTTGAGACTATTTCCCGGTATACTTTTTTATACTCCAAACAACCATATTTTGGAAACTGAAATACCCGATGTCCAAAAATAACAAACTACCTACCTATCCCGACTTTAATTGTCGATACAAACTTAACGGAATTGGTTTTGGGGCTTAATTCAATCGTTTTCTCAAGCTATACACAAATAACCCTATATTAAATTAAATTAAGTTAATTATGCTTTATAGAATATGACCGGGCATTTACGACGGCCATTGTCACATACGGCATCGGTTTGCCACGAAATTTGTCATCGTACAATAATTTAACGTTACTGTTCCAATGAAACTAATTTCATCGAAAACTGAGATGTCCGCAAAATGGTCATTTTAAAGGCTCATATAATATAAATAAAATATTATATAAATTCCAAAATAATCGAATTAAATAATTATAAATTATTATTATTATAAATATCCAAATAAATTCGTCATATGGTTTCAAATATAGATCAGTATAGATTATACAACTCAATATCATCAATTTCGAGTTAAAACCATATCGAATTTATATTAAAACCCTTTTTAAACGTTATATTTTAATAACAATTTCCATAGCGACTATTTTAAAATTTGAATTGGACATAACTGACAATCCTGAACACAAAATCAAGATTTTTCTCTTTCATATGAAAATTATAATCAATAAGATTCAAACTTTCTTGTTTCACAGAAATCGGTCTTAAAATGGATTATGCATATTCAATTGAAGTTCAAAACTCAATATTACGAGCTACCACACTATTTCGAGCTTGTTTTATTTGGTATATAAATTTAACGTCCAAACTTCATTTTAATAAGCGAATTCAATATTAAAATCCATTAATATTCCAAATATAATATTTAAAATAATAAATTAAATTAAATATTTGACTACCAAAAATACGGGACATTACATTCTTCCCCTCTTAAAAGGATTTCGTCCCCAAAATTACTAAGGTGGAAATAACGTTAAAAGCCAATTAATGTCTCTTAAATCCAATTTATTTCAAATCAAAAACCAATTTATTATTATCAATATAAATTTTCAAAAACATCAAAAAAATTCTACCACTTTAAATTCCCGAAAAAATTCGGTAGAGTCTCCCCTATACGAAAGAACTTCTACGATATCGCAGGAAAATTTAATAATAAATATACATCGACCCACACGGTCGGAAAACAAAAACCAAAAACCAAAATTTATATTTTCGCGTAGGCGTACCTTTTACGAGCTCTACTGAGTAATACTTGCTCATCTATTTAACCAAACTTAATCCTCATGGCATTCTAGTACTTGTACTTGTCTCAAGTCAACATGTAAGTGACAATTACATGAAATTCTTATATAATATTTCGCTAATCAACAAGTATAACACCCCAATTCCAAAATTGAACATGAAGCATCAACTTATTTGCAAATACAGGTTTAAATCAATAATTTCAATTCATATGCGGTTTCATTCCAGTTTATAATATTGGAATTCATTTCTCTAGGTTTATATTTCAACCAGTCTAACGCACAATTAATAAATCAACCAATGCGCAACCATCTCAGTTGAATCAATTGAATTCACATTAAATTTAATATTTACTTTGGCTTAACATATTTGAACATTAATCGGTTAACATTCGATTATTAATTTCCAAATTCAAATCTACTATATAATTTCGAAACCATTTCTTAATTTAGTTTCACTTAACCAAGTTAAGTTCCAATCCAAATCCAATTAACTAATTGAATTTTCTAAATAAATTCCTACAAAAATTCTTATTCACAGACTCTATTCGTGAAATTTATTCTGATTATTTCAAACCATTCCAATTCTTAATTCAATCTAAATTTTATTCAAATCAACTAACCACATCAAACACATCAATATCTTAGTAATTTAATAAAATTATTTTCTTTCTATAAAAAAATATAATTTGGGTAAAGTTATTTCATTTTCCCTCTTTACAAGATAATATCGTGTCCAATTTCAGTTCAAAAACTTCTCAACACTTGAACTGATCAATTTACACAATACAAAACATTCGTATATGAAATTTGCAAATACGATTTCTCATATGTACACTCAACTCAATCAAGAGTATTATTAGCCCTATCTCTATCGAGTTACGCCACTGAGCCAAGGTTATTACTAAACCAATAGGTCTGATATCACTATAACGGCTTGGAAAATTTTTGACCCCGAAAATCGACATAAAAACATCATGTCCACTATTCAAACATTAGAAACACTGGAATGTTAATAGAAAGAAGTTATAGGGTGAGATAAGAAATAAATATTAGAATAGAAGAAGAAAAAGAACCAGCACAACATAGAGTCTCACATCGCAGCAGAACAAAATATAATATAGAAATAAATATTTACCGAGAGCTTTAAAAATACTTACAATCCTCAGAGTACATCAACACATCTGGACAGTTATAATAGTCTGTCCTCATAGATACAATACACAATGGAAACACACTATATCTTATCATACGTCTGAACTCTTCCAACTCATCTCTTCACTGCATCCGATAACCTGAACCTGTACAACCTGGTCTAAACCAAGCATTACAAACGTCGGATCAGTCTGGTGAACCAGACTGAGATAAATACACTAAGCTTAAAGGTATCATCCAACTTGATTTTAAAGTTAAAATACTTTTGAAAGAAAAGGATAATCGTAAGACCAAATCCACACATAAATATGGACGGTTTTTACTTTATGATAACCCAAAAGATTTTGGAAATCAATATATTTTCTGATATTATAATAGTGCCTAAATACAAATAAATATCAATATAGCAGAACGCTTGCATCTCATGCTCTACATACATAGCATACAATCAAAACCACAGGCTCTTATTGGAGAATGAATTTCCTGGCAAGGTATAGGACCACCTTCCAGACAATGTACCTCTGGAGTAAAAATATAGGAGTTCAACAAGAATATCTTGCAACCCAAGCTAAACATGACCGACCCCTCATTTCTCTTGAGGGTACCGAATATATCATTACCATGGTTGGGGTCAGCTAACCAAACCGATAGCATACAAAAATAAAGGGACAACCGAAGGCATTTGGTTTCTCCAGATCAGGTAATTATATACCCTTTTGATGGGTGCGACCCACATAGCCACGCGACCTACCCGATTTTGTGTCATTTCCCGGTTGATGAGGCTTGAGGTCATAATTACCTTTAGAACATCATATTATCATTCACTTTGAATGCCACATCATCAGATCCTCCATAAAATCACTAATTGACATCCACAAAAATATCTAGTTGTTAAGCTAAAAGAAGTGTGCTCGTCTCCGTCATTAACAGAAATACGTTTGAAAAAATCAACTTACATGATTCCTTTGGAAGTACTCTATCAGACACTCATCCATACAAGTCATCCAAGAACGGGATGAATAGAAGGCACCATCCTTCCATGTGATGGCTCGCCCCACACTAGCCGACATTTCTTCGAAATGCGTTGTACCAATACTCGACTAACACGAGACAGTCGTCAAAGGAAAAGGATTTGAAACTATGAATCACCAAAGAACCTGTAGTATATCTCACAGCGCATGGAATAAAATATAATAATAACATAACTTGATATAAAACATGCGAGACAGTGCATAAGCTGAAAACTAAACCATCATAGCAGCGGAATCCAAAATACAGCTTATGATCCAAACCATCATAATTACAACTTCAAAATACTGTCTCTAAAGAAAAATAGAAAAGGTACGCTACTAATGCCTAAAGTAGTGACCAACAACAACACAGGGAGAATATATGTAAATAGTACGTGGAAGCTTCTTGCTCGTCTCTGGACAGCTTCTCGTGCATAACCCCCTAACGTGTCTCTAGTCTGCTCGTTTAGGAGCACCCAGAGTAATAAGAAGAGACATAAAACTCTGGGTCAGACAAAAGTCTGGTGTAAGCGATAACAGCAAAGTAAAACAATAACAGGTATAAATAATCTTACTGGAACCTGGACCTGCGACCAAAGAGTTAGCATAACAGGATGTAAGTACTCTAAGGTAACACTAACATAAAGTGTAAAGTGAAAGTGTGCATGTCATGGTGATAATAAACATCAAATATAACAATCATCCTCACATCTCTCACTCAGTACGTAAAGCATACGATATCCACCGCTTTGGTCACCAGAACCATTGGGGCCATGACGGAGCCCATCTCCATCCAAACCTTACTATTACCACTTTGCCCTTGGGGTCGTGATGGAGTTCGACTCCAAACAACTTTGACCCCACCGCACTGGTCCATAGTCTATTCCCCCCATCAACAGTGAATCAAATTTATAGATATCGATAACCCCTTTGCACACGTCCCACAACAAAGTCCAACTTATGAAGTTAACTCGTTGGTTCCCATCAAGATCCTGAGTGATAACCTTCCATTTAGACTTCCTTTGTATCTCGGGTTTTGGTCTACTTCGGTCCGATTCGTCACATTCAGTTCGTTAGTCTCCGTTCGTGATGTGCAATTAATTCTTAGTGCCAAATTCATGGTCAAGCTCTCCGGGTCGTGACCTTGCTTTCCACTCGTGACCTTCCATAGTGGTCGGGTCATGATCATCCATAGGGCTCGGGTCTTGATCGTCCATCGGGGTCGGGTCGTGATCCTCCATAGGGATCAGGTCGTGAAGGCAAAGTCCACTCGTGAAGAGGGGGGTCTGACCAATTTCCTGCAGCTTTTCCAGCGAGCTATTTACGCCTTACGACGGCGTTTTCGACCGTTCTAACTTTTCTATTAAATCACAAATCATACCAAACAGTAATAGCAACATATAGAAACAACCATAAACATCAAAAATGGTTTAACATGTTAATATGGATCAAACATACCCAAAACCATGGTTTCCCCCTTAATCCCCTTAACCATGTTTTAACTATAGGATTAGCAAACTTAAACCAAAATAACCCAAATTTCTAACAAAGGCATAAAATAATATTTTAGAATTTCTACATATTTTTCATATTTTTCTGAGTCATAATTTCGCTAATTATCACTAATCATCCCTAATTAACAGTAATTAGTGTAAAAACATGCTAATCACTTACCTTAGCCGCAAATTAATCTCAGATCTGAAAATATCTCTGATTTGGTTTGAATCCCAATGCAACACAACAGCTTTATCTCCAATTTGATGTTAATTTTCCTTGGTTTGATGTTGATTAGCTTATTATTCGATTAGAAAGTGATTAGGAGGTAGTTTAGAAGGTGGAAGCCATTGTTAGGGTTGAAGAGAGGTAAGTGGCGGCCGTAAAAATGACAAAGGAAGGTTTCTCTAATCCTTTTCAGCCCTTATATAACCCTAATTCCGAAATACCCAATGGGCCTAGCTGCTAATTACCCTTAAGCCTAATTATGCTATTTTTCACCCTCCAAACCTTATTTCAACCATATCTCCCAAATGGTAAGTCCGTTTGATTAATGTGACCACTCTACGGAAAGGTAAACCATCATCTGAATCCAATGGAAATGATTTCAGGTCAAAACACCTTACCAATCAAAAGTTATAGGCGAAACAGCGTTCGCCAGGGGTAAAACGGACATTTAAAAATAGGCAAAAATCGTGAACATGAAAAACGACCCCAATAGTCGTTTCCCAAAGTTACACGACCATAAGACATCGTATGAGAATGAAATAAATATTTTATGATCCTCTGATATGTAGAATGCGGGTCATTACACTCTTCCCCCCTTAAAGAATTACGCCCCAGAAATTCCTTAACCAAACATACATAATAAAACAACAAGCCTATCCTAGCATGTGGTTTACTAACAGGCAAATAACTATATAGCAATTAAAATCTTACCAGGCAAAGAGTTCTGAATACGGCTTTATTATGCTCTCCTCTGTTTCCCAAGTACAGTCATGCTCATTATCACCCCACTGGACTTTCACTAGTTCCACCGTCTTCCTTCGAAGTTGCTTCGTATCGTGCTGACAATACGAATCGGTCTGTGGTTCCCAACCGCTTCGGGTTCTACCTCAATATTGCCCAACTCGTCTGGTGAAATAGTCATATCAGAATCGTGCACAAACTTTCTTAATTGGGAAACATGAAATACATTGTGAACTCCTACCATCTTGTCAGGCAACCCAACTTTGTGCGCCAAATTCCCCACTTGCTCGAGGACTGGAAATGAACCAACAATCCATGGTGTCAATTTACCTCTTCTACCAAAATGAATTACATGCTTTAGCGGAGAAATCTTGATGAAAACCAAGTCACCAACAGAGAATTTCAAATCTTTTCTCCTCTTATTAGCATAACTCTTCTTCCTATCTTGGGCAGCCTTCATTTGTTGTTGAATAACCTTGATCTTGTCTGAAGTTTCACTTATTACATCCGGTCCAAGCACAAACTTCACCGGTTTCCAACCAACATGATGGTGGGTTGCACGGTCTCCCGTACAAAGCTTCAAATAGAGCCATACCAATACTGGACTGATAATTATTATTGCATGCAAACTCGACCAGATGCAAATGGTCATCCCATAAACCTCCAAAATCCAATATACAAGCTCTCAAGAGATCCTATAATACACGATTCACCCTCTCTGTTTGACCGTCAGTTTGAGTATGGTACGCGGTACTGAGATGTAATTCTGACCCAAACGCCTCTTGTAAGCTCCTCCAAAACCCACTAGTAAATAACTGATCTCGGTCACATACAATACCTTTGGGTACTCCATGAAATCTCACTACCCACTTCATATATATTTCTGCTAAATTAGTTGTTGTTCTATTCGACTTGACTGGTATAAACCTTGCACTTTTGGTCAATCGATCCCCAATCACCCAAATGTTATCATTACCTGATCTAGTCCTTGGTAAACAATCTATAAAATCCATTGAGACTTGTTCCCTTTTCCATTCAGAAATTTCCAGCGGTTGTAACAAACCATTTGGCTTCTTTTGCTCGGCTTTAACTAACTGGCAATTCGTGTACTTGGATATAAATTTCCCAACATCTCTCTTCTTCCCTTCCCAGTAGTAGGTCTTCTTCATGTCTCGATACATTTTGTTACCACTGGGATTTATAGTCAGTTTCGAGTGATGACACTCTTTAAGCACTTCATCTTTCAATCCATTAACATTGGGTGCAACAAATCTCTCATTCTTTCGAAGCCATCCTTCTCAATCCAGTCCATACTTGTTTGTTGCCTCACCGTCGATACCCATCTCTTTCTTGAAGATGATTTCCAATAGATTAGGATCGTCCCTCTGAATGGAACCAATCCTTTCAATCAAAGTCGATCTGATCGTCAAACTTGCTAACATCTCTGGATCCAATTCACACTTAGGTCTGAAATCATACCCTGCGATATATCCAGTTGCTTCCATCCCAGAAATATAGCCCCCAAACTGGCATGTCTTCTACTCAAGGCATCAGCTACCGCATTTCCCTTCCCGAGAATGTATGCGATATTGAAATCATATGAAGCCAAAAACTCTAACCATCTCTGTTGACGAAGATTTAAATCCCTCTGAGAGAAAATATACTTTAATGACTTATGATTGGTAAACAACTCGAATCTTTCTCCCAATAGACAGTGCCTCCACATCTTTAACACGAACACAATCACTGCCAATTCCAAATCATGGGTAGGATATCTTTTCTCATGCGGTTTCAATTGCTGACTAGCATAAGCTATAAACCTACCTCATTGCATCAATACAACACCTAGTCTGGTACCACATGCATCCATGTATACCGTCATCTCTTCGTTACATTTAGGAATAACTTATACTGGTGCACACATCAACTTTTCCTTTAGACCCTTAAATGCATTCTCACATCTTTCATCCCAGACAAAAGCTTGAGTCTTCTTGGTCAACTGAGTTAACGGTGCTGCTATCTCGGAGAAGTATTGAATAAACTTACGATAATATCCAGCTAACCCCAAGAAACTTCTCATCTCCATTGCATTCTTGGACGTAGACCAATCTTGCACTGTAGCCACTTTCGCAGGGTCCACAGCAATACCATTCTCTGAAACAACATGGCCCTAGAACCTCACTTTTCTCCTCCAGAAGTGGCATTTAGAAAATTTCTCTTTTAATTGGTGTTTCCTCAACACCTCCATCACTATCCTCAAGTTTTCCTTGTGTTCTTCCTCTGTCCTTGTGTAAACCAAGATATCATCCACAATAACAAGAACAAACTTATTCAATTTATCCCTGAATACCCTATTCATAAGATCTACAAAATATGCTGGTGCATCGGTCAACCCGAATGGCATGAACAACCACTCACAGAATCCAGACGGCGTACGAAATGCCGTTTTAGGTATACTCTCAACTGTACTCAGAGCTGATGAAAACCTGTCGCGAGATCTAATTAGGAGAACACTCTTGCTCTACTCAACTAATCAAACAAACCATCTATCCGTGGAATAGGATACTTATTCTTCCTCGTCACCTTATTCTACTCGCGGTAGTCTACACACAATCGAAGGGAACCATCGGCCTTGGTAGTAAATACAACTAGTGCTCCCCACTCAGAAACACTCCTTCGATAAATCCCTTCTTTAAAAGATTGCTAACTTGCACCTCGAGCTCTCGCTGCTCCCTTGGCACCATACGACGAAGTGGCATCACTGTAGGCCTTGCATCTGTCACTAAATCAATTCAAAACTCGATCTCTCGGTGTGGTAAAAGTCCGGTCACTTCCCCGAAGATGTCCGGATACTCGCCAGCAATAGGCATATCTGATAACTCATCATGCGGGATGTCGAGGGAATTTAGAAAACTAGCCATTACCCCATCAGTAGGTAGGCAACCAAACAGTACCCTCTGCCCATCATTCGCTCTAATGGTCACCGAAGACCCCGCACAGTCCACCGCCACCCCCATACCTTTGGAGCCAGTCGAATCCCAAAATAATGCCAAACCCAGTAAAGCCCAAACAAAGCAATCACAAGCAAACATGCATCCATGTCTCGATAAGTCCTTATTACGACAAAATGTACTAAGGCTGGTTGAACCACCGATCGGGTTCATCACAACTAAAGGTCTATCGATAATCTCGGGTTCCAATCCCAACCTATCCACCAGGTCACTAGATATGAAGGAATGGGAAGCCCCGGTATCAAACAATACTCTAATAGGAACATCATAAATGGAAAGCATACCTTGAATAATGATGCCCTTTTCCTTCTACGTCGCGGTAGGGGCATTCAACGAAGAAGGAACAACGTTGAAAGCATATGCTTTCACGATTTGCTTATCTTTAGGAGGTTATGGACATGTATCCTTGTGATGTCCCACTTGGCCTCAATTGAAGCACTTCATGTCCATTGGCATTGCTCAACATTCTTTGGCATAGTGGCCCTTCTTGCCACAACTATAGCACTCTATATCTTTCTTATTCTTCTTTTTCTGACCATCCTTGGTTTTGTTTTATTTCCTCTTATTCTGGGAATTATTTTTGCCTCCACCGCTTACCTGTGGCTTTGGCTCCTCTGCAGATGTAACAACAACCTCGATCTTTGACTTAGGTTAAAGGCTTTATGATCTCAATGCTTTACCCACAACAGATTCAAAAGTCTCATCAATGTGATTTATAAGTCTTTCCCCCGAGTACTCATCTAACCCGGTTATGAACTTTTCATTCTTCATCTCGGTAGTATCGATAAGGGATAATCCATATTTCGATAAGGTATCGAATTCAGCAGTATATTCTGAGACTGCCTTACCAATCTGCTTAAGCTCCAAAAAATTCCTAAACAATTCTGATTTCTGAGCAGCTAGGATAAACTTGTCACTGAAATGGGTCTTAAACCCAAGTAACTTGATCCTCAAGAGTAGCTGCTTTAATAACATTCCACCAATTCATAGCTCGCCCTTGAAGCTGACGCGATGCTTTCTCTTCATTGCATCATCGATCCCCAAATCCCCGAAGATGCGCTTGCAACTATCCATCCAATCTTGAACATCCGTAGCTGATTCCGTTCCATGGAACGGCTTTCTACCAGGATTAGTATAATCCTTACTGAGCTTGGCGAAGTCGGCCCTAAGTGCCTGCACCGCCGCACCACCACTATTAGCAGCATTAGGAACTGCTCCCTGAGCATCCCTAAGCATCTCTCACATGAAGGCAGTAAGCATCGTCCTCATATCAGGGACATTCCCATTATTGGCCCCTGAACCCATACTCCTCGTATATCGGCTCATCTTTCAATCTATAAAGAGAAAAACGATTAACCATCTTCATAGTGGTGCCCGTGCAGTGCGACTTCATCCTTAGATATACTAATAGTATATACGTATAGTTTTTTGAAAACCAAAATATCACAAATACGCGATCTCATATACGTATATTATCTCTCCCTAATGTCTTCCCCTAGGTTAACTACGCAACCTAAGCTCTGATACCTAGTGTGACGGCCCACCCTGCACCAGCCGACATTTCTTCGAAATGCGCTGTACCAATGCCCGACTAGCACAGGATGGTCCTTAAAGGAAAATGATTTGAAACTATGAATCACCAAAGAACCAGTAGTATATCTCACAACGCATGGAATAAAACATATTAATAACATAATTTGACATAAAACAGGCGAGACAGTGCATAAGTAGAAAACTAAACCATCATAGCAGCGGAATCCAAAATACAGCTTATGATCCAAACCATCATTATTACAACTTCAAAATACTGTCTCTAAAGAAAAATAGAAAAGGTACACTACTAATTCCCAAAGTAGTGACCAACAACAACACAGGGAGAATATATGTAAATAGTACGTGGAAGCCTCCTGCTAGTCTCCGGACAACTACTCGTGCATAACCACCTAACATGTCTCTAGTCTGGTCATTCAGGATCATCTAGAGTAATAAGAAGAGACATAAAACTCTGGGTCATACAAACGTCTGGTGTGAGAAATAACAGCAAAGTAAAACAATAACATGTATAAATAATCATGCTTGAACCTGGACCCGCAACCAAAGAGTTAGCACAATATGATGTACAGTACTCTAAGGTAACACTAACATAAAGTGTAAAGTGGAAGTGTGCATGTCATGGTGATAGCAAACATCAAACATAACAATCATCCCCACATCTCTCACTCAGTGCGTAAAGCATACGGTATCCACTTCTTTGGTCACTAGAACCATTGGGGCCATGACAGAGCCCAGCTCCATCCAAACCTTACTACGACCACTTTGCCCTTGGGGGTCCTGATGGAGTTCGACTCCAAACAACTTTGACCCTACCACACTATTCCATAGTCAACGCCCCCACTAATAGTGAACCAAAGTTATAGATATCGATAACCCCTTTGCATACGTCCCGCAGCAAAGTCCAACTTATGAAGTTAACTTGTTGGTTCCTATCTGGATCCTGAGTGATAACTTCCCATTTAGACTTCCTTTGCATCTCGGGTTTTGGTCTACTTCGGTCTGGTTTGTGACATTCAGTTCGTTAGTCTTCGTTCGTGATGTGCAATCGATTCTTGGTGCAAAATTCGTGGTCAAGCTCTCCGGATCGTGACCTCGTTTTCCACTTGTGACCTTTCACAGGGGTCGGGTTGTGATCCTCCAAAGGGGTCGGGTCGTGATCCTCTATAGGGGTCGGGTCGTGATCTTCCATAGGGGTTGGGTCGTGATCCTCCATAGGGGTCGGGTCGTGATCGTCCATAGGGGCCAGGTCGTGATCCTCCTAGGGGTCTTGTCGTGATCCTCCATAGGGGTCGGGTCGTGAAGGCAAAGTCCACTCGTGAAGGGGGGGCTGACCAATTTCCTGCAACTTTTCCAGTGAGCTATTTACGCCTTACAACGATGTTTTCGACCATTCTAACTTTTCTATGGAATCACAAATCATACCAAACAGTAATAGCAACATATAGAAACAACCATGAATATCAAAACAATGGTTTAACATGTTAATATGGATCAAACATACCCAAAACCATGATTTTCCCCTTAATCATGTTTTAACTATAGGATTAGCAAACTTAAACCAAATTAACCTAAATTTCTAACAAAGGCGTAAAATAATATTTTAGAATTTTACATATTTTTCCATATTTTTTTGCGTCATAATTTCGCTAATCATCACTTATCACCCTTAATTAACCGTAATTAGTGTAAAAACATGTTAATTACTCACCTTAGCCATAAATTAATCTCACATCTGAAAATATCCTTGATTTGGTTTGAATCCCAATGCAATACAGTAGCTTTATCTCCAATTTGATGTTAATTTGCCTTAATTTGATGTTGATTAGCTTAATATTTTATTAGAAAGTGATTAGGATGTAGTTTAGAAGGTAGAAGCCATTGTTAGGGTTGAAGAGAGGTAAGTGGCGGCTGTAAAAATGACAAAGAAAGGTTTCTCTAACCCTTTTCAGCCCTTATATAACCCTTATCCTGAAATCCTCAATAGGCCTAGCTGCTAATTACCCAATTAAGCCTAATTATGCTGTTTTTCACCCTCCAAACCTTATTTCAGCCATATCTCCCAAACGGTAAGTCCATTTGATTATTGTGAGCACTCTATGGAAAGTTAAACCACCATCTGAATCCAATGGAAGTTGTTTCAGGTAAAAATTCCATACCAATCAAAAGTTATAAGCGAAACAAGGTTCGCCAGGGGTAAAACAGTCATTCAAAAATAGTTAAAATCGTGAACATGGGAAATGATCCCAATAGTTGTTCCCCAAAGTTACACGACTATACGACTTCGTATGAGAATGAAATAAACGTTCTGCAATCTTCCGATATGTATAATGCAGGTCGTTACATACCACATCCTAAGAATCACCCAATAGATTAGTTGCGAGTAGTGTGACACCCCACGTCCGTTAATGTCACTTATTAAGAGATTGCATTAAGTTTCATGAAGCGTTATAGGTAAACAGAAGCAGAAATATTACAAGACATATATAAAATAGCAGCGAATTTTAAAACTTTTATTAAGCAAATAACATCGTGGTTTAAAACATGGTTACATCATAAGTCTGAAATGCATAAAGGCCAGTACATCATTAAAACTTCTGCCTTGTACTAAAATTATCAGAGTACAATAAATATGAAAAGAGCATAATTCCCTAATAACATAGCCATAGTAGAGAAGATAAGAACTCGAGCAATACATCTAACCAGCTCCAAGCAAAATGAATGTAGATCTTGATCAAGCTTGAGTATTCCCACGCTGAGAACCTGAGGGGGGGGGGGTCGACGAGAGAGATAGAAGAGGAAACAAAATGGGTTAGACATAAAGTCTGACGAGACCAGTTACTTTTAGCATATAAATAAGTAAAAGCATCATGACAGGCATGTAAAGTGGATAAGAGATAACAACATATAAGGCAGGTATGACAAGGTAAACATGATAAAATATATTGCGCTTCTCTAGTACTTTCTCTTTCTCTGCACCAATACTAGTATAACCGGAATGAGATGATCCCAACAACTTCAAGATGGTAACTTAGGCGTATTTCTAGTTAGAGGTTTAACCCCATACAATCAACAGGCATCCCAACTAAACATACTAGAGTTACACCTAGGGGAATTAATGGGCTCCTAAACATACCAGAGTCTAGATGTACCCTAATTACCACCCCAATCGATCGGCTCCCTACTCCATAGATACCCTGTGTTAGCCCCACTGTAGGATGTATCATTTCCTAAAGTGGTAACCCTTCATTTTTTGGATGTGCACAACCATATCTACAAGTGTCACGACGTCTTAGCCTCCTCTGCCGGACCCATGCACGCACATGACTCCGTCGGTATGCGTCGCCCATATTGTCCCCCGAATTTGGATCTCTTACAATCAGCCCAGTAAGCGTGCCCTTACTCCGACCTAGTTCGGAGTACTCGTTTGATACCTACATATGGGTTACTGACTGAAACGGGCCCCACACACAAGATGATACAAGCTCCGCCTAGGCTTGTATCCCATTACTAGGTTTACCACTGGTTATGCCATACCAGAGTAAAAAGATTACATGCCATACCGAAGTAAAAAGATTGCATGTCATACCGGAGTACAAGATTGCATAACCCCACAGATTAAGTTTGTGGGCCTATATATAAATATTACCCACCGCCCCAAGATATACTTAACCCTCCCACTGATTCATATAAGTTTACTTAACCCTTACTCAAGTTATCATGTTCATATAATCCTTTATGGATTCAATTAGGTTAAGTATTCAAGTTCATTACCATATTCATTTATGGTTACAATGTGCTAGACCTCCCACATTAGGCCCACAACTTGCGGATGTTGGATATGCCGGGCGGTTCTGGGTAGACTTCTTCCACAAGTTGGACTTAACCTCGTGTCTTAGCCCGTTAAGTGTTTATGCACTTAGACCCTCACATTATATTAACCACATGTGGTCGCTGGATATGTCGGTCGGTTCCGGGCAGACTTCCAACACAAGTGTAATCTAACCTCATGTCTAAGCGTGGTTTCAGTTTCTAATTACTGTAATTCTAGGCATTTTCTTTTATTAACTAATCACTCCTATGTCATTATAGGTTTTCATGCCCTTTTTCCAAGTCATATTCATCATGTACCGTATGCCCCAAGTTTAGATATAAATCACAATTTTATGTATGCCCTAAATCCATATTCATATATTTAATTCAAGTTAAACCCAAATTTCCCAATCCAAGTTATGCCCCAATTTTAACGTTTTCCCCCTCGTTCCCAATTTCATGCTTTCGCATATTTCAGCAGCATGCCTAGGCTCGAAAGTAGCCTGGCTATAAAATAAAAAGGGAAAAGAAGTAGTGAAGAAAACAGAAATGATCATAATAACAGGATCGGCATATGACGGCAAAATAGGCATAGCGACTAATAAGCACATTGTGACAAATTTGGCATAGTGATAAGATAGACATATAAAAACAGATCTAAGGAACATGTGATAATAGAACATATTAGACATAGTGTCATGATCATAAACAGGCATGATGAGATCTAATTAGTGAATTAGATATACAATCTAACATGATTCAATAGTCATAGGCTTATATCTAATTCATAGTTATGTCAGAATAACTTAGATACACCGGTTATGGCAGATCTGTTGTGATTCAAATAGTTATAGGCTTAGATCCAATTTATAGTCATTTCAAGAATAACTTTTAAGCATTTAGATCTAAAAATAACATAGAATCACTGTTATCGGATCTAAGAAATAGAAGAGCTATTGCAGATGTTGAATCACAGATCTCTAAACTTGACTGACATTATTGTTGAAGAAGAAAAGCTATTTAAATCTGGGCAGAGACAACATCTAGTTCTCCATTGTTTTTGTGTGAATAAAGCAATGAGAATGGGGTCTTATTTATAGCCTAGGGTTCACGAATCTGGTCAGAAAACAAGTCCATATACATAGAAATGTACCAAGCTCGGATCTGGAGGTGTCGACCTGGGTGTCGATACCCCCTTATGGTGTCGACCTATTCATCGACACCCCTAGGACAGGGGTCGATCCCCAACGGGCCTGGTTCCCGCGTTGTCCCGCCTTCGATTTTCGGACTGATTTTTAATTTCTGAAATGTTTATTTTATATATATAATTAGCTTATATATGCGTAAATTTCAAACCTTAATATCTTCTTCATACGATGTCCGTTTTACGCAAACTCGGAGTCTATCTTAAGTAGAATTCCGAGATGAACCCAATGTTGCAGTCCGTTTTACTTAATTATGAATAATTAATTAAGTATTCTTTAATTTATCATCTTTAGTATTGATAAATTACAGGGCGTTACATTCTCCCCTACTTAAAGGATTTCGTCCCCGAAATCTCTAAGTTAAGAAGAATGTATATCCTAACATCCATCACTCATCTACTCCTCCACCAACCATAGGCATCCATTGTCCTTAAAAGATTTCTAATGCTTATATGAACATATTCAAAGATGTGTGTATATGTCCCTATACTAATGTGAAAGATCAGGTGGTCTACTAATTCAGTCGACCTCCTTAATGCATTGTATGTTAGTGCCATGAATCCAACATGTATGAAAATAATCATATTATATTAAGTAAGTTCTATATGTGTGCACAATCATTCCTCCAAATGCAACATCCATACGATGATACACTCACTTTCATCCATTAAAAGAAGAAAAATGCACACACATCCATATGCAGCATGAGAGTGATTGAGCCGATCTGGTGCCTAATGTATGTGTATATGCATCCACAAGCAACCACTAGCAAACACTTCCATCCATCAAACATAACATGTCTCAAACACATGTTTACATCCATGGGGATTCCTACCTAAAGGTCGAAGATTCGATCGATAGGATACTTTAAATGATTGAAATAAGCATGAATAAAAGCTTTGGAAAAGAAGTTAAGAACATACCCTTGAAAATAAAAGGGTATGAAGTGCGAATTTTGTCTTTGGTCTCCCAAGTTGCATCCTCTTGGTTACCTCTCCACTGAACTTTCATCAACTTGACATCTCGATTGCGTAGCTTCTTAACTTCTGATCCAAGAATACGGATGGGAACTCGCCTAAGTGCCGCCTCCCGTTTCACCTCTACTTCCTCAAGCATATCAGCTCAACCACTTTTGCAGTATCATGCAAGCACTTCCATTAATGAGAAACGTGGAAAACATCATGAACACGGGACAATCTCTCTGGTAGCTTCACTCTATAGGCCATTTGGCCAATCCTTTCTGTTGTGGGAAATGGCCCTACAAATCTTGGTGCTAATTTCCCTATAGATCCAAAGCGAACCACATTCCTCGAAGGTGATACCTTGATGAAAACCATGTCTCCCACCTCAAACTCAATGTCATTCCGTCTTCTATCTACGTAGGATTTTTTCCTATCTTAAGCTGTCTTCATTCGTCGTCTAATGAGATCAATCTTTTCTGAAGTTTCTCTAACCATATCTGGTCTGAGTAGAAGTCTTTCTGTAGATTCCCACCAACAAGTAGGTGATCTACAGGGTCGTCTACATAATGCTTCGAAGGGTGCCATGCCAATACTAGCTTGATAACTATTGTTGTAAGCGAACTCTACTAAAGGAAGATGTTCTTCCCAAGTCCCTCCGAAGTCTAGGATACACAGTCTTAAAAGATCCTCAAGGACTCTATTCACCCTATCCGTCTGTCCATCGGTCTGAGGGTGATAAGTGATGCTCAAACACAACTGTGTACCTAATGCATCTTGCAATCTCCTCTAAAATTCACTGGTGAAAATGGGGTCACAATCACTTATGATACTGGAAGTTACTTAATGAAGACAGACTATCTCACGAACGTAAATTGCTGCCAACCAAGCTGTCGTCCTCTTATTCTTAACTGCAATGAAATGAGCGCTCTTAGTAAGCCTGTCTACAACAACCCAAATGCTAGTGTTGCCCTTCCTTGATCTAGGCAAACCATTGATGAAATCCATAGAGACGCTCTCCCACTTCTACAGTGGAACTTCCAAAGGATAAAGTAAACCTTCGGGCATCTTTTGCTCAGCCTTGACTTGCTGGCAAATCAAACATTAGGAAACAAACTCCACTGCATCTTTCTTCATCCCAGCCCAAAAGAAAACCCTCTTTATATCGCTATACATCTTATCACTGCCTGAATGAATAGTCATCTTAGAATGATGGGCTTCCTCTAGGACTTCTTCAACAAACTCCCAACTTAGGAAACACAAAGCCTTCCATCTCGTCGCAACCACCCTCTATCGTCTATGGAATATCTACTGAGGTGACTAGAAGTCTCCCCTTTTCTAAGCCAATCTAAGATGTTTGAAATCTATGGGTCCTCTCGCTGCGAAGTTCCTATCTGATCTAAAAGAATAGGTCGCATCTCAGTGATGCCAATAAACCATGTGTAAACTCGATGGAAGGTCTAAAATCAAAAGTCGATATAAACTCCAAGCTTTTGCTCTCCACAAACAGAGGACTTAACGCTACCATCTGCCTACTCAATGTGTCTGCCACCACATTATCCTTGCAAGAGGTATAATCAATCTCGAATTCATAGGACGCTAGGAATTCCATCAATCTTTGTTGCCTCAAATTAAGATCCTTCTACGAAAACAAGTACTTGAGAGATTTATCATCTGTGTACAACTCGAACTTCTCTCCAAGTAGATAATGGCGCCAAGTCTTAAGTGCAAATACTATTGCAGCTAGCTCTAAGTCATGGATAGGATAGTTCTTCTCATGAAACCTTAGCTGTCTACCTCCATAACATACTACCCTTCCCTCTTGCATCAGAACCGCACCAAGCCTTTTACCACATGCATCAACGTATACTGTAAACACTTCGTTTCCATCGGGCAAGGCCAAGACTGAGGTTGTTTTCAGAGCCCTCTTCAATCGCTGGAAAGCAACATCAAAATCTATATCCCATGAAAACATCGAATTCTTCTTCGTCAGCATGGTGAGTGCGGCTGATATCTTTGCGAAGTCCTAAATGAACTTCCAATAATAGCCTGCTAACCCCATAAAGTTTCTCATCTCCGTTGCATTCTTTGGGATTTTCCAATCTTGAACTGCAACTACCTTCGCAAGATCTACTGCTATCCCATCTTTAGAGACCATATGCCATAGAAATCTCACTTCTTTTCTCCAAAAATGACATTTGGAGAACTTCGCTTTAAGCTGGTGCACACAGAGAGTTTTCAAAACCTCCCTTAAATGTTGGGAATGCTCTTCCTTGCTCTTTGAGAAAATTAGGATGTCATCAACAAAGACCAGAATGAATTTATTAAGAAACTCTCGAAATACACTACTTATCAGATCAACAAAATAGGCGGGTGCATTCGTCAACCCAAAAGGCATAACGAGCCACTCGAAGAAACCATTTGGAGTTCTAAAAGCGGTGTTGTCTATATTGTCCTCGGCCACTCGTCGCTGATGAAACCCCATGACCAAGTCTAACTGAGAGAAAATAGATGCACCAACAAGCTGGTCAAACAGATCATCTATCCTCGGGAATGGGCGCCTGTTCTTTTTAGTGAGTTTATACAACTCTCTATAGTCTACACATAAGAGAAGTGACCAGCCGCTTTAGTTGCAAATACCACCGAAGCACCCCATTCAGATATGCTTCGCCTAATAAATCCTTTCTCAAGTAGCTCCCTTACTTGCTTGCTAAGCTCCCTCCTTTCTCTTGGAACTATATGGCGCACAGGAAATGCAACTGGCTTTACATTGTCTACCATGTATATACGGAAATCAATCCCGTGCCTTGGGGGTAATCCCCGAACCTCCTATAAAATACCAGGATACTCACGGACTACAGGTACAAATCGCAGATCATCGATAGATGCATCAAGTGACTCTAGAAAACTAAGCGTGACGGACCCCTTTGGGACACAAGAAATCTCGAGGGTCCTCCCATGGCAAGTCAAAAGTCTAACGACCCTCCTCTCACAATCCAGAATGGCACCATATATAGCTATCCAATCCATTCCTAGAATCAAACCATAGCCCATGAAACCAAGCGCATATGCGTCGCACTCAAACTCGACGCCTAACATAGATATTCTCAAACACCGACAAATCATAGACAGATGAGCCATACTCGGTTTAAGACAACAACGGGATCCAAAACCAAACTAGTACTAAGGTGCAGAGATTCAACCATAGAATCAGATATAAAAGAATGTGAAGCGCCAAAATCAAAAAGAGTTCTAACTAGATGATTGGAAAGAGAAATCAACCATTCCACAAAAACTTTCCTACCCCTATCAGGTGCATTGGCCACGAGAGCATGCACTAGCCCTCCAGAAGATCTTTGGCCTTGTCCTTGCTTCTTCGGGCACTCCTTAGAAAAGTGTCCGACCTCTCCACAACTGAAACAAGAATTCTTCCTTCTTTTGCAGTCCCTGATCAAATGACCCTCGCGTCTACAATTATGACACTTCTTCTTATCATTAACCTTGCCATTCTTTCCGCCCTTCTTTTGTTGTTGTCCTTTCTTGCGCCACACTTTCTTGTTCTGTGTTTCCTCAACCTCGGCTTCTTTCCTTTCACCTTGGAAAATGAGACATAGCCAACCCATGAAGGGGTTCATTCAATCCTCTAGCAAACCGCAAAGCTTTCTTATATGGGGTATCTACTAGCTCTAACCCAAACCTTGTCAGTTGGTTGAACTTTAACATACTCTTTGACAGTCATGCCTCCTTGCTTAAGCCCCAAGAACCTTTCCATTTGCATACTTTTCTCAGCTTGACGAAGAAATTTCATTTCAAACCTCTGCCGAAAATCATCCCAAGTCTCCGTTGGACGTCCCGCTTGCATCACTTCCCACCAGAATGAAGCCTCATCTTTCAACAGCAAGGCGGCTAGCTGAATCTTCCTACGATCCTCAACTTCAAAAATTCCAAACAAATCATCCATTTCTTTTAGACAATTCCTTGCCTCTACAAAAGTCTCGGTTCCACGTAAGGGATTTCCTCCTATAGCACAGAATTCTTTGCAGATCTTAGAGAAATTATCCGCACGTGAAGGAGGAGGTGGAACAACGGGTATAGCTGGGGAGGAACGTCTGCTTGACCACCGGCAGGTGTCATGGCCTCTAGATACCAACAGAACCAGCCTAGTATTGTAACGCCCTCAGGAATATTAGGTTCCCTAGACATGCTGAAAAGAAAAGGAAAAAGGGATTCAAACAGAGAATCGAAAGATATTACACATGGCTCTAGGGAATATATTTTTCAAAATAGACTTTTTTTAAAATGGTTTCTTTTAAAATGTTTTTGAAAATAATTTTCACAATTTTTATTTGATCTGGTAAACTTCAGCTCTGATACCAAGTGTGAGACCCCACTTCCATTAATGTCACTGATTAGGAGAATGCATTAAGTTTCGTAAAGCGTTATAGGTAAACAGAAATAAAAATATTACAAGATAGATATAAAATAGCAGTAGAATTTAAAACTTTTATTAAGCAGATAACATCGTGGTTTAAAACATGCATAAGTCTGAAATGCATAAAGTGTAACACCCCACCTCCGCTAGGGTCACTCACAAGGGGAATGCACTAGCTTTGGTGGAGCATTTTCTAGGTAAACATACACAAAAATATTACAAGACAGAACATATATAAAACAGCGGAAGAAAAGCCAAATTTCATTTCTTTAAAATCTAGTAAGGTCTGAAGCCTTTTACATCAAAATGCCATTAAATCCATTACATCGAAATCTGTCTTGCAATAGTAAAGAAGCATAAAATCATAGTCATAAATCATTCCCCAAGTAAAACAGTAAAGCAGCCATAGCCAAGAAAGGTCCAAGCCATATATGATGATCTTGAAGCAGAAAGAAGTCCAAACTAAGTAGTAGTGCTTCCTCCCTGAGAACCTGGGGGAAACGGAAGAAAAAGAGGCGAAACAAAACGGGTCAGTCATACAGACTGGTAAGTCCTAGTGACTTTCAGCATAGAAACAAGTAAAGGTAACATGACATGTATAAACCGAAAGTAAACACAAGGATGATGACAAGATAGGCTAGTTGAACTAAGATAACAAGATAAACTACGGTAACAAGATAAGCTACGTATAGCATCGCATGTTTAACATTCTCTGCACCAACTGTACTAGTACCGCAACCCGTATCATCCTTTCCATGTATATGTACTGTCCCTTTCCGTATATCGTACGGGTTTCATCACGTAATTCTATACTACTTCAACGTAGTGCCACCATTCTTGAAATCGTTTGGACTGCCAACCTTGTTCTGGCTAGGTTTCTTTATCTTGAACTATCGCGTGTTCAACTAGGATTTATGCCACCTAGGACCACTAGGGATTATGCTACCTATTGAACGTTTTCTAGATTCGATTAGGGTTTGTGTCACTAGGACCACTAGGGATTATGCTACATAACGAACAACACCCTTTTTCCATGTACGATATATTAATTGATCGGCTCCCTACAAGTCCTGGCTCGTTCACCTGTCTGTGTCATACGGCCCAATCACGAAATGTAGTCACCTGTGCTAGGTCCACCATAGGGTGTATCAAGCCCTAGGGTGCCAACCACCGACACGAATCAAGCATGCACAGTGTAAACCTACCGGTGCCCAATGCCTGCTTTTTCAACTCCGGACTACGTGCACGACCATAGTCCACCTGAACCTACAATGGCGCACCAACTCAGCCGTCGTTCTGGTCGCTTACAATCAGCCCAGTAATCGTGCCCCACCCTGCCTAGTTCCAGGGTACCGTGATACATCTAGTGGGTTACTGCTGAAACGGACCACGTAACTAGGGTTTCCGTCCAGTAGGTTAAGTGTTTTCATTTAAATTCGAGACTTAACCCCATCAGTCTAGCATGTCAAGTTGGTTAAGTGTGGTCATTCAAGTTCGTGACTTAACCCGCCTACGTGTCATGTTAAATTGGCTAAGTGCTGTCATTCAAGTTCATGACTTAGCCCTACGAATCATGTGTCAAGTTGGTCATGCATATTCAAGCGGTTCATGACTTAACCCTATCAAATCATTGTGTCAAATTGGTTAAGTATATTCAAGCGGTTTATGACTTAACCCTATCAAATCATCGTGTCAAATTAGTTAATTATATTCAAGCGGTTCATGACTTAACCCTATCAAATCATCGTGTCAAATTGGTTAAGTATATTCGAGCAGTTCATGACTTAACCCTATCAAATCATCGTGTCAAATTGGTTAAGTATATTCAAGCGGTTCATGACTTAACCCTATCAAATCATCGTGTCAAATTGGTTAAGTATATTCAAGCGGTTCATGACTTAACCCAATCAAATCATCGTGTCAAATTGGTTAAGTATATTCAAGCGGTTCATGACTTAACCCTATCATGTGGCATTAATTCATTAATGCACCCCAACCTCTCACATCAGACCTGTTTCATGCGTTCGCATATTTCAGCGGCATGCCTAGGCTTGATAGTAGCCTGGCTATAAAATAAAAAGTGAAAAGAAGAAGGGAAGAGAATAGAAATAATCATAATAACAAGGTCGGCATATGACGACAAAATAGGCATAGCAACTAATAAGCACATAGTGATAAAATTGGGCGTAGTGGCATGATAGGCATATATGAACAGATCTGATAAACATGTGATGATAGAACTAATTAGACATAGTGTCATGATCATAAACAGGTATGATGAGATCTAATTAGTGAATTAGATATACAAATAATGGCAGATCTGACATGATTCAATAGTCACAGGCTTAGATCTAATTCATAGTTATGTCGGAATAACCTAGATACATAGGTTATGGCAGATCTGATGTGATTCAAATAGTCATAGGCTTAGATCCAATTTATAGTCATGTCAAGAATAATTTTTAAGCATTTAGATCTAAAAATAACGTAGACTCACTAGGATTAGATCTAAAAAATAGAAGAGGGATTGCAGATGTTGAATCACATATCTCTAAACTTGACTGACTGGATTGTTGACGAAGAAAAGCTATTTCATTCTAGGCAGAGATAACATCTAGTTCTCCATTGTTTTTGTGTGAATAAAGCAATGAGAACGAGGTCCTATTTATAGCCTAGGGTTCACGAATCTGGTTAGAAAACAAGTCCATATACACATAAATGTACCAGGCTCTGATCTGGAGGTGTCGACCTATGTGTCAACACCCTCTTATGGTGTCAACCCATGGCAGGGTTCGACCCCCAATGGGCTTGGTTGTCCCACCTTCGATTTTAGGACTGATTTTTAATTTCTGAAATGTTTATTTTATAAATATAATTAGCTTATATATGCATAAACTTCAAACCTTAATATCTTCTTCATACGATGTTCGTTTTACGCAAACTCGAAGTCTATCTTAAGTAGAATTCTGAGACGAATGCAATGGAGTGGTCCGTTTTACTTAATTTTGAAAATTTGATTATGTATTCATTAGTTTATCATCTTTAATGTTGTTAAAATTACGGGGTGTTGCAAGTAGTCCTTGCAAATCCATAAATTCTTAACCACAACTGAATCAGGTCAGAATACCTCTGGTTGTAGTCCAAAGAATATTTGACAAGTAATCCTTTTGCTTATGAAGATCCACGGTCTTCACTTTCTCCATCTTACGTCAGCATCTTCACATATTTGTTGGTTCAGAATGGTTTTCGAATATAAATTTGATCCCGGTCTTTCCGTATCAACAATCGTATAGGTTAGATTTGATAGTCGGTTATTTTACTATCAAATTAAAATCATGAAAACAAAATCCGTTCACTGGTTTAGTACTCAGCATTACTTGGCTTCTTCAATTAAAAATAATTAATGAACGTTAATTTAAACCTTAAAAATCTTTTCGATATATTGACATAGCATTTCACTTCTTATTTAAAATAAGATTATTTTCAAAACTATTTTATTATATCATTTCTCATTATCTATAATTGGGAAAATCAATTCAGCTTATTATATGTAAAATAACATTATGAAATCTCTTTTTTTACTATTTGAAAACAATAAACGACCTTTATTCTTTCGAATAAACTCATTCCAAAAACACAACTTCTTATTTCCTTTTACTTTTGGAAATATCATTATAAGTATTTATATATTCTCAAATCTTGCCATTTCCGTTACTTTGGAAATCTCATTCTATATTCTCGGATCTTGTAATTAACGTTGCGTTATTATTCCTCATATGGAAATAAATAATTATTCATAACCTCTTTCCCGTTACCAACTAATATCATTCTCAGATAATCCTGAAGTCGTTGAAGTTGGGGGTATTTATCTACCTCTCATATCTTGATCAACAACGCTCTTATCTTAAGATAGATATGAGTAGTAACTCAAAATCCGTATTCATTCTAGTATTCAAAAAATCTCAGTACCTATTTTATTAAAATATGGTTTATGAATTCTTCTTACTTTTTGAAATATCTCTTTTTAAATATAACTTATTATTACTTAATATGTTGATTAGGTAATTCGCTAGCAAAATAACTTCTTAACCTTAACTCCTTTCAAAGAATTCATTTTATAACTCAAATTATTATTACCAATCCCATTACCAAATACTTTCCCAAATTCAATTGCAAATCCCTTTTAATCATTACTTTTCAAAAATCTCAATTTGAATCCATCCATATCTCTCAATTCCATTATTTAATGATGTTAATTTAAAATTAATGCTTTTACTACACATCTTTTTTTATAAACTTCGTTTATAACACTCTGGTTTAATACGAAACCTCTTTTATCTTTATTCCCTTTACTTAATTTAAATATTAAGTAAACATTTATTTTAAACTATCATATTCGCTTAAAATTTCTTTTCTAACTTCGTTATAAAAACTTGGGTTTTAATATAAAAACCGTTTATAGCTCCTTTCACAATTCAATTAGATTTCATTTCAAGTTTGATCCCTTTTAAATAATTTCAAATAAAAAAATCTCCTAAATTATAATTAATTAAAATAATAATTTACTTCAATCATTAACTATAGTAGTAGTAGTTAACTTCTTAATTACTTAAATAAATAGTAAATTCCTTTTTAAAAAAATTTAGAATTAAATCAATGTTCGTTAAATTATTTCATCTGATTGATTCAAACAAAATTAATTGATAATCATTCTCACTTAAAACGGTTGACTTAGTCAACCCAAAACACTGTTATTTCGTTAATCGATTCCAATTAGTTCTCACTTTGAATTAATTAATAATATAATTAATTTAAATAATTTCATTTTTATTGTTTTCTTAAAAACAATTATCCAACTCTTAATTGTTGGGTTAACTTCTACTCCATTGCTTATAAATCTGATTAACATTAGAAATTTACTTTATAAAGTCATTTAATAATTAATTATAAACTTAAATAATACATATTTATTTTATTTTTATAACTTTTTATTCAAAATAATATATTTCAAAAATCTATCTCCAGTTATAAAATACATTTTATAACTTTAGTTCTATTGATTCACCTGACGGTAAATCAATATTTATAAAACGATTGATTTATAGGTCATATATTGCCAATTGTTCAACCAATATCACCCATTTGTTTAAAAAAACAAATGTTGAATTTCAGGTTACGGTCAATAACCAAATCAATCGTCCAATCAGAACAGTTCAGGTGATGATAATATGAGAATAATTAACTTCTAAAATATTTGAGGAATCCAGTTGGATCCCTCCAACCTGTTCTTCCCTGTATTCACATAGGTTATTACAAATAATATTATTCAATTCAATTTAATTGATAATTTCAATAATAGTAAATAATGACTATTTAACATCACCCAATTAACAAAACAAATCAAACAAGTAAACACGTTTATTTTATAAACGTGACCAACAAGGTAAGTTACCTTAATTGGGTTTAATCGTTAAAACAACGATTTGGTTTTTCAATGAAATTAAACACCATTAACTTCGTTGGTTCAGTCAATATATTAATATATAATTAACAAACAATCAACCATAGCACAAAAAAATTAGAACCCGACTTATATAAAATATAAGTATGAAGAACTGAGTGAGTTTAACTCACCTTGATCTGATTCACGATTTTAACGGATTGGTTTAATTAAATTAAACAGATGTTTAATTTAATTAAAATATCCCGTTGATTCCAAGCGTGGCCAGTTTGGTTCCATTACGTCGTACTCGTCAAAACTTTTCCAATGGTATTTAGTTTGTCCGATTCTATAAACACATGATCTTGTTATCAATAATTAAAGTTATATGATTTTAAATATAATTAATTCTTTTAATTCCTTAATCATTTGATTATTAAAACTAATTACTTGTTATTATAGAATGCCCGACATTAGGGAAGAAATTTTTGAGCCCAGCTATTTACTTTATTCCTCTGCCAATTGTTTCCCTCCCAAAGCTTATGCACAGTCCTTAACCTGTTATAACATTTAAAATCGTACAATTTATTATTAAACTAATTTATTTTTGAATCTATACTTAGTCAAACTAAATTTTAGTTAATTCTAATTATGTGAATTATAGGAAGTAACGTGGCCGACTTAATCTGCTTCCTCTTGTTCTTCTTTGTTCTGAAATTAAAACCCTGTGCTTCAAACAAAATCGCCAGTTACCCCTTTTATTTGTTCTTTTCGAAATTTCTTCAGCACTTATAAACCGCATCTGATTTTCGTGCCTTTCAACCCCATCACACTGCTCCTGCTTCAAACTCCTAAGTCCTTCCTCACGCAAGAAGCTTCCTCCATTTACTTATTCCCAGAGCACAGACCCTGCTACCGACTATAGCAACGGTTCACGTTGCCACTTTCTCGAGTATGAAAACTTCCCAATGCAGTTGATGTTCCCTCATTTAACTGACCACACACCCCTCTTGAACCTAATACCCACGCAACTCGCCACCTTCACCATCACAGCTCCGTCACCAAAGCCTGGAAAAGCTTTTAAACCCTATGACTTCTTGATATTCTTCCGACCTCTAGCTGAACCGATTCAGATCCTGGCCGTTCATTTTATAGCCCTCATTGAGAACACCACAATTGTAGTTGAGAAGATCATGAATTGATAAATAGGTTTTGAGAAATTTGAGGAATAAGTTCGTGAATCTCGGACCATTCTTTTAAGGGTGGAGGCGGTCACAAAATATGTTGACCATGCAGATGTTTTTGACCAAAAATTTAGGGCAAACGAAAGAAATGAATGTATATATATATAGGGAATGAAATATTAATTAAATATTAAACGAAACTTCATTGTGAAGTATTGGGGAAAACCACCACGTACAACATCTAATCGAGATGAAACTCCTAATCCTAGCATAGAAAAATATTCCGGACACAACTAGACATATTTCGTCGAATTTCGAGGTTATTTGTGGAAAGTCCTTTATAAATCACAGACTAAAAATCAGGCATTTAAATTTTCCACGATTGTAAAGTAAATCCGATCAACTTGAAACCTTGCAATTCTACTTGTCCTTTTCCATACGGATCCAATGAAATTTGTTTCGTTAAAGTCGGAGTTTGTTTGGCCAGCCGTTTATTCATTTAAAGTTACCCTTGTCAAATAATATAAATGATTAAATAAAAACAAGGGCTTTTGACGCTGCGATGATCCAACGGTAAGTCCGATTGGTACAAAAATTGAAATCTTATAATAAGTAATTAATACGAATCCAAATTTACAAGTTTCATCGCATTTTGAGACTGTTTCCCGGTATGCTATTTTTATACGCCAAACAACCCTATTTTGGACACTGAAACAACCGATGTCCAAAAATAACAAACTACCTACCTATCTTGACTCTAACCATCGATATAAGATCAACAGAATTGGTTTCGTGGCTTAATTCGATCGTTTGCTCAAGTTATACACGAACGCCCCTTTAGTAAATTAAATTAATTTAATAACGCGCTATAGAAAATGACTGGACGTTTACATGTGTCGTTGTCACATACGACATCGTTTTGCCACAAAATTTGATATCGTACAATAATTTAACATTACGGTTCCAATGAAACTAATTTCATCGAAAACTGAGCCCATTTGCAAAATGGTTATTTTAAAGGCTCATATAATATAAATTAAATATTATATGAATTCCAAAATAATCGAATTAAATAATTATAAGTTATTATTATTATAAACATCCAAATAAATTCGATATATGGTTTCAAATATAAATCAATATAGATAATACAACTCAATGTCATCAATTTCGTGTTAAAACCATATCAAAAATATATTAAAACCCTTTTTAAACATTATATTTTAATAATGATTTCCATAACGACTATTTTAAAATTTGAATTGTACATAACTAACAATCTAGAACACAAAATCCATTTTAATAAATGAATTCAATATTAAAATCCATTAATATTCCAATTATAATATTTAAAATAATAAATTAAATTAAATATTTGACTACCAAAAATATGGGACATTACAAAGATGATGATGACAGCCATTAATGGTGTCTTGGAGGTCCAATCTCATTTGCCAAAGCGTAGGCACAGTCAAAAAATGCCAACCTCTTAGAATGCCAAGCAATGTGGTATTTATAGGTGAGGTTTGGAGGCATTAGCCCAAATTTTGTATCTCGAGGGGATGTGAAATTCACATACCGAAAAACTTAGCCAAAAAACAAGTGTATTCCCCCAAAATTTCACATCCTAAAAATGCTCCGAAAATAGCTGATCCGCTCGGGGTGGTCACTCAAAACCATGCAATTACCCCTCCCCTGGCAACGCTATTGACTTGCCATGGCAAATGGTAGAAAACGTATCCCTTAGCGGGATACAAATTTCGTATCCCCTAGTTGGATACGATGCCAGGCACCAGCATGCCTCGTGATGCGATGGTTTCGCGTTCATCTGCTCTCGGAGCCGTCAAATTGGGTGAGATGCATCCCTTGGGGAGATATGAAACACGTATTTCATATCCCGTGAGGGATACGAAGTATGCATTTTCATATCCTAAGGGTATGAAAATCCTGGATATCGCACTCTTCTTTGCCAAAATTCGAATGGTGATTGTGTTGTGTTACGCACGGGTTTTTGCTTGATTGACACATGTCTGGTACGTGTTTCTGAACTGATCCAAGTTGAGCCAAGTAAGCTTTAGCCAATTGATTTTTTTCGATTGATGTGAGGTGCTTAAGCTTTTTTGAGTGATCGACAAGCGTTTGTGACACGTGACTAAGTCAATGTTGATTCCAACAATGAATTATGTTTCGACCCGATTTCGAGTTCGTCATGGCATCAACCAAATCTCTTTGTGCCTTTGAGAGGACAAGCTCGAGTATGAGCGTGTCGCTAGCCATGAGCTTGACATGTGACTGCTTTGACCAAAAAGCGTGTCATAACTAAAAATATTGCTTTGTAGTATACTTAAAGATCAATGTGACTTGCTAACAATCAATTATTTGTGATTTTGTTTTGTATATATATAATCCTATAAACGACGGTTACTGTTTCCCTCTTAAATCATTGGAGTATTAAGTTATACAATTCCGTAGCCCACTAAAAAAGTTTGCAGACTTTCAAATTGGTTCCTAATCAATGATATGTCTACTCTGCATTTAAGGGCTTGGTATTAGGACCAAATTTTTAGTTTAATCCTCATCTCGGTTTTGCAATGTAGTCTTCATTTCCGTAAATTTTGATTAAATATGACTAACATGGTTGCTTCCTTTCCATAAATTCAAGCAATGTTAGTATGGTATTCTATATTTGTTTAAATTATGCTCTATTATATTTTTTGCTACTCCAAATATTTACATGCTCTTTGGTCAACAAACAAGAGTATGGACATGGAGTCATCTAAATCCTAGGATACCCCATGCTCAGTTTTGGCATGTGTTAATGGTTCATTAATTTTCCTGTATTAGCTAGACATACGTACGTTGTATGCTAAGACTCTTCCCGTTAAATGGAGATAAAGATTGATGTGTGCCCATTAGCTAGATATATATGAGTCAATTTTGTCAGTTTACTATTATTTCTCCTAATCTCCTGTGAGTTTACAAATATTTCTACAACATCGATGTATAACTAACTTTTTGGCACATAAATGAAAAATCTTGCACATGTACAGATTTTAATAATCATATAAAAAATGGAAAATCTTACACATATGGACACACAATAACTATAACAATTAAAATTTCACAAATTGAGTTATTCCATGACCTCTATTAGACACTTAACATATAATGACATCTTTACCTTTATATTTGTAAAATAATACAAGAAAATTATTAATCGAATTTAACAAAGAAAAAAGATATTATAAATATGAAATTTATTGGATTGCATATTTTAGTTTTTGGCAAGGCATAAAAATTGTGGAAGGATGAGGTAATTTACTTACCCCCAGCTTTTTAGGTGCAGAAGTTATATCCAAATTATCACTCAACTAGCTAAGTACCAGTATATACATTAGAAATCAAGTTCAAGGTGAAGGCTAATTGTATTTTCACAGATTCGTTGGTGGTTATCTAAGTGATGATTCATATATAAAACCTAGCAAATGCATTGACATTGGCAGCAGACGTTGTAAGGGTTGACCCATAGTAAAGAAATATATATTCTCAGAAGTATGCGGTCAGTTTTATTGAAGTAATATATATATATATATATATATCAACTTGTCAAGGTTTTCCTCTTTTCTACATTTAGATTTGAACATGGATTGACCTAGTTTCTCTTAATGCACCTAATCATGCTAGTGATGCTAATCAAATGTAGAATTTCCTTTCTTTTCCAAGTTCAAATTAAGAACAAATTGCGCAAAATTTCAATTTGTCATAGTTAAAAAATTCATAGGCATATATAGAAATAAACAAAAATAGAAGCAATAAATGGTTGATAAAGCGACAAAGTTTAAGTAAAAATATTTCAAGCCAACAAAAATTCATATAGATGAAGTAATCTAAAGTAATAACGGAGAACTAGGGCTTGACTGACAGAGATTTTGACAGTTGTAATCAAACGAAGATGAAGAAGCTAGGACATGAAATTCGTGAAAGATTTCATTTTGTAGGAGTTGCGATGATTGAAAGATTGATTGGGTAGGAAGTGAAATTTACCAAGGGAAATGAAAAGGGGAAAAGTAAAGGACTTGTTTATAGTTCTTATTTTCGATGGTCAAGTGAAACATACATAGTTTAAGTGATTTTTTTTTGATGATTTGTGACAATGCAGAAAGCGTATGACATTTAGTATCTTGAAGTTTCTTATTCCGTACAGATTTGATCCCTCTACAAACCAGAATGCTATCAATGGAAGCTATAAATAAACAATTTTATTGTAGTGTTTGGATGTGGTTGTGGATATGACTCTTTCTGTATCCGAAAGCATCCTATGACAGACCTACGCATTAGTCTTTGAATATTCTAGGATAACCTAGTGAAAGAATAAAGTTATTAAATATCTTATACCGTAGTCGAGGTGACTATTTCAGTCCATATAGAGGTTTGTTAAGTTTACAAACATAATTTGGCTTGCTACCATCAGTGTACCCCTTTGGTTTCCACAACTAAATCTTCTCATCAAGGTCATCATGCAAGAATGCAGTTTTGACATTCAGTTGCTCAAGTTCCATATCATAATGAGTAACTAATGCCAAAAAATACAAAGGTATGTATGTCTAACAACTAGAGCAAAGATATCATAATGCTCTACTCCTTTCTTTTGAACATACCCTTTGCTACTAACCTTGTTTTGTATCAGAAATCACCATTGCTGCTATATTTCAATCTATAGATCCACTTACATCCAATTTCCCTCCTATTAGTGGGAAGAGGCACCAAATCGTAAGTACTGTTTTTCTACTAAGATTTGATCTCCTATTCTATAGCAACTAACCAACTAGAACTGTCAACTGATGAAACAATGTCTCTATAATATTTGGCTCATTATGGACTATATTCAGTGCATATGTTGTCATGTCATCGAAGTCAATATCTTTGATGCTCAATCCAACAAAATCATCAGGCTTCTTTCCATGTCTAATAAGCCTAGTCTTTGAACGAGCTCTGCCTTGAGTATGATCTTCTATACTATTACATGTAGTATCCTTATCAACTATAATGTCTTCCGAATAAACCATTTATGCATTTATGAAAAGAATCTGAAGATGACTTTCCTTCTATTTCTGTCCTCACACTATTATGGGATTTGGAAGGCTCCACCTTCAACATGGCCTTCTCATCGAAAGTCACATACCTGCTAATAATAACATCTTGCATAAAGGACATCACATCCTATATCCCTTCACTCCTCTTCTATAACCTAGAAAGATACACTTGTGAGCTTTAGGGTTCCAGCTTGCCTCTGCTCTTATGCACATAAGCTAGGAATCCAAACACTTTGAGAAATAAATAGCTAACATGCCCTTCTTTCCATACTTCTTCAAAGATTTTCATGTCCATGACAGTAGAAGGTATGCGGTTGATAAAGAAAGCTACCACAGATACTTCAACTTAAAATTCTTTCTTCAATTTTACAATTAATCTAAGGCAACGTGTTTTCTCCAATAATGTCTATTTATTTCTTTCAATAACCACATTAGACCAGGGTTACCGGGTGTGGTGAAATGTCTCTTAATGCGTTCGGACTTACAAAAATTAATGAACTCCTACAACACAAATTAAACATCATTATCAGAACAGAGAAATTACAACTTCATCGCTAACTACTTCTCAACAATAAGTTTCTACTTCTGAAACTTGTTAAAGGTTTCTCACTTAGACTGTAGAAATTATATTCATACTTTACGAGTGAAATTGTCGATAAATGAAACGAAATACCTAGCTGTACCAAAAGATGGGCCAGGGGAGGACCCTCAAACATCAATATGTGAAACGACCCGCCTCCTTAATCCTCATAAATTGACACTAATACATCCACGGTGTACACGTGCAGCAAATCCAAGTGTTGAAGAAATGAGTTGTTTGTGGTAAGAAAGAAAATAGGTAGAAATGAGAAAGAACAAAATCTTGCACAACGAAAAATTGTATATATATTTCATCATATAATGCCATTACAACAGAAATGTAATCATACTTATCAAAGTGTTTATTAACATCAGCTTGGACAGTTATTGAATCCATCCTTATGACTGTTGAGAGAAACTAAGAAAAAGTAGGAGTATGTGGCTATCTTCTGATTCTTCAGTTCCAAGTTCCATCGAATCGATCAATGTAAAACCTAAGGTACTTGGTTGCTCGGAGAAAATAGGGGCACTCAGAGTTTAAAAAGAAACAAACTCCGGGTCAGTCGTGGGACTGATGTGAGAACTTAAATTTGCCATTTGAAAATTATGATATCCTATAAGACTACGACCACATATAAAAGGACATGGGGTTTTTGCCTTATAATAAACAAATCTTTGCTACATCTAAATTATCTGATATTATTTTTAATGACTTGTGAGATAAAACCCATTAAAGTAAATAAAACAAAGGGTGAAGTTATTACAATTATTAAATTCTGCACCTATGATGGGGCCTCACAAAAAAACCACAAGCTCTTAAGGAAATGGATTTCCATACGATGGTAAGGTAAGAGACTACCTTTCTATACGGTACACCTCTAGAGGGATGTATTGAGGACCACTCTCATCTGCCTAACTGGCAAGTCCGAAACAGTTACACCAACCTGCCTAGTGGTGCACTGTCTAGATACGTCATCACCTCTGTCGTAATCGACCTAATCCTAGGCCCCAACATACTCCACTTCTCGACGTATAATGAGAAATGTAGAAGGGTGATGATTGACTCCTAATGGGCGCTATTAACTTGACCTCACTGCATGCTTCTGCCAATCCATTTATTGAGTCTAGAAGTTTATAACTATCTTTTTTCAAGCACATTCTTCACTTCGAATGCTACGTTGCCAAGTCCAACATGCCATTGATTTCCACTAATGTACATCCTCTGAACTTGTACTTCTCTAAGAAGGGTATATATAGTGTTGGGGAATTACTTCCCACACCACCAAATAGATGTATATTTATAGGGATCAATAAATGCATATTAAAAGTGCAACGTCAGACATTCATTCAAAAAAGTTGTTCGAGGATTGGACAAACCGAATGGACTATTCTTGCTAGATCATATGATTTAGAAAAGAGTAGCCCTTGTATCAAAGATTTAAATGCAGAATCACTATCAATTTATAATAAGAAAATTCCCTGAGGGTCTGTGACAACAACGATTCATTCAACCTCCATAATCCTTCTTTCTTCAGTCTTCATTACCTTGAATGGTTTGATTGATACGAAGTTGTTTTCAGATAGTAATCACCCAAATCTGATCCCGGTCTCCTCGAATCAATCATCGTAAAAATATAGTTTAATTAATATTGGCATTGAGTGTTCTTCATTTCTTAATTCATTTTTTATAAGACATCTTTTAGGGGTGTATAACTTCAAATATCCTTTAGGGATATGTATAGAATCATTAAACTCATTCATTGAGTCATTTGGATGGTAAGTTCGTTTTAGTTTGATAGGTTCGAAGAAATCATACTTATCTTACTCGATATCAATTTCAGTATTCAATCCCGAGTATCCGTCGAATAAATTATTACAGACAGTAGGATTTCCCTCTTCGTAATTTGATACTGAATACAACAAGATCATATCTGCTAAATCTGATCTGTTTATCTTTAGAAAACTTGATATTTTAAACTTAACTTTTTTCCAGCATTTTAACTTTATCTACCCCTTGCCTAAGAAAGAGCCAAGTGAGCTAGGGCATAGGTTGCTCCTGAATATCACTTACATTCGGATCTCACAAATAAAAAAAAATTAGGTTTACTCGCTGGCTTATTAAAGCCAAAATTAAGTCAATTGCTTATTATAGCCTTTCAATTCAATTATTTAATATCTTCGAATAATTTATAGATCTTGAAAACAATGTCAATATCACTTCATTAACCATTTAAAAACATTCATTAAAGATTTTGAGAAGATTGTTTAAGTTTGAACTTCAATTTCATTCATTATTGGAAAGTGTTGCGGAAAGTGCTATTTTAGCTTAATTCATCAAAACAATTTTTCTATCATTGGAAAATTCATATATTCAACTTAACTCACTTTTGGGACATTTTAAATGATTTATAAGATTTATTCCATAATTTTATTGAATTTAAAAATTGATATTCAAACAATTTAATTTTTTGGATTTCGAACTGCAAAACCACGAAGTTTTTAAACTCTTGTTTTAGTCATATTTTAAAATCTATTCAACGAAATCTTGATTTTTTTTTGATTCGTTGGAAAGCTATGGTTATAAGGATTTGGAAAAAAATACTTCAAAGAATTTTATTTCGCATGTTTATGTATACAAAAGATTCACTTTTTGAGGAGAGAAATTGCAGACTACCGTTTCACGACACACCGAAATTTCTTTTCTTTACAAACTTTATATTTACTCTTAGAAGTGATTATAATCTATTTCTAAACATTTCGAATCATTTTTATGAGGTTTAATTATTCCATTTTCACCATTTCATGCGATGAAGGAAAGCGATTTTTTTGTGTTTATCAATATGTATTTAATGCGACTTGTTAAATATACATACAACCAATAATATTATCATCCGAAATTGATAAGCAATCATCATGGTATATATAAGAATCATTAAACATACACATAAAAATCATTTAATATTCACATTGAAATCTTTTAACTTCATTAACATATGTATAGTTATGGTTGTTTAAGGTTTAGTTTCTCACCTTCATTGGTTACTATCGTTCCTAAAATTGGCCACAGCTGTGCTATGGTTGCATCAAAGCAACCCGAACTAGCTTTTTCTTCCTTCCTATGGTTCAGACTCCTCTTCTGCTCCTTCTTTTTTCATGACCTAAAATAGGTATACCCTTAGGTCCTCTTGTCTAAACAAAAACTTATTCTATAATCTTCTAGCTATGGTTTAAGATCTTGGAAAAAGTTTGAGAAGATTTTGATTTACATCGATTTGAGAAAGTTAGGTGATTAGTATATTCTTAGTTTTTAGAAGGCATTAATGGGTTTTATAAGAGTAAGAAATGTAAAGTTTTAATGCAAATATTTGTGAAAAGAGGTGAGATATTTACATAAAACGTTTAGGTATAGAATAAGAGATGGAAAATTATCTAAACACCCTCCCTCTTTTCTTCTTAGATTCGATCGAACTCCCATCTTGGCTTGTCATATCATGCGTAAGTGCATGCTATGTAAGAGTAAGGATGTGTATGGGTATTTAGTGTGCAAGGGTGTGGTATTATCTAAATAGAAGTAAAATCATTTTGTTTTCTTGTGCTTATTTTTTCCTCATCTTTCTTATTTTGTTTAACACTTTATTATTTTTGTATATATGTGTTATCGTATGTATATAAACATACATATGTATACATATATGTCTCACCAAAGAGTTTATGACATTGTACGACTTCCATTCTTCAAATTGTTGAGAATTCAAAACCCCCTTTTGCTATTCATATTTTCAGTTTTTAATTGAACTATATATCCGAGAAAACAAAATTAAAAAGTAACTTTTGTATTATATTTAAATAACCAAAACATGATTATTTAGTCATTAAAATCATATTAAATAATATTTATTCAATTTCACAAAATTTTGGATTTTACCAATAGAGCGATATCGATTTTTCTAACATTTTTTGGTCAAGTATATTCCTTTGTATAATTTATTCACCATTGATTTGTTATCACTATATGACATAATTAAAATGATTTCTTATCATTTATACCCTTATTTGAATAATTATAATAATTGTTAACTCGCTAAATTCTCTGTTTAAATCCATAAATTATTAATATTCTTATTGATGATGCCATCAAAACCTTTAATTTTAAAAAATAAAATACACTATTTTATTTCATATTCTTTTTCAATTATGAAATTGAGTGTATATCCAGAACAATTTGTGGTCCTTATGGATAAAACTCAGTTTTATTGATAGAATTTTTTTAGTTATTTCATCTGTATTTTCCTTAAGGAAATATTCTTCAGAAAATCTTCCATGGTGAATTTATTACCCTTTATTTTCTTTTTACTTGATTATTATTCTAGAAATAATCCCTATTTCAATCTGTAAATTGATTCGAATACCTTCAATTCAGGTGACCAAATCCCATTGTTTCATTCTTGTCCCTAAAAAGAATTTCGCCTTTGAAATCACAGCAAAACAAAACCAAGTTAGTTTCCCTCTGAATTTTATTTTGAGTACTTTCATAACCCATTGTACATCATTCGTATGCCATATCTATTTCGAACCCAAAAACTTTACTTTTGAACTAGTATCAATTCTTCGACCTTTTAGTGCAGATTCCAAACATTCCCTTTGGTAAAAAAACTTTGCTTTCCATGAATGTGTTCCAAACATGATAGAAAACTTAATTATTTCATCATAAACCCCAAATCAATATTCTGTTAAACATCGAATGATAAGTTCTCTTTCGGCATTGTTCAATCGCCTAGAGTTCCATATTCGAATCCAGATCCATATGTGAATAAAATGATATATGTATACTTAAGTTTACGTACTATCAGTTTCCCAACTACTTGTATCCTTCTCACATTCAAATATTGTGTCTTTTGTTCAAGTTTATATATATATACATACATATATATTATAATTCATATTCGTACTTGTATAATACCCTGTTACGTTCTATGAGCATACAAAAACATCAATTTCATTTTCCTAACCTCAATTCTTAAATCATATAAGCTTGCATTTATTTTCAAAAATGTTTCAATATTAAGTTTTTTTTGAATCAATTTTGAGGTTCTCAACTGTCCAAAACCGTTAGGAACCTTAATTAATTCAATTGCTATGAATACATCAAGATATTTGTTATCCTTCTGTTTATGAACACAAAGATGAACTCTTTGCTTATTCAAACTCGCATTCTATTCAATAGTATAGTACCAAAAGGAACACACTGATACTAAATAAAACTAACTGAAACTTTCCTAGAATTCCAACCATTGGACAACGATCAAAGTCTTCGCGAATTTTATTGATATCAAATAAGATGTCACGACCTAGTTTAGTTTTCCCGTCTAAAATAATTTTCCTTGTTAAAGCTTATCTTAACTTTGGTGAAAGTTACCCATTAATGCCTTATCTTTATTTCAGTAACAATCCTGCAGAGTATATAATAGTAAACATTTTCCATTAACATAAGCTTTATATACTTTGCTACGTCATTCACAACTAATCAATACCAATATAATGAACTAATAATTCCTATTAATACAAGGATTCATAACTAGTTCCTACTAGTACAAAATTTGAAGAAGAATCAAGATCCTAGTCTTTGGAATCTAGGGGAGGGGGTCATTCTATACCAGAAATCAATTTTATAGGATGTATCTAAATCATTGTTATCTTCCTCCTTTTCATCATCATCCTCATTCCCATCCCTTTCTTTCTGGGGTGGAGTTTCCATGTCAAGATGCCATAGGGCTTGGTCTATGGCCATCATTTGTCCTCCCTCTTCCTCTATCTCCTCAAATCCTAGGACTGGTTCTTCGAGGGTGTTTACACCAAAATTTGGCAAAACAACCAAAGTATTGCTTAACGCGTTACCTAATCGGAAGCGAGATGCTTAGGAAGCATGTCATCTTTTCAAAGGCAAGACGTAAGAATACCTTTTTTATTATGTGAGGCCATATCTAATACATGAAAACATCAAAATATAGAAAGAAGATAAGAGTTTATAGTGTTTCGACCTTTGAGGAGGTCTACGTCCACTCTTAAGAGAGAATTTTATTATCAACAAGTTGTTTACAAGGTAAGATCACTCATACATTCAACCAAACTTTCTCTCACACACATCCTTCCATTTGAATTGCTGAAAATGGTAGAGAAATATCTTGGACAGCGAGGAAATCTCCTTATTACCAAGCTTTTGCCATGGATATTCGACCTTAAGCTCTATCATATATCATTTGTGGAAGCCATGATTCCATGCTCCATTGATCTTTGTTGGATTATGAAGAATAGATGTTGGAATGCTTGAAGAAGTCCAAAAGGATATTTGGCAGCACCTCCACGTGTTTCCAGTAAAAGTCCCCCTAAAATGATGGAGGTAGGGTGCTATTTATAGGCGGAGGAGTGGCTGAAATCTTGTACTCAGGGTTCTGGTCGGTATTTTTGGGTATTTACAAGAATGCCACTGCCAGTTGTCACCAACTGTCAAGCTGTTTTATTCTGTTTTGACCGACCAGGAGCCCTCGTTGAAGGGAAAGACGACCAGGAGGCTTAGATGCGGAGCGGACCGACCAGATGCAAACGAACGACCAGGAAGTTGAAACAAAAAAGCGGACCGACCAGAGCAGGAGAAGCAAGAATGGAGCTGTCTTCTGGAAATGCGGACCGACCAGACGTCTGTGAACATAACAGAATTGGCTTCTGAAATATGGGATCGACCTTGGGAGAAAAACGACCATGGAATTTGTGAGGAAAAGGACGACCAGGGCTTTCAAGAGAAAAAGGACGACCAGGGACTTCGTCCATTATAACCGACCCTTCTTGAAGAAATGATCTGAAGGACTCTGACCGATTAGGAGCTCTATGAGAACCGACCCCTTCTTAATCGTTACTGAACCGACCCGTATAAGTTCGTCAATAACCCATCAGTTATACATATCGATCTTAGTGGATAACATTTTGCCCCTTGGAGTTTCATAATATTTTGTATGAAAAAATTATGGACCTCGAAATATTACCCGATACGTTGATGGATTGTATTAATCAAATTTTAACTAGGGATCGGTTTCAAACTTTATTCGCAGGGGTCGGTTTTTATGTGGACTGGATTTCCGTTGGGTCGGTTATTTCAGGATGGGCTGGGTCGGCCTGTTGGCGTAACCCCTATATTTAAGCACTTCCGTCTCTTGCTCTTCCCCATTCGTATCCAACCTTCTCTGAGCAGCTTTAATGGCGACGACGCTCCATTAAAGATAGTTTGTCAACTCCACCTTGCTTCTTCGATTCAAGCTTTTAATTCAATCCAATCCTTCAAATCGATCTAATCTACGGTCGCGCTTCTCTTTGAATCGATCTTCAACGCTGGTCCGACATCGATCTCCTCGAATTCGAGTTTTCAGTCAGCTCTGGAAGTCCGATCTAAGCTCTGCCAGTTAGTTGATCTAATTGCAGGTATGAATCTTCATCTTGATGTTAATTTAGCTATAATTGTCATCGTTGCTTTGGATTTAAATGGATCTCGCTTTGGGTTGAGCTATGCTCGAATCAGATTTGATGTATAATTGTGATTTGTGGTAGAATCCTTGAGTCTGAAACCCTTGGTGTACTGAAATGTTTGACAGTAATGTAGCATTCAACTTGAGTTTGTGGATCATGATTTCGAGATGAGGATCCTTGTAGTTTTTCTTTGTTGCGATGATGATCACAATATGTTTGTGTATATGTTTGAATGGCTGACGCATGCATAATTTTCTGCTTAATTTATCATTTCACGATGTTTGTATCGAATAATCATGCTTACTTTTAAATGTATGATCAGTCTGGTCGATTTTTTCAATAACTGGATTGGGTCGATCTGAAACTACTTTACATAATCCTTCTAGCCAATTTGGTTTAACCGACTAGTTTAAATAGATTAATCAGTGTATAGACCGACCAGCTCGGCTTTATTTTGCTTGACCAACCTGTAGTGCACCCAAGAACAAGCTCGCTCGAGATTGAATCAGCTTTAACTGATAGGACCGACCCAGACGGATTTGAATCTTGACCGACCAGGTTGTGATTGCTTGCAAATTAATCATAGAACGACCAGCCCAAGGGTGTTTTTACCGACCAAATAGGGGTTATCTTTGGGCGACCGGAGCTTTTACTCATTTTAGTACGACCAGATTTTTACTAGTTTTAGAGCGACCGGGGCTTGACTGGTTTAAAGCGATCGGATGCTTTACTAGTTTTGAGCGACCGGGGCTTGACTGGTTTTAGAGCGACCGATCCTTAGGTTGCCAAGGCCGACCCTGCTTGAACTTAATTAATATTCCTGTAGTTTGTTCTTCAAACATACTAGTTTGTGTAGAAATGACGACCAAACGAAGGACTCGCAAAATTGTTGAGGGAACCTCACCAACTAGAGAAGCTGGGACCTCTGATCGAAATATTGAAACATCTTCAACTGCTACCACTAAGATGATTGTTATTCAAAACTTTCCGAGCCCTCGATTTCTTACTCATACACAAGTTGATAGCTACTTGACGACGCTTGAAGTTGACTCGTATCTTAAGTTGTGCAAGCAATATGGCCTATCTGACGACGAAGTCAAGTTCCCTGGAAAAGATGGTTTGCCTGACCACCCTCCCCCTGGATATGCTGTAGTTAATCGGGGGATGCTCCAGAGTGGAGCGATTCCTCCTTTCAACCCTTTCATAGAAATGATCCTAAAGAATTTGGCCATTGCTCCTTATCAGTTACACCCTAATGGCTATTTTATCCTTATGAGTTTATACGTGTTGTTCATGAGAATCATAAAACACGAACCAATTTTCAAAGATATATGCTCCTTATACTCTTTTAAGAAACGGAAGAAGGATCATCCTTCCTTTTTCTTCATGGAAAGCAGGCAATCTAGGGTCATAACTGGCTTGTTCGAGAGTATCAAAGGATTTCCCGATCAATTTTTTTATGTGCGATGTCCTGACAACTTTTTCGGCCGATGGACCGAAGGAGGTAAATATCCACAAAGATTTCGTTTTACCTTTTACGATCATTTACTAACTTTTCTTCATTTTACAGAAGCTCCTTCTGACCAAGAAACAAATATTAACCAGTCTCTTCTGGAATTATTATTATCTGTTAGCAAAACTGAAAGGAGTAGACAGTTTTTGCTTTCCGAAGAATTCCTTCGACAATACAACCTGCTTCCCCCATCCCGTACTTTGACGGTGAAGAAGACAGCCAAGAAATACATGAAGAAGTGTACACAATCTGGTAGAAGCAAAAAACCTATGAGCACCCCTGAAAAACATGAACACACCTCTGAAAAATAGGTTGACACTTTGGCAATCCCGGAGAAAAATGTAGAAAGCCTGCCTCCTTTAAACACCGGAGAGGAAATTGTACAACGAGAGGGTAAACAGCTTGAGGTAGAGGAAACGGCTTTAGATAACGAACAGATCATTGAAGATGTTCTTATGGATTCATCTATTCCCAATGCCCAAGATGGAGATTCCGCGGGTACCTTTGGTGAACTTCCTGACTTAGATACCGTGCAATATCTCAATAAGGACAGAACTCCTACCTCAGGTTCCACAGCCCCCAACGTTCAGCCCGATTCCAATCCTCAAGAAATTCCCAAGCCAGTGCCGGATGCAAGGGTAGACTTAGGATCAAATCTCGACACACGCTTGCTAGGCATGTTTTTTAGGATTAAGCTCGTTTTCGTAGTCGTAATCTCATCTACTTACTTCGCATGTTGTTTTACTCACATACTTTTCAAATGCTGAAGGAGTCTGTTACTTTTGCAGGAATGAGGCCGCCCTCACTTATAGACAATTTTCGGAAGAATAGACAGTCTTCCTCCAACCTTCCCCATCCCTTGAAGAAACACTTTAAGCCAGCCCCTCCTTCAACCAAGACATCTCAACCTCAGAGATTGCATGATCATCACCCAATTTCTTCTCATGCTTCTTATGAGCAAACTGCAGAGCAAAGAGCATGGTTTTACGATCATCTCAGGACAACGGATGATGAGGCAAGGCGAGAAAAAGAGAGCTCTCTGGGAAAGAGAAAAAGTGGAGATGATCTGAGCATGGAGATCCCTCAGAAGCGTGCAGGAGGATATGTCCCTCCCTTTCCAACCCCGGCCGAGCTTCAAGCCATTATTTCAAGGCCGCGCGAAGTACATGACGTAGAGAAGGAACTTGGAGGTTCCAGTTCTCCTTTTTCTCACAGATTCGGAGATTGGGATATGAGAGGGATAAAATTTGATGTAGATCTCTTCCCTAAAGACAAACGGGACATGATTGAGGATGTGGCAAAAGCAAGGGATCTTCTAGATGGTATCGGCAAAACCATTGACAAGCGTTTTTCAGCGTGGCATCGACTTGGCTATGATTTTCAGAATCTCAACACCCACCGAATTGAAAGCATCAAAAACTTGGACGATGAAAAGGCCCAGCTTATTCAAGTCATCAAAGCCCAAGAAACCCAGATCTCTTCATTAGAAGGGGGTTCTAAAGTGAACGATTTGGAATCCGAGATTGAAAGGCTTCATAAGGAACTCGAAGCTGCTAAACATAAGGAAGCCGTATTGAAGAAACAATCTGAAGACGCCTTAAAAGCACAAGAAGATGCTGAAGCTCAGCTAGCCCTGGAAAGAAGGACTTCATCTTCTCTTGAGTCGGAAATCATATCTCTTCGTGACAAACTTGCCGTTGAAACTGTCAAAACTTCTACTTTGGAGAAAGAAAGGCAAGAAGCTTTGGACAATGCCCGAAAGATTAAGGAAGAGGACGCGGCAACCTTCATGGAATTTTATGTTTGCAGCATTATGTATGGGGGGAGCCTACATTTCTTAGGAGAGGGTTATGGGAACATTCTTTCTCATGTTTGGGAAGAGGTATTAAAATGATCTGACGGGGCCGAGGACAGCCAGCTCCAGCTTGATCTACTGGATGAAGAGGATCGAGAGGCCTTAGCTGAAGGCAGAAACTTCCTCAAGAGCCAACACGGTGAATCATCCGGAGCTAAGACTTCAGGTACTATTGTTGATAATACTTTTACCAGGTTGACAGATGACGTTGACATCTCAAGCTTTTCGACTTGTGTAGATATCGCGATTCCTTCCCCTGCTGCTGGAAATTTTGCTGAAGACAGACAGCAGGATTCGTATGGAGAAATAAACATTGATGATTATGAAATCAGTGTGAACCCTCCCGCCTTAGGTAAAGATGACATGTGCCAAGTTATGCTTGACTTAGATTGTCTCTTTCCCCCTCTGGGACATTTTAAGCTCGTGGATCATTATGATTATGCAATGAATTCACTTTCACCATTACCCCTGTTGGTGGATACACAGCCATGGTGATGAACGCCATTGAAACTGACTTGCCTTTATTTAATACAGGCCCACTTGTTGATGCTTCCACGGACATAATGCTTTCTCAACCAGGCTCTCAGGAAGAAAGGATTGACGGATTGCCAACCTTGATCGAGACCTCCACAACCTCCAAGAAGACGACCATGATTCTGAAGAAACAATCGATGATGTGATTGACAATCAAGGGGAAAAGGTCAGTTCTTCCACTGGTCGGAAAAACCGAAAGCGTTCTATCAAAAAGAAGACCACCAGCTCGTCAACCCCTGAGGGTTCTGCTTCCAAACCTGCATTGAGATCTGGCGGTTCGAAGAAGTAGTGGCTTAGACTCGCTTGTTTTGCGTTTACCAGACTTTATCCAGACCGGATGTATATGCGAGTGCCGGCCCTCGCTTACTACTTTGCAATGTTCTGAATTCTGAATAATTTGTACTTGACAATGATGTGACTTGATCCTGTGCTTGAACGTGATCTGACAATGTTCTGTGTTTTTGCACTTTTAACCTTGTTATCGCGTTTTTTCCGTATATTCTGGTCTGTCCACCGCACTTGCACATCTTTCTTAACACATTTTATTGTCTATGGATTTTTCAATTATATATGGTTGTAATGATTCTTTGGAACACGAAGAATCAAACAGTTACTTTCGGCTTTCTGATATGATATGCCCCCGTACCAATGGATTGTTTCAACCCTGATATAATGGCAATGAACTGAAGCATTAGATGCTTTAAGTTGTAATCAAAATTTAAAAGCGTCTGTCATTGCACTGTGACATTTGGAGCTTTTTATTCTTCATACGAACTTTACATGTATTATTTGGAATTCCCCATTTTTTGCATTTAGGCGGGCTAGATATTGAGAAATAAGTGGACACCTCTTGAAGAGGTTTTTTACCCAATTTGTGACATTATTTGGTCAGATATTTACTGACCTTTGCGGTCGATCGGGTGCCCCTGAGAGGTCTTGGGTTAAGGACTCAGTTTGGTAATAACGTGGTCAGATTTGTACTGACTTTAAGTTATTTGACTGAGCACCCCCAGATAGTTTTTGGGTTGAAGACTCAGTTTGGTAATAACGTGGTCAGATTTATACTGACTTTAAGTTATTTGACTTAGCACCCCCGGAGAGGTTTTGGGTTAAAGACTCGGTTTGGTAATAACGTGGTCAGATTTGTACTGACTTTAAGTTATTTGACTGAGCACCCCCGAAGAGGTTTTGGGTTAAAGAATCAGTTTGGTAATAACGTGGTCAGATTTGTACTGACTTTAAGTTATTTGACTGAGCACCCCCGGAGAGGTTTTGGGTTAAAGACTCAGTTTGGTAATAACGTGGTCAGATTTGTACTGACTTTAAGTTATTTGACTGAGCACCCCCGGAGAGGTTTTGGGTTAAAGACCAAGTTTGGTAATAATGTGGTCAGATTTGTACTGACTTTAAGTTATTTGACTGAGCACCCCCGGAGAGGTTTTGAGTTCAAGACTGTGTCTGCCTAGTTCCACGGAGTGGGTATTGATTTTGTTGGACCTTTGAGTTGATCGAGATGCCTCGGTTTTAAATCCATATCCCTAGGTCGATCCTCTCGAATGATACTCCTTTGGTGGAATTTTAGCGAGTCTTGTTTGATTTTACTCCATTGGTTTCTCCCGCTGATTGGCGTTGGTGTTTTGTTCTTCTTTTTTATCTTATGGAGACATTCCTCACTTACCGTATTTCGACGGGAGTGCTTTATGGATCCATGTGCTTAATTTGTCCTTTTGGACTATGCTATGAACTAACACCAGGCTTTCATCGGGGAATGAACCAGCGAATTTTTTCTTTTAATTATGTCCTGTAATCAGAAATCATAACTGAACATCTTTGAGTATATAATCAAAGGTATGCAATGTAAAATTTAGACAGGAGTCAAAAGAGTTGTTTTACTCATATTCATGTAATTTCACACAAAGTATCTGTTATATTCATAGAAAAACACAAAGGAATATGAGCCAAAAGAGTCATTTGAAATAACGCCGGAGGTGATCACTGTTCCAGGCCCTTGGGACTTCTATTCCGTTTATAGTTCTGAGCTTAAAGATGTCGTCGAGGAGCTTTTGATCGATGACAAATGGACCTTCCCAGTTGGGGCCAAAAACTCCTGTTGCGGTCATGATCTTCTTTAACACTAAGTCTCCCACTTCGAATGTTCTATGCCTGACCTTTTGATTGAAGTGTCGGGCAATTCTCCTTTGATGGGCGACTATCCTAAGCTCCGATTCAGTCCTTTTTCTTCGAGTAAATCGAGGGCTTCAAGCTACAACTTTTCATTCTCTTTCTGGTTAAAGTGAATTCTGCGGTGAGTAGCAACCTCTAACTCCATAGGTATCATTGCTTCCGATCCAAATGCCAGAGAGAATGGAGTATGCCCCGTCGCAGTTTTATGAGTCGTGCGGTAAGCCCATAGTGCAAGCGGCAGTTCTTCAATCCAGTTACCCTTAGCTTTCTCGAGACGCTTCTTAATGGTGGATTTCAGGATTTTGTTGATTGCTTCAACTTGCCCGTTGGCCTGCGGGTGGGCAACTGCTGCGAAGCTTTTCTGAATGTGATATTTGTCGCAAAAGTCTTTGAACTCATCGCTTTCAAATTGCATGCCATTTTCGGTGATGATCTTCTGCGGAATTCCAAATCTGCATATGATGTTTTTCAAAACAAAATTGATCACTTTTCTTGATGTGATGGTTGTCAGTGGCTCAGCTTCCGCCCATTTAGTGAAATAGTCCACAGCAACTATGGCGTACTTGAAACTGGATTTTGCAGTAGGTAATACTCCAATCAAATTTATGCCCCAGACAGCGAATGGCCAAGGACTCAACATTTGTGTCAACTCAGTCGATGGAGCTCTCGGAATCTTTGCAAATTTCTGGCATTGGTCACATTTTTTAGCAAAGATCATAGAGTCGAGATTTACCTCTGGCCAGAAGTAGCCATATCGAAGAACTTTTTTGGCTAGAGTTTGTCCACCTACATGTCCACCACAATCTCCTCCATGTAATTCTGCCAGGATTGCTTTGGATTCCTCCTTTGTTACACATTGTAGCAAAGGTGCTGAATATCCTCTCCTGTATAAGTGACCATCCTGAACGAGATACAAACGGGACTTTCGGAGCAACTTCTTGCGATCCTTCGGGTTTTCAGGAAGTGTCCCATGGAGTATATAATTCTTGATGGGGGTCATCCACGAGTATGGCTCGTCAGCTGTCTCCATAACCCAATCTATATCAGATTCTTCAACACTAGAACTAGATAAAACTTCAACTGGAACTAGGCCGAAGATTTGAGGATCTCCGGTACTAGCCAGCTTTGATAAAGAATCGGCTTTCCAATTTTCTCCTCTAGGGATATGAGAGATAGAATAGTACTCTAGATTGTCAAGAAACTCTTTGTCTTTGTGTAGATACGTTGGAAGATTTCCGCTCTTGGTCTCAAATTCACCTTTGATTTGAGAAACCATCAACTGTGAATCGCTGAAGATCAACAAACTCCTCAGGCTTAACTCTTTCGAAACTCTCAATCCTCCAAGCAAAGCTTCATACTCGGCCTCGTTATTTGTGACTGGGAATTCGAATCGCAGAGCACAGCATATCTGTCATCCTTCTGGAGTTTCAAACACGATTCCCGCCCCAGCACAGTATTCATTCCTAGCACCATCAACGAAAAGCTTCCATCTGGCGACCAACTCATTGGTTTCTTCCATTTCCTCTCCTCTATCAGTGAACTCGACAATAAAATCAGCTAGGGCTTGCCCATTTATTGCTTTCCTGGGGTGATAAGTGACATTGTACTGACTGAGCTCAATATTCCATTTTAGTAATCTCACTGAGGTTTCTAGACGGAACAACACTTGTTTCAAAGGTTGATCTGTAAGGACCTTGATAGAGTGAGATTGGAAATAAGGCCTGAGCTTCTGTTATGCAATAAGCAAAGCATATGCAAGCTTTTCGATCTTCAGATAATTCATCTCTGCCCTGGTAAACCTTTTGCTGACGTAGTATACCGGCCACTGAATTTTATTTTCTTCCCCGATGAGGGCTGCGCTGAGAGCATGGGATAATACTGCAAGATATAGGAACAGGCTTTCTCCATCTTTTGGTTTTGACAGCATCGGAGGTGATTCCATGTGCTTGATAAGATCCTCAAATGCTTGCTGGCATTCAGGAGTCCACTGGAAATTCTTCCTTTCCTTTTTCAATGCATCAAAGAGGGGAATGCACCTGTCTGTTGCCTTTGAAATGAAGCGGCTTAAAGCTGCCACCTTGCCATTCAAACTCTGGAGTTCCTTTTTAGTCCGCGGAGCTCGCATTTCTCGCAAGGCAACAACTTGTGCTGGGTTTGCTTCAATGCCCCGGGCGTTGACCATGAAGCCAAGAAACTTTCTTGAAGCTACACCAAATGAACATTTGAGTGGATTTAGCTTCATTCGGTATCGCCTTAGGATTTGAAACATTTCGTCAAGGTCTTCCATATGACTTTTTGCTTCCTTGGATTTTACCAACATGTCATCTACATAGAACTCCATGGTTTTTCCAATTTTCCCTTTGAACATCGAATTCACCAGACGTTGATACGTGGCACCTGCATTTTTCAAACCAAACGGCATTACCTTATAACAATACAAACCGCGATCAGTTATGAAACTAGTACTATCCTGGTCTGGCTCATGCATCATGATCTGATTGTAGCCTGAATATGCGTCCATGAAAGAAAACAGTTCATGCCCCGCCGTTGCATCGACAAGCTGATCAATTCGAGGTAGGGGAAACTGTCTTTTGGGCACGCTTTGTTTAGATCAGAATAATCAACACACACCCGCCATTTGTCGTTTGACATTTTTACAAGAACTGGGTTGGACACCCATTTAGGATAGGTGGACTCGCGAATGAAGCTGTTCTTTAATAGCCTATCCACTTCATCCTCCAAAGCCTTAGACCTCTCAGGGCCTTGCATCCGTCTTTTCTGTTTCACAGGATGTATGCTAGGATCAATGTTCAGCTTATGCACAATCACTTCCGGAGATATTCCACACATATCTGAATGGTTCCAAGCAAAGACATCCAAATTCGTCTTTAGAAAAACAATCAATTCTTTTCGCAGCAAAGGATCCAACTGAGAGCCTATCTTTACCACCTTATCTGGATGGTTTTCATGGACCTGTATAGAAATGGTAGCTTCAGCCGGTGCTGCCCTTTCCTCCCTTGCACTGGTTTTTCGCGGATCCATATCTTCTTGCATGTCGTTGTATTCCTCGGCTTTGTCATAGAATTTCTCTAATGTGTTGGGCTTCTTTCTCTTTAACCACCTTCCAAATTCATAATGTTTATCTATGCCCCCCTTCAAGGCCATTAGAATTAGCCTTGGCTCGTGGGTCCCTACTTCAGCAGCGGCAGCATTGAAACGACTTAGAAAAGATCTGATCGTTTCACCTAGGGCTTGTTCCAACTCGTTGAGGGACATAATATCTCTAACCTTCGTTGTCTGGAGGCGGAATTGGTCTTGAAAATATCTTGCTAGTGTGAAAAAATTATCAATAGATCTGGGAGGCAATTTAGTGAACCATAATGATGCTACTCCTTCCAAGTACACTGGAAAGTACAAACACTTAAGCTCGTCGGTTGCTTGGGCCCCATCCATGTGTTGGTCATATCGAAACAAAAACACATTGGGGTCGCCAGTCCCATTGTAGGCTTGGATTGTAGGTGGCTTGAATTTCCGTGGGAAGGTTTCCTTTTTGATTCTCTCAGTGAGAGGGGTTTTTTGATAGCGCGAACTCCCATTCAGCCTCATTATCATTTCGAGATTTGCTTTCTTTCATAAGCTGTTGGACCATTTTCAGGAGGCGTTCCCTCTCGTGGAGGCTATCTGCGGGGCGGACGCTTTTGTCTTGACTGGCAGCTTGCCTAAGCAAGCCATCACGGTTGTGACTCCGGGGTCCTGGTCTTTCATCATTAGAAAGTGCCCCTTTGGCAGAATTGGCCGCTTGACGAGAAGTAATCGCCGCGTTATGGTTCCGATCAACATGCTTTGAATTCTCATGCTTTCCTTTATTAGGATCAGATATCTGTTGGATAGATTTTTCTCGGTTCGGACTAGAGGAAGAAGATCCGATACCCTCTGCATGAGCAGTCCTTGTGGCTACCTTTGCTGTAGCGGTTTGAAGAGCAAAGAGTGAATCTAGCCTTGCCATTATGGCTTTGTTAGCTTTTTCCTGTTGTTGTGTCAGACCCGTGACGGCTTGATCAAGCTCGCCTCTTGTGACACTCACGCCTCCATTCGATGTTTCGCCTACTTCAAACCGGTTAACGGCGGGGGTTTCCTCTCGATTTCCCTCGTTACATGCTCTAGCCCTTACTTCCTTATTTGCTTTTGGCGCCATTATTTTAGAAAGTAGCTTGAACTTTGAGGATAGTTCGTCAGGAGGCCCAACTCGTAGATTCGAGTGGCCTATTTTGAGACTAGGCTTAAAAGCTCCACTAGGCTTAAAAGCTCCAAGATCTTCACAATATACTTGATGTTAGAAAGTAGATCGGCCCCACGGTGGGCGCCTTATTGTTTACACCAAAATTTGGCAAAACAACCAAAGTATTGCTTAACGCGTTACCTAATCGGAAGCGAGATGCTTAGGAAGCATGTCACCTTTTCAAAGGCAAGACGTAAGAATACCTTTTTTATTATGTGAGGCCATATCTAATACATGAAAACATCAAAATATAGAAAGAAGACAAGAGTTTATAGTGGTTCGACCTTTGAGGAGGTCTACGTCCACTCTTAAGAGAGAATTTTATTATCAACAAGTTGTTTACAAGGTATGATCACTCATACATTCAACCAAATTTTCTCTCACACACATCCTTCCATTTGAATTGCTGAAAATGGTAGACAAATAACTTGGACAGCGAGGAAATCTCCTTATTACCAAGCTTTTGTCGTGGATCTTCGACCTTAAGCTCTATCATATATCATTTGTGGAAGCCATGATTCCATGCTCCATTGATCTTTGTTGGATTATGAAGAATAGATGTTGGAATGCTTGAAGAAGTCCAAAGGATATTTGGCAGCACCTCCATGTGTTTCCAGTAAAAGTCCCCCTAAAATGATGGAGGTAGGGTGCTATTTATAGGTGGAGGAGTGGCTGAAATCTTGTATTCAGGGTTCTGGTCGGTATTTTTGGGTATTTACAAGAATGCCACTACCAGTTGTCACCAACTTTCAAGCTGTTTTATACTGTTTTGACCGACCAGGAGCCCTCGTTGAAGGGAAAGACGACCAGGAGGCTTAGATGCGGAGCGGACCGACCATATGCAAACGAACGACCAGGAAGTTGAAACCAAAAAGCGGACCGACCAGAGCAGGAGAAGCAAGAATGGAGCTGTCTTCTGGAAATGCGGACCGACCAGACGTCTGTGAACATAACAGAATTGGCTTCTGAAATATGGGATCGACCTAGGGAGAAAAACGACCTGGAATTTGTGAGGAAAAGGACGACCAGGGCTTTCAAGAGAAAAAGGACGACCAGGGACTTCATCTATTATAACCGACCCTTCTTGAAGAAATGATCTGAAGGACTCTGACCGATTAGGAGCTCTATGAGACCCGACCCCTTCTTAATCGTTACTGAATCGACCCGTATAAGTTCGTCAATAACCCATCAGTTATACATATCGATCTTAGTGGATAACAGAGGGCTACTTTTTCCTCTTCTTCTCCCTCATCAGGCTCCATATCATCTTTCCATTCGATAGGGTTGCTGCATATTGACCAGATGATGTTACTCCCTTGGTTTCTCATTACGTCATCACTAGAGATGTCATTCATCCATTAGTCATAGTATGTGGAGTTTTGGCTGTTGATTTTCGCCTTGGCTTCTTCTTCTTCTTTGGATTTCTTTATGGGTTCTTCCATAGGCTTTTCTTCTTCAATTTCCATGAGTTCTGATTCTTCAATCTAAATGTTCGGTGTTAGCTCCTCATCACTAGATAAGATGATGAGCTAAGGAGCTTCCCAAGGAATGTCTCGCTCAGCCAAGGTACGTATCCCAACTAAAGTGGGAGAAGGGAGGGATGGGATGTTGTTTACCGTCGCTAGAAATGTTTAATTGGTTTGTTCTCCTTTACCTAGGAGGATTTGTCTTTATAGATTTTCCTTTTGTTGGGATTTTACAAAGATAAATGATATATATCAATAAAATTTTGATAAAAAGTCTACTTTTTATTCTAACTTCATTTTATAGGTACATAGTGATAAAAGGGTGAAATTCTCAGTGTCTACCGTTTATCATTTCTTGTTATACTTTTCAAAATACACCCTTAAATTTAGAAGAAAATCTTAAACGAACAACCTTCTCGGCCTTTGTAAGTTGACACTAATACATCCACGGTATTTATGTGTTGTAGACTCAAGTGTTGGAGAAGCGAATTATTTGTGTTATAAAAGAAAATAGGTAGAAAGTAGACAGAACAAAATCATGTACGGTGGAAAATTATATATATATTTCGTCATATAAAATAATTACAACGGAAATGTAATCATATTTATCAGAGTGTTTATTAACATCACCCTGGACAATTATTGACCATGTCCTCACAATTTCCAAGACAAACTAAGGAAAAGTGGGAATAAGTGACTATCCCCATATTCTTCAGCTCCAAGCTCCATCCAATTGATCCATGTAAAACTTGAGCTACTAGGTTGCTCGGAGAAAATAAGGCACCTAGAGTTCAAGAGAAAAACAACTCTGGGTCAGTCATCGGACTGGTGTAAGAAATTTAAATCCATCACATGAAAATAATGGTATTCCATAGGCCCACAACCACACATAGACATAGCTTGGATTTTTACCTTATGATGACAATTATTTACTACGTCGAAATTATCTGATATTATTTTCAATGACTTGCAAGATAAAACTTGTAACAACCCGGAAAATCTGAACCAGTTTGAAAATTTTAATTTGGCTATTTTAGTGAATTTAAAATATTTGAAACAAATATTTTAAATAATAACAACGAAAAGTAAGTTTGAATCGACGTTTGAAGATAAATTTAATTAATCTTAATTATAAACAAGGCCTGAAATGGCGCGGTAGTTTCAAAATTTGAATTCAAGCTTTGACTGACTGTACTGGGTGCAAATTAAAACGGATTTTAGTGAAACCAAAAATATTTAAATCTGTTAGTGAATATCTTTCTAACGAATCTGAAAAATCGAAGTTTTGTAGCAGGAAGCAAAAGTTATGGCCAAATGAATTTTCAGAAAGGTCGAAACCTAGTTTCGAACCCTTCAGTGAGGTAACGGCTGAAAATTATATTAACTATATTATAGCACTTTAAAACGCTAAGGTTTTTGATTTCACTGTAAAAATCATATCTTTTTCGTTTGTTGATGAAATTCAGTGAAACAAGAGACAGTGGACTCGTGTGGACGTCTTCTACATTCTAGAAGAGACCGCATATTTTTCTGAGCCACCTGTTATTTTTGGTGGAGTGGAACCCAATGTGAGATTTCTAAATTATAAACGATATGGAAAATGACGATGTATAAATTATATAGTCGATGTATGAGTTTACAAGCATTGTACACCTCATGTATAAGCGTTGTATAAGTTGTACGTTCGATATATAAGTTATATGTGCGTTGTAAAAATTATATATGTGTTGAAATAGAAGTGAAATATACTTATATAATATATATATATATACACACACACATATATATACGCCCCTCGTCCACAAACCATGGACGATATTTATTGGTTGTGATTGATGTGAAAATTGGTTGATTTGAATTGTTTGTGGTTGAAAAATACCCGTTTGTGGTTGAGAATTATTTGGTTGAAACCACATAGGATTAGTTTGTGGAAAAGAAAGAAAAAAATATACATGCCACCTCCGTGCAAACTAGATGCATGAAATCCCCATTGTCAAAAGCTGCGAGGCTTTAAGGTAGAGCAAGGAACCGTACTAGGGACGGTCCCGGTTTTAACTACCCTGCCGTTATGCTGCCGAAATTTTGAATAATATTCATGTGTTAGAATTATTTTCATGTGTTGAAACTATATTCATGTGTTGAATAGGAATTCATGTGTTGAACGACATTCATGTTTAAATAAATTGTTTTAACAATAAAAATCACATTTTTATTGTATATATATACGAACTTTAAAAAACACTCATGTGTTGAATAGAAATTCATTCGTTGAATAGAAATTCATGTGTTGAATGGTATTCGTGTTTTAAATAAACTATTTTAACAATAAAAATCGCATTTTTATTTTATATATACGAACTATAGAAAACATTCATGTGTTGAATAGAAATTCATTCGTTGAATAGAAATTCATGTGTTGAATGGTATTCGTATTTGAAATAAATTGTTTTATAATAAAAATCATATTTTTATCATCTATATAAACTATATAAAATAGTCGTTTTTTGAAATAAATTGTTTTATAATAAAAATCATATTTTTATCATCTATATAAACTATATAAAATAGTCGTGTTTTGAAATAAATTGTTTTATAATAAAAATCGTATTTTTATCATCTATATAAACTATATAAAATAGTCGTGTTTTGAAATAAATTGTTTTATAATAAAAATCATATTTTTCTCATCTATATGAACTATATAAAATAGTCGTGTTTTGAAATCAATGGCTTTACAATAAAAATCACATTTTTATTATATACATGAATTGTTAAAAATAGCGAAGTGTTGAAATAAATGTCGGTTGGATAAAAATATCATTTTTATCAAATATATGAAAAGAATATCGCTTTGAAATCGAAGAATATATTATATATATATAATTAAAATAAATTGAATAACGAAGCTGCAGTTCGTGTTTTGAAATCGTGATTTCAAACGATTAGTGCGGGAGATCCGACCATCGGATTTTCCCGAAACCGAAACCATTGGGTTCGCTTTGGAAATATCTTTCCAACGACACCAACTTTGTAAAGATACAACGGTTGGACTGTCTGGAATGTTTAAATCAAATCTGAAGAAAAACAGCGCCAAAATCGATTATATTTATATATAATATAAATATAATTAAATTAAAACGAATAATGACGCTACAGTTTGTATTTTGAAATCGAAACTTCAAACGAGTGTACCGGGAGATCCGACCGTCGGATTTTCCCAAAACTGGAACCATTGGATTTGTTTTGAAAAGATCTTTCTAATGATATAAATTTTGTGATCCAACGGTTAGATTTTCAGATATGTGTAAATCGAATCTGAAGAAAAATAGCGCCACGGCCGCGTTATGGCCCGAAGCATCGTTTGAATAAATTGGCTATTTTTAAATAAATAAAAATAGCGATAAATCATTATAAAATATTATAAACGATATGGAACGTGAAATTTAGAAACTAACTAAAGTTTAGCTAAGTCGAATGGTTTCCTGGGTTTTTATCTGATGTTGGTTTCGGCCTTCGAGGTTAATATTTGGGAAATCGTTCTCTTACTAATTTACGGTTAGTGACTAATGAATTGGAATAAGGCGTATGTTGTGTTTGTGTAGCACTTGTTTATTATATACGCGAGTTGCTCAGAAAGACCGGGTTTATCCCATTCTGAATAACTGAATCGACGATAAGAAATCGAAGATGAAGACGGTGGTTGAAGACCAGAGATCTTCACCTCGGTTGGATGATAACTGATGTCCTGATTGGGAGGCATCCCGAAATATGGATAATGAGTGGTGATCGTCCAGACGTACGTGGAGATCGAGGGGTATGCGAGGTATATAGTGCCTCCGGTTTCGTTCAGACCTAGAACGGACTTGTAAATGGACTGTGTGTTCGACATTGGAATTCATTTTGTGTGATTGATAGCCATCAGTTGCATGGTGTGAATTGCCTGTGTGGCATGCTAAGATGCAGGGATCAAGGTTTCTGTTGAAAAGCAAAGTCTTGTGGTTGATGATCAAAGCATCGCCTGTGTGGCGTAGCTTTGTGTATAACGTTAATTCACGAGCCTCACACCCCGGTATGAACCAGAAACGGGAGAGGACCTCAGGGAGGGCATGCATTTCCTTCTAGCTAGAGGTGGTGTCAGTGCTTAAACTGGCTGACATTTATATTATTTTCACATATGTGGTTGTTGCTGTTGCGAGGCGCCTCGGTTATATCGGTCGATCCGGGACTGATGAAGTCATTCGTTGGCTCATTTATGCCCCAAAGGGCGGGGAAACGTAGTGTTCAGGCATAATAATCCACATCGGTGGACCGGTCCTAACGATCCAAGGTGCAGTTGCGGCTGTTCCTGAGACTCGGGCTATACAGTCTCGAAGCGGTAAGGACTATCTTTTGCCTTGGTTCATGTCGGAAATCCAATTTCCAAATACGTGACTTTGCGGTTTTGATTGTATACCTATATATGGCGACATAGTGGTATGGGTCATTAATGCCGTCTATGATTGATACTTATGATTTGAAATTGTTTTTGAAACATATAAACACTAGTAATAATATCAATTGTTTTTGTTTTATTCGTATCAAGCATATTTTGGCCACTATAAGGTAAAAACTCTATCCTCTGGTTTGCGTTGCATTGTGTGATGGGAACTGAGTCTTATAATGGCTTCATTTTCATAAAAAGCATTGCGATGTTTAAAAGAATTACTTGTATTAAAGCACCAGCAATCCAATGGTGTAAACCCGTTCCACGAAAGTGGCATGGTCCTGTGATTAGCCAAATTATAATGTGTTAAGTAGATTTCTCATACCAGTCCCACGACTGACTCGTAGTTTGTTTCACTTGCAAACTCGGGTGCCCCTTTTTCTACACGGGCAGCCTTGTATTCAAGTTTTAGCAGGCTCTTTCTGGATAGCTGGAGCTGAAGACGGATTCTATCATTTATCGCTTTTTATGTTGTTCAGCTCCTATTGTACATATTATGTTTGTTTTCCACTGTAGACATTTATGTATAACTGAACTGTATTTGTACTAAGTATGATCCTGTATACTGTGTAACTCTGATGATTACTTTTATCCAGTGCATTCTATTATGCATTACTTGGTGTATTTATTTATTTCTGTTCTGCTATTATCTGTTTATGTGTTATATTCCAAAGATTACCCTTGACACCATCGTACGGGGTTTTGGGGTCGTCGCATCGTGGTATCAGATCTTTGGTTAAGCTTAGTTCTGGAATATAACATATTAACGAACTCGACAGAAATAGAACCAGTAGTGTTCTAGGACGAATAACTCAATACAGATAGGATCAGTAATATCCTAGTATGAGTAGCAGAATGAAATAACACCTCGATAGACACATTTACATTCAAGTATATGTTTCTATGTTTTAAAATATCTTTTCTGTTGACCTGACACTTTGTCTGCCATTTTCAGACGTACTAGAAAATGAGTGCCAGAAACAGAAGAAGTAATACTGACCTGGATATAAAAGCTCTATTTATGAAATATAGAAATCTGGGTGGAAAACCGTTCTTGGGCGAAGAATCTATTATGAAAACACAAGCTCGGATTCGTTCGGTTGAGAAAATCTTTGAAGGATTAAAGCTGAGAGATGACCAGAAAATATTACTGGCCTCCTGGACACTCAAAGATGAAGCTTTGTTCTCGTGGGATTCGATTATTAAGGATAATCCAGAAGGTGATATCCCCTGGGATAGATTCAAAGAGATTTTCCTGGAAAGATTTACTCCTCCTGAAGCAACTGAGCGGTTATGTGATGAATTCTCTTATCTGATACAAGGAGATATGAATATCCCAGAATATCATAAGAAATTCAACGAATTTTCTCACTTTGCCCCTCATTTAATTCAAAATAGGAAGTGGAAGAATCTGAGATTTATCAACGGGCTTCAAAGAAAGTACCAAAGTAAAGTAATAGGGCATGTGAAGCTTCCTTTCTCTGAAATGATATACATGGCTTACCAGTATGAGGATCTAGACAAGAAAGGTATGTTGCGTCACGAAGAGGAAGTCAGTTCTAGTAATAAAGGTGAGTCTGAAACTGATAGTCCTAAGGCCAGTACGATGTCTAAGGTCAGTAAGAAGCCCAAAGTCAATCGGAAAAGGGCCAGATCTGAGAAAGAACCGATAACAACGGCCACATGCTCTAACTGCAATAAGCAAGGGCATCTGACCAGGAATTGGAAATCCTTGAAGAAACGAAAGAATGATGGATTTAAATCCGGCAAAAAGCTTCAGGAAAGTAGAAAATGCAATCTCTATCATCAGGTTGGTCATGTAAAGCAAGATTGCTGGCTGTTAAGAAAGACCGAAGTGGCTCACGTAAATGAAGTGGCAGAAACTTCAGCACCCTCAGCTGTTCAGGAAAGGCCAGGTGTTTTAGAAGGCACGCTGACTGTCAAAGACATTTCAGTTAAAGTACTGTTTGATACAGGCGCGTCACAAAGCTTTATTGCCAAGAATACAATTAAGAATCTGGATTTGAATTTGAAGAAGCTCAAAGAACCAATGACTGTTCATAATCCGGTCGGGGGTTCCCTCGATCTCAGTTGGGTTTGTGGGGTACCAGTTTCTTTTTCTCGTTATCGGTTCCCTACCCTCGCGGTCATCATGAATTTTACAGAATTTGATCTTATCTTGGGGTTAGACTGGTTGACCAAATATGAAGCTGAGGTTAAATGCGCCGACAGAGTCGTTAAGGCGAAGATTAAATAAGGCGATTATATAACCATTCCCTGTGAAGGTTAGAATTCTAATAGAAAAGACTTCTGGGCAGCTTTGGATGTTTCTCCTGCTCAAATAGAAAATATCCCTGTAGTCACAGAGAATATTTCGGACCTCATCAAAGATATTCCTATTGTAAAGAATTATGCAGATGTGTTCGAAGAAGTTATCAGCTTGCCTCCGCAGAGAGAAATTGATTTCAAGATCGCTTTAATTCCGACCGCAAGGCCAGTAGTGCACGCTATTCGGAGAATGACTCTAAAGGAGAAAGAAGAACTAGACAATCAAACTCGACAGCTTGTATGGAAGGGTCTAATCAGGCCTAGTTTCTCTGATTGGGGAGCAGCAGTGGTGTTTGTCCCAAAGTCTGACGGTACTCTGCGACTATGTGTGGATTATCGAGACTTGAATAAGCAGACAATAAAGAATAAATATCCATTGCCGCGAATCGATGATTTATTGGATCGTCTGAATGGAGCACAAGTATTTTCAAGGATGGCCCTAGCAACAGGCTTCCATCAGCTTCGTATTGCCGAAGAATGTGTTCCTATGACAGCATTTAGAGGTCCAGGCTTATTCTATGAGTGGTTAGTAATGTCGTTCGGCCTATGTAACGCTCCAGCATACTTCGTTGATTTGATGAATCGAGTGTTCAGAGGAGTCTTGAATAAGTTTGTTCTGGTCTTTATTGATGATATTCTAATCTTCTCTAACTCAAAGGCCGAACATGAAAAACATTTGGAGCAGGTTCTAGAAATTCTGAAAAAGAATGTATTGAAAGCCAAACTATCCAAATGTATATTCTGGCAAGATGAAGTAAAGTTTCTTGGCCATGTAGTATCGAAAGAGGGAATTGCTGTGGATCCAAGTAAAATCACCGCTATTCAAAATTGGAAACAGCCTAGTACACCCACAGAAGTCCGAAGTTTTCTCGGATTGGCTAGTTATTATAGGAAGTTCGTTAAAGATTTTTCGAAGATATCTAGTCACTTAACGAAGCTTACAAAGAAGCACTCAAAATTCAAGTGGACTCCAGAATGTGAGTAGGCTTTTGAGGAGCTAAAGTTAAGATTAACAATGGCTCCAGTGTTAACGAATATTGACGGCAATAAGGACTTGAAAGTCTGGACATATGCCTCTAGAGAAGGCCTTGGTGCAGTATTAATGCAAAGAGGTCAAGTGGTAACTTATGCTAGCCATCAGCTGAAGCCACATGAAAAGAACTACGTTACTCATGATCTTGAGTTGTTGGCTATCATATTCGCTTTGATAATCTGGAGACACTATCTTCTGGGTGAGAAATTCGAACTGTTTACAGATCATCAGTCTTTAAAGTATCTGTTCACCCAAAAAGATTTGAATCTGAGACAGCAGCGTTGGCTAGAATTTCTTGCCGCATACGACTTTGAAATTTTGTAAACTCCAGGGAAAGCCAATGTCGTGGTCAATGCGCTAAGTCGAAAGAATGCAATAATCGCCAGCTTTATTATTACGACTTCCTTGATTGACAAAATATCTATTCTTCAGAAGGATAATAATTTTATTAAGGATATGACCATAAGGATTCAGAAAGGTGAACCCTCGTGCTTTCAAATAGATAACGAGGGAATCCTGAGGTTGAGAGGAAGGATTTGTGTTCCCGACATCCCAGAGCTAAAGAGGGAAGTGTTAGACGAATGTCATAAGTCCAAGCTGAGTATCCATCTAGGTGTGACCAAAATGTATAACGATCTCAAGTGAACATTCTGGTGGAAGGCTATAAAAAGGGACGTTTCAATATATGTTAGCAGGTGCTCTACTTTCCAACTAGTCAAAAGCGACCAACAGAAACTGGCCGGATTGTTGCAACCGCTGGGCGTTCCAGGTTGGAAGTGGGAACATATTTCCATGGACTTCATAGATGGTTTGCCCACAACCAGAAAAGGAAATGACAGTATTTGGGTGATCGTAGATCGCTTCACGAAGACCGCCCATTTCATACCTGTCAGATCGAACCGAACTGCTCAGAGTCTGGTGCAGATATATTTCAAGGAAATTGTTAGGCTACATGGAGTGCCGCTCAGTATAGTTAGTGATAGAGATCCAATATTTAGTAGCAAATTCTGGGAGGCATTTCAAGTAGAACTGGGAACAAAACTGAATCTAAGCACCGCCTATCATCCTCACACAGATGGTCAAACTGAGAGGGTGAATCGTATACTAGAAGATTTATTGCGGGCTTGTGTTCTTGATTTTGGTGGATCATGGGAAGACCATTTACATCTGGTTGAGTTCTCATATAACAATAGCTATCAAGCGAGCCTGACGATGTCACCATTCGAAGCATTGTATGGTAGACCGTGCCGATCTCCTGCTTGTTGGGTCGAACCTGGTAATAGACTTGTATTGGGACCTGATATGATCCGTGATGCTGCGGACAAAGTCGATTTCGTTAAGAAACGATTACTCGCCGCTCAAAGCCGACAGAAGAGCTATGCCGATAAGAGAAGAAGAGATATATATCATTTGTTGGTTGCGACTATGTATATTTGAAAGTATCGCCGATGAGAGGAGTTATCTGGTTCGGTAAAACAGGGAAATTGGCGCCCAAATTCATTGGCCCATTCCCTATACTTGAACGGATTGGAACCCTCGCTTATAGAATTCAATTACCTGATTGGTTGCCTGGAGTGCATGATGTATTTCACATATCTCAACTTCGAAAGCATGTTCATGACCCAGACTTGGTTGTGGAAGAAGCCGCATAACAGGATATAGAAATTACTCCAAAATTGGTTGTGAGAAGAGAGCCGCTAAAGATCATCGGCAAAGAAACCAAAGAACTGAGGAACAAGAAGGTTCACTTAATTAAAGTGCAATGGAGTGGAGATCTGCGAGATTGTATTTGGGAAACAGAGGAAAGCATTAAGAAAGCCTATACTAAGTGCAGGGTGGACATCTCTAATTGATTCTGGTGCAAGGTACATTTACCATATTTTGAAATTTCCATTATGTTCTCTGCTTCGTTGTTATTTTCTTTCATGAATGTAAACTTTTAATTCTATAGTCTGAATGATTTTAAAAGAGTATATGAATCGATTAATATATATTTTAAAAGTTAATAAACAAATTGATTGTTGTTTGTGTGGTGTGATTGTGGATTTGATTATTTAAATTATTACAAAGATAATTAGTTTAATCAATAAGAGAATGAATGGTAGAATTTATTCGATTAAATCACACAATTGAACTGATTAGAGAATAGATAGAACTATATACATGTGTATTATATATGTTTGAACAGGTAAATGGATTAGCTGTTGAGTAGAGATTTTATTTGCGTGCTCGACAAATAGGTAAACCTTAATGAGTTGGATGCGCAATTTTATTATTATATCAACTCCTGTGAATGCCATTGGATGGTAACAATTAATTTTGAACTACACTGCATGGCATACATCTCGAAGAGGGCATACTTCTTGAAGATAGCATACTTCATCATATACCACATAAGCATTTGGAGCTTGTGTGACGAGGTGGAAGATTTATCATACGAGCGAGAGGCTTGTATGGCGATGACTATATATTACAGGTTGAATTGATGACAGATATGGACTATATATTACAGGTTGAATGGATGACTGATATGGACCACATAAAATTGTAATGATAAATTGCCAGATTAATAAAAACCCCACACGGGTCTAGAGATGACAATAAACACGTGTCTCTAGTCTTATAAGGCACAGAAACTATTTATGGGGTGACGAGAATTTATTCTCTGGAGTTATTATCTATACACACACCCCCTTGGACACTAGAATATATCACTATAAATATGTGCATGCTTATTAGGATTTATTGGGTACCTAATACGGCCCAATAAATTTCCAAACGCCTCCCCGTACAAAGGAGGTTATGGCGAAATTTTTCGAAAATTTAGGGTGTTAGCCAAATTTTTTAAGAATTTGAAAATTCCTAAAAACTGAAAAGTTGAAGAATGGAAGCCAGATTGAAAGTGGAGTGGACGAATCAAACCACTTTCGACTTTGTTCCTTTTCGGGGACGAAAAGTTTTAAGTGGGGGAGATTGTAACAACCCGGAAAATCTGAACCAGTTTGAAAATTTTAGTTTGGCTATTTTAGTGAATTTAAAATATTTAAAATAAATATTTTAAATAATAACGACGAAAAGTGAGTTTGAATCGACGTTTGAATATAAATATAATTAATTTTAATTATAAAAAAGGCCTGAAATGGCGCGGTAGTTTCAAAAATTGAATTAAACTTTGACTGACTGTATCAGGTGCAAATTAAAATGGATTTTAGTGAAACCAAAAATATTTAAATCTGTTAGTGAATATCTTTCTAACGAATCTGAAAAATCGAAGTTTCGTAGCGGGAAGCAAAAGTTATGGCCAAATGAATTTTCAGAAAGGTCGCTATAGAGTTTATATAGCCCGTGAAAATGGCTATTTTACAAACGACTTCGGAATTCGACGAAACCACTTTGGTTGGATCCGGGATGTCAAATTATTACTAGGTTTCAAATTTCATAATTTTTGAAGCTAGTATGTGAGCGTGGCAAAGGAAAATGTGTTTGGTCGATTTCTGTTAAATTGGATCGACCAGAAAAGGGCCATTTTTCAAATGGTCTCAGAATTCGACGAAACTAGTTTTGTTGGGATCGTATCATCAAAACATAGTTAGATTTATTTTTCGAGAATTTTTGGAATCATTATGTGGCCCCGACAAATTGAAATGTACGTTCAAATCGAATATTGAATGTTTTATATTTCAATTTGAAGGAAAGCTAATTGAAACAGTCGAATAGGCCTACAAAACATATCCCATTGTGTTTGGAATAGGGGTATTTAGCTAGGGACGATAGTCATTGGGTCTGGATTGGGGTTCGTGTGTGAAAGAGGGTATTTTTGGATTTTTTAAAATTTGTAAATACAAAAAATTTCCTGGGCCAATCACATCTCACAATTTCATCGTTCTCTCTCCCAATATATTATTGACGAACGACGGAAATAGCTTCAAAACTTCCCAGGCCGATCTCTTCCAAACCGCTTCGTTTCAGACCTAGACACAGTTGAAGATTTTGAAGAGCTCGGCGAGATCTTTAAATCCATATGAAGTTTGGATTTTTTTTCGTGACCTGTAGAGCTCGAATCGAGCTCACGAAGTCCGGCCGTTTTCTCCGCCGCCCCGCCTGCCTCAGGTGATCGAGCGCCTTCGCCCTCCAGGCGCAGGTGCGCTGCCCCCTCCGACGCTGCAAAGGCCGATCGACGAATAGCTACACGGATTCGAAGAAAAATCGAAACCTAGTTTCGAACTCTTCAGTGAGGTAACAGATGAAAATTATATAAACTATATTATAGCACTTTAAAGCTCTACGGTTTTTGATTTCACTGTAAAAATCATATCTTTTTCGTTTGTTGACGAAATTTAGTGAAACAAGATACAGTGGACTCGTGTGGACGTCTTCTACATTCTAGAAGAGACCGCATATTTTTCTGAGCCTCCTGCTATTTTTGGTGGAGTGGAACCCAATGTGAGATTTCTAAATTATAAACGATATGGAAAATGACAATGTATAAATTATATAGTCGATGTATGAGTTATATAAGCGTTGTACACCTCATGTATAAGCGTTGTATAATTTGTACGTTCGATATATAAGTTATATATGCGTTGTAAAAATTATATATGTGTTGAAATAGAAGTGAAATATACTTATAATATATATATATATATACACACACATATATATACGCCCCTCGTCCACAAACCATGGACGATATTTATTGGTTGTGATAGATGCGAAAATTGGTTGATTTGAATTGTTTGTGGTTGAAAAATACCCGTTTGTGGTTGAGAATTATTTGGTTGAAACCACATAGGATTAGTTTGTGGAAAAGAAAGAAAAAAAATACATGACGCCTGCGTGCGAACTAGATGCATGAAATCCCCATTGTCAAAAGCTGCGAGGCTTTAAGGTAGAGCGAGGAGCCGTACTAGGGACGGTCCCGATTTTAACTACCCTGCCGTTATACTGCCGAAATTTTGAATAATATTCATGTGTTAGAATTATTTTCATGTGTTGAAACTATCTTCATGTGTTGAATAGGAATTCATGTGTTGAACGACATTCATGTTTAAATAAATTGTTTTAACGATAAAAATCACATTTTTAATGTATATATATATATATATAAAAACTATAGAAAACATTCATGTGTTGAATAGAAATTCATTTGTTGAATAGAAATTCATGTGTTGAATGGTATTCATGTTTTGAATAAAATATTTTAACAATAAAAATCACATTTTTATTTTATATATACGAACTATAGAAAACATTCATGTGTTGAATGAAAATTCATTCATTGAATAGAAATTCATGTGTTGAATGGTATTCGTGTTTGAAATAAATTGTTTTATAATAAAAATCATATTTTTATCATCTATATAAACTATATAGAATAGTCATGTTTTGAAATAAATTGTTTTATAATAAAAATCATATTTTTATCATCTATATAAACTATATAAAATAGTCGTGTTTTGAAATAAATTGTTTTATAATAAAAATCATATTTTTATCATCTATATAAACTATATAAAATAGTCGTGTTTTGAAATAAATTGTTTTATAATAAAAATCATATTTTTCTCATCTATATGAACTATATAAAATAGTCGTGTTTTGAAATCAATGGCTTTACAATAAAAAACACATTTTTATTATATACATGAATTGTTAAAAATAGCGAAGTGTTGAAATAAATGTCGGTTGGATAAAAATATCATTTTTATCAAATATATGAAAAGAATATCGCTTTGAAATCGAAGAATATATATATATAATTAAAATAAATCGAATAACGAAGCTGTAGTTCGTGATTTGAAACCGTGATTTCAAACGATTAGTGCGGGAGATCCGACCATCGGATTTTCCCGAAACCGAAACCATTGGGTTCGCTTTGGAAATATCTTTCCAACGACACCAACTTTGTAAAGATCCAACGGTTGGATTGCCTGGAATGTTTAAATCAAATCTAAAGAAAAACAGCGCCAGAATCAATTATATTTATATATAAATATAATTAAATTAAAATGAATAACGACGCTGCAGTTCGTATTTTGAAATCGAAACTTCAAACGAGTGTACCGGGAGATCCGACCGTCGGATTTTCCCAAAACTGGAACCATTGGATTCGTTTTGAAAATATTTTTCTAATGATATAAATTTTGTGATGATCCAATGGTTAGATTTTCAGATTTGTGTAAATCAAATCTAAAGAAAAACAGTGCCACGGCCGCTTTATGGCCCGAAGCATTGTTTGAATAAATTGGCTATTTTTAAATAAACAAAAATAGCGATAAATCGTTATAAAACATTATAAACGATATGGAACATGAAATTTAGATACTAACTGAAGGTTAACTAAGTCGAATGGTTTCCTGGGTTTTGATCTGATGTTGGTTTCGGCCTTCGGGGTTAATATTTGGGAAATCGTTCTCTTACTAATTTACGGTTAGTGACTAATGAATTGGAATAAGGCGTATGTTGTGTTTGTGTAGCACTTGTTTATTATATACGCGAGTTGCTCAGAAAGACCGGGTTTATCCCATTCTGAATAACTGAATCGACGATAAGAAATCGAAGATGAAGACGGTGGTTGAAGACCAGAGATCTTCACCTCGGTTGGATGATAACTGATGTCCTGATTGGGAGGCATCCCGAAATATGGATAATGAGTGGTGATCGTCCAGACGTACGTGGAGATCGAGGGGTATGCGAGGTATATAGTGCCTCCGGTTTCGTTCAGACCTAGAACGGACTTGTAAATGGACTGTGTGTTCGACATTGGAATTCATTTTGTGTGATTGATAGCCATCAGTTGCATGGTGTGAATTGCCTGTGTGGCATGCTAAGATGCAGGGATCAAGGTTTCTGTTGAAAAGCAAAGTCTTGTGGTTGATGATCAAAGCATCGCCTGTGTGGCGTAGCTTTGTGTATAACGTTAATTCACGAGCCTCACACCCCGGTATGAACCAGAAACGGGAGAGGACCTCAGGGAGGGCATGCATTTCCTTCTAGCTAGAGGTGGTGTCAGTGCTTAAACTGGCTGACATTTATATTATTTTCACATATGTGGTTGTTGCTGTTGCGAGGCGCCTCGGTTATATCGGTCGATCCGGGACTGATGAAGTCATTCGTTGGCTCATTTATGCCTCAAAGGGCGGGGAAACGTAGTGTTCAGGCATAATAATCCACATCGGTGGACCGGCCCTGACGATCCAAGGTGCAGTTGCGGCTGTTCCTGAGACTCGGGTTAGACAGTCTCGAAGCGGTAAGGACTATCTTTTGCCTTGGTTCATGTCGGAAATCCAATTTCCAAATACGTGAGTTTGCTATTTTGATTATATACCTATACATGGCAACATAGTGGTATGGGGCATTAATGCCGTCTATGATTGATACTTATGATTTGAAATTGTTTTTGAAACATATAAACACTAGTAATAATATCAATTGTTTTTGTTTTATTCGTATCAAGCATATTTTGGCCATTATAAGGTAAAAACTCTATCCTCCGGTTTGCATTGCATTGTGTGATGGGAACTGAGTCTTATAATGGCTTCATTTTTATAAAAAGCATTGCGATGTTTAAAAGAATTACTTGTTTCAAAGCACTGGCAATCCAATGGAGTAAACCCATTCCGCGAAAGTGGCGTGGTCCTGTGATTAGCCAAATTATAATGTGTTAAGTAGATTTCTCATACCAGTCCCATGACTGACTCGTAGTTTTTTTCACTTGCAAACTCGGGTGCCCCTTTTTCTACACGGGCAGCCTTGTATTCAGGTTTTAGCAGGCTCTTTCTTGATAGCTGGAGGTGAAGACGGATTGTATCATTTATCTCTTTTTATGCTGTTCAGCTCCTATTATACATATTATGTTTGTTTTCCGTTGTAGACATTTATGTATAACTGAACTGTATTTGTACTACGTATGATCCTATATACTGTGTAACTCTGATGATTACATTTATCCAGTGTATTTTATTGTGCATTATTTGGTGTATTTATTTATATATGTTCTGCTGTTATCTTTTTATGTGTTATATTCCAAAGATTACCCTTGACACCATCGTACGGGGTTTTGGGGTCGTCACAAAACTCATTAGAATAAATAGATCAAAGGGCGAAATTGTTACCATTACTAAATTCTGTACCCCTAATGGGGCTCTACAAACAACACTAAAAGCTCTTAGGGAAATGGATTCTCGTACAATGACAAGGTAAGGAACTACCTTTCCATATAGTACACCTTTAGAGGGATGTACCGAGGACCACTCTTCTCCGTCCAACTGGCATGGCCAGGACAGTTACATAGACCAACTTGGTGGTGCACTGCCAGATTATATCATCTCATTGGTCGTAATCGACCTAATCCAGGGTCCAAACATACTCCACTTAACATATAATGAGAAATCTAAAAGGGTGATGTCTGTCTCCTAACGGGCGCTACCCACTTAACCTCACTGCGTGTCTTTTTTCTGCCAACTCCAATTGTTGAGGTTTTAAGGTCGCCAATCACTTTTTTCTTCAAATAGGTTCTTCACTTCAAATTCCACGTTGCCAAGTCCAACTCATGTCACTGATTTCCACTAATGTACAACCTTTAAGCTCGTACGTCCCAGAAAGTGGTGTATATAACGTAAGAGAGTTACTTCCCACACCACCAAAGAGATGTAAATTCACGGAGATCAACAAATGTTTATTAATAGTGAAACGCTAGACATTCATCCATATAAATTGTCCTAGGTTCCAAACCAAAGGCACTATTCTTGCTAGATCGTGTGATCTTGATAAAAGTAGCCCGTGAACCAAAGATCTAAATGCAGAATCACTGTCGATTTATAACATGGAGAAATTCCTGGATGTGAGTGACAACAACCCTTAATTAAATCTCCATAATTCTTTTTTCTGCGATCTATATTATTTCGAAACGTTTAATTAGCCCAAAGTGGTTTTTTGATAGAAATCACTCAAATCTGATCCCAGTATCCTCAAATCAATCATCGTAAAAATATTGTTTAAGTAGTAGTGGATATTGCATGTTCTTCATTTCTTAATTCATTTATTAATAAGACATCTTTTAAGGATGTATAACTCCAAATATCATTCAAGGATATATATATACACATATATATATAATCATTAAACCTCATTCATTAAGTAATTTGGATGGTAAGTCTAATTTAGTTATAGATCTGAAGAAATCATATTTATCTTACTCAACATTAATTTCCATGTTCAACCTCAACTATCTATCGAATAATGGTGTGAATACCTTTTAAATTATTTCGGGTATCAAGGGGTCCCTCCTTAGAATTTGATACTAAAAGCAACACGATCATCTCGAAGAAATCCAATTTATTTATCTTCAGAAAACTTGATCTTTTATACTTAACTCATTTCAGACATTTCAACCTTATCTACCACTCGCTTAGGAAAGGACCAGGTGATCCACGACACTAGTTGCTTCTGAACATCTCCTTGGTCAAATACCCGCATCTGGATCTCAAAAATAGAAAAATCAGATTTACTCTTTAGTTTATTAGAGCCAAGATTAAATCAATTGCTTATTACAGCCTTTTGATTCAATTCAATTATTTAATATTTTTAAATAATTTATAGATCTTTGAAAAAATCTCTAAATTACTTCATTAATCATTTAAAAATATTCATTTAAGATTTAAAGAAGATTGGTTAGGTTTAATCTTTAATTTCAATGGTTTTTGAAAAGCGCCGTAGAAAGTACTACGAAAGTGCTTGTTAGCTTAATTCATTAAACTGACTATTCTATCATTAGAAACTTCACATAAACCCGTACCCCAAAACTTGACTTATTTATCATTTCAAATTCGATTCCCATTCATTTGTAAACGCATCATTCGGGTTTAAGGTATTATATCTGTACAACTAATTTAACCTAATTTGATTGTTTATGCAATTAGGCCTTTAATTCAACTTTAGCTATTTACTTCAACCCATCTTGAAGTTAGTTTAACTAAAATAGTTAAATTCCTTTATTTCAAGATATCCAATCATTTAGTTATTTTATATTTAAAATTCTATTATATTTTTTGATACCTGAATCCTTAGATCGCTTTTAAAACATGTTAAATAATTTATAAGATTTATTCCCCGATATTCTTGAATTTAAAAAATTCATTTGCAAATAATTTCATTTTCTGGATTTTGAACTGCAAAACCACGATGTTTTAGTCATAATTCAGAATCTACCCAATGGAATATTTATTATTTTCCAATTCGTTGGAAATCTATGGTTATAAGGATTCGAAAAACTTTTACTTCAAAAAAATTGGATTCATATTCCACCATATACAAAAAGTTCACTTTTTAATAAGTCAAATCGCAGGTTACCATTTCGCGACACACCTAAATTTCTTTAAAATTTATATTCTTTCCATGCTTCATATTTACACTTAGAAGTGATTATAATTTATTTCTAAAATTTCATACCATTATAAAGATGTTTAATCATTCCATTTTCACCATTTCATTCAATAAAGAAAAGTGATTTCCTTTGTGTTTATCGATGTGTATCTTACGTGACTTGTTAAATGTCCACACAATTAATCATATTCTCATCCAAACTTGATAAACAATCATCATGATATACATAAGCATCATTTAATATACACATAGCAATCATTTAACATAATTAACATGTGTATAGTTAACATCGTTTAAGGTTTAGTTTTTCACCTTCATTGTTGATTGTCGTTCCTAAAATTAGTTATAGCTCCGCTATGATTGCCTCAAAGTAGCTTGAATCTTCCTTCCTTGGGTTCAGCCTCCTCATCTCCTCCTCCTTTGTTCACTGCCTAAGATAAGTAGGCCCCCGGGTCTACTTGTCTTATCTTGACTTGAATCTTGTTGTATAGTCTTCTAATGATAGTTTAAGATCTTGGAGAGAGTTTGAGAGAAATTTAATATCATTTGAGAATCCATTAATGGGTTTGAGAAGAGTAAGAAACGTAGAATTTTAGTGCAGATAATTTGTGAAGAGAGGTGGGGTATTTATAGAAAACATTTGGAATAAAATAAGAGATGAAAAATTATCAAAGCATGCCTCTCTTCTCTGTTGGATCTAGATTAACCCTAGAGGGGGTGAATAGGGTTCATTGAAATTTAAGCGAGATATAAAAAATATCAGATCATAGAATGCAGTAGAAATAAAAACACAGAAAGTAAATGACACGAGATATACCTAGCTTCGGCAAAATCCTGCCTATTGCTGCATTCCTAAGGTTTCTACTAGGTAGTAGAACAGATCCCGCTTACAAGACCATATAACTCGCGAACCCCTCGCTCCTATTCAAATCCTACGCTCAAAACCCTAGACTAATCTATATCCCCTAGACCAGATTTCCCCGGATTACAAACCCGTATCCCTAGTTTTTACAAACTCTATAACTGCCAGCTAAAACCCTAACGGGATTCACTAGTTTTTTATAGACACTAGAAAAACTAATGGAATATAAATTGAATTCAAAAACAAAACAAAATAAAAACAATAAAACCCTAGTTGCTTGGCTAAGCCCAAAACAAAATAGACCGGCCACTTCTTTAATTCATTTTGACTTGCTTTCCCTTTTTGTTGATGGAGGTCGAATAGAAAAAATTTAGGGTTTCTCTGGATGCTCCAAATCACAATCTCGATTGTTGAAAAAGAATAATCCTTTAATGCTCCTGTTAGTTAATGCTATTAATCTATTGCTGATGCTCCTTGCTTCACCGATTTGGGGTTTCTCCGGCGATCGAAAACTGTGAATTTTTTTTGAAATGATTTGAGTTTTTATCTTTGTAATTTTGGCTTGTGTTTTCAGTGATCTTGCCCATGATGAAACTGGTGGTTTATATAGGGTTTTCAAAACCTTATGCCTTTGATTTCAATTAAATGATTTTCTTTGATTTGTGTGGCTTTCCCCTTTTGGTTCCCTCGATTGAAATGATGAATCTAGACATGTTTTTGCCCCTTGAATGAATCCACACTTGATTTGTTGTTGAAAACTTTCCATAGTTGGCCGAATTCATGTCCGTTGCTTGATTTAAGCACTGTCCACTCTTGTAAATTCATATATGCTCTGTTGATTAATTTATGGAAACATGAATTTTGCTTTAAATAGTTGCCTTCGAATTTGATGTTCATTTCTAGAAAATTGAATGAAATTTCTTGGTCCCTTGTGTGATTGAAATTAGAATATTTCTGGAAACAAATTAAATGTGAAATTTGTGGAATTGTTTTGTTGCCTTATGAAAACATATAGACCAAATCTGGGAAGAAATTGATTTGATTTGTGGCCTCTTTGCATTTCTAAACATGCCATAAAAGCTGTTCTCTCTTAATTTCCTGTTTTGAAATGTTTTGACGGAAGTTTTGGCTATATCATATTGAATTTATTTGTTGAACCTCCTTGCCAAAAACTTGCTGTCACATGCATGCAAGAATGATTTGTGTCCAACTATTGTTCACTGCATTTCTGAAAATAGCTTTCTTGCACTTTCCCAATTAGCTTGATAATTGGAATTCTGGAAAACATTAAAAAAGCTTTCTTGCCAAAAAGAAATTGTCCAATATTGGATACTCACCCCTGTTTTCCAAATAAATAGAAAGAACTGATTTGGTCTCGACACTTGGGATTTTCCACTTCATCACTGATTTTCCACTTTGCTGCTGCATGATGCACCAATGTTTTGTTCCATCCTGTTGCATTATATTTTTGCTATATGAGTCCATGTTGTTTCACCCTCCATGCTTGATCATTGTTGTGCACACCATGTTGTAGTTGTGTCACTTGTTGTACCTATGCTATTTGCTTAAACTTGAGCATGATCACCCAGATTTGACTATTTTGCACTGTATGTATGAATCGCCCTTGAACCAAATGACTTGCCAAAAACACTTGTTGGTCTGAAAAATGTATTTGGCACTTAAACTGCCTTGCTTCCTTTTTGTTGGACTATACGCCTGTGCAGTTAATGCCCCGCTATTACCCCGCCATATCCCCGCTATATCGTGCAGCCGATTTCTCCCGCTACGCTATTTCCAAATAGCCTATGGAATAGCCTCCCCGCTTTAAGCCCCGCTAGTATATCCTATTATTTAGCTATGTTATGCTATTTATGCTATATCTTCTATAAAGTAAATGAATTTGAAAGTGACATTTGTACATTATAAATTTGTAAAAATATTTTTTTAATATAATTTTTTAACATATATTTATCTGAATAGGAAATACTACAATATTCTATTAAATTTAATCATGCTAAGTAAAAGTTCACATTTATTTTCATATATTTGCATATGCTTTTATTTTAAATTAAGAATGTACTAATTGTAATTAAGTTGAATGTTAATTTTTCCATTTATTTATCATTTACATGTTTGTAAAAGCATAAAATATGATATTTATATGCTATTTAGGCTCATCCGCTATATCCCGCTATTACCTCGCTTTATCCCCGCTACAACTTTTTCCACCTCTGCCGCATTGGACCCGCTGAGCGCTTTAACTGCACATCTATATGCACACATATACCACCTTCTTCTTAAAACTAACACTGGACTCTATTCACCATATATACCATCCATTTGCTCGGCCACATGCTATAGTTGTTTACTGCTGTTTGGCATTGCTTTGTGACTTTACATGAACATGTTGATGCTTGTTTGTAACCTTATCCCTCAACATGATATGTGTATGGCAGCTGCACTATATGTTGACCTGAACTACTTGATTTTCACATACTGGCATGTTGAAATTCATCGCTTGCCTCCTGACCAGATTGCATTTGCTATTTTATTTCCTGAATCATGTTAGACATGCTGCTAATAAAGATCATTGGTTAAACCTAAAATGTTGCCATGAACATTGTCTTGTGCAGTTGGGTTTTTTTCATTTGTGCTGCCATGTTTCTGCTTGAAATTGTTGTACCATTTTGGTTTGACCACGTTGTGCCCGCTTTGAAAACATATGAGTTGAACCATGTCTTGTTATTTTTCTTGACTTCACTGCGTATTGTTGTACCATCTAGATGATGATACTGTCTGCATATGAACACCCTGCATATTGGCTTGCACTGAGTCAAGTTGGTCCATGTGACTGCTCCTTAGTTCCACATTGATAGGCGAGGTAGTGCACACGTGTATGTCTATACACGTGTGTATATGCAGCCATTCAGAATTGTTTTCCTGTCCCTGCACAGTAATATGTGTGTGTGTATATATATATTGTCTGTCTTGTGGTATTTACAGTGTACCACTGTGAATATCACAAGCTGTCTAGACACAGATGGATGAATATATAAATCAGATCAAGTCATGAAAAATGATGAGAAATACAAAGAAATTCTAAGGCAAATAAAATTTAAAAATAAATTTATATTTGCATGTATTCAGTTTTATTTCCATTACAGTGTACTGTGTGTTTCTGTTTCATGTGATAGGTAAACAAATGATGACTGGACTGACTGTAAGCTGTGAAGACAGAAGACAGAGTGTATATGTAACAGTGAATATATGTATAGATGAAACTGTACAACTGAGTGACTGAGTGAGTGTTTTAGAGTATATGAAATTGAATATGAATTGAATTGTATATTAGTGATGTGTTCAAATAGTAGAGTTATAAATTTGCTCTGTTTAAGTGTTGAAATAAAATATTATATTTAAATAAAATATTGTGTGAATATTTGAATTTCTATATAGTTGTATTCTATTTAAATATAAATACTATAGTCCTGTCTGAGATGTATATATGAAATAGTACTATAACAAACACATTTTTAATAATATATATTTGGTTGTTATCATCAAGCAAAAATCATATAATTGTGTATACAATAACGTTATATACAACATTCTCTCCCTAAATTCGGCTGAACTTCCCCTGGATTATCACATCATGTGTAAAAGCATGGTGTGCAAGAGTAAGGATGTGTAAGGGTAATGAGTGTGTAAGGGTGCAGTACTACTTTAATAAAAGTAAACTCATTTTCTTTTCTTGCGCTTACTTTTTTCTAACCTTTCTTACTTTATTCAACTCTTCGTTAGTCTTGTATATATGTGTAATCATATGTATGTACCTATGTATATGTATACATTATGTCTCACCAAAGAGTTTACGATGTTGTACGACTTCCGTTCGCCAAACCGTTAAGAATCCGGAGCTTGTTTAGCGGTCATATTTTTAATTTTTACTCAAACTATTTATCTGAGTAAACAAAATTCAAAAGTAACTTTCTTATTATATTTAAATAATTAAAAAAATGATTATTTAGCCATTAAAATAATATTAAATAATATTTATCCATTACTCAAAAAAATTGGGATTTTAAAATATAGCGATATCGATTTTTTCAACATTTTCTGGTCAAACATATTCCTCTATAAAAATTATTCACCATTGATATGTTATCACTATATAACAAATTTAAAATTATTTCTTATCGTTTATAACCTTATTTGAATAACTATAATAATTGGTAAATCGCTAAATTCTCCATTTAAGTATATAATTTAGTTATTGAATATAAATATTCTTATTGATGATGTAATCAGTACCTTTAGTTTTCAAAAATAAAGTATAACATTTTATTTTATTTTCTTCTCCAGTTATAGTATGTATCCTGAATGGTTCGCAACCCTTATGAATAGAAATTTGCTTTAGTAGTAAAAAAAATCGGTTAATTCATTAGCATTTTCATTAAGGAAATATTCTCCAAAATAATCTTCCAAAATGAATTCATTACCCTTCATTGTCATTTTAGCTGATTATTATTTTAGAAATAATCCCTATATGAATCTCTAAATTGATTTCAATACCTTCAATTTAACTGATCAAAATTTGAGTTGTTTTAGTATGCACATACACTAACAATCTTTGCTTTACTCTCTCAAGTACAAAAAGAAATCTGTAACAACCCGGGTTTCGACAGACCGAAATTTTCAAAATCCAATCCATCGGAGCCCGAGTTGGGTGCTCTGGTATCCTGTAGAAAAGAGAGAGAGAAAGAAACATGTCAGAGTTCGAAAAGCAGCTCACAGCGGAAGGAATGAAATATAATTTATTCAAAATAGCATTACCTTAATAATAATACTGCCAAGCCAGTAGTCAAGCAATGCTATCTCTGTCATTAACCTAACCTGCGCATGTTGTGAGGAGGGGGGTCAGAACAAAAGTTCTGTGTGACTGGACTATAATAAATTCTTGTGTAACCCTACATATACCGTTCAGTTATAATTTCTTGTTTATTAGGTTATTCACAATATTAGCACCCAAGCCCAAACCCATGTCATTCTCGTGCACTTACTAGTAGACTTAACATCGTATATGTAATTTTTCCCCAACTCGTATAATCCTTTCCATGTATACGTACAGTCCCTTGCCGTATATCGTATGGGCTTTATCACGTAATTCTATACTACTTCAACGTAGTGCCACCATTCTTGAGATCGTTTGGACTGTCACCCTTGATCTGGCTAGGTTTCCTTATCATGAACTATCGAGTGTTCAACTAAGATTTATGCCACCTAGGACCACTAGGGATTATGCTACCTATTGAACGTTTTCTTGATTCGATTAGGGTTTATGCCACCTAGGACTACTAGGGATTATGCTACCTGTCGAACAACGCCCTTTTCCCACGTATGTATCGCGAATCGTTTCCGATGTCTAGGTGCACATGTACACTATATGTGCGGCCCGAGTCCCGTGACAGGGCTAAATCAAGAAATACGGAACTCGGTCGGGAGCTTTAAGTTATTTGCCGATGCAGATGCTAAAGTCTATTTTTCTACCAGTGGTTATGGTCCTACGTGACCCCTCCCTCAACTAATGAAAGGCAATCTAAGAAAATAAAGCACGAGAACTGTACTCCTTCCACCTATGCCCCACTTTCCTATTGGCCAGCCTCACCCATAACTAGATAGCAAGTATATGGTCTGTTGGGAGTTCTCTACCTTTCCGTATACGTACTACGATTGACTGAAGATGGTAGGTAGACGACGAGTACTATCACAGGGCTAAACAAGATATCGCCGCCTCACGCTAGTCCATCCTAGTCTTTAGGTTGCCTTATATTGCAACCAAGGCATACTCTTGGTTCTCCTACCGCAGACCTTAACCTCTGTGAGCCCAGGCGGATCATCTGCAACCTCACAGAGGGATACCAAGAGTACCCTCACGTTCCCCGAAGCTACGTGCTTCGTAACCCAGTCCACTGGAGCCTTTTTCGAAATCAGATAAATGTTTGCTCCTCCTCGTGTGTTTGTTAAGCGATGATCTACCGTATCGGGTTATTCATCTATTTATGGACTGGCTCAGTTTCCTTGACTAAGAATTATTACTTAGTTGTTCTTAACTAAGGTTTACCACTTAGTTTCCTTTCCCATTAATCTCGTTAACTAAGGTTTACCACTTAATCCCCTTAACTAAGGATTACAACTTAGTTCCCGTTCTCGATAGTTTTCTTAACTAAGGTTTACTGCTTAGTTCCTATTAACTAAGGCTTGTTACTTAGTTATCATTCTCGTTGTCTTACGTAGTCAATTCTCGTTACCTTAAACATTAGACCACATATTCTCGATTTATAATTCAACTTGTTGACTAAGGTTTTCCCATGAACTCAAGCATAACTTAAGTTCTCTTTCATTTGGTGGTAACAAATGGGTGTTATCCCTCCGTTCTAGTTTCGCTTATCCATATTATAGTTTATCCCACCTTTACAGGTCTTACCTCAAGTCTTAATTTTTCCCCGCCCCTAGGATAGGTTTACCCGATATTTAACCCTTAGATTACCCCACCTTTGGTTTATAATATGAAGTTAACATTCCCTATGTATGTTTTGGTTAAGTATTGCTTCCCAAATTTATGACTTAACCCTAACCTGTGGCATTAAATAAATTAATGCACCCCAACCTCTCACATTAAACTTTGTTGTGGTTACTTGACAAGTCGGGCGGTTCCGGGCAGATTTACACCACAACCTAGTCTAACCTCGGGTTTCAAGCGCGATATGACCAACTACTCACATTGGGTCCTATTGTTTGCAGTTACTGGATTCGCCGGGCGGTTCCAGGCAGGTTTATACTGCAAACTCAACCCAACCTCGAGTTGGCCATGTTAAGTTTATCTACGTGTCATGTCCATGTTCAAGTTTTAGGTGCCAAGTTTCATGTCAAGTTCTATATGTAAATCCCATGCTCTTATTCATGTCCAAGTTACAATTCATGTCTTATCCAAGCGTCACGTACCCATGAACAATTTTATAAGAAAATTCATGTTTAAGTCGTTTCAGTGATGTCAAGTATATGACATATCCTATATCATGTTCATGCTTATAGTTTTCCAACTTGGTCCACCCATTCAAATCTTACTTAAGATTATATTTTACTCAAAACCCGTTGTAAGTTATTACTAAGCCTCCCAATTTATGTCATGACCCAAAATCAAGCGTTCCCCTTATTAGTTCGCAATGATCTTTCCGTCGTATTCATTTCAATAATAAAGCTAGGCTCGTGATAGCCTAGTCATAAAAAGATAAAAGGGGGAGAATAAAAGAGGACATAATCATACACATAATAATTAAAAGCGAACACATGACAATATTAAACATTACAGATCCAATTCCCACAATAATTTCATTTCGCGTTTACATAGGGAATGTTTGAACGATAAATCATAATTTTACACAAAAAGTGTATTATAACTCCACTCGTTTGTCATCTTCAAAATGTAGATCCTCAATTGCCCCTTTGATTTATGAATTGGATTAATCCTTGAACTGATTTCCCCCTTTCACTTTTTGTTGCTTCTTGATTCATCTTTGATTGATTTCATGTCCAATTCAATTTATCTTTGATTTCATTTGCGGCGTAGGTTGCAGATTTGAATTCCTTCTCTTTGCGCAATGATTTAGATCTAAGCCTCTTTTCTTTTAATTCATGGTTGTAGTAATCCTAGATCTCATTCTTTTTAATTTTAAGAATAGATGTTGTAGAGGAAAGAGGGAAGAATAGATCCAAGATCTTTTGAAGAAGATAATGAGAGAAAAGAGAGGCATGGCTTTGCCATGAATTGCTGTGGAGCCTAAAGAGCTTAGGGGGTTTATTTATAGGTTCCAAGCTACGAATCTCGCCCAGAAAACGGCCCAAATACATCAAAAATGTACCCAGAACAGATTCTGGGAAAGTGACCAGGTCGACCTGGTCAGGGGTAGGTCGACTACCCAGTCGACTCCCAGGTCGACCTGGGTATTGGGCGGGAAAAATCCTGCCCTTCCTTTCTGAGTTTGAATTTCGAAGTATTACTTTCTTTTTGAGCCGTTTTTGATTGTTTTAATATACCGCAACTTCGGAAGGTCATAACTTCTTCGTACAGAGCCCGATTTTCGAAAACTCGGACTCGATTTCATGTAGAATTCCGAGACGAACGTAATGGTGAAATCCGTTTAACTTAGTTCTCAGTTTTTAAATTAAGTATTCTTTATTTTTCATCATTCTTAATTAATTCATTTTCGCGTATCACCATTATATTTTTAATATCTCGGAATATATGTATATATATTATAAATTTCTTATTTTTAAATCATAAAAATGCGGGGTGTTACATTCTCCCACCCTTAAGGAATTTCGTCCCCGAAATTCAATAAGAGTAAGATTTATAACCCTTACAACCATCCAAAGAGTGTTCAACCAATTGTTGCAACCATGTGCACATGTGCAAAGTGAATTACATTGTAGTAAAGTATGTATGCCTAACTTTTGGTACCACCTATATGGATGCAATTATTTAAAATCTCTTTTCTAAAATATGATGCTTGCACCCTAAATATACTTGCAGTTCTAAATGAATGCAAAAAATTTAAAAAAAAATATTTTTCATCCAAATTTTTTCCCACACCCTTATAGAATAAGAGTGTAGTTCATTCAATGGTCGCATCCAAGATCCTACCATCCATTTTTAAATTTAGAAAAATCTAATTTTCTAAATTTTATATATAACGGAAAAAAATATGTACTTTCCCATTTTTATTACTTCCTCCTCTTTCTTTGTTTATCTATTACTGCGTAATATTTTCGTGGTTATTTAATCACAATAGATTTTTATTAAGCAAACAACTTGCGAATTACATCTAGATAATTTTCAGTACAACATTACAACAAGATAACAAACAAAGCAGTCAAGCATTACGAAAATAAAACACTACCCTACGGATACAATAATAGAGGTCAAGTCCTAACGGAAGTAACTACGAATGAGGTCCTCGATACCACATATCCGGCTTTTCACTCTATCCAACTGCTCTCCATGATGTTGAGTCCCATGCCTAACCTCTAGCTATAGTTCCTGTAGTCCAGCTCCCAGCTGATCGTAAGAGGTGCCCATATCCTGTATCATCTGCTGCTGAGTCTGTCCTAACCCGACCTGTGCCTGGAGCATCTCCTGCTGAGTCCTAAGGATACTCTGCTGATCGCTAACCAGATGAGCCTGCCGCTCAGAGATGGCTCTCAACTCTTCCCTCCAATCTAAGTCTCGGGACTCCCAAGGGTCCCATCCAGGGGTATCGGAAGTCCCCCATCCTGGAGTCTGAGAAGTCCAAGCACCCCCCAAGCCTGCTCTGTCTGTGCTGGATCAAAATCTTCCTGCGGCGCATACTGGGGTTCTTTGTCATGTCCGGGCTGATAATCAGGACCATCGTGTGGCTCATCTTCCTATCCCGCCTCCTCGCCCACATCTTCCCAATCATGCTCCATAGGCAGCGGCTCTAACAAATCATGTAAGTGGATACCTATTCCAGGGGTATCGGAAGTCCCCCATCCTGGAGTCTGAGAAGTCCAAGCACCCCCCAAGCCTGCTCTGTCTGTGCTGGATCAAAATCTTCCTGCGGCGCATACTGGGGTTCTTTGTCGTGTCCGGGCTGATAATCAGGACCATCGTGTGGCTCATCTTCCTATCCCGCCTCCTCGCCCACATCTTCCCAATCATGCTCCATAGGCAGCGGCTCTAACAAATCATGTAAGTGGATACCCATTCTCGTCAGCGCAGGAAGTCGATAATAGTAGAGGGGTGAGAAGAAGGTGTTATATAACTCTCACTACGTAGATCAATACCGTTCCGTGCAAAGACTGTAGTCCATAAATTTCCAAAACAAAGATTGGACTGCCTCATCTCCCTAGTGGTGCTGTAATGCTGTAAAATGATGTGTGCCCAATTCATCTGTATACCCCCAAAGATAGCGTAAGTAGCACGCTTTATGATATGTGGAATCCTATCAAAACCAGCATTCTGCCTAACAAGATTATACTGAAAAATCCTAATGACAAATCTAGCAAGCGGGCTCAAACGGATATTATCCCGCTGCCTCTCAAACCCATCCTTAAAAATCCTACGCCATACGGCTACATCATCCATCACAAGATCCATTATATCAAGTCCTGTTCCACGGATATTTAACATTTCCCCAAATTGGACTTCATTAAAATATATATGAGTGCCCTTAACCACATAATTATAGGTTACCAAACCTTCATCATCCATACCAATATCTAAATTAGAGTCAAAGAGTCTTACCAGACGCTTGAAGCCCCTTCTCTCGGCGGTGTTCACATCCAAAATAGAAATCAAACCCGCATCCCTAAATAAATCTTCCACGGGGGTTGTATTAAAATCACCAAATCTCACCGAGCGTCCCAATAATAACTTTAATTTTGCGGTCTTCATGTACTCCTTGATTATTTCCTCTTGAGCGTTGCACCAATCGATCTCTTGCGGTGTAAGTTGAGGATAAAGCTCGTTGAGGGAAGGTTCGTTTGCCATGGCAATTTAATCACACAAGAGAAGAGAAAAGGTATAGATCCGGATATGGAAGGGCTTAAGCTTTAATTTGATACTAATTTTATAAGAAATAGTGGAGAAATGAAGAGGTGGGAGGTGGAGGAAGTTGAAGTGGGATGGGTTTTGGAGCTTGCTGGAAGGGGGAGGACGCACAAATTATGTGAGCTGAAGGCTTCAGCTTCAGCTCATATATATTTTTTTCGTGGGGGGGGGGGGGGGTCGACTCTATAGTCGACCTGCCCCTGGTAGGTCGACCATAGAGTCGACCCGACCCTGTATGATTTTTTTTAGTACATTATCGTGCGGCGATACTTTGTCTTCCTTTGCGATGGTCCACCTCCATTCCCATGTCGTACTATCGATTCAAAACCTGATGTGCACACTAGTGATTGTTCATTCTTTCCATATGTCGGTTTTGATTCCCTGAAATATAAACTTATGTGGAACACGCAATCTTAAATATCCACCTTTATGTACACTTTCTAATTTCACTTAAAAGTTCAAAATTTTCCTTAAACTCCATTTCATTGTACGAGGTAAATTTTTCCATTCTTCTCCAAGTTTATCCCTCGAGCGAGCTTTATACTAATCTAGATCTATTTATATATAATATTTATATTTTTCAAAAATACAAATACGCTCACTCATAATTTTCCCAAGGAAAGCTAAACCGAAGCTTTGATATCAGATGTAACAACCCGGGTTTCGAAAGACCGAATTTTTCAAAATCCAATCCATCGGACCCCGAGTTGGGTGCTCTGGTATCCTGCAAAAAAAAAAGAGAGAAAGAAACATGTTAGAGTTCGAAAAGCAGCTCACAGTGGAAGGAATGAAATATAATTTATTCAAAATAGCATTACCTTAATAATAATACTGCCAAGCCAGTAGTCAAGCAATACTATCTCTGTCATGAACCTAACCTGCGCATGTTGTGAGGAGGGGGGTCATAACATAAGTTCTGTGTGACCAGACTATAATAAACTCTTGTGTAATCCTACATATACCGTTCAGTTATAATTTCTTGTTTATTCGGTTATTCACAATATTAGTACCTAAGGCCAAACCCATGTCATTCTCGTCCACTTACTAGTAGACTTAACATCGTATATGTAATTTTTCCCCAACTCGTATAATCCTTTCCATGTATACGTACAGTCCCTTGCCGTATATCGTACGGGCTTTATCACATAATTCTATACTACTTCAACGTAGTGTCACCATTCTTGAGATCGTTTGGACTGTCATCCGTGATCTGGATAGGTTTCCTTATCATGAACTATCGAGTGTTCAACTAGGATTTATGCCACCTAGGACCACTAGGGATTATGCTACCTATTGCACTTTTTCTAGATTCGATAAGGGTTTATGCCACCTAGGACTACTAGGGATTATGCTAACTGTCGAACAACGCCCTTTTCCCACGTATGTATCGCGAATCATTTCCAATGTGTAGTTGCACATGTGCACTATATGTGCAGCCCGAGTCCCGTGACAGGGCTAAATCAAGAAATACGGAACTCGGTCGGGAGCTTTAAGCTATCTGCCGATGCAGATGCTAAGGTCTATTTTTCTACCAGTGGTTATGGTCCCACGTGACCCCTCCCTCAACTAATGAAAGGCAATCCAAGAAAATCAAGCATGAGAACTGTACTCCTGCCACCTATGCCCCACTTTCCTATTGGCCAGCCTCACCCATAACTAGATAGCAAGTATATGGTCTGTTGGGAGTTCTCTGCCTTTCCGTATACGTACTACGATTGACTGAAGATGGTAGGTAGACGACGAGTGCTATCATAGGGCTAAACAAGATATCGCCGCCTCACGCTGGTCCATCCTAGTCTTTAGGTTGCCTTATATTGCAACCAAGGCATACTCTTGGTTCTCCTACCACAGACCTTAACCTCTGTGAGCCCAGGCGGATCATCTGCAACCTCACAGAGGGATACCAAGAGTACCCTCACGTTCCCCGAAGCTACGTGCTTCGTAACCCAGTCCACTGGAGCCTTTTTCGAAATCAGATAAATGTTTGCTCCTCCTCGTGTGTTTGTTAAGCGATGATCTACCGTATCGGGTTATTCATCTATTTATGGACTGGCTCAGTTTCCTTGACTAAGAATTATTACTTAGTTGTTCTTAACTAAGGTTTACCACTTAGTTTCCTTTCCCATTAATCTTGTTAACTAAGGTATACCACTTAGTCCCATTAACTAAGGATTACAACTTAGTTTCCGTTCTCGACCGTTTACTTAACTAAGGTTTACTGCTTAGTTCCTATTAACTAAGGCTTGTTACTTAGTTATCATTCTCGTTGTCTTACTTAGTCAATTCTCGTTACCTTAGACATTAGACCACATATTCTCGCTTTATAATTCAACTTGTTGACTAAGGTTTTTCCATGAATTCAAGCATAACTTAAGTTCTCTTTCATTTGGTGGTAACAAATGGGTGTTATCCCTCCGTTCTAGTTTCGTTTATACATATTATAGTTTATCCCACCTTTACAGGTTTTACCTCAAGTCTTAATTTTTCCCCGTCCCTAGGATAGGTTTACCTGATATTTAATCCTTCGATTACCCCACTTTTGGTTTATAATATGAAGTTAACATTCCTTATGTCTGTTTTGGTTATGTATTGCTTCCTAAATTTATGATTTAACCCTAACCTGTGGCATTAAATAAATTAATGCACCCCAACCTCTCACATTAGACTTTGTTGTGGTTACTAGACAAGCCGGGCGGGTCCGGGCAGATTTACACCACAACCAAGTCTAACCTCGGGTTTCAAGCGCGATATGACCAACTACTCACATTGGGTCCTATTGTTTGCAGTTACTGGATTCGTCGGGCCGTTCCGGGCAGGTTTATACTGCAAACACAACCCAACCTCGAGTTGGCCATGTTAAGTTTATCTACGTGTCATGTCCATGTTCAAGTTTTAGGTGCCAAGTTTCATGTCAAGTTCTAGATGTAAATCCCATGCTTTTATTCATGTCCAAGTAACAATTCATGTCTTATCCAAGCATCACGTACTCATGAACAATTTTATAAGCAAATTCATGTTTAAGTCGTTTCAGTGATGTCAAGTATATGACATATCCTATATCATGTTCATGCTTATAGTTTTCCAACTTGGTCCACCCATTCAAATCTTACTTAAGATTATATTATACTCAAAACCCAATGTAATTTATTACTATGCCTTCCAATTCATGTCATGACCCAAAATCAAGCGTTCCCCTTTTTAGTTCGCAATAATCATTCCGTCGTATTCATTTCAATAATAAAGCTAGGCTCGTGATAGCCTAGTCATAAAAAGATAAAATGGGGAGAATAAAAGAGGACATAATCGTAGGCATAATAATTAAAAGCGAACACATGACAATATTAAACATTACAGATCCAATTCCCACAATAATTTCATTTCGCGTTTACATAGGGAATGTTTGAACGATAAATCATAATTTTACACAAAAAAGTGTATTATAACTCCACTCACAGTGTTTGTCATCTTCAAAATGTAGATCCTCGATTACCCCTTTGATTTATGAATAGGATTAATCCTTGAACTGATTTCCCCCTTTCCCTTTTTGTTGCTTTTTTATTCATCTTTGATTGATTTCATGTCCAATTCAATTTATCTTTGATTTCATTTGCGGCGTAGGTTGCAGATCTGAATTCCTTCTCTTTGCGCAGTGATTTAGATCTAAGACTCTTTTCTTTTTATTCATGGTTGTAGTAATCCTAGATCTCATTCTTTTTAATTTTAAGAATAGATGCTGTAGAGGAAAGAGGGAAGAATAGATCCCAGATCTTTTGAAGAAGATAATGAGAGAAAAGAGAGGCATGGCTTTGCCATGAATTGCTGTGGAGTCTAAAGAGCTTAAAGGGTTTATTTATAGGTGCCAAGCTACGAATCTCGCCCAGAAAACGGCCCAAATACATCAAAAATGTACCCAGAACAGATTCTGGGAAAGTGACCAGGTCGACCCCCAGGCCGACTACATGGTCTACCTGGTCAGGGGTAGGTCGACTACCCAGTCGACTCCCAGGTCGACCTGGGTGTTGGGCGGGATAAATCACGCCCTTCCTTTATGAGTTTGAATTTTTAAATATTACTTTCGTTTTGAGCTGTTTTTGATTGTTTTAATACACCGCAACTTCGGAAGGTCATAACTTCTTCGTACGGAGCCCGATTTTCGAAAACTCAGACTCGATTTCATGCAGAATTCCGAGATGAACGTAATGGTGAAATCCGTTTAACTTAATTCTCAGTTTTTAAATTAAGTATTCTTTATTTTCCATTGTTCTTAATTAATTCGTTTTCGCGTATCACCATTATATTTTTAATATCTCGGAATATATATATTATAAATTTCTTATTTTTAAATCATAAAAATGTGGGGTGTTACAAAATCTTTGCATGCTTTCTAAGAACACACTCCTCACGAAAGCCAAACTCTGAAAGATGAACATCATCAATCAACCTTGCTTTCTCGACTCATCCATATCACGCTCACAAATATAGTTCATCCGTAAGTGTCACAATATAAAAGAATCTAAATCAACGAAAGTGACCGAGGATGATTCGCTAACTACAATAGTGTCATTCAATAAATAAAGATTTCCTACTCTCGCACCTTTCATAAAAATCATGAAAGCCTTCAATATATTCATTTTCATTCCCTCAACTACAATCTCCAACCGAAGCACACTTAAAGACCCAAAAAAAATCGAACTCTTCAAATCAGGAATATGTCTCACATCAGTGATTGCACAAATAACACCATCAAACATTCAGATTTTAATAATACCAAAACCAACCATCCGACGGGAAGCATCATTTCCCATTAGAACTTCTCCTCAATACTTCACATGGTATGCAGAGAAACCATTCTATCACGTGTCATATGTTAAGTTGTGCTAGAATCAATAAGCCATACGTTGCTCTTTCCAGAAGTGCCAATAGTTGTAAATACATCAATATGCCTGATACCACTGTAGTAGATACTAAAACTTGCTTTAGGTCTTTTTCTTCCTTTTAGTTCGGGACATTGAGCTATAAAATGTTATGGCTTCTTATAATAATTGCAAGTCAATCGATCAGGCCCCTTAAACTAACCTTTAGTCTATTTCTGCCTCCGCCATACTTGGGCTTACTTTGACTTCTACCTTTCTAAACAGATAAATTTTCTGAGTCACTGTCTATATTAGTTCTCGTCAATCTATCTCTCAGCACCTCACTATGCAAACTAGCCTTAACATCTCACTACGACCATATATAATGGAATTGACAAAAGCAACATACTCCTTAGGTTTATAACACAAGAGGACCACTGCTTGAGTCTCGTCTTTAATTTAAGATCTACTTCCTTAAGGTTCATAACCAAGGTAATAAGAGAAGTAACATGATCTACAAGATTGATTCCATGCTTCGTCTTAAATAAATATAGTTTTTGCTGAAGAACAATCCCATTGGTTAGATACTTGTCTTGATATGCATTAGGTAATGCATCTCATAGTTACTTCGTTGTCTTATTTTGCGGAAAATCTCTAAGAATTTCATCTGAAAATCTTAACTAGATTGTTGTAAGAGCTTCATTTTCCATCTCTTTTGAAGCATCCACCTCAATGCCTTTCAATTTGTCAAACACAGAAACTATCTTTAAGGTCTTCTCTTTTTAATGCGTTTCCCATTTCTATCTTCCAAGTTCCAAAATTCGCCATTAATGTCCAAATAATACAAAAGCACTGGCCCTGACACCAAGCTATTGTGGAAATGTAAGGAATAGTTTAACAGTAATAAGCGAAAGCAATTAAATCAGATCTAGTTTTGTTGATTCGAACATTAATGCAAATTCAATGTTAAAAGGATCAAATAAAAAAGGAAAGAACAATATTTAACATGCTTCAGATTTGAAGCCTACATCCACAAAGATCAAACAACTTAATTATTTCAATAACAAGATAAGATAGACTACAAATAGTGGAGATTTAAGTTACAAAGAAGAATACTTAAGAGAAAAATGTTGCTTGAAAGAATGAGCGCAACTTCTAATAGCTTGAGGTCTCTTTAAATATAAAGAGAATGAATCTAAGTCTTGAAAAAAAAATTGATCAAAAAAAACTGAACCAATTTTTACAAATATTCTTAATTTCTTAAGATTTGATTTTGGTTTTGATTTAGCATGAATATCCATTTTCTTCTATGAAAAGATGCACAAATATATATTACATCTTTGATCAATCAGTTAATTAAATTAATTGATTTGTTTCCCTTTTCTTTTAATACATTTGAGTGTTGTTCTCAACAGTTTAACATTCAAATATATTACAGATTCATATGTTAGAGTTTATGCCCTAGAGGCATCCATTTGATGTGATTAATAACACTGTTGATGTTATTATTTTATTTGAAATACAAGTATTCTATTCTGTTATATTTACTGCGTAATTTAAATATTAACATAATAGAGATCCTTAGAATAATAATACGGAATTATATAGTTTAAGTGACCTGAACATGAGATTATATAATATATTAAGTATTATAATTCTTAAATGTCCCTAGTCAAGTTTTATTGTTTACATAGGACAATAATAAACATTGAGACTATTATATTGATTAACTAACGATCATATCTCATTGATCATCAATATATGTGATATTAATGTCAATACACAAATACGTATTGGAGAATAGCGTATTGGGCTGACCCATCATGAGAGCATGGAATATAATAGTCATAAGTTATTCTCATAGTGACAGAGGTGTAATGGTCCTTAGACCGGAAACCATTATAATTTTATTCGAGGATATTTGTATTTTTATATCATCAAAAGTTACTTTTAATCGAGTAGACAACAAAGATGATTATTAGATACATCTCGAATCGAATGAAAATTATGGATGATCTAAATTGAATATAACCCTACGATATAAGTAGAGATATCCATGGGCCTCTTGCTTGAGTGATACTATGAAATGCATGGTCATGCTCAAATATTGATTTGTTTTATATAATAGTATACTCATCGATCATGATAAAATGAATAAAATATAAATAGGATGATACTTTTCATGACTCGAGTTTAATCCTGGATATTTTAGTCAAAAGGATTATATTACATTGAAACACAAGTCAAAGAAAGGTTATATCAAATCATTGGTATTATTATTATTATAACTTGGGCAACAACGATGTATTAGTAGATGTTGCTCACTATTTATGATTTTGAATACGATTTAAAATCATTGCCAACGTTGTAATAACCCATAAGGTCACATAAATAGAACATTTTCAAAAGGAGAGAACCATTTATAAGAAAATAGGAAATATCAAACGTTGATATTTCATTTTCTTTTGAACTGGTATAAACATGCATTCCGGTTCTATCATTTTATTTCGGATCTTATCGTTATATATTATGTATGTCAACTTCTTTTTGAACATAAGCAAAAAACCCTAGATAAAAAATAAAATGGTGAGAACAAAAGAGGAATTAACGAGTACAGCTAGTACTGTATCTGTTCTTCCAAGATCTCATCAGACGAACTCAAGGCCGACATTCGGGGACTAAGTAGAGGCATCCCGATATGTAGCGTTCACGAGTGATTAGATTCAGACATCAATTGACTTTAGAGATTCAATTTTGTAATTCAATAAACCCTAATCACATGTTTTTTATTTTGATTTACAGTTATCTCGCATAGATCCTTCTTTAATTTTGTTAAAGTATCTAAATAGGGGTTCGATTAGATCTTAAAAACTCAATAGTGGTATTAGAGCCAGGCTTATGAAATATTGTAACTTGAATTCCGATTTGCACATACAAGTGTTTAATTCTTGCAAACTTACTGTATTGTTGAACATAGACGAAATAATCGATGAAATTTCATTTCTAAAGTGAAATTGTTTCACTATGAATGTTTTGCATGTGACATAACATGCTCACTGATATGTATAAGTTTTAGATATACATATTTAATTGTTAAAATACTATATGCTATCACATTTTAATTGTTCTTTGATTTGGGTTTTAATGAACCTTGCTGAATTATGTATCACTAATATCAACATATATAATCGAATGATTTGAACCATTACAAGATTTTGTCTATGCTGCATTTCTTTATAAATTTTGGTATTTTCCAGATAAATCTTGCATTTTACAAATATATGTGCATATGTTATATGTTCTGAGTTGTGATCTGTATACAACCAAAGACACATTATGTACATATATATTATTGATTGTTTGACACAAGAAATCAAATGCACATGTTTCTTATGTATATATGTGTATTGACACATACATGAGTATACTGGAAATTTGAACTTGGACATCTATATAAAACATGTTTTGATTATCACTCTTAGTGCAGTTTAAAACTGAAATATTTATTTGATTGCATCTAACTCTTCTTAAATATGTTTAAGTATGCCAATATGCAAGAATATATATATACACGTGTATGAGCTACGGTATGAAAATGGATGCATTAAAAGATAGGAATATTGTTTCCATATTTAAAGTGATAAATAAAATACTACAAATCTATTTTAAAAGACCACAACTATTATGATTTACTGTTTGGTTTTATGCAATGTGTATAAATTATAAAATCAAAACAGTATGTTGTTTTAAAAGGTAATCTAAAATAAATTTCCATTGTTTATAACTGATATTAAAATACACATATGACTTTGCTAGATGTTTTCTGAAATAAGTTCAGTATTACTTGTTCTGTATTGGCAATCAATGTTAATTATATAAATGATATATATAGGCAATTGTCATGAGATGACTTCTGCACATGTCACTCATGCACCATTATTTATTTCATAAAGGTTACATTTGCAAAATTCTGAGATAACTCTTGTCTGGCTACAGGGATATTTGTGTGCGTGTGTGTATAAACAAGCAGTTGTATTTGATACACATGGAAACATACATTTAAAAGTACATACAATATAGGTTACATGCTGTATAATTTGAAATGGTTTCGGAGATATATACATGTAAAGTTGCAGTAATAAATAAAATTGTTTATACATATGCAAAATTGGATCCATACTAATAGTTTTCACACTTTAAACTTTTGCATGTGTATGGACTAGCACATAGTGTTAATTGGGAATACTTAATATACTGTATTTTCTCAAATGTGTGTATGTGTATATATATGTATTTAGACATATCACTTAGCACAAAAATGAGCTCAAACAACATTAAATATATATATATATATGGTATATAATTTATATTCGATATACTATAAGTATGGTACTCTGATTACTGGAATGATAGATTCCAATTATACTACCCCTATATATAATTCATATGATGAAATAAGATTTATAGCTATATATATATATATGTGTGTGTGTGTGTGTGTGTATGTATGTTGATATATATATATATATATATATATATATATATATATATTTGCTGATGTGCTGAACTAAAGGAAACTTAAGTTTTAAATATAATTATGTGTGTCAACTATATCAAGATACCCCTTGTTTGTATTCATAATTGAGTCTGCTTCAGTGAATGTATTATAATACATAACCCCAAGTAATTTTATGAAATTTAATCTGCCATCATAAAATTATGCATGTAGACGATCCATGGTTCAATTTGGACTTGTACATATATAATAAGTAATTGTAACTATAATAAAATAGATGTGATGTGTTTTGTATTCACATTAATATACATATATATACATATATTGTGTAAAAATGTAACTGTTATGTATATATATATATACACACCCTTACTATTGTAGTATGAATATGCAGTAGTGCGCATTATGGTGTACGAATTTGATGCCAAATTGTACTTGAAATTCCTGATGCAAGAGATTGCAACTATCTACATGCTTTTATGTCAATATGAATTGTTTTATATGTTTGCGCATACATATGATTGTAAAGACTGTTATATGTAAGGTTTCATATTAATAATTACGCAAGGATAATGGAATGTGACCATGTTGATTGCTTTGTATACATGCTACTACTTGGATCTGTAAAATTTATTGAGATAGGTTTATTCATATTTCTGGAACTATAACCCATGTATGAACTGTTATTACCAACTTGATTGTAAGGGCATTGTAAATCGATACATATATATTTAAAGTTAATTTGTAATGACCCGCATCTTCAGCGGTATAATAATTAATTTATATAATTATTTAAAGAGTGGTTTAGAGAATTTAAATGGTCGTTTAATTAAACAATAATGAATATTTAATTAAAATAATAATTAAATAATATATTTAAATTCCAAAATAGTCGGAAATAGTAGAATTCACAATATTGTGTGAACGGGACAATTCAAAGTATATAATTCAGTTTGGAACTGAATTTGAATAACGAATATATTATTTGAACGATAGTTTGAACGTATAATTATATTATAATTAAAATCGAGCTTGAAATGGCGCAGTAGTTCGTGAATTAGTGATTTGAACTTCAACAGAATTCGTTTTAAATCGGATTTCTGTGAAACAAGAAACCTTAGGAGCTGGTGGAGTATATCTTTCTAGTGGAAGAGAAAAATTAGGATTTCGTCGTGTAGATTGTGCGTTGTGTCCAAATCAAATTTTAAAATAGTCACTATAGAATCATTTATCGGCCGTAACGGTTTATTCGATATAACTAGATACCGGTTTCGAATTTAGACAAGGTTCTTTTGAGACGTAGTGATAATTTAATTTTTAGAATTTTATGGTAATTTTTAATTAATTAAATAAGCAACTTTTTATTTGGGGTATTTGGCACCCTGTATCGACATTCTAGGGTTTAACAATATGAGTTGATCTACCGGTATTATTATATTTTTGGGATTGTGACACCTTGCTCGTCACAATGGTATGTTTATTTCTGTCTAGTGGTTCATAAAATAAAATGGGTATACCCTAAACTTCGCATTGAAAGTTGTATAGAATATTTTATTTATAAATTATAATATACACGTTGTGTTAAACCTCTTCTCCTTTTTCTTTCTACGGTCAGCACTCCTCCAGAAAAGAAGAAAAACGTGGAACATGTCCATCCACAAATTCATATATGCTTGAAAAAAAATCCTATAAATACTAAGAAAATTCTTAAGACCTAATTTAGTTCCCACGGTCAAACACTTTTCCGCCTCCGCCTTTTTCCATCTCACAGAAATATTCCGTGTCTTCGAAATCCACAAAATCCTAAAAATCGCAACCACTGTAGATCTGAACTGGAGCTGCTGCTCCATGCGATGAGCAATACTGGCGCAAGCTTTGAATAATTAAGTGGGTTATGGGGTACAATAGCCTCGAACTGCATAGAAGGGAAGAAGATGTAGTGGCGGGTTCAAAAGGGCTGAAGAGGAAGTTGCGAAATATTGTACAGGGAAGGATTCTCGGCAATGGAAAGAATTTGGTTACGATGAGTTCAAAACTGGAGCCTGTGTTTCTGAAGTGTGGAAGAAAACTGTAGAATGGATTTACGTAAAGAATAAAAAGAAGAGGAGGAGAGAGACTGTTGTTTGGGTATGGAGAGTGGACCGTGTGAGTGAAGGAGCATGCACAGGCAAGGCGTTGGTGTGTGTATATGGAGTAGCTTGGTTATACGTGAGTTTTATTTTTTTGCTTAGTACTGTTTGTGAATCACCAAATGAAGCGGTGGCTGTTGTTTTCGAGTTCAGTGTGGTATTGAGGGTTTAAAATGTGAGTTACATTGCAGGAGGGTTATCTTCGTTTGTCAGTACGTTTGTTTTTACACCGGTGTGTGAGGGAGCACGCGTGGGTATAACTGTGTATTGGTGTACGGAGGAGAAAGTATGAATATGGAAATGCGGTCGAAGTATACTGGAGGAGCGGACGTGTATTTCTTTAAGGGAAGAAGGTCTGTTTAACTTTAAGGTGGGATTTTGTGGGTGCGTGACACTCCAGTGTGGACGAGGAAAGGCTGGCACGTGTGTGATTAAAGGGGGACGCGAGACAAGGAGGGTGGTAACAGACAGTATGGGGAAATGTTGAGACGTTTGAATATGGAATGGTGAAGTGGAGAGGTAACGGTGTACTGCGAGTGTTTCTGAAGTGGGTATAATTGGAGATTTAAAGTCGCAAGTTTTGAGGAGCTCGTGGAAGAAAGGGTGTTATAGGATTTGTGATGGTGGGTTTAAATGGACATTGGGCTGAAATAACATTGGTAAGACCAAAGGATTTATTTATAAAGTTTAATTAAATTAAATTGATTTAATAACTTTTTAACGAGATATTTCGCACACATGAGGTCAGTTTTACGAACTGTCAGTCATGCTGGGATCGTATGGACGGGAGCAACACAATGGAACTGACTGAGTGTGAATCCGAGCCCATTACAACTTATAGCAAACTAAATTGTCCGTCTGAATCAAGCGATGGTTATCGTTATTAACGATGATCGTCCAATGTGAGTAAACCTCACCAACTCTGAACAGTTATATTTTTATAACGTATTTTTAGAACTGTTAATCATCTGTTGATTGCTGTGTGTTAACTGTTTGGTTGAATTGCGTATGTATTGGTTAAAATTATAGATAACGATATTTATATATATCGTTAATCAGATATCAATTCTGTTTATCAGAATATTTCATATCGAAGTGAAATCGATGTTATTATATTGTTAACATCTGTGATGCAGGGAAACAGGTTGGAGGAATCCAACTGGATTCCTCAACATTTATTTTACTGTTATTCATATATTGTGATATATGATGTGATATATAATCTGTTGTCAATTATATGTGTTTGGACGATATTGATCATCGTGATTGGATATGTTGAACACCATAACATACTGGAATGTTGATAAGGGAATTCTCAAAGTGATATTGAAAATAAAAATATTTATAAACTGGAATATTTATAAATAAGAAATATTTATAAATAGGAGATATTTAGAAAGGGAATAATTATAAAATCAAAGAATTTTATAAAACGATTATTTACTTAGCAAGTAAATAGAAGTGTAAAACGATATTTATTTAAGAAGTAAATAGAAGTATAAAGAAAGATATTTACGTAGAAGGTAAATAAATAGAATAAAGGAATATTTATTTGATAAATAAATAGAATTGAAATGGGATATTTATTCAGAAAGTAAATAAATAGAATAAAGGAATATTTATTTGATAAATAAATAGAATAAAGGAATATTTATTGGGAAAATAAATAGGATTATAAAAGGAAATTAACGAGATAGAAAAGAGTTAGTCAATTAGAGTTATCAAATAGAGTCATCAAATAGGAGTCAATTGAATATAGTTATTCGAAAGGAGTCAACTGAACATAGTTATTCAAAAGAAGTTAATCGATAATAGTTAAGAGAAATAGAGTTAAATAGGATTAGAAACTGACTAGAGATTAATTAAGTTGAATAGTTTTCTGAGTATCGATCTGATGTTGGTTTCGGCCTTCGGGGTTTATACTTAGAGAATTGTTCTCCTATTAGTTTACGGTTAGGGACTGATAGTTGTGAAATGATAGTGATATGTAAATAAGAAATGAAAATGTTTTCCAGTGTTAATAACATATATTTTCTAAACATAGAAAATAAGGAAATGTGAATATATATATATATATATATATATGTTAAATGATGATTGATCGATATAATTTCCATCTGGAAATAATATCGTTGTTTGCATACGTGTTTTTCTTTGATGGTTAAATCACAGACTATCGAAGTTTTGACCATTTTAACGTTGTTAATATGGAGAGACTGGTTGGATTATTATCCAAAGAACCACTCTGTATTGGCATAAGCGTTGCGAATCATATATGCCAAAGATAATTGAAGACGGAGTAAAGTGCAAGGGCTATTGTATAAGTCTTAGATAACAGTGCCTAAGATGGATGCACTGAATAGTGCCTTCGGTTCATCTTGTTCCTGGATGACTTGTATGGATGAATGTCTGACAGAGTATTTCCAGAAAGGTCACGTACATTGATTTCTTCAACCGTACCAAGAGTGGAAGTGGAGAAGGAAACTTCTTTAGCTAACACGTAATGTACTGTTGTAGACGTCAATTAGTGATTTTCGATGGATCTGACAATGTGGCATTCGAAGTGAATCTGATGTGATGATAAAGCGTAATCTCAAGCCTCATCAACCGGTAAATGACAAAAATCGGGCAAGCCGCATGGCTATGTTGGTCGCACCTATTAGGGTGTATAATCACCTGATCTAGAGTTTCATTTACTTCTAAAAATCTATTGTTGATGCTGTCCCATTCGGGAAACGGTTGTTGATCCCAACCGTTGGTGATGTACATTCGATACACTCAAGCGAAAAGAGTGGTCGGTCATGTGTGGTCGGGTTGCAAGATGTTCTTGTTGAATCCAGTGTATTCCTTTCTAGAGGTACACTAGCGAAAGGTGGTTCCATACCTTGTCATAGTTGGAAATCCATTACCCAATATGTGCTTGCGGTTTTGATTGTATACTATATATGTAGAACATGAGATGAAAGCGTTTCAACTAGATGATTATTATATTGTGTTTGATAGACATTATTATAATATCAAAATGTTTTTGATATAAAGATATTTTGGATTCTCATAAGGGAAAAACCCATTCCATTATACGGCGTGGTCTTATGAGATATCGTTTACTTGTTCGAACTGTTTTACTCACACCAGTCCCATGACTGACCCGGAGTTTATTTTGTTTTGTTTTGCCTAAACTCTTGGGTGCCCAATTTTTTACGGGCAGTCAAGTAGTCAGGAATTTATAGATACCTGAAGAGCTGGAGCAGGAGGCTTCAGGATCATATAGCTATAGTTTATTTCCGCTGTGTTGTACTTTGATAATGATGTATATTCAAGTACAGTTGTATATTTCAAGTTAAGTTTTATATGTTATTCGTTCCGCTGTGAGGTTCGTGTTGCTCTGATGTTGTGTTCTTCTTCTTCTTCTATTCTAAATTTCTATCTTATCTTTCCTCACCCTCTAATTTCTTTCATTAACTTTCTGGTATTTTTCGATGTTTGGTTAGTCATCATTGAGTTTAGGCGATAACCAAAGTCGAAAAAATCCGGCTCGTTACAGTTGGTATCAGAGCTTAAGGTTAAGTGAATTACCTTGGCTCTGTGGCGTGACTCAGTAGAGATGGGGTTAGTAATACCCTAGATTGAGTTGAGTATATATACGAGTGAACGTATTTGTTATTTGATATAAAAATTTGTTTTATATTGTAGAGATTTATTGATTGAGTGGCTTATGAATTTCTGGTCGATCGGTTTGATCCACTTTATCGATAGGAGTTACTAAACACTCGAATACGATGGGTCGACACGATATGTTTTGAAAAGAGGGTAAATGAAATAATTTTACCCAAAGTATATTTGTTATTATAATCGAGTAAGATTATAATGGAGATGGTTATATATATATATAACCAAGTAGAATTCGTATAAGTGTTACGAAATGAATTAAATCTGAATTTAAATCAGAAATTGAATTAAAACTCTGGAGAATTGGATAAGTGTTTGTAGATGAACATAGATTAAAAATAAGGAAAATCTAAGATCCTGGGAGATTTTAAATTGTTTTACAAGCAGTGTGAATTATATTTTTGAAATGAATTTCAAAGTGGAAATGTTTAGAAATGGTTTTATAGTATTGAACTCACTTCGATCGCTGGAAAATAGATTCTGATGATGACAGCTGCATCATCAGTATTCATTTTCGAGTTGTAAGTGACGAATTACTACCAGAGACCCTATTTTGAAATTGTTTTGGGAAAGACAAGTTGTGTTGAAATTCAAAAAGGAAAATTTGATTTTTGAAAAGAGTAAACTGTTTAAAAACTCCCAGGGAAAGACTGTTTGAATCAAAAACAAATTTAACAGAAATTTGTGAAAGAAACTTTGAATTAAAGTAAAGTCAGTAAAGTGGTAACTGAGATTGAATTAGAATGATATCAAGACAAATTGGATTGTGAGATTCAAATTTGAAGTGTAATGTGATAATCAAGTTAAGAGTTGGGAATCGAGAAGAATCTCGAGTTGAAATGATATTTAGCTCGGATATAAGAGAATGGTTGTGTTGTGGATAAAAGCAGATTGGAATTTGATTGGGATGACCCTTGTATCCACTGAATTGATAACAGGTGGAAAGGATAAAATGATTTGCCGACAAAAGGTACAAGTTTATATTTCTATTGGATATAAGATTTATGAGCCGAATTGGCAAGCCGCTTGGCTGTTTGATTTTCTTTTGGGATGGAGATGGCCCAGAGAGGCGAGTGGTGGTTTGATGTATTGACCAGTACAAAGGAGGTGCTAGCGAAATTTTTCGAAAAGTGAAGGCGTTATAAAATTTTCAGGATTTTTGAAAATTTTCGATAATAAGAATTAATAATTTAATTGAAATTAAATTGGTTCAGTTGGAAACTGAAGTTAAGAAGTGAACAAATAATTTTTAACCAGTTAGTATGGTTTGTTTTCTACCTTAGCAATTTCGAGGATGAAATTATTTTAAGTAGGGAAGAATGTAATGACCCGCATCTTCAGCGATATAATAATTAATTTATATAACTATTTAAAAAGTGGTCTAGAGAATTTAAATGGTCGTTTAATTAAACAGTAATGAATATTTAATTATAATAATAATTAAATAATATATTTAAATTCCAAAATAGTCGGAAATAGTAGAATTCACAATATTGTGTGAACGGGACAATTCAAAGTATATAATTCAGTTTGAAATTGAATTTGAATAACGAATATATTATTTGAACGACAGTTTGAACGTATAATTATATTATAATTAAAATCGAGCTTGAAATGGCGCGGTAGTTCGTTAATTGGCAATTTGAACTTCAACCGAATATACAGAATTCGTTTTAAATCGGATTTCTGTGAAACAAGAAACGTTAGGAGCTGGTGGAGTATATCTTTCTAGTGGAAGAGAAAAATCAGGATTTCGTCGTGTAGATTGAGCGTTGTGTCCAAATCAAATTTTAAAATAGTCAGTATAGAATCGTTTATCGACCGTAACGGTTTATTCGATATAACTAGATACCGGTTTCGAATTTTGTAACAACCCGGAAATGTGAGCCAGTTTAAAAATTTTATTTTGGCAATTTTAGTGAATTTTGAATATTTAAAATGACTATTTTAAATAATATCGATGAGAAATTTATTTTGAATAGAATTAGAACGTATATAGTCATATAGATCGTCGATAGAATATAAATAATTATTTATAATTATAAAAGGAATTGAAAATGGCGCGGTAGTTCGATAATTCGATTTCAAACTTCATTTGAATGTACCGAGTGCAAAATAAACCGGATTTTAGCGAAACCAAAAATAATAGAATCTATTTGATAATATCTTTCCAACGAATCCGAAAAATTGAAATTTCACAGCGGGAATCAAAAGATATGTCCAGTTGAAAATTCTGAATAGTCGCTATGGAATTCAGGCCCTTAAAAATAGCCATTTTACAAACGACCTCGGATTTCGACGAAACCACTTTTGTTGGATCCGTGATGTCAAGTTATTGCTAGATTCCAAATTTCATAATTTTTCGATTCAATATGTGAGCGTGGAAAAGGAAAACGCGTTTGACCAGTTTCAGTTGATTTTAATCGACTGGGAAATGGCCATTTTTCTAACGGCCTCAGAATTCGACGAAATTAGTTTTGTTAGGATCGTATCGTTAATACGAAGTTAGAAAATATTTTTCGGGAATTTTTCTAGTTAGTATGTGGCCTCGGTAAATTGAAATGTGCATTCAAATTCAATATATAGAGTTATATTTTGATTTTGACGAAAACTGATCGAAACGATCGAACCAGCTTACGATACATATCCCATTGTGTTCGGAATGGGGGTAATTAGCTATGGACGACAGGCGGTGGGTCTTGTTTCGAGTTCGAAAATAAAAGTACCTTTTTGGAATTAAATTAATTAAATAAAATATATCTCTCCCTCTCTCCTTATATCACTCAAGCCCCCTCCCCCCCCCCCCCATTTTCTTCTAATCGATTTAAAAAAAAAGATTTAGGAAGGCGGAAGCCGTCGCCTGGCCTCCGACGCGGGCCCCTACCAGCGCTGCCTCCGGCGAGGAGCCCTCCCCCACCGACTCCCTCCTCCTCTTCTCCTTCCCGCTTCCCTCCTCGCTCCACACGAACCTAACCCCACAGCCCACGCAACCACCACCCGCCGCCTTACCTGACTGAAGCAACCCCCCCCAAAGCCGTTCTCTCCCCTCTTTCTTCTTGAATCACCAAACCAACAAAACCCTAACCGATTCAACCCGGATCCGCTGCTGTGAGCCCAATGCCACCACCAGACGTTGGCGCCACCCTGTACTGTGCGAGCCTCGACAGTTCCCCCCTCCGATTGGAAGAAGAAGTAAGTTTTTCTATAGTTTATGTTATTTTAATTATTATTATATAAAAAAGAGGGGACTGATATTTAAACGCGATAAAAATCAAATTTTTAACACTATGAGGTTATTATTTTTAGCTATGTAAAAATATCATTTTTGAGCAAGGTGAAAATACAATTTTTATTATATGAAATAGGATTTTTATATTTAAAAGGGTATGAATTTTTATATTTAAAAAGGTATGAACTTTATATAGAAAAAGGCGAAACTTTTAAAACTAGAAAGATCGGATTTTTACAACAAAGCAAGATTGGATTTTTACAACAAAGAAACGTTGAATTTTTATATTCAAGAAAGGTAAGATTTTTATAGAAGAAAGAATTCGATTTTTATATATTGAGTAGCAAAGTAAAAATGTGATTTTTATATATGTAGAGAATACGGGCAGTGGAAATTGACAAAAGGGCGAGAACGACGAAGATTTCTACCTAAGAAGAGTCATGGCGTTGGATTAGCTATTCGGTGAGAACTTCTCACTTTAAATTTCCTTTTCTAGTTATATAAATATATACTAGGATGCAGACGGTGTTTAGTAGCACCCGACACCATCGTCCACAGACCATGGACTTGTTTGTTTGGTTATGTAGTTGGTTAGATTATTTGATTTGAATTTGATTGTCTGTTGAAATGAAATGGATTTGATTGATATGTGTATGGAGTGGGCCATTATTAGACCGTGGATAAGGCTAGGCCTTGTCCTGTGATGGCCCGCCCCACACCAACCGACATTTACTCCAATAGTGCGCTGTACACATGTCCAGTCGGCACGAGACGGATCGTCAGAAGAAAAGGGAAGAAGGAAATGAACTAACAAAGAACCTGTAAAATGTCTCACAGCGCATGGAATAAAATATAATAACAACATACTTGACATAAAACAGGTGAGACGGTGCATAAGCTGAAAACAAACTAACATAGCAGCGGAAAATCCAAGTACAGCTTATGATCCAAAGCTAACATTATTAAAACTTTTCAAACTGTCTCAAAAGCAAAAGCAAGATAAAGGAGGTACGCTACTAATGACCAAGTAGCGACCACCAACGACACAGGGAGAATATCTATATATCATATGTGGAAGCCTCATGCTCGCCTCCGAATCAGCTACTCGCGCACCACCAGCTAACCTGTCTCTAGTCTGCTCGTGTGAGCACCCAGAGTAATAAGAAGAGACATAAAACTCTGGGTCAGACAAAAAGTCTAGTATGAGCGATAAGCAACAAAACAGAACAATAACAGGTATAATCCAATCATACCTGAACCTGGACCTGCAACCAGAGAGTTAGCACTACATACCGTACAATACTCTAAGGTGCCACTAACATACTGTGTAAGAGATATAGGGGTGGGGGTGTGCATGTCATAGTGGTGTCAAACAATCAAGCATAGCAACCATATTCACATCCCTCACTCAGTGCGTAAAGCATACGATATCCACTACTTTGGTCACTTAATACTTTGGGCCACGACGGAATCCAATCCCGTGTAACTATAACTACAAGCCCACTATCCATCTCTCAGTGGTGAACCAAAGTTATGAATACCAACAACCCCTTTGCACACGTCCCGCAGCAAAGCCCAACCATGAAGTGAACTCATTGGTTCCCAACTGGATCCTGGGCTCTAACTTCCATTTGGACTACCTTTGCATCTCGGGTTATTGATCATCACCGGATCGGTCTTCTCCTTCTTCCTTGGTTCGGTTCGGATTGCTTCATCACCTCGGATCGGATCGAGTTCCTCAAGTCCCTCCATGATGCACTGGATCGGGTCGGGTCGTGCTCCATGCTCCAACTCATGGTGGTTCAGATCGTAGCCAAGCTCCGGATCGGTTCGGATACAACCCAGGTCGTGCTTAACATCTCGGTTCGTGACAAGTTCCTTCGGGTCGGATCGGAGGATGCCATCGGGTTCGGGTCGGAGAAGAATACTCCACGGGAGGTTCGGTTCGCGAATTGCACCTCCTTGGCCAACTGTTCACGAGCTTCCAGGCGGATCAGGTCGGTCTCCATCACCACAAGCGGATCGGGTCGGATCGTGGAGAGTGGTTCGGTTCGGATAAAGGGGATCCGATCTGGTCCCTGTCTACAGCTCCTGCACTTTGTCCAGCGAGTTGTTTACGCCATTCGACGGCGTTTTCGACCATTCTAACTATGCTAATCAATCACAAAGCATACCATACATTCATAGCAACATGCATAAACATCCACAAACAGCAAAACAACAATATGGTATGTTAAAACGGATCAATCATAGCCAAAACCCCCATATTTTCCCTTAATCCCTCTTAATCACGTTTAAGTAAATCTAATGATAGGATTAACAAAACTTAACCAAATCAGCCAAATTTTCTAAGAGAGGCCTAAAATAATATTTAGCAATTTATAAATATTTTTCCAGATTTTTAACATGCATAATTTCGCTAATTATCACTAATCACTCCTTAATCCCCTAAATTCCGGGATTAGCAAAATTGGTCGAAATTAATCCAAATTCATATCTGAGGCATAAAATGATGTTTTAAAATTTTACGAATTTTTCTAAATTTTTCTGAGCCATAATTTCTCTAATTTTCGCTAATTACCATAATTAGCCGTAATTAGTGAAAAACAACGCAAATCACTCAACTTTGCCACAAAGTAAACTATATCTCTGAAATGATTCTCTATTTGTGTCGAATTCCAATGCTTAGCAGCAGCTCCTATCTTGATTTGATGTTAATCCGCCTTGATTTGGTGTAGATCTTGCTAATATGTGATTAGGAAAGCCAAAAAGATGTTTTGAGAGTGATTTAGAAGGTGGAGGCCATTGTAGAGCTCAAAGGAGGTTTGTGGCGGCTGAAAAATGAATGAAAAAATTGTTTTCTAAACCCTAGCAGCCCTCAAATACCTCTAAACTCGAAATCCCCCATTGGGCCTAGCTGTTAATCACCCGGTTTAGCCCAATTAAGCTGTTTTTCACCTTCTAAACCTTGTTTCAGCCATATCTCCCAAACGGTAAGTCCGTTTGGCTAATGTAACCACTCTACGAAAAGAGAAACCATCATTCAAATCCAATGGAAGTGGTTTTAGGTCAAAAATCCTTTCCAATCAAAAGTTATGGACGAAACAAGATCAGCTAGGGGCAAAATGGTCATTTAAAAATCGGCAAAAATCATGAACATGGGAAATGACCCCAATAGTCGTTTCCCAAAGCCACATGACCATACGACTTCGTATAAGAAAGAAATAAATATTCTACGATCCTCCGGTGCGTAGAATGCGGGTTGTTACATTCTCCCCCCCCCCCCCCCCTTAAGAAATTTTGCCCCCGAAATTCCCTAACCAAAACACACAAAGGGTCCTGCATGCCTATCAGCACCAAAACAACAATCAACATGCAAAACAAGTCTATCCTAGCATGCGGTTTACTAACAAGGGAAGAAACTATCACTACCAAAACCTTACTAGGCAAAGAGTTCTGGATACTTCTTGCTTATATCTTCCTCTGTTTCCCAAGTACAGTCTTTTTCATTCTCACCCCACTGGACTTTGACTAGTTTCACCGCCTTCCTTCGAAGCTGCTTCGTATCGTTCCCAACAATACGCATAGGCTTGCGGTTCCAAACCGCCTCGGGTTCAACCTCGATATCGTCCAACTGATCTGGTGAAATAGCCACATTAGGGTCTTGCACAAACTTCCTTAACTGGGAAACATGAAATACGTTGTGAACTCCCGCCATCTTGTCAGGTAGCTCTACTTCATACGCCAAATTCCCAACTTGCTCGAGGACTGGGAATGGGCCAACAAATCTTGGTGCTAACTTACCTCTCCAACCAATCCGAATCACATTCTCAATAGAGAGATCTTGACGAACACCAAGTCGTTAACGAAGAATTCCAAATCTCTTCGTCTCTTATCGAGATAAGTCTTCTGCCTATCTTGGGTAGCCTTCATTCTCTAATATACAATTCACTCAAATACCATCATGACCTGACCTAGTCCTTGGTAAACTATCAATATAATCCATTTGATACTTGTTCTCATTTCCATTTAGAAATTTCTAATGGTTGTAACAAACCACTAGGCTTCTTTTGCTCAGCTTTTACTAACTGGCAATTTATGCATTTGGACATAAATTTCCCAACGTCTTTCTTTATCCTTTCCCAGTAGTAGATCTGCTCCATGTCTCAATACATCTTGTTACCACTGGGATGTATAGTCAATTTCGGGTGATGATATGCTCTAAGCATTTCATCTCTCAGTCCATCTACGTTGGGTACAACTAGTCCCTTATTCTTTCGAAGCCACCCTTCTCGATCAAATCCTTACTTGATCATTCTCTTTCCATCGATACCCATCTCTACCCTAGAGATGGTTTCCAATAGATTGGGATCGTCCTTCTAACTGGAACCAATCCACTCAATCAAAATCTATCTAATCGTCAAGCTTACTAGCGTTTCTGAATCCAATTCACTCTAGGGTTTGAAATCATATCTTGTGATATACTCTAGTTGCTTCCATCCTAGAAACAAAACCCCTAAACTGGCATGTCTCCTACTCAATGCAATTATTACCGCACCCAAATCCTTTACTATGATCACTCTGCCCCATGGAGTCATGGCGACTCCACTGTACTGATCCATAGCCACTAGTCCTTTGCTATGTCCACTCTACCCCATGAAGTCATAACAACTCCACTGCACTGGCTCATAGCCTTACTATTCTTTTACTATGTCCACTTTGCCCCTCGAGTCATGATGACTCTACTGCACTGGCTCATAGTCCTACTACAATCACTTTGTTCCCCATTGCTGGAACCCTACAGGTGATAGTTTACTCAAGGGAAGAAAAATAGGAACAACATAGCAACCATAACATCCATCGAACAAGTCCTACCTATCACCTGCTAAATTCATAAACACATCGACACCTACATGACTGGTCTAACCAATCCCAATATGTCGATTCTAGTATGTCTGGTCCAACCAATATCAATAACTATTGGAAACCCAGCCTCTATACATACACCGATGCCTACTTGACTGGTCCAACCAATCCCAGGCCAATGGAAGCCCTGCCTCCCTACGGACTACCGTATGTCCAACGTACGTTTATCCTCCAAGGATAACTAGATCACGTCCAACAGATCCAAGGTAACGGGCGTCCCCAGATACCCCTGCTTTTAGTCCGCCTAAAATACTTGAGTCCAACCCAAGTCTATCCATTTTCTTGCTGCCCTCTCGAGTCCAACTCGAGCCGAATCAAATTCCTTGCAGCCTTCTCGAGTCCAACTCGAGTCAATCTATAACTCAGACCCAGTCTTGAGTATCCATTAGTGACAAACTCTAGTCCAACGTGAGTCGTCTCCCTATTCGTTGCATCTCAAAGATCAACGAACACCCATTTTCTTTTACGAGTTCAAGTCCAACTTGAATCGCCCTAATCTTCGTTGTATCTTCCATGATCAACGAACACATCCTATTCCTTCAAAATTCTACTATCCAATATAGAACATCAACATAGGGTCCTAAACAATCCATTACTTTTCATCTTTCCCGAGTCCCACTCGAGCAATCTCATAACCCTATCGAGTCTAACTCTGGGCAGTCTATTCCATTGAACAGTCTCATCATGTTCCATCTGCCCATCACTCCTCGAGTAAACCAAGATATCATCCAATGAAAATTGCAACGACTACTTATCCCTCATGCAAACCATCCTAGTCAAACTCGACATTACCCAAGCACAAGCCCCAAAGGCCTAAACCAATATCAGACAAGCACCCAAGGAACATCTCCTCCGAGTTCAGACAACCCACGTGAGGTGATACTAGCAAAACAATCTAGCACTGGAGTACTCATTTGCCTCCCAGAGACAACTAGAACTTATTACAACGATAACCTCTTAGCTTCCTTAACTCTAGTTACTATCGCCATCACTAGGTAGGTACCTAATACCACCCTATTCCTTTGGAGTAGATCGACTCCCCAAAATAATGCTAAACCCAGTAAAGCCCAAAACAAAGCAATCACAAGGAAACATACATCCATGACTCGATAAGACCACATTACAACAAATCATGCCAAAACTAGTCGAACCACCAATCGGGTTCGTCACAACTAGAGGTCTATCGACTATCTCGGGTTTGTCAAATAATACCCGAACAGAAACATCTTAAATAGAAAGCATACCTTTCATAACGACACCCTTTCCCTTCTGCGCCGCACTTGGAGCATTCGACGAAGAAGGAACAACGTTGATAGCATACGCTTTCACAATCTGCTTCTCCCTAGGAGTTTGTGGGCAATCATCCTTGTGATGTCCCGCCTGGCCGCAGTTAAAGCACTTCCTTTCCCCAGGCTTTTCTCGACAATCTCTGGCATAGTGGCCCTTCTTGCCACAACTAAAGCATTCGCCATCTTTCTTATTTTTCTTATTCTGACCATTCTTGGTCGGGTTCTGCTTCCTCTTGCTCTGAGAATTCTTCTTGCCTTCACCTCCTGCTTGCGGCTTTGGCTCCTCTATAGACGCAATAGCAACTTCGGTCTTCGACTTAGGGAAAAGGCTCTCTGACCTTAATGCCTTTCCTACAATAGATTCGAACGTCTCATCGATATGGTTTATAAGTCTTTCACCCAAGTACCCATCCAAGCCAGTTATGAACTTCTCGTTCTTCTTTTCGACTGTATCAATAAGGGACCATCCATATTTCGATAAAGTGTCGAATTCTGCGATGTACTCCAAGACTGCCCTACCATTCTGCTTAAGCTCCAAGAACTTCCTGAACAATTCTGATTTATGAGCAGCTAGAATAAACTTATCACAAAAGCGAGTCTTAAACTGATTCCAAGTAACTTGATCTTCTGGAGTAGCTGTCTTAATGGCATTCCACCAATACATCGCTCGCCCTTGCAGCTGACGAGACGCTAGCCTTCTCTTCATCGCATCCTCGATACCCAAGTCGTCGAAGATACGATCACAGCTATCCAACCAATCCTGAACATCTGTGGCCGACTCCGTTCCGTGGAACGGCTTCCCACCAAGGTTAGTGTAATCCTTGCACAACTTGGCGAAATCGACCCTAGGCGCCTGCACTACTGGACCACCACCATTTCCGGGATTGGGAATGCCCCTCGAACATCCCTAAGCATGTCTCTCATGAGGTCAGTAAACATCGCCCTCATGTCAGCAGCATTCCTATTATTGGCTCCCCTACCAGCACCTCTAGCATATCGGCTCATCGTCAATCTGTAAAAGGGGAAACGATTAACGACCCCATAGTGGTGCTAGCGCAGTACGACTTCATTCTTATACTACTAATAGTATATATATAGCTTTTGAAAACCAAAGTAATCACAAAGACGCGCTCTCGTATACATACTATCTCTCCCTAGTGTCTTTCCCTAGGTTAACTACGCAACCTAGAGCTCTGATACCAAGTGTGACGGCCCACCCCGCACCAACCGACATTTACTCCAATAGTGCGCTGTACACATGTCTATTCAGCACGGGACGGATCGTCAGAAGAAAAGGGAAGAAGGAAATGAACTAACAAAGAACCTGTAAAATGTCTCACAGCACATGGTATAAAATATAATAACAACATACTTGACATAAAACAGGTGAGATAGTGCATAAGCTGAAAACAAACTAACATAGCAGCGGAAAATCCAAGTACAGCTTATGATCCAAAGCTAACATTATTACAACTTTTCAAACTGTCTCAAAAGCAAAAGCAAGATAAAGGAGGTATGCTACTAATGCCCAAGTAGCGACCACCAACGACACAGGGAGAATATCTATATATCATATGTGGAAGCCTCCTGCTCGCCTCCGAATCAGCTACTCACGCACTACCAGCTAACATGTCTCTAGTCTGCTCGTGTGAGCACCCAGAGTAATAAGAAGAGACATAAAACTCTGGGTCAGACAAAAAGTCTGGTATGAGCGATAAGCAACAAAACAGAACAATAACAGGTATAATCCAATCATACCTGAACCTGGACCTGCAACCAAAGAGTTAGCACTACATACCGTACAATACTCTAAGGTGCCACTAACATACTGTGTAGGAGATACGGGGGTGGGGGTGTGCATGTCATAGTGGTGTCAAACAATCAAGCATAGCAACCATCCTCACATCCCTCACTCAGTGCGTAAAGCATACGATATCCACTACTTTGGTCACTTAATACTTTGGGCCACAACGGAATCCAATCCCGTGTAACTATCACTACAAGCCCACTATCCATCTCTCAGTGGTGAACCAAAGTTATGAATACCGACAACCCCTTTGCACACGTCCCGCAGAAAAGCCCAACCACGAAGTGAACTCATTGGTTCCCAACTGGATCCTGAGCTCTAACTTCCATTTGGACTACCTTTGCATCTCGGGTTATTAGTCATCACCGGATCGGTCTTCTCCTTCTTCCTTGGTTCGGTTCGGATTGCTTCATCACCTCGGATCGGATCGAGTTCCTCAAGTCCCTCCATGATGCACCGGATCGGGTCAGGTCGTGCTCCATGCTCCAACTCATGGTGGTTCGGATCGTAGCCAAGGTCCGGATCGGTTTAGATACAACCCAGGTCGTGCTTAACATCTCGGTTCGTGACAAGTTCCTTCGGGTCGGATCGGAGGATGCCATCGGGTTCGGGTCAGAGAAGAATACTCCACGGGCGGTTCGGTTCGCGAGTTGCACCTCCTTGGCCACTTGTTCACGAGCTTCCAGGCGGATCGGGTCAGTCTCCATCACCACAAGCGGATCTGGTCGGATCGTGGAGAGTGGTTCGGTTCGGATAAAGGGGATCCGATCCGGTCCCTGTCTGCAGCTCCTGCACTTTGTCCAGCGAGTTGTTTACGCCATTCGACGGCGGTTTTGACCATTCTAACTATTCTAATCAATCACAAAGCATACCATACAGTCATAACAACATGCATAAACATCCACAAACAACAAAACAACAATATGGTATGTTAAAACGGATCAATCATAGCCAAAAAACCCCATATTTTCCCTTAATCCCTCTTAATCACGTTTAAGTAAATCTAATGATAGGATTAACAAAACTTAACCAAATCAGCCAAATTTTCTAACAGAGGCCTAAAATAATATTTAGCAATTTATAAATATTTTTCCAGATTTTTAACATGCATAATTTCGCTAATTATCACTAATCACTCCTTAATCCCCTAAATTCCGGGGTTAGCAAAATTGGTCGAAATTAACCCAAATTCATATCAGAGGCATAAAATGATGTTTTAGAATTTTAGGAATTTTTCTAGATTTTTCTGAGCCATAATTTCGCTAATCTTCGCTAATTACCATAATTAGTGAAAAACAACGCAAATCACTCACCTTTGCCACAAAGTAAACTATAGATCTGAAATGATTCTCTATTTGTGTCGAATTCCAATGCTTAGCAGCAGCTCCTATCTTGATTTGATGCTAATCCGCCTTGATTTGGTGTAGATCTTGCTAATATGTGATTAGGAAAGCCAAAAAGATGTTTTGAGAGTGATTTAGAAAGTGGAGGCCATTGCTAGAGCTCAAAGGAGGTTTGTGGCGGCTGGAAAATGAATGAAAAAATCGTTTTCTAAACCCTAGCAGCCCTCAAATACCTCTAAACCCGAAATCCCCCATTGGGCCTAGATGTTAATCACCCGGTTTAGCCCAATTAAGCTGTTTTTCACCTTCTAAACCTTGTTTCAGCCATATCTCCCAAACGGTAAGTCCGTTTGGCTAATGTAACCACTCTACGGAAAGAGAAACCATCATTCGAATCCAATGGAAGTGGTTTTCGGTCAAAAATCCTTTCCAATCAAAAGTTATGGACGAAACAAGATCAGCTAGGGGCAAAACGGTCATTTAAAAATCGGCAAAAATCATGAACATGGGAAATGACCCCAATAGTCGTTTCCCAAAGCCACATGACCATACGACTTCGTATAAGAAAGAAATAAATATTCTACGATCCTCCGATGCGTAGAATGCGAGTTGTTACATGTCCCGTTTCTAGTATCGTGCCGTTATGCCGCCGAAATTTTCTAAAATATGTTAGAAAAATAAAAATATCATTTTATTGAATAAATGAACCGAATAGAATATTCATAGGTTGAATAAAATATTTTGGTCATTAAAAAATATTTTTTAACGAGAATTTGAATAAAATAAATATTCAATTACAAATCGAACGATTTGTTTATGTACACTGATTTGACTAACATTGATTGGGACGATAAATTTTACACATAGCCCAACTGCACAAATAAAATCTGTGTTTAATTGTTTGAAACCCCACACGGGTATTGGGATAAAATACGGCATACACCAATCCCAGTAACTAGTTGTATGTCGATCGATTGATTGACAGGCTGTTATAAGCGTTAGATATTTATATTTAATGCTTATGCAGTTGTGTGGTGCACTTTGGATGATGGTTGATTATTTATCGTTGCTATTATATACATGTGTTGTATGGAATCCATATAGTTAACGCTATTTGGTGATTGATTGGGCCTCATTCCAATTTAGAAAATAAAGAATATTATAAAATAAAGGTTCATGTGTTGACAGTACTCATCCGTTGAGATTAGTCATGTGTTGAACGAAATATTTTAACAATAAAATTTACATCTTTATCATATATATAATTAGAAACTAACTGGAAAATAGATAAGATGAGTGGTCTCCTGGATATTGATCTGATGTTGGTTTCGGCCTTCGGGGTTAATATTTAGGGAATCGTTCTCTTACTAATTTACAGGTTGAGTCTGATTTGAAATCAAACGATAGATACCATAATTTTTATAAAATATATTAAATAACAAAAATAGTCACACGTGGACAGTACTCATTCGTTGAGATTAGTCATGTGTTGACAAAAATATAGAGTCATGTATTGAAAGAAATATAGATTCGTTTGTTGAATAGAATAACGATGTTATTGAAAAATATAAAGCCGTGTTGATTAGAGATGCGCTATTTTGACGCGAACGATATTTACATCGATTATATTCGTTTTTATAATGAATATTAAAAAGAGATAAAAATGGTATATTTATAACAGAAATTCAAATTGAATTGAAATTTGAATTGAATTGAAATGAAATTAAAACAAATTTATAAAGAAAAATTCAATTTTGATTTGAATTTGGAATGGAAGTTGAAATTGTTTTTGAAACGAATTTAAAACTATTTATAAATTTCGTTTTAAATAGAAATCGACGAAATATATATTATATATATTATATATATAATATAATGGCCTGAATAGAACGCGTTGCGCCGCGGCAGTTCGTAAATTTCGACCATTGACTTCGAACGGACATTTCGGGAGATCCGACTGTCGGATTCTCCTAAAACTGGAACCGTTGGGTTCGTATCGAAAAGAGATTTCTAATGAATATTAGAAATTTGAAATCTAACGGTTGGATTTAGAATTATGTCCAAATCAAATTTGGAAAAGGTCGCTGTAGGTGCAGTTCGATGGCCGTTGATGGAAATCGACTGTACGGGCCTTGATAAAATTATTAAAAATATTAATAATTTGTGTAAAATCAAAAGAAATGATTTGTGAAGGACTGGGATGAAAAATCCGACATTTGTAAAGATAAAAATGGATTTTTTATCGAAATGAACTAGTTTTGAACTAAATTTAAAACCCAATTATTTCTAAATAAATAAATTGGATTTAAAAGGGGTTTTAAATAATCGGAATTTCTAATATATTTGATTGGAATTGAATTAGAATTGATTTGTGGGTTTATCGTGAACGGTGTTTTAAATAACACTTGTTCTTTAACCCGATAATAAATAGAATGTGATTTGGGTTTATCATGAACTGTGTTTTAAATGACATTAGTTCTTTAACCCAGTAAAAGGAGTTTTGATGAATCTCTAATTAGATTGAAATGTGAATTGATAATTTAAATTATCAAATTTGGAAAGTGAGCGAGAATGGAGTATCACCAGTTTTGCTCCAAAGCGATAGTTAAATCTTTAATTAGATTTGAACGTGAAATGGTAGTTAATTTTACCGATAACACTGTGGTGTTAGATATGGAGTATTACCAGTTTTGCTTCATGGGATGAATAGGGTGGGATTGGGAAATAAAATAAATAATTACTTCGGTGTGGTTCGCTAATCCCGACTAGTTTGGAAAACCTTAACATGGTTTGAAATGATATACAAAGGAAGATTAAAGAATAAATTAGAAGAATTTATCTTTGATAAAATTAATGGGAACCTTTCCCTAAGAATAGAAATTTAGACATTAGCTGTAGGTTAGTTAAGAAGAATGGTTTCCTGGGTATTGATCTGATGTTGGTTTTGGCCTTCGGGGTTAATATTTGGGTAATTGCTCTCTTACTGATTTACGGATAGTGACTAATGAATTGGAATGAGGCGTATGTTGTGTTTGTGTAACATTTGTTTTTAATATACGCGGGTTGTTCGGAAAGGCCGGGTTTATACCCATTCTGAATAACCGATTCGACGATAAGTCGAAGATGAAGACGGTGGTTGAAGACCGGAAGTCTTCACATCGTTTGGGTGATTACAGATGATCTTGATTGGGATGTACACCCAAGATGAGGGAATCAGTTGGTGGTCGTCCAGACGTACTTGGAGATCGATGGATATGCAAGGAAAGTGCCTCCGATTTCATTCAGACCCGGAACGAACTTGTAAATGGATTGTGTGTCTGACATTGGACTTTATTCTGTGTTGATTGATCTCTATTAAATATACATCTGTTTTGGCGGCGGAGAGTTTATTCTCTTGCTTAATGCCCTTCTCTGAGACGTACGAGCTCAGAGGTTGTATATCGATGGACATCAGTCGCATGGAGTGAATTGCCTGTGTGGCACGCCTAAGTGGCAATTGATCAAGGCTTCTGTTGAAAAGCAAAGTCTTGTGGTTGATGATGAAAGCACGGCCTTTGTGGCGCAGCTTTGTGTATAACGGGAATTCGCGAGCCTCACACCTCGGTATGAGTTAAAAACGGGATAAGGACTGCAGGGAGAGCACGACGTTTCTTTCTAGCTTTGGTGGTGTCAGTGACTTACCAGCCCTGACATTTATATACTTTTCACCTATGTGGTTGTTGGATGCGAGGTGCCTCGATTTTAGGTCTGTAAGGACCGGGAAACGTGTGTTCAGGAATTGCCAATCCTCAAATGTAAGAGAGGACCCGCCCTGAAGCATCCAGGGGTTTCCGAGAGTGTGTAATCCCGAGGCATTTGCTAGAGTGTCTCGAATCGGAGAGGAGCTTGCCCCTTGCCTCGACTCATGACGGAAATCCAATTTCCAATACGAGATATTTCGGTTTTATTTGTAGAGCCTAGTACGGCGACATGATAGATGGTACCCATGCCGCCTATGATTGATATTTATGATTAAAATTGTTTTGACACTATACACTTATAATAGTATCAAATGATTTGTTTTAAACGTACCAAGCATGTTTGGATATTATAAGGGAAAACCCTATCCTCCGGCTTGCGTTGCATTGTGTGATGGGACCTGGGTCTTATAATAGCTTCATTTTTCGAAAAAGCATTGCGTTGTTTTTTCTATGCACTGGTATTCTTGGGAGGAAACCCGTTCCGTGTTATACGGCGTGGTCCCTTGAATTACTCTCTTTTAAAGTAAAGTTTTAAATAACTGTTTTAGTTCTCACACCAGTCACAAGACTGACCTGGAGTTTATTGTTTTAACCTAAACTCTGGGTGCCCCTATTTTCGACACGGGCAGCTAGTAGTTTTGGTTTTGCCGATATATATTCACAGGATCCTGATTTACAGCTTGAACGATGCTCGGAAAGCTCTGTATCCGTGTATTACTTTTAGTTGTGTTTTCTATTGTTTTTCCGCTGCTATGTAATTTATTGTAATCTCTGATATTTATCGAATGTATAATATTCATTTATACCCTGTATATTCTTGTATCTGATGGAATTGTTGTAATTAACAATGAAATGTTCTTCCGTCTGCATTCTATTGTGTGTTGTTCTCAAAGTATCCTCTCTTTCCTTCACAGGGAAGTAACGGGTCCTTACAAATTTAGACAAGGTTCTTTTGAGACATAGTGATAATTTAATTTTTAGAATTTTATGGTAATTTTTAATTAATTAAATAAGCAACGTTTTGTAACACCCCACCTCCGCCAGGGTCACTCTTGCAAGTACTCTGGCTTAGGAGGGGTGTTGGACAAGGTAAACATGCATGAAGATATCACAGGACAGAACATATGAGTAAAACAGAGTAAATAAAGCAGCGGATAAAATTACTATTTCAAAACCATAGTCAAGTTACATCAAAGTACTTAGTCGTTATTTTCCAACTACTACGAGTCTAGAAACATAAACTGAAAACTGGAAATAACATAAAGTAAACTATCCCCAAATTAGACGTGGTAAAGCCATAGCGAGCTCAAGTCCAAACCGTACATGAGCTATCCAGAAAGCAAGCTAAAGATCCAAGCTAGGTGCTAGTGTTCCCACCCTGAGAACCTGGGGGGGGGGGAACGGAAGAAAAGAGGCGAAAGAAAAAGGGTCAGTCATAAAGACTGGTAAGTCCTACCTACTATTAGTATAAAAACTAATAAAGTTAACTGGACATGTAAAACAGAGATGAAACATAGGATGATAACTGGCATGGTGAAAAGTTAACAAGATAGATCAAGTGTGGCATCGCATATACAAGGTTAAGTTGTACCAGGTGTACTAGTATTCTAATCCATGTCAAGTATAAACAAGAAATGATCCCTTGGCCCAAAGTTGGCCCAACATCATGAGATGACCTAAATCAAGGTCCCACTACTCGGTCTAGTCGATCGGCTCCCTATAAGCCTAACTCGTCGTGTATCGGTGTCATACGGCCTAATCATGGAATGTAGTTAACTGTGCAAGGTCCACCCTAGGGTGTATCCAGTCCTAGGGTGTAAACCACAGACACAAAACAAGCACGCACAGTCTAAACCTACCGGTGCCCATGTTCAACTCCGGACTTAATGTGCACGACCATGGTCCGCCTGAACTTAACTGGTGCACTATTCAGCCGTCTCTTTTGGTCTCTTACAATCAGTCAGTAATCGTGCCCCACCCTAGCCTAGTCCAGGGTATCTAGATACTCCCAAGTAGGTTACTGCTGAAAAGGACCACGTAACTAGGGTTTTAAATGGGTTAAGTGTGGTTAACCCTATCCTAACCATGTATTGAGTTGGTCAAGTGTATCCAAGCAGTTCATGACTTAACCCTGTCAATACATCGTGTTCAACTGGTTAAGTATATTCAAGTAGTTCATGGCTTAACCTTACCAATCCATCGTGTTTAATTGGTTAAGTATTCAAGTAGTCCATGACTTAACCCTACCATGTGGCATTAATTAACTTAATGCACCCCAACCTCTCACATTAGACTTTGTTGTGGTTACTAGTTAAGCCGGGCGGGTCCGGGTAGCTTTACACCACAACCTAGTCTAACCTCGGGTTTTAAGTGCGATATGTCCAACTACTCACATTGGGTCCTATTGTTTGTAGCCACTAGTTAAGCCGGTCGGTTCCGGGTAGATTTATGCTACAAACTCAACCCAACCTCGAGTTGGCCACTTTCATGTTTTCTACATGTCATGTCCACGTTCATGTTTTCAAACATAATCACATGTCATATTTTCAAGTTATGTTTCGTGTCATTTAGTTTACCCATAGCGTAACCCCATCGCACGTAAGTTCGCATCAACACAAATAGATCAAAAGGGGGAACATATGAATATGACAAGGTGGGCATAAGATGGCAAAGCCTATCACAAGTTAAACATGGTGATATTTGAGGCAAAAGGGGTTCAACATACTAGCATATGGCCTCAACATATATGATAGCATAGAAGGTGACTTGGCGCCAAACATATCAAATAGCATAAGGGTGCTTTGGCCTCAAGCATGCATAATAGCATAAGGGTGATTTGGCCACAAACATGTATGAATAACATAATTAGCAAATATGGTGGTAACATGGCAATAGTTGACATAAGGTGACAATCCTAACTTGTGCATAGCACATAGGTTCAATATCATCATATGCATGTTAAGGAGCATGAGGGGTTAAGGTTTGTTAACATGCATAAGCCATAATCCATTTCATAGCATTTTGTCCAAAGGTCAACATGAACGGTACTAGGTTCATGATAGGTCCACAATCATAGATCAAGAGAGACATGAATAGATCTATGCATACAATGATAGGTTCAAGGCAAATATTGCACTTAGGTCCAATTCCAACCTACGCATGTATGGCATTAAACTTAGCAAATAGGGTGATAAACTTGTGATTAGCATATAGGTCCATCATGGCAAGTTAATATCAAGGTCATGAGGGGTTCTATGTTGCATTCATGCACAATCACCACATAAAGCTCATAGCTTTCCACCCAAAAGTCAACATAAATGGTACTAGATTCATGATAGGTAAACATTAGGTCCACAAACATAGATTAAAGGGTCATGAATGAATCTATGCATGAAATCCAAGGCAAGCATAACACAAAAGTCTCATTTCAACTTGCTACATGTCATATTAAGTTCATAGTTTAAATCTAAGAGTAGAATAGGGCTTACAAAGCGTGGCTATGAGAACTAGAACACAGTAGAACAAGATAGAGATGTTGTAGAAGCTCTAGGAATGATGTAGCAACACAAATAGCCTTGAGAATAAGTAGCTCCTTTAATTTGATGAAGAAAGATGGCTCCTTTTTGCCTTAGAAGCTCTCAAGCTCTCATGAGGAAGATGATATGAAGATGGAGGCCATGATTAGGGAGCATTTTGGCATAACTTCGTTGTAGGATTGATTTATGAGGGTTTAGGCTAGGTCTAGGGGTGCTTATATAGAAGTTTAGGGTAGTTTAGGCCATAGGATTAACCCTAATTCAGATCTGAGCCATCAAATCACGTCACTAGCCAACAAAACAAGACCCAGGAGCCAAAACAGGTGCACCATGCCAAACTGGCCGACCACCCAGGTCGACAGGGGTGTCGACTCCCAAGTCGACTTGGGGCTGGCGGGAATTTTTCCCGCCTGTCCTGCTTGGGCTGAATTTGAATTTTGAATTCAAATTTGAACTGTTTTTGAACTTGAAATTTTCTGAAAACTTTGATGGGCCATAACTTGGTCATACGGACTCCGATTTTCGAAAACTCGGACTCTATTTTGCGTATTTTTCCGAGACGAACGCAATAGCACAGCCCGTTTCCCTTGTTTCAGATTTTAACATTTAATTCTGCCTTGATTTACGTTATAACATGTTATTCAAAATACGGGTTGTTACGTTCTCCCCACCTTAAAAGATTTCGTACCCGAAATCTTCAAGTTAGGAAGAACGTATCCTACCATCCCTCATCCATCTACTCAAAACATCATCCACGAGCAGTCATTGTCCTTAAAAGATTCTAAATGTTGTATGATCATATGCGAAAGGTGTGTGTATATGTACTTATCTAATGCGAAAATCAAGCGGTTACTGATTCAGTAAACCTCCTTAATGCAAAGTATGTTAGTGAAATGAGTCCATATGTATGCAAATTCCTAACATAATCCATAATCTCTACATGAGTGCACATAACATTCATCCATATGCAACATCCACGTGATAGAATAACAAGTTTCAGCCATGAATAAGTATAAGCACTCATGCATATGCAATATGAAAGTGTGTGAGCCGATCTTAGTGCCTAATGTGTATCATGCATCCACGAGTATCCACTTGCAAACACTTGCGACCACTTGCAAACATCAAGCATAACATGTTTCAAACACATGTTTCATCCAAAGGGTTTCTACCTAAGGTTCTCATGACAAGGTTAACGAGATAACAAGATAAACATGGATAGCAAAAGGAAGATATGCTAACTAGGAAAAGAGATTGAGAATGTACCCTCAAAAAGGAATGGATAAAGCCCACGCATCTTCTCCTAGGTTTCCCAAGTTGCATCTTCATCGGCTTCACTCCACTGAACCTTTACTAACTTGACTTCTCGATTCCTCAGCTTCTTGATCTCCGTTCCCAAGATACGAATCGGAGCTCGCCTCAAAGTTGCCTCTTTTTCTACCTCCATGTCTTCAAGAATGCTAGGCTCAACTACCTCGGTTGACTCATGTAGGCACTTTCGGAGATGCGAGACATGAAAAACATTGTGCACTCCAGCCAGCTTCTCGGGCAATTTCACCTTATAAGCCATCTTCCCAATCCTCTCTATGATAGGGAAGGGTCCTACGAACCTTGGTACTAGCTTTCCAACTGCTCCAAAACGAACCACATTTCGCGAAGGAGAAACCTTCACAAAGACCATATCTCCAACTTCAAACTCTAAGTCTGTCCTTCGCTTGTCTGCATAGGATTTCTGTCTATCTTGGGCCGCTTTCATCTGTCTTTGAATCAACTCAACCTTCTCGGATGTGTCCCTTATCATATTGGGCCCAAGTATAAGCTTATCCGTGGTCTCCCACCAACAAGTTGGTGACTTGCACGGTCTTCCATATAGAGCTTCAAATGGTGCCATCCCTATGCTTGCTTGGTAGCTGTTATTATAAGCACACTCTACGAGAGGAAGGTGGTCTTCCCAAGTGCCACCAAAGTCAAGAATGCATAGTCTCAACAGATCTTCTAGTACCCTATTCACCCTTTCGGTCTGACCATCCGTCTGTGGGTGATAGGCCGTACTTAGATTCAATCGCGTACCCATCGCTTCTTGCAAACTACTCCAGAACTGGCTAGTGAAGATTGGGTCACGATCGCTAACTATGCTAGAAGGAACTCCATGCAATCACACTATCTCTCGAAGATAAACGGATGCTAGCCATGATGCGGTCCTCTTGCCCTTCACCGGAATAAAATGGGCGCTCTTCGTAAGTCTATCAACTATGACCCATATCCCATAAAGCCCAAATAGTTTGGTCAACTTGACGGACATCTTCACCCCAACTATATATCACAAACAGGCGAGTCATACTCCTTATGGGGTTTGCGACAGAACTAAGATTGAGAATAGGACCGAGAGGATATACTTAAAAGATAACATGCGAGTAAGCTCTACAGAATAATAGGGATCAAGGATATACTTGTAAAAAGAGATATGATGCGCGTATCTGGTCTTCAATCTTCTAAGTCGCATTTTCTTGAGCTTAATCCTATCGTGCCTTGACCGTCTTTTGACTTCACAATTCCGTAGCTTCTTAATTCTTATTTCCAAAATATGAGTTAGAACTCATTTCATCGTTGCCTCTCGTTCCACTTCCACTTATTCTTTCCCTGAAATGCTTGGCTTCAACACAACTGTGTGCTCATGGTTTCATGCAAGCTTTACAAAATTCGTTAGTGAATCCTGGATCTCGTTTACATACTATATGGTATTCCACGCGGAAGAACTATCTCTTGAAAACAAATGCCAATCCATGTTGCCAAATGTACTTAGTAGGGTGATTTCTATAACCCATGCTTAAGCGAAATGGACTATCCGCCTTAGTAGCGAATACCGCCGGAGCACCCCATTCTGAAATGCTTCGCCTAATGAATTTTTTCTCAAGCAACTCCTTGATTTGCTTGCTAAGCTCTCTTCTTTCTCGCGGGGCCATGTGCCTAACGGGCAATGTAACTGGCTTGGCATTATCAACTAGATAAATGCGGAAATCTATCTCCCGCTTAGGGGGTAACCCCCTTAACCTCATCAAAAACATCAGGATATTCTCGGACCACTCTCACAGATTGCAGATCATCGATGGACGAGTCAAGAGATTCAAGATAACATAACATGACGGGTGTAACACCCCACCTCCGCTAGGGTCACTCGCAAAGGAATGCACTAGCTTTAGAGGGGCATTATTGGTAAACATGCACAGAAATATCACAAGACAGAACATATATAAATAGCGGAAGTAAAATCAAACTTTCATAACATGAATAAATAAGGTCTAAAGCCTTTTACATCAGAGTACATCAAAACCTGTCTTGCAATAGTAAAGAAGCATAAAGACTTTTTAATAAATTATTCCCCAAGTAAAACAGTAAAGTAGCCATAGCCAAGAGAAGTCCAAGCCATCCATGATGACCTTCAAGCAGAAGAAGTCCGAACTAAACAGCATTGTTTCCTCCCTGAAACCTGGGGGGGAAACGGAAGAAAAGAGGCGAAACAAAACGGGTCAGTCAAAAAGACTGAGTAAGTCCTATCTACTTCCAGTATAAAAACAGGTAAAGGTAACATGACATGCATAAACTGAAAGTAAACATAAGGATAACTACAAGATAGATAAACCAGAGTAGCCGGTTAAACTACTGCGGCAAGGTAAACTAAGGTATCATGAAAAACTACGGTGTTATGATAAGTCAAGGTATCACATCGTCAGATTTCTATCGAGTACGTTATCCCAAGGTATCTACCCCGTCTAACATCCCACGGTATCTATTATGTATATTCTTCCTAGTTCTAACATGTATATTTGCTCTGCACCTCTCGTACTAGTATCCCTACCCGCGTCATGTGTTAACCATGAATGTCCCTTGCTCAAAGTCGTGTAATGGTCCATGTCAACCTAATATATCACATATATAGGTTACTCAAATCATATGTTTCTTTCCATGTATATAAGTTCAGTCCTTTGCCGTACCTCGTACGGGCTTCCTCATGTCGTATTTTCCTTGAAATCGTTTGGACTGTCACCCTTTTTCTAGCTAGGCTCTTCCATATGAATCATCGTTTGAACTACTAGGACTTACGCCACCTAGCACCACTAGGGATTACGCTTACCTATTGCACGCTTTCGTATTTCGGTTTGGGTTAAACCACCTAGGCCACTAGGGATTACGCTAACCCTCAACCGCGCCCTTTTTCCCACGCATTCATCGTGAATCGTTCTTCTATAACTGTATGCACATGTATCACATCGTGCCATCCGAGTCCTGTCACAGGGCAAAACAAGAAATACAAGACTCGGTCGGGAGCTTTAGATTTATCTGCCGATGCAGATACTAAGGTCTGCTTTTCTACACGTGGCTATGGTCCCATGAGACCCCTCCCTCAACTAGTGAAAGGCAACACAAGAGAAAATCTTGCATGAGAACTACACTCCGGCCAGCCCACATCCTACGGCCTACCTCACCCATAATTAGATAGCAATTATGGTCTGTTGGGTGTTCCCTGCCTTTCCGTACGTACACGCTTGACTCAAGATGGTAGATGATCGACGAACTTGCTATCTAGGGCACTATCATGTATTCGTTGACTCACTGCTATCCATCCCAGTCTTTAGGTCGCTCGTATAGCAACCAAGGCATACTCTTGGTTCTTCTAACGCAGACCTTAACCTCTTGTGAGCCCAGGATGATCATCTGCGACCTCACAGAGGGATACCAAGAATATCCTCACGTTCCCCGAAGCCGCTGCTTCGTTACCTAGTTCGCTGGAGCCTTTATCTAAATCAGATAGCCTGCTCCTACACGTATACTTAAACGATGACCTACCGTATCGGGTCACTCATCTATCTAAGAAGTGGTCCAAATTTCCTTGACTAAGAATTATTACTTGGTTTCCCTTAACTAAGGTTTACCACTTAGCCTTATTTCCATTATCCTTGTTAACTATGGTTATTTACCTAATCCTCCGAATTAGGGTTTATCTAATGGGTTAGGTGTCACTTAAGTTCATAACTTAGCCCGTCTACAAACCATGTCAAAATTGGCTAAGTATCCAAGTCCAAGACTTAACCTTACAAACCATGTGTCAAGTTGGCTAAGTATATTAAGCAATCCATAACTTAACCTCGTCTAATTTTCATTTTAGATTGGTTAATTATATAAATTAACTCGACCTTGTCAAATTACCGAGTCAAATCGGTCAGGCGTATTCAAGTGATTCGTGACTTAGCCTTATCATGTTTTCACGTTAGATTGGTTAAGTATAGGTTAACTTAACCTCATCAAATTAACGAGTTAGATTGGTTAAGTATAGGTCACTTAACCTCATCAAATCATCGTGTTAAATTAGTTAAGTGTTTAACTTAACCCCATTAAATTACCACGTTAAGTTGGTTAAGTATGGGTTACTTAACCTCATTGAATTACCAAGTTTAAATTGGTTAAGTGTTTAACTTAACCCCATCGAATTACCGTGTTTAGATTAGTTAAGTGTGGATTACTTAACCCCATCTAATTACCGTGGTTAGGTTAGTTAAGTCTTAATTACTTAACTTCATCTAATTACCCAGTCGGATTAGTTGAGTGTAAATTACTTAACCCCATCTCCTAATCATCTTGCATGGTTAAGTGTCATTAAGGAAATCAAGCCCGGTCCCACTTAACCTACCCATTCGTGTCATATCGGTTAAGTGTCATTAGTCAAATTTACTTAACCTTATCATGTGGCATTAATTTAATTAATGCACTCTTAACCTCTCACATTAGACCTTGTTGTGGTTACTAGTTAAGCCGGGCGGGTCCGGGTAGATTTACACCACAACCTAGTCTAACCTCGGGTCTTAAGCGCGACATGACCAACTTCTCACATTGGGTCCTATTGTTTGCAACTACTAGTTAGGCCGGTCGGTTCCGGGTAGTTTTACGTTGCAAACTCAACCCAACCTCGAGTTGGCCACACTTATATTATCTAAGTTCATCATGTTTCCAAAACATGTTACAAGTTTTCAAGCATTTGGGTAGACCTAACTTAATAGGTAAATTCCCAAAGGGTAGACCTAACTTAATAGGTAAATTCCCAAGCTCATGTTTTTATGCATACTTACATGCCAACTTCCATGTTATCTTTTCAAGTCATATTTTCAAGTATAAACACATGTCATAACCAAGTTAAGATTTCGCGACATGTTCACGTTTATCTAACTACCCAAAATCGTGTTTTCCCAACGCAAGCAAAGCGAGTCAACATAGTAGGTATACTATGGCTACATGTAGACCCCAAAACATGCACGATGCCACAAAAGGGATTGGCTCCAAACATGCATGGCGTCATAAGGGGGTTTGGCCTTAAAACATGCATGATAGAGTCATATAGGGATTGACCATAAGCATGCATACTATCATATAGGATTTGGCCACAAACATGCATATTATCAAAAAGGGTTTGGCCATAAACATGCACAACTTAAAAGAGGGGATTGGCCACGAGCATGCATAATCTCATAAAGGGTTTGGCCACAAACTTGCATGTTAGCATAAGGGGTTTGGGTTCATAAACATGCATAAGCCCCAAAATCTTGTCTTAGCCAATGTTTCACAAGTAAAGTGGTTCCTAAAGGTTCATGCTAGCATTTCATGTATAAAGATCCAAACTTGCAAGTTAAACTAGGTTATGCATAGCATGAGAGGCATGATTAAGTCACTCACATGGCCTAAGATCATAAATATGAACACAAGAGGCGTGGTAAGGTTCATATAGGTTCGCATAATCATGTTTAGCCTCATTTTATCCCATGTCATTATCAAAACTACCGTTTCCATCTAAAAGTAGCTAGAACTTACATAGTTAGGCCTAGGGAAAGAAGCATGAATCATCTTGGCTAAGAAAGGTGCCTCCTTTGTTGAAGAATCGTCATGGAACTCGCATAGCAACGTTGATTTTGCCTCTCTTTGGTGTAGCAAGCTTGCATCTTTTGATTTGAACCCGATTTGAATGCATAGGCTCTAGGGATTGGAGATGGAGGCCATGATCAATATTGATTTTGGCAGCACTTAGTTGCTAGGTTTGATTTTTAGGGATTTAGGTTAGGTTTAGGGTCTTTTTATAGAGATTAGGATAGTTTTAGGCCCTTAGATTAACCCTAGGACCAACCTGAACCGTCAGATTTCAAACCAGGCCCAAAAACTTAGCCAAGATAGAAAATAGGTGCACCAGATCAGAACCAGCCGACAGGGCAACTCGACAGCCCTGTCGACATGCATGTCGACATGCCTGTCGACATGCCTGTCGACTTGTCTGGGCGGGAATTTTCCCGCCTGGCCCCAGTTCTGCATGTTTCGAAATTCAAATTTCCCGAAAACTTCTTTGGGCCTTAACCGGGTCATACGGACTCCGATTTTCGAAAACTCGGACTCTATTTCGCGTATTTTTCCGAGACGAACGCAATGGCATAGCCCGTTTTACTTGATTCAGAATTTAAAAATTAAATTCTGCCTTGATTCTCGTTTTAACATGTTATTGAAATACGGGTTGTTACATTCTCCCCACCTTTTAGGATTTCGTCCCCGAAATCTCTAAGTTAGGAAGAACATATCCTACCATCCATCATCCATCTACTCAAAACATCATCCACAAGCAACCATTGTCCTTAGATGATTTCTAATGCTGTATGAATACATGCAAAATGTGTGTGTACATGTTCCTTAGCTAATGCTAATGATCAGGCCTGGATAATCTTTCTAATGCAAAAATATGTATAGTGCCATGAATCCAACATGTATGCAAATAGTCCTAGTCATATAGATACTATATGCGTGCACAATCATTCAACCTTATGCAACATCTGCATGATAACACATTCAATTTCATCCATAAACAAGTATAAATACTCGTGCATATGCAATATGAAATGTGACCGAGTCGAGCTAATATCTAATGTAAATTCGCGCATCCACGAGCAACCACTTGCAACCATTTGCAACCATATCAATCATAACATGTTTCAAATACATGTTTACATCCATAGGGTTCTACCTAAGATTCCCTGAAACAGGGTCGAGAAGATGAACAGGACAAACTCCTTACGGGGTTTGTAATAGAAAATAGGACCGAGAGGATGTCCACAAAAGATAGCCTACAAGTAAGCTCTACAGAAAACAGGGATCAAGGATATACTCCCAAAAAGAGATATCATGCGCGTATCTAGTCTTTGACCATCAAAGTCGTCTTTTAACTTCGCGATTTTGTAGCTTCTTATTCCTGTTTCCATAACATGAGCTGGAACTCATTTCTTCGTCGCCTCTCGTTCCACTTGCACTTATCCTTTTCCTAGAATACTTGACGCAAATATGACTGCGTACTCATGATCTCATGCAAGCTTTCCAAAATTCACTAGTGAATCTCGGACCTCGTACCACAGGGTATTTCTCGTAGAAGAACTTCCTCTTGAAAGTAAACAGATGCCAACCAGGTTATCAAGCGCACTTACTAGGGTGATCTCTATAACCCATGCATAAATGAAGTAAACCATCCGTCTTATCGGCGAACACCACTCGATCGGGCTTCAAATTTCCAATAAAGGCATCAAGGGATTCTAAGAAACTAGTCATGACAGAACCTCAAAAAGGTTACACGATACTTCGAGGGTATTACCAAGGCTAGTCAAATGGTCTAACTACCCTCCTATCAAAAACCGAGAGTGGCACCCCCTACTGGATAACCACTTCATCCCTAGAATCCATCCATAGCTTATAAACATAAGCATTATTTCCAAGCTCAACACTTGATATAGACATTCTCAAATCCAAACAAGCCATGAGTAAATGGACCGATCTTCCAATAGGACTTGAGACAAAAACGGGATCCTCTATTATACTAGTACTAAGGTGCAGAGACTCAACTATCGAAGCGGACTTAAAAGATGCGGTGATCAAAACAAAGTCCCGACAGGATGATAGAGAAGAAAAGCTAAACCTTTAACAAGATCGTTACCCTCCTTCTGAGGTACCCTAGAAATGAGAGCATACTATTGGCCTCCGAATGATCTTGTCCCTGTTCCATGATACTTAACTATCCGTCCCGTTTCACCATGCCAAAGGTACTCTCTCGTCATGGGTTTCATTGTTCATCTTTCTCCCTCCTTTTAGGACTCAGCCATACCAACATGTTGCTTATCCCTGAGCTCGTATCCTTTATCCTTGTTCTTACTATCCTTTCATGCATAACTCTGCAACGGTCTCTCGAGAACCACCTCCATCGTACGGGAAACACTTACGCAGCTAGAAAGACTAGTCGCAGTCAAAACCACTGTGACTACAGATGGAGGAAAGAAAGGAAAAGAGATTCAATCAAGGAAACAAGGATAATGCTAATGGCCTTTGGGGAATAGCCTTTTTCTTTTTAAAAGAAATTTTTTCTTGAAAAATGCTTCTTTGTAAACGGTTTTTCAAATAATTTTTCAGAAGGTCTTTAAAAACTTTTGCCCAGTCTAGTAACCTTCTGCTCTGATACCAAATGTAACACCCCGCCTCCGCTAGGGTCACTCGCAAAGGAATGCACTAGCTTTAGAGGGGCATTATTGGTAAACATGCACAGAAATATCACAAGACAGAACATATATAAATAGCGGAAGTAAAATCAAACTTTCATAACATGAATAAATAAGGTCTAAAGCCTTTTACATCAGAGTACATCAAAACCTGTCTTGCAATAGTAAAGAAGCATAAAGACTTTTTAATAAATAATTCCCCAAGTAAAACAGTAAAGTAGCCATAGCCAAGAGAAGTCCAAGCCATCCATGATGACCTTCAAGCAGAAGAAGTCCGAACTAAACAGCATTGTTTCCTCCCTGAAACCTGGGGGGGAAACGGAAGAAAAGAGGCGAAACAAAACGGGTCAGTCAAAAAGACTGAGTAAGTCCTATCTACTTCCAGTATAAAAACAGGTAAAGGTAACATGACATGCATAAACTGAAAGTAAACATAAGGATAACTACAAGATAGATAAACCAGAGTAGCCGGTTAAACTACTGCGGCAAGGTAAACTAAGGTATCATGAAAAACTACGGTGTTATGATAAGTCAAGGTATCACATCGTCAGATTTCTATCGAGTACGTTATCCCAAGGTATCTACCCCGTCTAACATCCCACGGTATCTATTATGTATATTCTTCCTAGTTCTAACATGTATATTTGCTCTGCACCTCTCGTACTAGTATCCCTACCCGCGTCATGTGTTAACCATGAATGTCCCTTGCTCAAAGTCGTGTAATGGTCCATGTCAACCTAATATATCGCATATATAGGTTACTCAAATCATATGTTTCTTTCCATGTATATAAGTTCAGCCCTTTGCCGTACCTCGTACGGGCTTCCTCATGTCGTATTTTCCTTGAAATCGTTTGGACTGTCACCCTTGTTCTAGCTAGGCTCTTCCATATGAATCATCGTTTGAACTACTAGGACTTACGCCACCTAGCACCACTAGGGATTACGCTTACCTATTGCACGCTTTCGTATTTCGGTTTGGGTTAAACCACCTAGGCCACTAGGGATTACGCTAACCCTCAACCGCGCCCTTTTTCCCACGCATTCATCGTGAATCGTTCTTCTATAACTGTATGCACATGTATCACATCGTGCCATCCGAGTCCTGTCACAGGGCAAAACAAGAAATACAAGACTCGGTCGGGAGCTTTAGATTTATCTGCCGATGCAGATACTAAGGTCTGCTTTTCTACACGTGGCTATGGTCCCACGAGACCCCTCCCTCAACTAGTGAAAGGCAACACAAGAGAAAATCTTGCATGAGAACTACACTCCGGCCAGCCCACATCCTACGGCCTACCTCACCCATAATTAGATAGCAATTATGGTCTGTTGGGTGTTCCCTGCCTTTCCGTACGTACACGCTTGACTCAAGATGGTAGATGATCGACGAACTTGCTATCTAGGGCACTATCATGTATTTGTTGACTCACTGCTATCCATCCCAGTCTTTAGGTCGCTCGTATAGCAACCAAGGCATACTCTTGGTTCTTCTAACGCAGACCTTAACCTCTTGTGAGCCCAGGATGATCATCTGCGACCTCACAGAGGGATACCAAGAATATCCTCACGTTCCCCGAAGCCGCTGCTTCGTTACCCAGTTCGCTGGAGCCTTTATCTAAATCAGATAGCCTGCTCCTACACGTATACTTAAACGATGACCTACCGTATCGGGTCACTCATCTATCTAAGAAGTGGTCCAAATTTCCTTGACTAAGAATTATTACTTGGTTTCCCTTAACTAAAGTTTACCACTTAGCCTTATTTCCATTATCCTTGTTAACTATGGTTATTTACCTAATCCTACGAATTAGGGTTTATCTAATGGGTTAGGTGTCACTTAAGTTCATAACTTAGCCCGTCTACAAACCATGTCAAAATTGGCTAAGTATCCAAGTCCAAGACTTAACCTTACAAACCATGTGTCAAGTTGGCTAAGTATATTAAGCAATCCATAACTTAACCTCGTCTAATTTTCATTTTAGATTGGTTAATTATATAAATTAACTCGACCTTGTCAAATTACCGAGTCAAATCGGTCAGGCGTATTCAAGTGATTCGTGACTTAGCCTTATCATGTTTTCACGTTAGATTGGTTAAGTATAGGTTAACTTAACCTCATCAAATTAACGAGTTAGATTGGTTAAGTATAGGTCACTTAACCTCATCAAATCATCGTGTTAAATTAGTTAAGTGTTTAACTTAACCCCATTAAATTACCACGTTAAGTTGGTTAAGTATGGGTTACTTAACCTCATTGAATTACCAAGTTTAAATTGGTTAAGTGTTTAACTTAACCCCATCGAATTACCGTGTTTAGATTAGTTAAGTGTGGATTACTTAACCCCATCTAATTACCGTGGTTAGGTTAGTTAAGTCTTAATTACTTAACTTCATCTAATTACCCAGTCGGATTAGTTGAGTGTAAATTACTTAACCCCATCTCCTAATCATCTTGCATGGTTAAGTGTCATTAAGGAAATCAAGCCCGGTCCCACTTAACCTACCCATTCGTGTCATATCGGTTAAGTGTCATTAGTCAAATTTACTTAACCTTATCATGTGGCATTAATTTAATTAATGCACTCTTAACCTCTCACATTAGACCTTGTTGTGGTTACTAGTTAAGCCGGGCGGGTCCGGGTAGATTTACACCACAACCTAGTCTAACCTCGGGTCTTAAGCGCGACATGACCAACTTCTCACATTGGGTCCTATTGTTTGCAACTACTAGTTAGGTCGGTCGGTTCCGGGTAGTTTTACGTTGCAAACTCAACCCAACCTCGAGTTGGCCACACTTATATTATCTAAGTTCATCATGTTTCCAAAACATGTTACAAGTTTTCAAGCATTTGGGTAGACCTAACTTAATAGGTAAATTCCCAAAGGGTAGACCTAACTTAATAGGTAAATTCCCAAGCTCATGTTTTTATGCATACTTACATGCCAACTTCCATGTTATCTTTTCAAGTCATATTTTCAAGTATAAACACATGTCATAACCAAGTTAAGATTTCGCGACATGTTCACGTTTATCTAACTACCCAAAATCGTGTTTTCCCAACGCAAGCAAAGCGAGTCAACATAGTAGGTATACTATGGCTACATGTAGACCCCAAAACATGCACGATGCCACAAAAGGGATTGGCTCCAAACATGCATGGCGTCATAAGGGGGTTTGGCCTTAAAACATGCATGATAGAGTCATATAGGGATTGACCATAAGCATGCATACTATCATATAGGATTTGGCCACAAACATGCATATTATCAAAAAGGGTTTGGCCATAAACATGCACAACTTAAAAGAGGGGATTGGCCACGAGCATGCATAATCTCATAAAGGGTTTGGCCACAAACTTGCATGTTAGCATAAGGGGTTTGGGTTCATAAACATGCATAAGCCCCAAAATCTTGTCTTAGCCAATGTTTCACAAGTAAAGTGGTTCCTAAAGGTTCATGCTAGCATTTCATGTATAAAGATCCAAACTTGCAAGTTAAACTAGGTTATGCATAGCATGAGAGGCATGATTAAGTCACTCACATGGCCTAAGATCATAAATATGAACACAAGAGGCGTGGTAAGGTTCATATAGGTTCGCATAATCATGTTTAGCCTCATTTTATCCCATGTCATTATCAAAACTACCGTTTCCATCTAAAAGTAGCTAGAACTTACATAGTTAGGCCTAGGGAAAGAAGCATGAATCATCTTGGCTAAGAAAGGTGCCTCCTTTGTTGAAGAATCGTCATGGAACTCGCATAGCAACGTTGATTTTGCCTCTCTTTGGTGTAGCAAGCTTGCATCTTTTGATTTGAACCCGATTTGAATGCATAGGCTCTAGGGATTGGAGATGGAGGCCATGATCAATATTGATTTTGGCAGCACTTAGTTGCTAGGTTTGATTTTTAGGGATTTAGGTTAGGTTTAGGGTCTTTTTATAGAGATTAGGATAGTTTTAGGCCCTTAGATTAACCCTAGGACCAACCTGAACCGTCAGATTTCAAACCAGGCCCAAAAACTTAGCCAAGATAGAAAATAGGTGCACCAGATCAGAATCAGCCGACAGGGCAAGTCGACAGCCCTGTCGACATGCCTGTCGACATGCCTGTCGACTTGTCTGGGCGGGAATTTTCCCGCCTGGCCCCAGTTCTGCATGTTTCGAAATTCAAATTTTCCGAAAACTTCTTTGGGCCTTAACCGGGTCATACGGACTCCGATTTTCGAAAACTCGGACTCTATTTCGCGTATTTTTCCGAGACGAACGCAATGGCATAGCCCGTTTTACTTGATTCAGAATTTAAAAATTAAATTCTGCCTTGATTCTCGTTTTAACATGTTATTGAAATACGGGTTGTTACAACGGGATCCATAGGGTTACTAGAAATTTCTAGGGTATTACCGAGGCGAGTCATGAGCCTCACTACCCTATGCTCACAATCAAGAATGGCTCCATAACTGGACAACCAATCCATGCCCAAAATCAACCTGTATCCCATAAACCAGAGAACACAAGCATTACACATAAATTCTACGCTCAAGATACAAATCCTCAAATCCATACAAATCATAGATAAATGGGCGGAACCCCCAATTGGATTTGAAACACTAACGGGATTTTCAACTAGACTAGTACTTAGGTGCAAACTTTCAACAAGATCAGAAATAAAACTATACGATGCGCCGGAATCAAATAAGGTACGAACAGGGAAATCAGAAATGTAAACATGACTTTCTATAGAAACACTACCTCGATCAAAAGCTGGAAGAGAGAGGAGAGCCTGCAACTGCCCTCCAGAGGGCCCTGCTTGCTGAGTTTGCCTTTTCCCTTGTCCCCGCTTTTTCGGGCAATCCTTACTATAGTGTCCAGACTCTCCACAATGAAAGCATACGCCCAGCTTCCTCTTCTTCTTACAGTCTTTGGCTACGTGCCCAATGATCCCACAGTAGCTGCACTTTCTTGTGTCCCTTGCCTTGTTATTGTTGGCCTTGTTACCCTTGTTGTTCTTATTGTTCTTGTTACTCTGATTGCTCCAGTTGCCTCCCCACTTGGAGTCCGCCTTCTTGGTTTGAGTCTCATTAGGCTTGACTTCTTTCTTGCCATTCTTATCATCTGCCTGAAGCAATGCCATGTCTACTAGGCTTTCAAAAGTGGCCCCCATGGGTATATGAGACATGGCTAAACCGTGCAATGGCTCATTCAATCCTAGAGCAAAGTGTAGGGCCTTCTTCTGAGCTGTGTTAACCAAGTCTAAACCGAACCGAGCAAGCTGATTAAACTTATCCACGTATTCCCTAACGGTCATGTCCCCTTGCTTTAGTGATAGGAACCTCTCCATCTGAAGGTTCTCTTCTGCTGATGATAGAAACCTCAGTCCAAACCTTCTCCTAAAGTCATCCCAAGTCTGAATTGGCATAGTAGTGGTGGTGACTACCCACCAATATGCAGCTTCCCCTTTCAACAGCCATACCGCTAACAGAACTTTCCTACGGTCTTCTATATCCAAGATAGCAAAGAGGTCTTCAGTTTCCTTTAACTAGTTTCTTGCCTCAACAAAAGTCTCCGTCCCAATAAAATTCTTGCCACCCATCGCCTTAAAGTCCTTGCAAATCTTCGCGAAATCCGCTTGTGGATGCTGAGGAGGGGGAGGAGGAACCTCAGCTACGGGAGGAGGAGGAATGTTTGCGGGGCCGGCTTCACTCGCCCTTGCCTCCATGTACCTTCTAAACCAAATAGGTACTGGTACGCCCTCCAGAATGGTAAAATTATCGGCCATACTGAAACGAAGAAAAAGATAGATTGAGAACGAGGAAACAAAGGATAGAGCTAATGGCTTTTGGGGAATAGCCTTTTAAAACAAACTAGACTTTTCTTGGAAAAATACTTCTTTATAATCGGTTTTGAAAATAGTTTTTCAAAAGGTAAGTTTTAAAACCTTTTTGTTCAATCTCGTAAACCTTATGCTCTGATACCAAATGTAACACCCCACCTCCGCCAGGGTCACTCTTGCAAGTACTCTGGCTTTGGAGGGGTGTTGGACAAGGTAAACATGCATGAAGATATCACAAGACAGAACATACGAGTAAAACAGTGTAAATAAAGCAGCGGATAAAATTACTATTTCAAAACCATAGTCAAGTTACATCAAAGTACTTAGTCATTATTTTCCAACTACTACAAGTCTAGAAAAATAAACTGAAAACTGGAAATAACATAAAGTAAACTATCCCCAAAGTAGACGTGGTAAAGCCATAGCGATCTCAAGTCCAAACCGTACATGAGCTATCCAGAAAGCAAGCTAAAGATCCAAGCTAGGTTCTAGTGTTCCCACCCTAAGAACCTGGGGGGGGGGAACGGAAGAAAAGAGGCGAAAGAAAAAGGGTCAGTCATAAAGACTGGTAAGTCCTACCTACTATTAGTATAAAAACTAATAAAGTTAACTGGACATGTAAAACAGAGATGAAACATAGGATGATAACTGGCATGGTGAAAAGTTAACAAGATAGATCAAGTGTGGCATCGCATATACAAGGTTAAGTTGTACCAGGTGTACTAGTATTCTAATCCATGTCAAGTATAAACAAGAAATGATCCCTTGGCCCAAAGTTGGCCCAACATCATGAGATGACCTAAATCAAGGTCCCACTACTCGGTCTAGTCGATCGGCTCCCTATAAGCCTAACTCGTCGTGTATCGGTGTCATACGGCCTAATCATGGAATGTAGTTAACTGTGCAAGGTCCACCCTAGGGTGTATCCAGTCCTAGGGTGTAAACCACAGACACAAAACAAGCACGCACAGTCTAAACCTACCGGTGCCCATGTTCAACTCCGGTCTTAATGTGCACGACCATGGTCCGCCTGAACTTAACTGGTGCACTATTCAGCCGTCTCTTTAGGTCTCTTACAATCAGTCAGTAATCGTGCCCCACCCTGGCCTAGTCCAGGGTATCCAGATACTCCCAAGTAGGTTACTGCTGAAAAGGACCAAGTAACTAGGGTTTTAAATGGGTTAAGTGTGGTTAACCCTATCCTAACCATATATTGAGTTGGTCAAGTGTATCCAAGCAGTTCATGACTTAACCCTATCAATACATCGTGTTCAACTGGTTAAGTATATTCAAGTAGTTCATGGCTTAACCCTACCAATCTATCGTGTTTAATTGGTTAAGTATTCAAGTAGTCCACGACTTAACCCTACCATGTGGCATTAATTAACTTAATGCACCCCAACCTCTCACATTAGACTTTGTTGTGGTTACTAGTTAAGCCGGGCGGGTCCGGGTAGCTTTACACCACAACCTAGTCTAACCTCGGGTTTTAAGTGCGATATAACCAACTACTCACATTGGGTCCTATTGTTTGTAGCCACTAGTTAAGCCGGTCAGTTCCGGGTAGATTTATGCTACAAACTCAACCCAACCTCGAGTTGGTCACTTTCATGTTTTCTACATGTCATGTCCACGTTCATGTTTTCAAGCATAATCACATGTCATATTTTCAAGTCATGTTTCATGTCATTTAGTTTACCCATAGCGTAACCCCATCGCATGTAAGTTCGCATCAACACAAATAGATCAAAAGGGGGAACATAAGAATATGACAAGGTGGGCATAAGATGGCAAAGCCTATCACAAGTTAAACATGGTGATATTTGAGGCAAAAGGGGTTCAACATACTAGCATATGGCCTCAACATATATGATAGCATATAAGGTGACTTGGCGCCAAACATATCAAATAGCATAAGGGTGCTTTGGCCTCAAGCATTCATAATAGCATAAGGGTGATTTGGCCACAAACATGTATGAATAACATAATTAGCAAATATGGTGGTAACATGGCAATAGTTGACATAGGGTGACAATCCTAACTTGTGCATAGCACATAGGTTCAATATCATCATATGCATGTTAAGGAGCATAAGGGGTTAAGTTTGTTAACATGCATAAGCCATAATCCATTTCATAGCATTTTCCCCAAAGGTCAACATGAACGGTACTAGGTTCATGATAGGTCCACAATCATAGATCAAGAGAGACATGAATAGATCTATGCATACAATGATAGGTTCAAGGCAAATATTGCACTTAGGTCCAATTCCAACCTACACATGTATGGCATTAAACTTAGCAAATAGGGTGATAAACTTGTGATTAGCATATAGGTTGTAACAACCCGAAAATCTGGGCCAGTTTAAAATTTTTATTTTGGCAATTTTAGCGAATTTTGATTATTTAAAATGAATTATTTTAAATAATATCGTTGAGAAATTTATTTTGAATGAAATTCAAAACGTTTATATTTATACGCGTCGTCGTTAGAATATAAATAATTATATATAATTATAAAAGGAATTGAAAATAGCGCGGTAGTTCGATAATTCGATTTCAAACTTCAATTGAATGTACCGGGTGCAAAACAATCCGGATTTTAGTGAAACCAAAAACATTAGAATCTAATTGATGATATCTTTCCAACGAATCCGAAAAATCAAGATTTCATAGCGGGAATCAAAAGATATGTCCAGTTGAAAATTCTGAATAGTCGCTATGGAATTCAGGCCCTTAAAAATAGACATTTTGCAAACGACCTCGGATTTCGACGAAACCACTTTTGTTGGATCCGTGATGTAAAGTTATTGCTAGGTTTCAAATTTCATAATTTTTCGAATCAATATGTGAGCGTGGCAAAGGAAAACGCGTTTGACCAATTTCAGTTGATTTTAATTGACTGGAAAATGGCCATTTTTCCAACGGTCTCGAAATTCAACGAAACTAGTTTTGTTAGGACCGTATGGTCAATACGAAGCTAGAAAATATTTTTCTGGAATTTTTAGAGTTAGTATGTGACCCCGGTAATTTGAAATGTGCGTTTAAAATTCAATATAGTGATTTAAATGTAAATTTGACGAAAACTGATCGAAATGATCGAACCAGCCTACGATACATATCCCATTGTGTTCGGAATGGGGGTAATTAGCTATGGACGACAGGCGGTGGGCCTCGTTTCGAGGACGAATAAAAAGTCAACTTTTTGAATTAAAAATTAAAATAATATTAAAATATATAAATTCTCATATACCCCCTCCCCTTATTCATTCACTCAGAAACAAAAAAAAAAGAGAGAGAAAACCCGCTGAAAAGGGGGGAAACCCATGTCGCGCCCGCCACCATCGTCGCCTCCGCCCACGCCCTCCTCCGCCGCACCTCCAGCCAACGTCGATCCCCCCTCCTCTCTTCCTCCTCTCTCGATTCTCGTTCTCCCTCTATCTATAACCCTAGACCGAAGCAAAGACCCCCACCGTGGTCCCCCTAACCTGCCAGCGCCGCCACCTGGACGGAGACCCCATTTCCCTCGCCGCGACAGGCACAACCCCCCCTCCTCCGATCTTCCCTACCTCCTCCTTTCTTCTGAAGCGCCTCGGTGAATCCCCAAGACCCGAAGCCACCCTTTTGCTCCACTGCTCCGGCTGTCAGGCGCAGCAAAAACCCCACCTCCGTTTGCGCTGTAAGTTTCTTTTCTGACCTTGTTTCCTGATTTATTTTGATAAGGAAACGCTTATATTTTCAATAAGGAAAGGCTATGTTTTTACTTATGAAAAGGCGTGGTTTTTTACTAAAGAAAAGGCGTGATTTTTTTTTTATATATAATCAAAGAAGAAATATAATTTTTATATGATGTGAAGATTAAAAATATAATTTTTACATTATAGAAAGAGTAAAAATGTGATTTTTATATATTGAACATCGAAGTAAAAATGTGATTTTTCTATATTGAACATCGAAGTAAAAATGTGATTTTTATATATTGAACATCGAAGTAAAAATGTGATTTTTATATATTGAACATCGAAGTAAAAATGTGATTTTTATATATTGAACATCGAAGTAAAAATGTGATTTTTATATATTGAACATCGAAGTAAAAATATGATTTTTATATATTGAACATCTAAGTAAAAATGTGATTTTTATATATTGAACATCGAAGTAAAAATGTGATTTTTATATATTGAACATCGAAGTAAAAATGTGATTTTTATATATTGAACATCGAAGTAAAAATGTGATTTTTATATATTGAACATCGAAGTAAAAATGTGATTTTTATATATTGAACATCGAAGTAAAAATATGATTTTTATATATTGAATAGCGAAGTAAAAATTCGATTTTTACATATGTAGTGGCTACGGGCGAAGAAAGTGATAAGAGACGAGAACAGTGAAGATTTCCTGCATTAGAAGTGCCGTGGAGTTAGGATAGCTATTGGTGAGAATTTCTCACCTATCAATTTCATTTTCTAGTTATATATATATACTAGGATGTAGACGGTGCTTAGTAGCACCCGACACAATCGTCCACAGACCATGGACTTGTTTGTTTGGTTGCATAGATTAGTTAGATTATTTGGTTTGGAATTGAATTGTTTGGTGAAATGAAATTGATTTGATTGATGTGTGAATGGCGTGGGCCTTCACTAGACCGGGGATAAGGCTAGGCCTTGTCCCGTTTCTAGTATTGTGCCGTTATGCCGCCGAAATTTTCTAAAGTAAGTTAGAAAAATAAAAATATCAATTTTATTTTGTAAATGAACTGAATAAAAATTCATGTGTTAAAATAAAATATTTGATCGTTAAAAATATAATTTTTAACGTGAATGTGAATAAATAAATATTCATTTACAAACCGGACGGTTTGTTTATGTACACCTATTTGAAGGACATTGATTGGGACAATAAATTTTACACATCGCCCCACTGCACAAATAAAAATCTGTGTTTGATTGCTTGAAACCCCACACGGGTATTGGGATGATATTTGACGTACACTAATCCCGATTGTTTAGTTGTATGTCGATCGATTGATTGACAGGCTGTTATAAGCGTTGAATATTTATATTTGATGCTTATACAGTGTAGAATGCACTTTGGATGATGGTTGATTATTCATCGTTGTTGATATATACATGTGTTGTAGAAAATCCATATAATTAACATTATATGGTAATTGATTGGGCCTCATTCCAGTTTTGAAAAAGAAATATTTGAAATAGAAGTATTTGAAATAGAATATTTGAAAATAGGAATACATGAAGCCGTGTTGATTAGATTGACGCCATTTTGACGAGAACGATGTTTATATCGATTTTATTCATTTTTCAACGAATATTGAAATAGATTTGAAATTCGAATTAAATTGAATAGATTTGAAATTGAAATTACATTGAAATGAATTCGAATTGAAATTGAATATAAATGAATTCGAATTGAAATTGAATTGAATTGAATTAGAACTGAAATTGAATTAGAAATCAATTTGAATTAAAATCGATTTGAAATGAATTTAAAACGAATTTATATTGGAATATTCAATTTTGATTTGAAATTGAATATGAAGTTGAAACCGCTTTGAAAATGAATTGAAAACGATTTATAAAGCACGTTTTAAATTGAAATCGACAAAGTATATATTATATATATTATATATATAATATAATGGCCTGAATAGAACGCGCCGCGCCACGGCAGTTCGCGAATTTCAACCATTGACTTCGAACGGATATTGCGGGAGATCCGACCGTCGGATTCTCCTAAAACCGGAACCGTTGGGTTCGCATCGAAAAGAACCTTCTAACGAATGTGGGTAATTAGAAATCTAACGGTTGGATTTGGAATTATGTCCAAATCAAATTTGAAAAAGGTCGCTGTAAGTGCAGTTCGATGGCCATTGATGGAAATCGACTGTACGGGCCTTGATAAAATTATTAAAAATGGTAATAATTTGTGTAAAATCATAAGAAATGATTTAGGAAAAATTGGGATGAAAAACTCCATATTTGAAAAGATAAAAATAGATTTTTATCGAAATAAACTAGTTTTGAACTAGAAATATAATTCTATTTATTTTTAAATAAATAAATTGAATTTGAAATGGTTTTGAAAATAACCAGAACTTCCAATGATTGCATTGGGATGGATTTGAATCGAAATTGTCTTCGGAATATTTCGATGTTGGATTTCGTGACTATATAGATGTTGTCATGGAAATTTGAAAGATATAGATATATATATCGTTATTTCCAATACGATATTTGTTGGTCGTAGAATTTGATATTGAATATAAGCCGAGATATTTTCTATTCAGAGCCTTGTATTTAATATCAAATGTGATTTGGGTTTGTCGTGAATGGTGCCTTCACTAACACTGTTCTTGAACCCAGTTGGGAAAAGATTAAATCTTTTTATTTGGATTTAAAGAAGAGAATCAATTAAATAATATCTAATTAGAATTTAATTGATATTGATTTTGGGGTTTATCGTGGACAGTGTTTTAAATAACACTCGTTCTTTAACCCGATAATTAATGGAATGTGATTTTGGGTTTATCGTGAACCGTGTTTTAAAATGACACTGATTCTTTAACCCAGTTAACGATTAAAACTAAGTGGAGTTTTAATGAATCTTTAATTAGATTGAAATGATCGAGAATGGAGTATCACCAGTTTTTCTCCAGGCGATAGTTAAATCTTTAATTAGATTTAAACGTGAAATGGTAATTAAATTTACGGATAACACCATGGTGTTAGATATGAAGTAAGACCCGTTTTACTTCATGGGATGAATAGGTTGGGATTGGGAAATTAAAACAAATGATTACTTCAGTAAGGTTCGTTAATCCCGACTAGTTGAATCAAAATTCAAAAGAAGATTAAAGAATAAATTCAAGGAATTTATCTTTGATAAAATTAATGAGAACCTTTCCCTATGAATGTGAAATTTAGAAACTAACTATCGATTAGCCAAGCAGAATGGTTTTCTGGATATTGACCTGATGTTGGTTTCGGCCTTCGGGGTTAATATTTAGGGAATTATTCTCTTGATTAATTTACGGTTAGTGACTGATGAATTGGAATGAGGCATTTGTTGTGTTTGTGTGACACATATTTAAAATATACGCGAGTTATTCGGGAAGACCGGGTTTATCCCATTCTGAATAACTGATACGACGATAAATCGAAGATGAAGACGATGGTCGAAGACCGGAAGTCTTCACGTCGTTTGGGTGATTACTGATGATCTTGATTGGGTTGTACACCCAAGAAGATGGAAACAGTTGGTGATCGTCCAGACGTACATGGAGATCGATGGATATGCGGGGTACTAGGTGCCTCCGGTTTCGTTCAGACCCAGAACGGACTTGTAAATGGACTGTGTTTCCGACATTGGATTTTAGTCTGTGTGATTGATCTCTATTAAATATATATCTGTTTGGCGGCGGAGAATTTATTCTCTTGCCTAACGCCCTTCTCTGAGACGTACGAGCTCAGGGGTTATATACTGATGGATATCAATCGCATGGAGTGAATTGCCTGTGTGGCATGCTAAGATGCAAATGATCAAGGCTTCTGTTGAAAAGCAAAGTCTTGTGGTTGATGATCAAAGCACCGCCTGTGTGGCATAGCTTTGTGTAACGTGAATTCGCAAGCCTCACACCCCGGTTGTGAACCAGAAACGGGAGAGGACATCAGGTAGGGCATGCGTTTCTTTCTAGCTAGGGTGGTGTCAGTGACCTACCAGCCCTGACATTTATATACTTTTCACCTGTGTGGTTGTTGCTGTTGCGAGGCGCCTCGGTTTGATCGGACGATCCGGGTCCGATGGAGTCATTTTTTGGCTCATTTACGCCCCAAAGGGCGGGGAAACGCATGTTCAGGCATTTTAATCCACATCGGTGGACCGGCCCTGACGATCCAAGGGTCCACCTGAGTCTGGGTCCTGAGGGGCGGGCTAGAGCGTCTCGAACCGGTTGAGGACTATCTTTTGCCTCGGTTCATAGATGGAAATCCAATTTCCAAATACGTGACATTTGCGGTTTTATTTGTAGAGCCTAGTATGGCGACATAGTGGGATGGGGCGCTTATGCCGCCTATGATTGATACTTATGATTTGAAGTTGTTTTATACACTATACACTTATAATAGTATCAAAATGATTTCTTTTAAACGTATCAAGCATTCTTGGCTATTATAAGGTAAAAACCCTATCCCCCGGCTTGCGTTGTATTGTGTGATAGGACCCGGGTCTTATAATAGCTTCATTTTTCTTTATTTAGCATTGCGTTGTTGTTTTATGCACTGGTATTCTTGGGAGGAAACCCGTTCCGTGTTATACGGCGTGGTCCCTTGATTTACCGAACTTTAAAATAAAGATCAATAACTGTTTTAGTTCTCACACCAGTCTCATGACTGACCTGGAGTTTATTGTTTTAACCTAAACTCTGGGTGCCCTTATTTTGACACGGGCAGCTAGTAGTTTTGGTTTTGCAGATTTATATTCACAGGATCCTGGTTTACAGCTGGAACGATATCCGGAAAGCTTTGTATCCGTATATCTCATTCTAGTTGTGTATTGTATTATTTTCCGCTGCTATGTTATGTATTGTAATCTCTGGTATTTTTCTGTGTAATATTTATTCATTTATACTCTTTATATTCTTGTAATCTGATGCATTGTTGTAATATACAATGAAATGTTCTTCCGTCTGCGTTCTGATTTGTCGTGTTCTCAAACGATAGGGCGTTTCGAACGGTCTTAGCCGGTTTAGCGACTGGTTCGGACCGAGCGAAATTCCTTTTCGTCACAGTTGGTATCAGAGCTTTGGTTTACAGAGCTCGAGAACAAGACACATTAGAACCATACAAAAGAATTCATCAGATATTGGATTAGTAATATCCAATTAGAATGACTCGTAAGAGATGGGATCAGTAGTATCCTAAGACGAGCGTGAAGAGTATATTTTTTAAAATGAAAACAATTTTTGTTTTGAAAATCTAAATCAACTATTCGTATTTGATTATTTATTTCATATTGATTAGGACAGTCCAGTATATAAAGATTTCGCATATACGCCTTGCAAACGTGTATTTGAAGTTTTAATATACTGGATAGATATAGAATCACACTCTAGTCACCCGGAGATGATTCTGATGATAGTTCGAACATCATCAGAATTGGTATTCGTGTTTCGAAGGTGTGATATCTATATATTTCCTATTGACTGGTGTGAGAACCAAAATTAGATAGGGCCCATTGTTGTGATTTGGCATCAAAAATCTGATTTTTGACTATGTATCAAAGTTATCAATTTGAAAAGCTAATCAACTAATTGATTGATGTTTGTGTTGTTTGTTTATTTGTTTGCTAATTTTTAGCCATTTAGCCTAATTGAATCACATATTGAATTATATTGGAAATTGGTCGCATTTGCTTGCATATACTTGCACTTATATTGGACAGGTCATAGCAAGGAGGCTAGAGCAGAGAATAAAATTTGTTTGCCCGACAAATAGGTACATGTTTATTACATAATTTACTGTTTTGTTTGGGTGATGATGATTTTATGAGCCTATTGGCTAGCCGCTTGGCTTTTTCTTTTTCTTTTTGAGATCAGAAGGCCTGTATGGCAATTTCGGGATTTTCCCGTGGCTCCCGGTGCAGGGGAGGTTATGGCGAAATTTTTCGAAAATTCCGGGTGTTAGCCAAATTTTTGAAGAATTTGAAAATTCTCAGAAACTGAAAAGTTGGAGAATGAAAGCCGAATCGAACGTAGAGTTGATTAATCAAACCACTTTCGACTTTGTTCCTTTTCGGGGACGAAAAGTTTTAAGTAGGGGAGATTGTAACAACCCGAAACTCTGGGCCAGTTTAAAAATTTTATTTTGGCAATTTTAGCGAATTTTGATTATTTAAAATGAATTATTTTAAATAATATCGTTGAGAAATTTATTTTGAATGAAATTCAAAACGTATATATTTATACGCGTCGTCGTTAGAATATAAATAATTATATATAATTATAAAAGGAATTGAAAATGGTGCGGTAGTTCGATAATTCGATTTCAAACTTCAATTGAATGTATCGGGTGAAAAACAATCCGGATTTTAGTGAAACCAAAAACATTAGAATCTAATTGATGATATCTTTCCAACGAATCCGAAAAATCAAGATTTCATAGCGGGAATCAAAAGATATGTCCAGTTGAAAATTCTGAATAGTCGCTATGGAATTCAGGCCCTTAAAAATAGACATTTTGCAAACGACCTCGGATTTCGACGAAACCACTTTTGTTGGATCCGTGATGTAAAGTTATTTCTAGGTTTCAAATTTCATAATTTTTCGAATCAATATGTGAGCGTGACAAAGGAAAACGCGTTTGACCAATTTCAGTTGATTTTAATCGACTGGAAAATGGCCATTTTTCCAACGGTCTCGGAATTCGACGAAACTAGTTTTGTTAGGACCGTATCGTCAATACGAAGCTAGAAAATATTTTTCTGGAATTTTTAGAGTTAGTATGTGACCCCGGTAATTTGAAATGTGCGTTTAAAATTCAATATAGTGATTTAAATGTAAATTTGACGAAAACTGATCGAAATGATCGAACCAGCCTGCGATACATATCCCATTGTGTTCGGAATGGGGGTAATTAGCTATGGACGACAGGCGGTGGGCCTCGTTTCGAGGTCGAATAAAAAGTCAACTTTTTGAATTAAAAATTAAAATAATATTAAAATATATAAATTCTCATATACCCCCTCCCCATATTCATTCACTCGGAAACAAAAAAAAGAGAAAAAAAACCCACTGAAAAGGGGGGAAACCCTTGTCGCGCCCGCCACCATCGTCGCCTCCGCCCACGCCCTCCTCCGCCGCACCTCCATCCAACGTCGATCCCCCCCTCCTCTCTTCCTCCTCTCTCGATTCTCGTTCTCCCTCTATCTATAACCCTAGACCGAAGCAAAGACCCCCACCGTGGCCCCCCTAACCTGCCAGCGCCGCCACCTGGACGGAGACCCCATTTCCCTCGCCGCGACAGGCACAACCCCCCCTCCTCCGATCTTCCCCACCTCCTCCTTTCTTCTGAAGCGCCTCGGTGAATCCCCAAGACCCGAAGCCACCCTTTTGCTCCACTGCTCCGGCTGTCAGGCGCAGCAAAAACCCCACCTCCGTTTGCACTGTAAGTTTCTTTTCTGACCTTGTTTCCTGATTTATTTTGATAAGGAAACGCTTATATTTTCAATAAGGAAAGGCTTTGTCTTTACTTATGAAAAGGCGTGGTTTTTTACTAAAGAAAAAGCGTGATTTCTTTTATATATAATCAAAGAAGAAATATAATTTTTATATGATGTGAAGATTAAAAATATAATTTTTACATTATAGAAAGAGTAAAAATGCGATTTTTATATATTGAACATCGAAGTAAAAATGTGATTTTTATATATTGAACATCGAAGTAAAAATGTGATTTTTCTATATTGAACATCGAAGTAAAAATGTGATTTTTCTATATTGAACATCGAAGTAAAAATGTGATTTTTATATATTGAACATCGAAGTAAAAATGTGATTTTTATATATTGAACATCGAAGTAAAAATGTGATTTTTATATATTGAACATCGAAGTAAAAATGTGATTTTTATATATTGAACATCGAAGTAAAAATGTGATTTTTATATATTGAACATCGAAGTAAAAATGTGATTTTTATATATTGAACATCTAAGTAAAAATGTGATTTTTATATATTGAACATCGAAGTAAAAATGTGATTTTTATATATTGAACATCGAAGTAAAAATGTGATTTTTATATATTGAACATCGAAGTAAAAATGTGATTTTTATATATTGAACATCGAAGTAAAAATATGATTTTTATATATTGAATAGCGAAGTAAAAATTCTATTTTTACATATGTAGTGGCTACGGGCGAAGAAAGTGATAAGAGACGAGAACAGTGAAGATTTCCTGCATTAGAAGTGCCGTGGAGTTAGGATAGCTATTGGTGAGAATTTCTCACCTTTCAATTTCATTTTCTAGTTATATATATATACTAGGATGCAGACGGTGCTTAGTAGCACCCGACACAATCGTCCACAGACCATGGACTTGTTTGTTTGGTTGCATAGATTAGTTAGATTATTTGGTTTGGAATTGAATTGTTTGGTGAAATGAAATTGATTTGATTGATGTGTGAATGGCGTGGGCCTTCACTAGACCGGGGATAAGGCTAGGCCTTGTCCCGTTTCTAGTATCGTGCCGTTATGCCGCCGAAATTTTCTAAAGTAAGTTAGAAAAATAAAAATATCAATTTTATTTTGTAAATGAACTGAATAAAAATTCATGTGTTAAAATAAAATATTTGATCGTTAAAAATATAATTTTTAACGTGAATGTGAATAAATAAATATTCATTTACAAACCGGACGGTTTGTTTATGTACACCTATTTGAAGGACATTGATTGAGACGATAAATTTTACACATCGCCCCACTGCACAAATAAAAATCTGTGTTTGATTGCTTGAAACCCCACACGGGTATTGGGATGATATTTGACGTACACTAGTCCCGATTGTTTAGTTGTATGTCGATCGATTGATTGACAGGCTGTTATAAGCGTTGAATATTTATATTTGATGCTTATACAGTGTAGAATGCACTTTGGATGATGGATGATTATTCATCGTTGTTGATATATACATGTGTTGTAGAAAATCCATATAATTAACATTATATGGTAATTGATTGGGCCTCATTCCAGTTTTGAAAAAGAAATATTTGAAATAGAAGTATTTGAAATAGAATATTTGAAAATAGGAATATATGAAGCCGTGTTGATTAAATTGACGCCATTTTGACGAGAACGATGTTTATATCGATTTTATTCATTTTTCAACGAATATTGAAATAGATTTGAAATTCGAATTAAATTGAATAGATTTGAAATTGAAATTACATTGAAATGAATTCGAATTGAAATTGAATATAAATGAATTCGAATTGAAATTGAATTGAATTGAATTAGAACTGAAATTGAATTAGAAATCAATTTGAATTAAAATCGATTTGAAATGAATTTAAAACGAATTTATATTGGAATATTCAATTTTGATTTGAAATTGAATATGAAGTTGAAACCGCTTTGAAAATGAATTGAAAACGATTTATAAAGCACGTTTTAAATTGAAATCGATGAAGTATATATTATATATATTATATATATAATATAATGGCCTGAATAGAACGCGCCGCGCCACGGCAGTTCGCGAATTTCGACCATTGAGTTCGAACGGATATTGCGGGAGATCCGACCATCGGATTCTCCTAAAACCGGAACCGTTGGGTTCGCATCGAAAAGAACCTTCTAACGAATGTGAGTAATTAGATATCTAACGGTTGGATTTGGAATTATGTCCAAATCAAATTTGAAAAAGGTCGCTGTAAGTGCAGTTCGATGGCCATTGATGGAAATCGACTGTACGGGCCTTGATAAAATTATTAAAAATGGTAATAATTTGTGTAAAATCATAAGAAATGATTTAGGAAAAATTGGGATGAAAAACTCCATATTTGAAAAGATAAAAATAGATTTTTATCAAAATAAACTAGTTTTGAACTAGAAATATAATTCTATTTATTTTTAAATAAATAAATTGAATTTGAAATGGTTTTGAAAATAACCAGAACTTCCAATGATTGCATTGGGATGGATTTGAATCGAAATTGTCTTCGGAATATTTCGATGTTGGATTTCGTGACTATATAGATGTTGTCATGGAAATTTGAAAGATATAGATATATATATTGTTATTTCCAATACGATATTTGTTGGTCGTAGAATTTGATATTGAATATAAGCCGAGATATTTTCTATTCAGAGCCTTGTATTTAATATCAAATGTGATTTGGGTTTGTCGTGAATGGTGTCTTCACTAACACTGTTCTTGAACCCAGTTGAGAAAAGATTAAATCTTTTTATTTGGATTTAATGAAGAGTACCAATTAAATAATATCTAATTGGAATTGAATTGATATTGATTTTGGGGTTTATCGTGGAAAGTGTTTTAAATAACACTCGTTCTTTAACCCGATAATTAATGGAATGTGATTTTGGGATTATCGTGAACTGTGTTTTAAAATGACACTGATTCTTTAACCCAGTTAACGATTAAAACTAAGTGGAGTTTTAATGAATCTTTAATTAGATTGAAATGATCGAGAATGGAATATCACCAGTTTTTCTCCAGGCGATAGTTAAATCTTTAATTAGATTTAAACGTGAAATGGTAATTAAATTTACTGATAACACCATGGTGTTAGATATGAAGTAAGACCCGTTTTACTTCATGGGATGAATAGGTTGGGATTGGGAAATTAAAACAAATGATTACTTCAGTAAGGTTCGTTAATCCCGACTAGTTGAATCAAAATTCAAAAGAAAATTAAAGAATAAATTTAAGGAATTTATCTTTGATAAAATTAATGAGAACCTTTCCCTATGAATGTGAAATTTAGAAACTAACTGTCGATTAGCCAAGTAGAATGGTTTTCTGGATATTGACCTGATGATGGTTTCGGCCTTCGGGGTTAATATTTGGGGAATTATTCTCTTGATTAATTTACGGTTAGTGACTGATGAATTGGAATGAGGCGTATGTTGTGTTTGTGTGACACTTATTTAAAATATACGCGAGTTATTCGGGAAGACCGGGTTTATCCCATTCTGAATAACTGATACGACGATAAATCGAAGATGAAGACGATGGTCGAAGACCGGAAGTCTTCACGTCGTTTGGGTGATTACTGATGATCTTGATTGGGCTGTACACCCAAGAAGATGGAAACAGTTGGTGATCGTCCAGACGTACATGGAGATCGATGGATATGCGGGGTACTAGGTGCCTCCGGTTTCGTTCAGACCCAGAACGGACTTGTAAATGGACTGTGTGTCCGACATTGGATTTTAGTCTGTGTGATTGATCTCTATTAAATATATATCTGTTTGGCGGCGGAGAATTTATTCTCTTGCCTAACGCCCTTCTCTGAGACGTACGAGCTCAGGGGTTATATACTGATGGATATCAATCGCATGGAGTGAATTGCCTGTGTGGCATGCTAAGATGCAAATGATCAAGGCTTCTGTTGAAAAGCAAAGTCTTGTGGTTGATGATCAAAGCACCGCCTGTGTGGCATAGCTTTGTGTAACGTGAATTCGCGAGCCTCACACCCCGGTTGTGAACCAGAAACGGGAGAGGACATCAGGGAGGGCATGCGTTTCTTTCTAGCTAGGGTGGTGTCAGTGACCTACCAGCCCTGACATTTATATACTTTTCACCTGTGTGGTTGTTGCTGTTGCGAGGCGCCTCGGTTTGATCGGACGATCCGGGTCCGATGGAGTCATTTATTGGCTCATTTACGCCCCAAAGGGCGGGGAAACGCATGTTCAGGCATTTTAATCCACATCGGTGGACCGGCCCTGACGATCCAAGGGTCCACCTGAGTCTGGGTCCTGAGGGGCGGGCTAGAGCGTCTCGAACTGGTTGAGGACTACCTTTTGCCTCGGTTCATAGATGGAAATCCAATTTCCAAATACGTGACATTTGCGGTTTTATTTGTAGAGCCTAGTATGGCGACATAGTGGGATGGGGCGCTTATGCCGCCTATGATTGATACTTATGATTTGAAGTTGTTTTATACACTATACACTTATAATAGTATCAAAATGATTTCTTTTAAACGTATCAAGCATTCTTGGCTATTATAAGGTAAAAACCCTATCCCCCGGCTTGCGTTGCATTGTGTGATAGGACCTGGGTCTTATAATAGCTTCATTTTTCTTTATTTAGCATTGCGTTGTTGTTTTATGCACTGGTATTCTTGGGAGGAAACCCGTTCCGTGTTATACGGCGTGGTCCCTTGATTTACCGAACATTAAAATAAAGATCAATAACTGTTTTAGTTCTCACACCAGTCTCATGACTGACCTAGAGTTTATTGTTTTAACCTAAACTCTGGGTGCCCTTATTTTGACACGGGTAGCTAGTAGTTTTGGTTTTGCAGATTTATATTCACAGGATCCTGGTTTACAGCTGGAACGATATCCGGAAAGCTTTGTATCCGTATATCTCATTCTAGTTATGTATTGTATTATTTTCCGCTGCTATGTTATGTATTGTAATCTCTGATATTTTTCTGTGTAATATTTATTCATTTATACTCTGTATATTCTTGTAATCTGATGCATTGTTGTAATATACAATGAAATGTTCTTCCGTCTGCGTTCTGATTTGTCGTGTTCTCAAACGATAGGGCGTTTCGAACGGTCTTAGCCGGTTTAGCGAATGGTTCGGACCGAGCGAAATTCCTTTTCGTCACATAGGTCCATCATGGCAAGTTAATATCAAGGTCATGAGGGGTTCTATGTTGCATTCATGCACAATCACCACATAAAGCTCATAGCTTTCCACCCAAAAGTCAACATAAATGGTACTAGATTCATGATAGGTAAACATTAGGTCCACAAACATAGATTAAAAGGGTCATGAATGAATCTATGCATGAAATTCAAGGCAAGCATAACACAAAAGTCTAATTTCAACTTGCTACATGTCATATTAAGTTCATAGTTTAAATCTAAGAGTAGAATAGGGCTTACAAATCGTGGCTATGAGAACTAGAACACAATAGAACAAGATAGAGATGTTTTAGAAGCTCTAGGAATGATGTAGCAACACAAATAGCCTTGATAATAAGTAGCTCCTTTAATTTGATGAAGAAAGATGGCTCCTTTTTGCCTTAGAAGCTCTCAAGCTCTCATGAGGAAGATGATATGAAGATGGAGGCCATGATTAGGGAGCATTTTGGCATAACTTCGTTGTAGGATTGATCTATGAGGGTTTAGGCTAGGTCTAGGGGTGCTTATATAGAAGTTTAGGGTAGTTTAGGCCATAAGATTAACCCTAATTCAGATCTGAGCCATCAAATCACGTCACTAGCCAACAAAACAAGACCCAGGAGCCAAACAGGTGCACCAGGCCAAACTGGCCGACCACCCAGGTCGACAGGGGTGTCGACTGGGCAGTTGACACCACCTGGGGGTGTCGACTCCCAAGTCGACTCCCCAGTCGACTTGGGGCTGGCGGGAATTTTTCCCGCCTGTCCTGCTTGGGCTGAATTTGAATTCTGAATTCAAATTTGAACTGTTTTTGAACTTGAATTTTTTTGAAAACTTTGATGGGCCATAACTTGGTCATACGGACTCCGATTTTCGAAAACTCGAACTCTATTTCGCGTATTTTCCGAGACGAACGCAATGGCACAGCCCGTTTCCCTTGATTCAGATTTTAACATTTAATTCTGCCTTGATTTACGTTATAACATGTTATTCAAAATACGGGTTGTTAAACGTTTTATTTGGGGTATTTGGCACCCAGTATCGACATTCTAGGGTTTCACAATATGAGTTGATCTATCGGTATTATTATATTTTTGGGATTGTGACACCTTGCTCGTCACAATGATATGTTTATTTATGTCTAGCTGTTCATAAAATAAAATGGGTATACCTTAAACTTCACATTGAAAGTTGTATAGAATATTTTATTTATAAATTATAATATATACGTTGTGTTAAACCTCTTCTTTTTCTTTCTACGGTCAGCACTCCTCCAGCAAAGAAGAAAAACGTGGAACATGTCCATCCACAAATTCATATATTCTTGAAAAAAAATCCTATAAATACTAAGAAAATTCTTAAGACCTAATTTAGTTCCCACGGTCAAACATTTTTCCGCCTCTACCTTTTTCCATCTCACAGAAATATTCCGTGATCTTCGAAATCCACAAAATCCTAAAAATCGCAACCACTGTAGATCTGAACTGGAGCTACTGCTCCATGCGATTACCAATACTGGCGCAAGCTTTGAATAATTAAGTGGGTTATGTGGTATAGTAGCCTCGAACTGCATAGAAGGGAAGAAGATGTAGTCGCGGGTTCAAAAGGGCTGAAGAGGAAGTTGTGAAATATTGTACAGGGAAGGATTCTCGGCAATGGAAAGATTTTGGTTACGATGAGTTTAAAATTGGAGCCTGTGTTTCTGAAGTGTGGAAGAAAACTGTAGAATGGATTTACGTAAAGAATAAAAAGAAGAGGAGGAGCGAGGCTGTTGTTCGGGTATGGAGAGTGGACCGTGTGAGTGAAAGAGCATGCACATGCAAGGCGTTGGTGTGTGTATATGGAGTAGCTTGGATATACGTGAGTTTTATTTTTTGCATGGTACTGTTTGTGTGTCACCAAATGAAGCGGTGGTTGTTGTTTTCGAGTTCAGTGAGGTATTGAGGGTTTAAAACGTGAGTTACATTGCTGGAGGGTTATCTTCGTTTGTCAGTACGTTTGTTTTTACACCGGAGTGTGAGGGAGCAAGCGTGGGTATAAGTGTGTATTAGTGTATGGAGGAGCAAGTATGAATATGGAAATGCGGTCGAAGTATACTGGAGGAGCGGACGTGTATTTCTTTAAGGGAAGAAGGTCTGTTTAACTTTAAGGTGGGATTTTGTGGGTGCGTGACACTCCAGTATGGACGAGGAAAGGCTGGCACGTGTGTGATTAAAGGGGGACGCGAGACAAGGAGGGTGGTAACAGACAGTATGGGGAAATTTGAGACGTTTGAATATGGAATGGTGAAGTGGAGAGGTAACGGTGTACTGCGAGTGTTTCTGAAGTGGGTATAATTTGAGATTTAAAGTCACAAGTTTTGAGGAGCTCGTGGAAGAAAGGGTGTTATAGGATTTGTGATGGTGGGTTTAAATGAACGTTGGGCTGAAATAACATTGGTAAGCCCAACAGATTTATTTAATAAAGTTTAATTAAATTAAATTGATTTAATAACTTTTTAACGAGATATTTCGCACACATGAGGTCAGTTTTACGAATCGTCAGTCATGCTAGGATCGTATGGACAGGAGCAACACAATGGAACTGACTGAGTGTGAATTCGAGCCCATTACAATTTATAGCAAAATAAATTGTCCGTCTGAATCAAGCTCGTTATTAACGATGATCATCCAATGTGAGTAAACCTCACCAACTCTGAACAGTTATATTTTTATAACGTATTCTTTGAACTGATAATCATTTGTTGTTTGTTGTGTGTTAACTGTTTGGTTGAATTGCATATGTATTGGTTGAAATTATAGATAACGGTATTTATATATATCGTTAATCAGAAATCGATTCTGTTTATCAGAATATTTCATATCGAAGTGAAACCGATGTTATTATATTGTTTAACATTTGTGATGCAGGGAAACAGGTTGGAGGAGCCCAACTGGATTCCTCAACATTTATTTTATTGTTATTCATATATTGTGATATATGATGTGATATATAATCTGTTGTCAATTATATGTGTTTGGACGATATTGATCATCGTGATTGGATACGTTGAATACCATAACATACCGGAATGTTAATAAGGGAATTTTCAAAGTGATATTGAAAATAAATATATTTATAAACTGGAATATTTATAAATAAGAAATATTTATAAATAGGAGATATTTAGAAAGGGAATAATTATAAAATCAAAGAATTTTATAAAACGATTATTTACTTAGCAAGTAAATAGAAGTGTAAAACGATATTTATTTAAGAAGTAAATAGAAGTATAAAGAAAGATATTTACGTATAAAGTAAATAAATAGAATAATGGAATATTTATTTGATAAATAAATAGAATTGAAATGGGATATTTATTCAAAAATTAAATAAATAGAATAAAGGAATATTTATTTGATAAATAAAAAGAATAAAGGAATATTTATTGGGAAAATAAATAGGATTATAAAAGGAAATTAACGAGATAGAAAAGAGTTAGTCGATTAGAGTTATCAAATAGAGTCATCAAATAGGAGTCAATTGAATATAGTTATTCGAAAGGAGTCAATTGAACATAGTTATTCAAAAGAAGTTAATCGAACATAGTTAAAAGAAATAGAGTTAAACAAGAATAGAAACTGACTAGAGATTAGTTAAGTTGAATAGTTTTCTGAGTATCGATCTGATGTTGGTTTCGGCCTTCGGGGTTTATACTTAGAGAATTGTTCTCCTACTAGTTTACGGTTAGGGACTGATAGTTGTGAAATGATAGTGATATGTAAATAAAAAATGGAAATGTTTTCCAGTGTTAATAACATATATTTTCTAAACATAGAAAATAAGGAAATGTGAATATATATATGTTAAATGATCATTGATCGATATAATTTCCATTTGGAAATAATATCGTTGTTTGCACACGTGTTTTTCTTTGATGGTTAAATCTCAGACTATCGAAGTTTTGACCATTTTAACGTTGTTAATATGGAGAGACCGGTTTGATTATTATCCAAAGAACCACTCTGTATTGGCATAAGCGTTGGGAATCATATATGCCAAAGATAATTGAAGACGGAGTAAAGTGCAAGGGCTATTGTATAAGTCTTAGATAATAGTGCCTAAGATGGATGTACTGAATAGTGCCTTCGGTTCATCCTGTTCCTGGATGACTTGTATGGATGAATGTCTGATAGAGTATTTCCAGAAAGGTCACGTACATTGATTTTTTCAACCGTAACAAGAGTGGAAGCGGAGAAGGAAACTTCTTTAGCTAACACGTAATGTACTGTTGTAGACGTCAATTAGTGATTTTCGATGGATCTGACAATGTGGCATTCGAAGTGAATCTGATGTGATGATAAAGCGTAACCTCAAGCCTCATCAACTGGTAAATGGCAAAAATCAGGCAGGCAGCATGGCTATGTAGGTCGCACCTATTAGGGTGTATAATCACCTGATCTAGAGTTTCATTTACTTCTAAAAATCTATTGTTGATGCTGTCCCATTCGGGAAACGGTTGCTGATCCCAACTGTTGGTGATATACATTCGATACACTCAAGCGAAATGAGTGGTCGGTCATGTGTGGCCGGGTTGCAAGATGTTCTTGTTGAACCCAGTGTATTCCTTTCTAGAGGTACACTAGAGAAAGGTGGTTCCATACCTTGTCATAGTTGGAAATCCATTACCCAATACGTGCTTGCGGTTTTGATTGCATACTATATATGTAGAACGTGAGATGAAAGTGTTTCTGCTAGATGATTATTATATTGTGTTTAATAGACATTATTATAATTTCAAAATGTTTTTGATATAAAGATATTTTGGATTCTCATAAGGGAAAAAACCGTTCCGTTATACGATGTGGTCTTATGAGATATCGTTTACTTGTTCGAACTGTTTTAAATTGTTTTACTCACACCAGTCCCATGACTGATCCGGAGTTTATTTTGTTTTGTTTTACCTAAACTCTTGGGTGCCCAATTTTGTACAGGCAGTCAAGTAGTCAGGAATTTGCATATACTTGAAGAGCTGGAGCAGGAGGCTTCAGGATCATATAGCTATAGTTTATTTCCGCTGTGTTGTAAGTGCTGTACTTTGATAATGATGTATATTCAAGTACAGATGTATATTTCAAGTTATGTTATATATATTATATGTTATTCGTTTCGTTGTGAGGTTCGTGTTACTCTGATGTTGTGTTCTTCTTCTTCTTCTATTCTAAGTTTTTATCTTATCTTTCCTCACCCTCTAATTTCTTTCATTAACTTATTAGTATTTTTTGATGTTTGGTTAGTCATCATTGAGTTTATGGCGATAACCAAAGTCGAGAAAATCCGGGTCGTTACATAATTGTTTTGAACAAATTGGGCCTTAAATTTGTTTGGGCTTGAACTTCATAAATTCTGAAACGTTATAGGCTTAGGTTTTATATGATATTTATGGTAAACATAAGATAGGACCACGCCATGTGGTAATATTGATCACCAATACTTTGAATTGTTCAAAAGAAAAATAGACATCTACCTAAATAACGTTGAATTTAAATACACATATATGTTTCATATATTTATTTAAATCCAATTAATATGGCTAATGAGAAATACATATATTTTGAGATACGTAACTGAAACTTAGTATGACTAGCCCTCTCAAGTTTTAAATTCCTTCAAGCAAATTTTGTTATATTAAGTCGTGGTGCTATTATATAAGCATACACTCATCAACGCCAGAATCATTGGATGTAGGTAATGCCATAGCATTGTGCATCTTTTATTTTGGTTATATGCGATGGAGTAAATGTGATACTCTAAAGTATAATTGGGTCTGACTTAACTAGGCTGCATAATAGGATTATGGACTTAGAGACAAAGAGCACACTACAACAAAACAGATTTATTACAACGTCCATTTTACAATGGGAGATTGCTGTCCATTGTAATAGACTGCTATTACAATGGTCATTATCTGGAATGTTGTAGAATATGCCTGTACAACACCCTTTTTACAACGGGCATATAATGCCTGTTGTAATAAATGTTATTACAACGGACATTTTCAAGCCCATTGTAATAGATATCTATTTTACAATGGTCATAAAATGTCCACTGTAATAGATGTCTATTTTACAACAGTCACAAAATGTTCGTTGTAATAGACGCCAATTTTTGACAGTCAACAATTAATAATTTGTTACAAATAATATACAATAAGAAAGCCATTAGAAGAGGAGAAACAGAATACTTTTTATTCATTCATCAATTAGTACACTATTTTGAATACATGAGCTCTTTATATAAAGGCTTGGAAGCTTGGAGTAAAACTTATCCTATAATGTGGGACTAAACAGAATATGATAAAAGCATATTCACTCATATATATTACAAAACTCCCCTTGAATATGCGTCTTCAAAATCTTGAATGCTCTGCTAACTTGAAGTTGTCCCTTTTAAAACATATATGATGATTGCTTCCCCTTATAATTATTCGTTCAGTTGATACAACTATTGTCTGTTGCCTTCAAAATTCTATCAGGAAAACTGTGGCGACCCAAACTTCCCCGTAAAGGAAAGCCCGGATTGCTTTGAGGACAAGACAAATTGGAACACAAGCAATAGAACATTTCATTGCTATTTACAACAATTTACATCAGAGTACAAGAATATTCAGAGTATGAATAAATATTACATAGAAAATTATCAGAGATTAAAATACGTAGCAGCAGAAATAAAATGTGCAGCGGAAAATACAATAACTAATACAACCGAAAGAAATACACGGATACAGAGCTTTCCGAATATAACCCCAGCTATAAACCAGAATCCTGTGAATATAAATCTGCAAAACCAAAACTCCTAGCTGCCCATGTGGAAAATAAGGGCACCCAGAGTTTAGGTTAAATCAATAAACTCCAGGTCAGACGTGTGACTGGTGTGAGAACTAAAAAAGTTATTTAAAACTTTACTTTAAAATAAGGTAAATCAAGGGACCACGCCGTATAACACGGAACATGTTTACCCCCAAGAATAACAATGCCTATAACAAACAGCGCAATGCTAAATAAAGAAAAATGAAGCTATTATAAGACTCAGGTCCCATTACACAATGCAACGCAAGCCGGAGGATAGAGTTTTACCTTTTAATAACCAAATATGCTTGGTACATTTTAAAACAAATCTTTTATTATTATTATAAGTGAAGAAATCAACTTCAAATATAAATGTATCAATCATAGATGGCATGAGCACCCCATCCCACTATGTCGCCATATATAATATACAATCAAAACCGAAAAATGTCGTATTTGGAAATTGGATTTCCATCATGGTGGTTCCTGATTTGAAAGATCTATCGCGTAGTACAATTTCCAACTGCTTACGTCGCAAGCATGCGAAAATGCCGTAATGCACATCCGCACTATCCAGGAAACAAGCTACCACGGCTTACGTCCAAGCATTGGCAAACACCGCTAACTCTATCCATCTGGGTATCGGGGGGTATGCCCTATCCCTACCGGTGTGGGGCGACCACACCCAGTATCACCTAGGTCGACTGAATTCATGACAACCGATAGGGTGTAAAACCCCGCATTTTTAATGAAATTAAAAATGTGGAAATATGTATATATATATTGTATGCACAGATATATTTGAGAGAGAAATTAAATAATGACAATAAAATTGCATATAATAAGTTAATGTAGTGAAATGAAAGAAAAGATAAACAAAATAAATTACATGCAATACATGAAATGCGAAGAAATGCATGCGAACTTTTAAAAAAGAAATAAAAGGGAGAATTTGAAGAGCCTCCAGAATTTGGTCATGAAATTAGCGTCATTGCATTCATGGTGATTTTCTAGTCAATTTAGACCTGTAGTTTGTAGAAAACTAATTTAAAATAAAGAGGATATCTTTAAATTAAATATTGTAGAAAAACATGGAAAAAGAGGAATGAGAGAATAATGTGTAGCATTGTGCTAAGTCTTATTAGCAAAAGACTTAGTAGCTCATTTGGTTAGTACATGTGACTTGTACACAAGAGGTTTTGAGTTCAATCCCTGCTAATTTAAAATAAAGAAGATATCTTTAAATTAAATATTGTAGAAAAACATGAAAAAAGAGGAATGAGAGAATAATGTGTAGCATTGTGCTAAGCCTTATTAGCAAAAGACTTAGTAGCTCATTTGGTTAGTACATGTGACTTGTACACAAGAGGTTTTAAAAAGAGGAATGAGAGAATAAAGTGTAGCTTATGCTAAGTCTTATTAGCAAAAGACTTAGTAGCTCATTTGGTTAGTACATGTGACTTGTACACAAGAGGTTTTGAGTTCAATCCTCCTGGTTACTGACTTTCTTTGGTGTGGGAGTGTGTGTCATCACTTTCCTATTGGAGCTAGCTTTCTTTGGAGGGGGGTATGGGACATCGCTTCCTTGTCAATTTCAATGGCTGCATTGGTTCGCGGATGAGTTCTTAGTCTAGGTAAAGGATCATTTGACTTAACAACTTTGATTTTCTACAATTAGGTCGAAGTTCAAGATTTTTTACGTTTATAAAGGCAAAGACAATAAGTAGTAAACAAATAACTTTTTTATACCTCTGAATTCGATGAATCATCACTGAGGTTTTGAGTTCAATCCCTGCTAATTTAAAATAAAGAAGATATCTTTAAATTAAATATTGTAGAAAAACATGAAAAAAGAGGAATGAGAGAATAATGTGTAGCATTGTGCTAAGTCTTATTAGCAAAAGACTTAGTAGCTCATTTGGTTAGTACATGTGACTTGTACGCAAGAGGTTTAAAAAAGAGGAATGAGAGAATAATGTGTAGCATTGTGCTAAGTCTTATTAGCAAAAGACTTAGTAGCTCATTTGGTTAGTACATGTGACTTGTACGCAAGTTGTTTTGAGTTCAATCCCTGCCAGTGCTATATTTTTGTTCTAGGGGAATGGCTAAAAAGTGGCCTAGTGTGAACGCAGTTCAATTAAAAAGCGGTTTAGTGTGAAAAGGGCCAATTGGAGGATTAATTGAAAAGATGGTTAAAAAGAAATATACATATATATATAATGATATATATATATATATATATATATATGACGTGTGGGTGTCAACACCCCTGCTGCTGCGCATCATGTTGTACACATGCGCATTTTTATTGGTTAATGACGATTTTTGAGTTTTAGGGATGACGTGACCTCTTCTGGTTGGCTGAGTGATGTGTCTTTTTAATCTGAATGGTTTAGATGAATCCTAGCCAGATCTAAAGGCCTTTATTCATCTAATACCCCTATATAATCATACCTAGACCTAATCTCATTACACAAATCCATGGCGTTCTCATGCTGTTCATATCTAAATTAAAAATAAATCCTTCCTCTTCTTCAAGTCAACTTAGAATTAAAAGAGAATAGATCTACAACTGCAACACCTATTTATATCCAACCAAGGTGAGTTTATGTTACTTTCAGATTTGAAATTTAATTGTGATCCTGACATTGTTAATAAATCTGAATTTGAGATTATGTCTATTTTTGTTTAGATCTGTCCTTCTATACCCATTGGATCTAGTTTATTGTTCTATGCCCGCTCATACTTTATATGTCTATTTTAAGCCAGTTTTGATGACTCTCTTCCCTTCTCTTCTTTTCCTTTTTTTTACGAGATTAGGCGAACTTAGAGCCTAATTATATTTTATATTGAATTACACGTACGAATGATGTGGGAAAAGTTTGGGAAAATATTGAATGATATGCAAATGGGGCATAAATTGAATTGTAAACATGTAATTGATTTGGGGGCATAACGGATGTTGTAATTTAAGACCTAAATTTGGGGCATACTATATATGATGTTTTATGACTTGGAAGAAGGGGATTATTGTGTATAGTGATATATGACTTAGGCATGAAAACCTATATTAAAACAGGTATAGCTGTTAAATATGAACATGCCTAAATTGTGATTTTGGGTAATTGGCATACACTGTAATCAAAGCCGATAATTTGGCATAACTTGTATTATGAATCACGACTGGGTTTTTTGGAGCATGGTCGTACTGTGTAATTTGACTAAAACTTAGGGCAAAGATATATTGAGAATTATGACCATAATTTGGGGTATGTAAATTTATAGGCTTAATTTATGATTAAGTGAAATATGTTAATGGAACGGTAAAAAGTATGTGAAGCCTGTTTAATCTGTTGAAACTTAATACTGTAATTGGAAAGCCTGCAATGTAAATGAATAAAATTGGCTAAGATAAGCATGCTGAGACATGAGGTTAGACTCCATTTGCGGTAGAAGCCTACCCGGAACCAATCGACCTAACCAGCAACCGCAAACGGTCAGACTAATGTGAGAGGTCATAAGCATAACTAAAAGTTGTTTAGACACGAGGTTAAGTCTAGCTTGTGGCAGAAGTCTGCCCGAAACCGCCCGGCACATCTAGCGGCCACAAGCTATCGACTTATTGTGAGAGTTCTATGCATTAATAACTAATTAATGCTGATCAAAGATGAATATGATAGTTAAAACATGTTAGTTGGGTGGGGTTAAGTTAACCTGAGTAAGACGACAACTTAACCAATATTACATGAATAAGTGGATGGGGTTAAGGCAAGCTTAACCAATAATACATAATGATTTGATAAGTAGATGGGGTTAAATCAACTAGGCGGATGAATCTAATAAACCCATTTCATAAATCCGTAGGCTTAATGCAAGGTTAAGTGAAACATGCTAATCTGTAAGTCTGTTAATCCGTACATCTGATCTGTTAATCTGAAAGTCTGTTAATCCATATATCTAATCTGTTAATCTGTAAACCTATTAATCTGTATGTCTGATTTGTAAACTAGTTAATCTGAAATCTGTTAGTCTGGGGACACAAGGTTAGGAGGGGTATTTACTTGTGTCATCTGTTGTGTGGGATTCATATTAGTCAGTAACCCTTTCTGGTATCAAAACAGTGACCCAACACTAGGTAGGGGTCAGGGCACGCTTACTGAACTAATTATAAAAGGTTCATTCTGATAATGGCGAGGGGAGTTGATGGCACGTTCCAACCGGGTCATGTGCGTGCATGGATCCGGTCTGCTCTGGGGAAGTTAAGATGCCATGACATCTGTAAATAGGCTGTGTCTTTCTGTAGGTTGCCACTTTAGGGAGTGATACACCCTTCTGTGGAGCCGACACAGGGTATTTATGTATTAGGGAGCCGATCGCTTGGGGTAGAATTTAGGGTATAACTAGTTTTGTCTGTTTCTGTGGGGTACCGTCTGTTCCTGTTGGGTGGTAACACCTGTCTGTTTCTGTGTGGTACCGTCTGTTGGGGGTGGTAAAGGCCCGTCACTAGTGTACACCTAATACTAGCATTCCGTTTCTGTACCATCTGTCTCTGTTCGGGTGGTAAAAGCCCATTACTAGCGTTCTGTATCGTCTGTCTCTGTTCGGGTGGTAAAGGTCCATTACTAGCATTCTGTACCGTCTGTCTCTGTTAGGGTGGTTAAGGCCCATTACTAGCATCCTGTTTCTGAAGAGATCGTTCTGTTTCTGTTTTTTTTAGACATTAGGACAACACCTAATTCTATTATACAAGTATTAGTGCAGAGAAGTGAAAAGTAAGTAAGAAGCATAGCTTGATCTAGATTATTCTGTTATGTTCCATTTACGCTGTTTATATCTGTTATTCTTGTTCCTGTTATCTCTCATCCAGTTTTATTTTCCGGTCATGATACTATATCTGTTTATATGCTGAAAGTCACTGGACTCAACAGACCTATGTCTGACCTAGTTTGTTTCGCCTCTTTTCTTCCGTCCCCTCCCCCCCCCCCCCCCAAGGTTCTCAGGGAGGAAATACTCAAGATTAGTTCAGATATCTCTTTCTTCCAGCTTGAAGTTGAAAGATGTATTGTTTGGCCTTGATTCTGCTTATTTATGGCATTTTCTGTTGGGGATTATGGCTTTAAAATTATGTATTGTGAAGGCTTTTGTACAAGACTGATATTATATACTTGGTTTTGTTGTTTTGAAGACATAACCAAACTTTTTTCTATTACCGCTACAATAAAGGTATAAAATTATCAAGTACTACTTTATCTGTCTTGTAATATTCTGTTCTGGTTACTTATAACACTCCACGAAACTTAATGCATTCCCTTTGTGAGTGACATTAACGGACGTGGGGTGTTACATAGGGTGTCTATCCTCCTCTAAATCATATTGATCTAACCATCAATTTGCCACCATACCGGTGTGCGAGGCTTGCGAATTAACGCTACACAAAGCTTTACTATATTAAAGCTGTGCTTTGATTATAATCCACTAAACTTTGCTTTTCAACAAAGGTTTGGATCACTACATCTCACATGCCACACTATCAATCCATACTGTACCACTGATTTCTAACGATATATAACCTCTGAGATCATACGTCTCAAAGAAGGGTGTTAAGCAAGAAAATAAATTTTCTACCACCAAATAGATATATATTTAGCAGAGATCAACAAATGCAGTATAAAGGAATACAATGTCAGACACACCATCCATTTACAAGTCCGTTTTAGGTCTGAACGAAACCGGATGCACCTTATTCCGTGTCCCGTATGTCCAATACAAGAGAGAGGCCCTCGCATATCCGTACAATCAACAAGTACGTCCGGACGGCTACCACTGTAGCCCCTTCAAGGTAGCTACTCCCGTCATGAGCAACAGTAGCAACCCATCCATTCGATGTGAAGATCGTCGGTCTTGCACCGTCTTCAATCTCTTCAACTTTTCGTCGTATCCGTTATTCAGAATGGGATAAACCCGCCCTTTCAGAATAACTCGCGTATCTTATAATCAAGTGCTATAACAACACATCATACGTCTCATTCCAATCCAGAATATTCTTTTATTCAAATATTCTTTTCCTTTGGGAAAGGTTCCTATTAATTTTATCAAAGATAAATTCTTTAAATTTATTCTATAATCTTCCTTTGGATATCACTTCTAAACCAAATTAAGGTTTATCAACTAGTCGGGATTAGCGAAACTTACCGAATTAATCATTTGTTTTATTTTCCTAGTCCCAACCTATTCATCCCATGGAGCAAACTGGTAACACTCCATATCTAACGACACGGTGTTATCGGTAAAATTAATTACCATTTCACGTTCAAATCTAATTAAAGATTTAACTATCGCTTGGGGCAAAACTGGTGATACTCCATTCTCGATCATTTTCTTGAATTGATGATTTTAATTATCACATTCAATTTTCAATCTAATTAAAGATTCATTAAAACTCCACTTAGTTTTAATCTTCCTAAAAATCAATATTAATGATTATATAACTTGGGAAATCATATCCTGTCTTTAACTGGTTTAAAGAACCAATGTCATTTAAAACACAGTTCACGATAAACCCAAAATCATTCCATTAATTGTGGAATCTTCACGGAAAAACAAATCAATATATAATCGATATCAATTTCCGTATCCGACTAATAATATAAATGGAATAACGACAAAGCCTTTTAAATTCCATATATATTAACAGTCTTCCTCCAAAAAAACTCACTTCGATTATTATCAAATCGAATTCCATTCCATTCCAATATATTAAATTGGAAAACTATACTTTGGAAAATCTCCACTAAATCTTTAATGAAAAAGATTTATAAGTTCCAAATCTCATTTCACTGTAAATCGGGTTAAAGAACGAATGTCATTAAAAACACAGTTCAAAATAAACCCAATTCACATTCCATTTCAAATCCAATTAAATGTTAATTAATTGGTAATTCTTCTCTACATCTTAATTAAAAGATTTATTCTTTTCACACGGGGTTTAAGAACAGTGTTACTGAAGACCCTATCCCATCAGTCTCTAATTGTAAATTAGTAAGAGAACGATTTCCTAAGTATTAATCCCGAAGGCCGAAACCAACATCAGATCAATACCTAGGAAACCATTCAACTTAGCTAATCTCCAGTTAGTTTCTTATTTTCTTAACTCCATTGGGTTTAAGAACAGTATTATTAAAGATACTATTCATGACAAACCCAAAATTCAATTCAATTCAATTCCAATTAAATATTAAGTATTTGGTAAACTTCACTAAATCTTAATAAAAAGATTTAATCTTTTCTCAACTGGATTTAAGAAAAGTGTTAGGGAAGACATCGTTCACGACAAACCCAAAATCCCATTTGATATTAAATACAAGGCTCTGAATAGAAAATATATTGGCTTATATTCAATATCAAATTCTGAAATCAACAAATATCGTATTGGAATAACGATATATATATATCTTCCAAATTCCTCCACAATGTCCGTATAATCACAGAATCCAATGTCGAAATATTCCGAAGATAATTTCGATTCAAATCCATTCTAATTTATTTATTGGAAAAATTCTGGTTAATTTAAAACTGTTTTCAAATCCAATTTATTTATTTCTAAAATAAATAAATTATTTTTCTAGTTAATAACTAGTTCATTTTGATAAAAATATATTTTTATCTTTTCAAATATGGAATTTTTCATCCCAATTCTTTCCAAATAATTTATTATGATTTTACATAATTTTTCCATATTTTTTTATAATTTTATTATCGCCCGTACAGTCGGTTTCCAATAACGGCCACCGAACTACATCCATAGCGACCTTTTCTGTAATTGATTTGGACATACCTCGAAATCTAACCATTAGATTTCAAATCTCTTATATTCATTGGAAAGCTCTTTTTGATACGAATGCAACGGTTCTAGTTTTAGGAGAATCCGACAGTCGGATCTTCCGTAACATCCATTTGAAGTTAATGGTCGAAATTCGCGAACTACCGCTGCACGGCGCGTTCTATTCAGACCATTATAATATAATATATATATATATATATATGTATTATATATTTCTTCGATTTCCATTTAAAAAAAATTATAAATCGTTTTAAATTCATTTTAAAAACGATTTCCACTTCATTTCAAATTTAAATCAAAATTTGAATATTCCTTTTAAATTCGTTTTATATTCATTTTAAAACGATTTCAATTCCATTTCAAAATCAAATCAAATTTGAATATTCTATTTAAATTCGTTTTAAATTTATTTCAAATCGATTTCAATTTTATTTCAAATCCAAATTGAATATTCCATAACATTTCATAATATTTTCAAAATATCAAATTTTGAAATCACTTTTCGATACTCATTATAAAATGAATAAAATCGACCAAATCCCCGTTCGTGTTAAAATGGCGTTTGACTATTTAACACGGCTTCACATTTCAATATTTTCCTGAATATTATTTTAAAATATTCGTTAATTCTGAACTGGGATCAGATTCAATCCATTATCATATAATTTTATTTATATGGATTTCCACATCACATGTATACCACAATAATGATAAACAATCATTAAAAATTCATACAACATCTAGTGTGCATTCTACAACTGTATAAGCATTAAAATAAATAAATAACGCTTATACAGGCTATCAACCCATCGTTTGACATACCACTAATTTATTGGGATCAGTGTATGTCGAATATTATCCCAATACCCGTGTGGGGTTTTCAAACAACAAATACTGTTTATTATTTGTGCAGTTGGGCGATGTGCAATATTAATCATCCCAATCCATATCAGATAAATAAGTGTACATAAACAAACCGTCCGGTTTGTAAATGAATATTTATTTTATTTCATGATTATTTATATATATATATATATTATATAAATTATTTTCTACACAACAATATAAATCAATTACAATGCCAATCTATCCCACACAAATAATACAATCAAACAAGTCGTCCATGTTTTGTGAACGATGGGGAGCAATCCATACATGCAGTTATAAAATAATTTAAATAACTGTATAAAATAATAGTGAGAACTTCTCACATTGGGTTACACTCCGCTATTTATTTCTGAATTTCTGAACGGTTTGGGTTTGATTTTGCCCGAAATTCAAATTGGCTCCGTTTTTGTTCTAATCAGTTCTGGAATGTAGTGTTTCTCAAGACGAGTCCAATGCAACTGACTGTCCGTCATTCTGACCTCGTATGAAAGATATGTTATTATTACATTTTAAAATTAAACGAGATAATTAAATTAATTAATTAATTAATTAATTATAAAAATCATCAACCCTTCTTCCTCTTCAATCTATATCTCGCTGTAACCCACCATCGACAAGAATTCACATCACCGCACACTCCAGGCCGCCAAAGGCCGATCGCTGGTCATCAACAGAACCGCCGTAAGCTCCTCTTCCATTGCCCCCCCCCTCCGCGTCAGACTCACACCAACCATCTGCCCTAAAACCCGCCACCAACATTTCCCGTTCATGCCTAGAAATCGTGAAATCCAGACCCTCATTTCAGATCTCAATCATTAGATTCGTAGATCATGTTGTGCTCGTTGATTTTTTGCTTTGGAAGATCGTTGAAATATTTCGTGGATTGAAAGATCGGATGGAAGAAAACCTGGACGATGTGGTTCGCCGATTGAAGAATAGCGGCGTCATGTTTCTAAAGAATAGATCTAGGGTTTGGAAGTATTTATATATTTATTTTATTAATATTTTATTCTAATTAATTCTTGAAAACAAATATTCGCATACGAATCCAAATTGAACCCAACGACTGTCAACCCTAGCTTAACACCCCTATTCCAAACAAAATTGGATATGTTTCGTAACCCAATTCGGCTGTTGCGATCAGTTTTCCTTTAAATTAAAACATAAATCAATATATATTTAATTTAAACGTACATTTTAATTTACTAGGTCCACATATAGACTATAAAAATTCCAGAAAAATTATTTCTAGCTATATTTTGACGATACAGTCCTAACAAAACTAATTTCATCAAATTTGAAGACCGTTTGAAAGATGGCCATTTTCTGGTCGATCCAAATTGACTAAAACTGACAAAACAGTTTTCATTTGCCACGCTCACATATTAATACCAAAAATTATGTAATTTGGAATCTAACAATAATTTGACATTCCGGATCCAACAAAAATGGTCTCGTCGAAAACGGAGGTCGTTTGCAAAATGGCTATATATTATATTATATTAAATTCCATAACGACTATTTTAAATTTTCAACTGGACATAATTTTTTATTCCCGCTATGAAATCTGGATTTTTCACATTCGTTGGAAAGATATTTTCGAACAGATTCAAATATTTTTGTTTTCACTAAAACCGGATTATTTTGAATCTTGTACATTCATTTGAAATTTGAAATCGAATTTTCAAACTACCGCGCCATTTCCAAGTCCTTTTATAATTAAAATAAATATTTATATTCTAACTTCGATTTATATAATTTTATACGTTCTAATTCTATTCAAAATAAATTTCTAGTCATTATTATGTAAAATAAATCATTTTAAATATTCAAAATTTATTAAAATTGCCAAAATAAAAATTTTAAATTGGTTTTGATTTTCCGGGTTATTACAATCTCCCCACTTAAAATCTTTTCATTCTCGAAAAGGAACAGATCTGAAAGTTGTTTAACTAATCAACTTAGCTTTCATTCTTCAACTTTTTAGTTTCCAAGAATTTCTAATTTTTCAATTTTTTTGGCTAACACCGTAAATTTTCGAAAAATTTCGCCATAACCTTCTTTGTACGGGTAGCGTCGGGAAAATCCCCAAACCGCCACACAGGCTCTCTCATCTCAAAAAGAAAAAAAAGTTAAGCGGTTAGCTAGTCGGCTCATAAAATCATCCAAACCCAATAAATTAGTAAACATGTACCTATTTGAATTCCTCTTCTCTAGCCTCCTTGTTATGACCTGTTCATTATATAAGCATGTACATATACGCAATTCAAATAAATTTTCAATTCAGTTCAATAATTGATTTGATTTGGCCAAATTAACTTTCATGTTCTCTTATTGGTTTTAATTTGGTTCAATTCAACTTTTCATTCTCATATTGGACTTATTATCCCAATATTTTTATTAGTTGAACAAATAATCACACAACACAACCAGCAATCAATTTATGAATTAAATTTCCAAAACACATAAATTTTGTATATATATTCAAAAATCATATTTCTAGTTTCAAATCACAAATAATAAATTCAAAATAAGGTTTTGGTTCTCACACTAGTCATTTGGAAATATATATATTCCACTTTCGAAACTCGAACATAAACACTGATGATGATATATATATCACCAGAATCATCTCCGGGCGATTAGAGTGTGATTCTATATCTACCCAATATATTTGAGCCTTCGAATACGTGTATATTCAAAATCTTCATATACTCGATTGTCCAAATTCAATACAAAATAAATATTCAAATACGTATAATTTGATATAAATTTCAAAAAAAAATTTGTTTCATTTTTTTTTTTTTGAAAATTACACTCTTCACACACGATCTAGGATACTACTGATCCTATCTCTAACGAGTAATTCTCATTGGATATTTCTAATCCAATCTATGATGAATTCTTCCGTTCAGTTCTAATGTGCCTTGTTCTCGAGCTCTGTAAACCAAAGCTATGATACCAAATGTAGCGACCCAAACTTCCCCATAAAGGAAAACCCGGATTGATTTGTGGACAAGACAAATCAGAACACAAGCAATAGAACATTTCATTGCTATTTACAACAATTTACATCAGAGTGCAAGAATATTCAGAGTATGAATAAATATTACATAGAAAAATATCAGAGATTAAAATACATAGCAGTGGAAATAAAATGTATAAATACAATGCGTAGTGGAAAATACAATAACTAATACAACTGAAAGAAATACATGGATATAGAGCTTTCCAAATATAACTCCAGCTGTAAACCAGGATCCTGTGAATATAAATCTGCAAAACCAAAACTCCTAGCTGCCCGTGTGGAAAATAAGGGCACCCAGAGTTTAGGTTAAAACAATAAACTCCAGGTCAGTCATGTGACTAGTGTGAGAACTAAAATAGTTACTTAAAACCTTACTTTAAAATAAGGTAAATCAAGGGACCACGCCGTATAACACGGAACAGGTTTACCCCCAAGATACCAGTGCCTATAACAAATAGCGCAATGCTAAATAAAGAAAAATGAAGCTATTATAAGACTCAGGTCCCATCACACAATGCAACACAAGGCGGAGGATAGAGTTTTACCTTATAATAGACAAATATGCTTAGTACGTTTTAAAACAAATCTTTTATTATTACTAGAAGTGAAGAAATCAACTTTAAATATAAATGTACCAATCATAGACGGCATGAGCGCCCCATCCTACTATGTCGCCATATATAGTATACAATCGAAACCGAAAAATATCGTATTTGGAAACTAGATTTCCATTATGGTGGTTCCTGATTCGAAAGATCTATCGCGTAGTACAATTCCCAACAGCTTACGTCACAGACATGCGAAAACGCCGTAATGCACATCTGCACTATCCAGGAAACAAGCTACCGCGGCTTACGTCCAAGCATTGGAAAACACCGCTAACTCTATCCATCAGGGAATCGGGGGGGTGTCCCCTATCCCTACTGGTATAGGGCGACCACACCCAGTATCACCTTGGTCGACCGAATCCATGACAACCCAAAGGGTGTCTATCCTCATCTTTAAAGCATACTGATCTAACCATCAATTTGCCACCATACCGGTGTGTGAGGCTCGTGAATTAACGCTACACAAAGCTGTGCTATAATAAAGCTGTGTTTTGATCATCATCCACCAAACTTTGCTTCTCAACAAAGGTTTGGATCACTGCATCTCCGCTTGCCACACTATCAATCCATATTGTACCACTGATTTCTGCCGATATATAACCTCTGGGCTCGTACGTCTCAGAGAAGGGTGTTAAGCAAGAGAATAAATTCTCTGCCACCAAAAAGACGTATATCTAGCAGAGATCAACAAATACAGTATAAAGGAATACAATGTCAGACACACCATCCATTTACAAGTCTGTTCTAGGTCTGAACGAAACCGGGGCAGCTTATTCCTCATCCCGTATGTCTAATACAGGAGAGAGGCCCTGGCATATCCGCACAATCAACAAGTACGTCAGGACGGCTACCACTGTAGCCCCTTCAAGTTAGCTACTCCTGTCATGAGCAACTGTAGCAACCCATCCATTCAATGTGAAGATCGTCGGTCTTGCACCATCTTCAATCTCTTCGACTTTTCGTCGTATCAGTTATTCAGAATGGGATAAACCCGGCCTTTCCTAATAACTCGCGTATCTTATAATCATGTGCTATAACAATACATCATACGCTTCATTCTAATCCAGAATATTCTTTTATTCAAATATTCTTTTCCTTTGGGAAAGGTTCCCAATAATTTTATCAAAGATAAATTCTTTAAATTTACTCTTTAATCTTCCTTTCGATATCAGTTCTTAACCAAATTAAGGTTTATCAACTGGTCGGGATTAGCGAACCTTACCAAAGTAATCATTTGTTTTGTTTACCTAATCCCAACCTATTCATCCCATGGAGCAAATTGGAAACACTCCATATCTAACACCACGGTGTTATCGGTAAAATTAATTACCATTTCACGTTCAAATCTAATTAAAGATTTAACTATCGCTTGGAGCAAAACTAGTGATACTCCGTTCTCAATAATTTTCTTGAATTGATGATTTTAATTATCACATTCACTTTTCAATCTAATTAAAGATTCATTAAAACTCCACTTAGTTTTAATTTTCTAAAAATCAATATTAATGATTATATAACTTGGGAAATCATATCCTGTCTTTAACTGGTTTAAAGAACCAATGTCATTTAAAACACAGTTCACGATAAACCCAAAATCATTCCATTAATTGTGGAATCTTCACGGAAAAACAAATCAATATATAACCGATATCAATTTCCGTATCCGACTAATAATATAAATGGAATAACGACAAAGCCATTTAAATTCCATAAATATTAACAGTCTTCCTCCATAGAAACTCACTTCGATTATTATCAAATCGAATTCCATTCCATTCCAATATATTAAATTGGAAAACAATACTTTGGAAAATCTCCACTAAATCTTTAATAAAAAAGATTTATAAGTTCCAAATCTCATTTCACTGTAAATCGGGTTAAAGAATGAATGTCGTTAAAAACACAGTTCACAATAAACCCAATTCACATTCCATTTCAAATCCAATTAAATGTTAATTAATAGGAAATTCTTCTCTACATCTTAATTAAAAGATTTATTCTTTTCACACGGGGTTTAAGAACAGTGTTATGGAAGACCCCATCCCATCAGTCTCTAACCGTAAATTAGCAAGAGAACAATTCCCTAAGTATTAATCCCAAAGGCCGAAACCAACATCAGATCAATACCCAGGAAACCATTCAACTTAGCTAATCTCCAATTAGTTTCTAATTTTCTTAACTCCATTGGGTTTAAGAACAGTATTATTAAAGATACCTTTCACGACAAACCCAAAATTCAATTCAATTCAATTCCAATTAAATATTAATAAATTGGTAAACTTCATTAAATCTTAATAAAAAGATTTAATCTTTAGTCAACTGGTTTTAAGAACAGTGTTGGTGAAGACACCGTTCAAGACAAACCCAAAATCCCATTTGATATTAAATACAAGGTTCTGAATAGAAAATATATCGGCTTATATTCAATATCAAATTCTGAAATCAATAAATATCGCATTGGAATAACGATATATATATATATATATATATATATATCTTCCAAATTCCTCCACAATGTCCGTATAATCACGGAATCCAATATCGAAATATTCCGAAGATAATTTCGATTCAAATCCATTCCAAATTATTTATTGGAAAAATTCTGGTTAATTTAAACCATTTTCAAATCCAATTTATTTATTTCTAAAAATAAATAAATTATTTTTCTAGTTAATAACTAGTTCATTTCAAAAAAAAATTATCTTTTCAAATATGGAATTTTTCATCCCAATTTGTTCCAAATCATTTATTATGATTTCACGTAATTTTTCAATATTTTTTTATAATTTTATTATCGCCGGTACAGTCGGTATCCAATAACGGCCACTGAATTGCATCCATAGCCAAATTTTCTGAAATTGATTTGGAATACCTTGAAATTTAATTGTTAGATTTCAAATCTCTTATATTCGTTGGAAATCTCTTTTCGATACGAACCCAACGGTTCCGGTTTTTGGAGAATCCGACGGTCGGATCTCCCGTAACGTCCATTTGAAGTTAATTGTCGCAATTCGCGAACTACCGCTTTGTGGCGCGTTCTATTCAGGCCATTATAATATATATAATATATATATTATATATTTCATCGATTTCCATTTAAATTAAATTTTATAATTCATTTTGATTTTTTTAAAAACGATTTCCACTTCATTTCAAGTTCAAATCAAAATTTGAATATTCCTTTTAAATTTGTTTTAAATTCATTTTAAAATGATTTCAATTCCATTTCAAATTTATTTAAATTCATTTCAAATCGATTTCAATTTTATTTCAAATCCAAATTGAATATTCCATTACATTTCAATATTAAAATGATAATATTTTCAAAATATCAGATTTTGAAATCACTTTTCGATATTCATCATAAAATGAATAAAATCGACCAAATCCCTGTTCGTGTTAAAATGGCATTTAACTACTTAACACGGCTTCACATTTCAATATTTTCCTGAATATTATTTTAAAATATTCGTTAATCCTGAACTGGGATCAAACACAATCCATTACCATATAATTTTATTTATATGGATTTCAACATCACATGTATAACACAATAATGATAAACAATCATTAAAAATTAATACAACATCCAGAGTGCATTCTACAACTGTATAAGCATTAACATAAATAAATAATGCTTATATAGCCTGTCAACCCATCGTTTGACATACCACTAATTTATTGGGATCAGTGTATGTCAAATATTATCCCAATACCCGTATGGGGTTTTCAAACAACAAATATTGTTTATTATTTGTGCAGTTGGGTGATGTGTAAAATTTATCATCCTAATACATATCAGATAAATAAGTGTACATAAACAAACCGTCCAGTTTGTAAATGAATATTTATTTTAGTTCATGATAATTTATATATATATATATTATATAAATTATTTTCTACACAACAATATCAATCAATTACAATCCCAATCTATCCCACACAAACAATACAATCAAACAAGTCGTTCATGGTCTGTGGACGACGGGGACCAGTTCATATATGCGGTTATGAAATAATTTAAATAACTGTACAAAAATAATACTGAGAACTTCTCATACTGGGTTCCACTCCGCCATTTATTTCTGAATTTCTGAACGGTTTGGATTTGATTTTGCCCGAAATACAAACTGGCTCCATTTTTGTTTTAGTCAGTTCTAGAGTGTAGTGCTTCTCAAGACCAGTCCAACGCAACTGACCGTTCGTCATTCGGACCTCGTATGAAGGAGATATGTTATTATTTGCGTTTGAAAATTAAACGAGATAATTAAATTAATTAATTAATTATAAAAATAATCACCCCTTCTTCCTCTTCTATCTGTATCTTACCGTAACCCACCATCGACAAGAATTCCCATTACCGCACCTTCCTCCAGGCCGCCTAAGGCCGATCGCCAGTCATCACCAGAACCGTCGTGAGCTAATCTTCCATTGCCATCCATCCATGTCAGACTCGCACCAACCATCCGCCCTAAAACCCGCCACCAACATTGCCCGTTCATGCCCAGAAACATTGAAATCCAGACCCTCGTTTCCGATCTCAACCGTTAGACTCGTAGATCGTGTTGTGCTCGTTGATTTTTGCTTTGGAAGATCATTGAAATATTTCGTGGATTGAAAGATCGGATGAAAGAAAATCTGGACGATGTGGTTCGCCGATTGAAGAATAGCCGCGCCAATGTTTCTGAAGAATAGATCTAGGGTTTGGAAGTATTTATATATTTATTTTATTAATATTTTAATCTAATTAATTCTTGTAAACAAATTTTCACATACGAACTCCAAATTGAACCCAAAGACTGTTGCTCCTAGCTAAATACTCCCATTACGAACACAATGGGATATGTTTCGTAACCCAATTCGGCTGTTACGACCAGTTTTCCTTTAAATTAAAACATAAATCAATATATATTTAATTTAAACGTACATTTTAATTTACTGGGCCACATACAGACTCAAAAAATTGCAGAAAAATTATTTCTAGCTATGTTTCTGACGATACGGTCCTAACAAAACTAATTTCGTCAAATTTGAAGACCGTTTGAAAAATGGCCACTTTCTGGTTGATCCAAATTGACTGAAATTGACAAAGCACGTTTTCTTTTGCCACGCTCACATATTAATTCCAAAAATTATGAAATTTGGAATCTAACAATAATTTGACATTCTGAATCCAACAAAAGTTGTCTCATCAAAAACGGAGGTCGTTTGCAAAATGGCTATATATTATATTATATTATATTATATTCCATAGCGACTATTTCAAATTTTCAACTGGACATAACTTTTTATTCCCGCTATGAAATTTGGGTTTTTCACATTCGTTGGAAAGATATTTTCAAACAGATTCAAATATTTTTGGTTTCACTAAAATCCGATTTATTTCGAATCTTGTACATTCATTTGAAATTTGAAATCGAATTTTCAAACTACCGCGCCATTTCCAATTCCTTTTATAATTAAAATAAATATTTATATTCTAACTTCGATTTAAATAATTATATACATTCTAATTCTATTCAAAATAAATTTCTAGTCGTTATTGTTTAAATAAATCATTTTAAATATTCAAAATTCATTAAAATTGCCAAAATAAAAATTTTAAATTGGTTTTGATTTTCCGGGTTGTTACAAAAACCCAATAAACGAGAAAAGAGTACAACATCTGGCATTATGAATATCATATTAAAATGATATTCCTTAAAATAGATTGATTCTGCAGGATCAAAACAATGGCTCATTAAAAACCATTTTATGAAAAACCCTGTAGGAAAAATCATAAACAAGGAAAAGAGTGAAAATTCATTTCATCTTTAGGTAACATGTTTTACAATGTTGCAGTAAGGGTTCATACATCAGGATCAAGATAATGCCTCATTAAAAAAGCTTACTAACAAAAACCCATTGGGAAAAATGTTAGTGAAGGAAAAGAGTACATTATAGCATATTTTTATATGCTCCCCCTTATTTATAACTCATTATTCAGTTAGTCTATTGATGTAGTCGACGCATGCCAATTTTGTACATCATCTTCTGGAATGTTGATTTGGAAATTGCCTATGAGAACAGATCTACTCGTTTTCTTGAACTGAATTTGTTTCTCCTCATTCTTATCCTTTCATTCATGTGTGAAGAGAAATTTAGAAGAAATTTGCTCCATCCTATCAGCCTTGATACAATTCGCATGAATCTGAGTCATGCAAACAACCTTGTCTTCTTCATAAATAATAGTTTACTTCATCAAAAGATGTTTGATACTTCTGGATCAAAATGTGCCTCGTCAAAACCTTACTAAGAAAAACCCGATGGGAAAAATCTTAGTGAAGGAAAAAGAGTACAATATAAAATGTCATATTTACTATGTAAAAATAGTATGATACTTCTAGATCAATGTAATGCCTCGTTAAAACCATAATAAGAAAAACCCAGTGGAAAAATCTTAAAAAAGGAAAAAGAGTACATTATAACTCATTTTTGTATGTTGCTTTTGGGTTGATACTTCTGGATCATGACCCATGCCTCATTATAAACCTTACTAAGAAAACCCAGTGGTGAAAAATTTAGTTAAGGAAAAAGAGTGCATTATATCATACTTATGGATGCTCCCATTGATATAACAATTTCCTTTGAATTCATATTCTTCTTTCAATAACTCAAATTGCTTACAAATACTTCTTAATGAAGTTTTTTTTTTTTAAAAAAAAAAACTTCAGTGCATTTCCATGCTTCAGGCATGTTTTCTTATTTAAACGCCTTCCTTTTGTGATTTGTATGATACTAATATTCATTTATGAATACACTTCAGGTGCTTATAATTTTTTGTTTCAATCGGACTTGCATATTGCAATACATATTTGACAAATAAGACAACTTTCATTACTAAGCAGGAAGTAATCTACTCACCTTGAAGTATATCAAGATTTTCATTACAACAATACTTAGAAGTATGTTGTAATCTATCATCCATGTTCTTAGTATTCTTTATAATAACAAATGTTATTTATGTTCTTTAGGAACTTATAATAAGTTTTGCATATCGCAACTACCACTTCAATGGATATTAAGAGTTTCATTACAACAATTTTTGAAAGAAGGAAGTGATCTAATAATCATGAATTATTTCAAGATTTTCATCACAACAATACTTAAAAGAATCTTGTAATCTACATTTCTTGCTCTTTGTCAATACCAAAGTTATTTGAATTCTTCTGGAATTGTTTATACCATTAGGGTATTATAAGTGTTTTAAACACTTACACCACTTTAATCAATTCAATAATCTCTTAAAATACAATGCTCATGGCACTTAACATGTTGTTGACACTCTATGGTGCTTTAGTCATTATATATATTTCTATTTTTATCTTAACTAGAGGTTCATATCTTATGGACTACAGGTCCATATATCTTATTTAGGAGAATTTCATGATGGCCAATCATGTTTCTCACTAATATGGAATTTTTAATCCATTTATAAATATAAGCACTTTATTATTTATTAATTTACCATCAATGATTATTTCTTATCAGTTCTACACGTAATTTATTGAGATCTCAAAACTTATCATGCTTTAGGTACTTAAACCACTTCTAGGGTTATTTTGACAATCATGTCATGGGGTTTTTTCAAAGTACCCTTAAGTGCTTCTTTAGGAACACTCACCTCCTTTATTTTGCATCTTTATGACTTACTCCAAAGATATTTTGAACTGACTTTTATACCACATTTTCAGCTGTGATTTACACCTTTTGATCCTTCGGGGATTCAAATGTATATTGGAGAAAGTTTGTTAGGGACATAATTGATAATTTATGCAAGTTACTTAATACTTTGCATAATTCTATTTGTTAGCAAATATTTAACATCGATGATTCCTTTATGCTCCCCCTCAGTGTTGACAAACATTGTCACTTTAAATAATAAACCTACTTTAGATTCATTTTTGATCCATTATAGCATCGTAGCTAGCAAATACATTAGATGTATTTCAATTGTAGGAGGATAATGCTCTTATTAGTTGATAAGATGCATTCATATTGTATTGCTTATTCCCTTTCAATGATCTAATGACTTGGAGGAATTTTCTATCATTTGAATATGCACATGACTTCAGGTCATTCAATATTGATGTCAATCGATTGCATAAATTATAATATGAATTCATAACAACTTCAGGTTGTTAATTAAATATCGCATATATGTGTATATACGTGCGTCCACGTATTACATATGTAATTGATTTGCATATTATTTCTCATTCAAGTTATTGATTTTAGAACAAATTGTTTATAATGTTCCAATCATTAATTTTTTTTCTTATCAAGCAATGTCAATGTGAATCTTAAAGATCATTTCATAATATCCAAAATATCTGATTTGGAACTATATTGAACTTATGGTTCAAATGAAATATATGAACAACTTCGAGTTGTTAATCCATATTGAACTTCTGGTTCAAATAGTATATAAACAATTTCAAGTTTGTTAAACTGTGTTGAACTTCTGGTTCAACTGTATTGAACTTCTGGTTCCACTGCATTTGACTTATGATTCCACTGTATTGGACTTCTGGTTCCACTGTATTGAACTTATGGTTCCACTTTGTTGAACTTCTGGTTCAAATAAAATATATAACAAATTCGAGTTGTTAAAATTTATTCTTCAATACAATATGTAAATATAAATATAAAAGCAAGATACAACTCATTTTGAAGACTGTGCAATCTTTGGATGCATTATTATTGTCGCATATGATTTAACTTCTTTAAGAAGTGTAGTGTTATTATTTCATACATTTTGAATAAAGCTTCAGGCTTTTAAATTATGAAGTATTTCAAATTCGTTGATTGAGGAACTTCGAGTTCCTATGCATATATACACACATACATATGTATATCAATTTTATAAATTTATGATGAACTTCTGGTTCTCAATCTTTTAACATACTTTTAATTTAGACGCTTTTACATTCTTGCTAATTGTCAAGATTTCAGACTGTAAACTTCATCTAAGAAATCTTTTTTCATAATCCAAGACTTCAGGTCTCAGACCTGAGTTATACAACTTTTTCCGTTACATTAGATATTAATTGCCAAATACATTGACTAATAATACATATGTATATTCTTATTCCAAACACAAACATACATCATTTAACTTATAATTGCCAATGCTTTTAATACAATTATAATAATATGGTAATACAGTATGTAACGACCCGCGTTCTACACATCGAAGGATCGTAGAATATTTATTTCTTTCACATACGAAATTGTATGGTCATGTAACTTTGGGAGACGACTATTGGGGTCATTTCCCATGTTCATGATTTTTGCCAATTTTTAAATGACCGTTTTTCCCCTAGCTGATCTTGTTTTGGCCGTAACTTTTGATTGGTAAGGAGTTTTAACCTGAAACCACTTCCATTAGATTTGAATAATGGTTTACCTTTCCATATAGTGGTCACATTAGCCAAACGGACTCACCATTTGGGAGATATGGCTGAAACAAGGTTTAGAAGGTGAAACATAGCTTAATTGGGCCTAATTAGGGTGATTAGCAAGAGGGCCCATAACACATTTCGGAATTAGGGTTATGGGAGGGCTAAGATGAGTTAGTAAATCAGTTTTTATTTCATTTCTTAGCCGCCACTTACAACCTTTGAACCCTAGCAATGACCTCCACTTGCTAAAACACCCCAAATCACCTTCTAATTGCCAATTAAGCCAAATCTACATCAAATCAAAGCGGATTAGCACAAAATTCGAGGTAAAGCTGCTGGAGTGTATTGGAATCCAAACCATTTTGTCCAAAAGTTTCAGATCTGAGTTTATTTGTGCCTATGGTGAGTGATTAGCAATGTTTTTACACTAATTACTTTTAATTACGGTGATTAGTGTTAGTTAATGAAATTATGCATGTTAAAAATCTGGAAAAATGTTTATAAATTCTTAAATGTTATTTTAAGCCTCTGTTAGAAGTTTGGGTTAATTTGGTTAAGTTTTTCTAATCCTATCATTAGATTTGCTTAAACATGCTTAACGGGAAAATATGGGTTTTGGGTATGTTTGATCCATTTTAACATATCATATTGTTGTTTTGGTGTTTATGGTTGATTCTCTATGTTTCTATGACTGTGTGGCATGCTCTGTAATTGATTAGAAAAGCTAGAATGGTCGAAGACGCCGTCGTATGGCGTAAAATGGTCGCTGGAAAAGTTGTAGGGAATGTGCAGGGTTCAGATCGGATCAGATATAGGGCTCGGATCGGATAAGCGAACTGAGCAAGGGAATTCAATTCAGATCGGAACTTAGCCTAAGAGACTTGGCAAGAAGGAAGGCCATTCGCTTAGAGTTGGAGTTGGCTCGTAAATCGGATCGGGTCTGGATGGAACATGGGATCGGATCAGAATGAGTAAGTTGGAGCAAGAAGGACGAACAAAGCCAAGGGGCAAAGCACCGAACTGAACCGAACTAAGACCAGGAGTGCCGAACCGAACCGATGTGACGTAGGGGACCTCATATATCGAACCAAACCAGATTGATGGCTAGGAACTGGAGCAAGCCGAACCAAATCAGGGGAGGACAACCGAACCGAACCAGATTGGAGCTGCGGTTACGCGATGACTCTTTTGAAGACCAACTCCAATTCGACTAAAACCCGAGACGCAAATGTAGTCCAAATAGGAAGTAGAACTCAGGATCCAGTTGGGAACCAACGAGTTGACTTCATGAGTTGGGCTTTGCTGCGGGACGTGTGCAAAGGGGTTATCGACGTCTACAGCTTTAATTCACCACCGAGACGGATGTTAGGCTACGTATCAGTGCAGTGGGGTAGTTATTACTCCATGGGGCAGAGTGATCGTAGCATGGCTGTGAGCCAGTGCAGTGGAGTCATCATGACTTCATAGGGAAGAGTGACATAGCAAGGATTAGTGGTTATGGATCAGTACAGTGGAGTCGTCATGACTCCATGGGGCAGAGTGATCATAGAAAGGATTTGGGTGATCAAAGCAGTGGATATCGTATGCTTCACGCACCGAGTGAGATATGTGAGGATGGTTGCTATGCTTGATTGTTTTACATCATTATGACATGCACACCCCCACCCCCATATCTTTACACCATATGTTAGTGTCACCTTAGAGTATTGTACATCCTATTGTGCTAACTCTTTGGTTGCAGGTTCAGGTATGGTTTAGTATACCTGTTATTGTTCTGTTTTGCTGCTTATAGCTCATACCAGACTTTTGTCTGGCCCAGAGTTTTATGTCTCTTCTTATTACTCTGGGTGCTCTTAAACGGGAAGACTAGAGATAGGTCGGTGATTATGCATGGGTAGCTGTGCCAGAGACGAGCAGGAGGCTTCCACGTATGATATATATAGATATTCTCCATGTGTCGCTGCGGGTCACTACTTTGGGCATTAGTAGTGTACCTTTCTTATTTTGATTTAGAGACAGTTTTGAAAAGTAGTAATAATGATAATGTGGAATATAAGCTGTAATTTGAATTTTCCATTGCTATCATGGTTTAGTTTTCAGCTTATGCACTGTCTCGCCTGTTTTATGTCAAGTATGTTATTATTATATTTTATTCCATGCTCTGTGAGACATTCTACAGGTTCCTTGCTAGTTCAAATTCCCTTCTTTTCCTTTCTTTGGCGACCGTCTCGTGCTAGTTAGACATCGGCACAGCACACTTTCATTGGAAATGTCGGCTGGTGCGGGGCGGGCCATCACACAATATATATTACCATAACGATGCATATAATGAATTTGTTATAAAAGTAACGGAAATAACTATTGTACGGTCTAAATAAATGAATCAAATAAATAAATTTAACTTAAATCAACAAAATAAAATTTTGATCTAGCTACAGAATTGGCCAACGACAAAACTGAAATAAACAACTTATAGTTGTACTGCATTTCTCAATAATCAAAATTTCTAAAATATCGTATATACGCATAATATCTGATCAAGAATTGAGTAAAAATGCATAGTTGCAGGACCGAGATTTTACATTCTTAAATATGAATGATTCGAAAAACTTGCAGATCTATAAAATTCACAACATAAAAATTACATGTTTCAAATTATACTATCCATATATAGATCTTTCTTTTTATATCAAGATTACTTCTTACCATCATAGAAACTGCAGGTTCCAAGTTTTCCATTTTTATAACAAAAATTACTTTTGCATTCACTTCCGGTGTGCAAGATCAATATTTAGATCTTAACTTAATATGATCTTTGAGATGCATATTATCTTTAGTCATTAAATTTGTATCGTCATCTTTGATATTTGAAAATATTTCAATGAAAATTCTTTTATAGACATATCAGAATATAATATCTCTTCTGGGATAAACCCTAAACACCATTTATGGGGTTTTAATACATATTTTCCTTTTTTAAGGAAAAATTTATGAACTTTTCTACAAATCAACATGAGATTGACACTCAGAGAATTACTCCCATTAAACAATGTCAAAACTGGCAATCTATTTCACGCTTCGAGTAAAAACCCCTATCCATTTCAGAAATATTCAGATACTTACAGACTACTGGTACAGATCAGATTATCAAATGATTCTTAGGAAAATAAGCATGACAAAACCCCACATATCCCACAAAAACCATAATGTATGCGTCACAGTCAGCTTAACGCTTAACACAGATACCTTCAAACCCTAACTTATCACAAACAGATGAGTCGTAACCTTCCTGGGGTTTGAGACTATAGCGGAATCAGAAACAAGACTAGTATTAAAGTGCAGAGTCTCAATTACAGAATCAAAATGCCAGAATCAAAAAGAGTTTTATCTCAATAATCAGATAAGGGAATTCTACAGAAATTTTTTCCTATCTCTATCCTATCCACTAGCCTCGAGAGTGTTCGCCTGCCCTCCAGAAGTGGGTCCTGTCCTCTTCCCTTGCCCTCGTTTCTTCAGGCAGTCCCTAGTGAAGTGTCCCATTTCACCACAGTTGAAGCAAGTGCCCTTCCTTTTTCTGCAATCCTTGTTCAGATGAGTCAAGCTTCCACAAGTAAAGCACTTTTTCTCCTTCTTATCTTCAAACTTTTCATCCTTCTTTTGTGTTTCCATTTTGGGCCACGCTTTCTTGTTCTATGGTCCTTCGGGCTTTTCCTCTTTCTTCACACCTTTGCCTTTCTCTTCATGCATTAACTCCATGTCAACCAATTTCTCGAAGGTAGCCCCCATAGGAATGTGGGTCATAGCCAACCCATGTAGCGACTTATTCAAACCTTTAACAAATCTCAGAGCATTCTTCTCAGGTGTGTTCACCAAGTCTAAGCCGAATCTCGCCAACTGATTGAACTTGTTGGCGTACTCCTTTACTGGTAAATTCCCTTGCTTCAATGCTAAAAACCTCTCCATGTATAAATTCTCTTCCGCTCGTGAGAGGAATTTCATCTCGAACCTATGCCAAAAATCCCCCCATGTCTCCACCGGAAGCTCTCCATTCGTGACCTCCCACCAAAACGAGGCTTCGTCCTTCATTAACCAAGCAGCCAATTGGACCTTCCTTCTGTCTTCTATCTCGAAGATACCAAACAAATCTTACACCTCCTTAAGCCAATTTTGAGCTTCAACAAACGTCTCTGATCAGTGAAAAGGTTTCCTGCCCATTGCCCGAAAATCTTTGCATATCTTCGAAAAAGTATCAACGTGGGGAAGGGGAGGAGGAGGAGGAGGAGGAGCGTCTGCTGGGCATGCGGCGGTGGCCCTAGCCTCCAGATACCTTCTGAACTAAGTTGGTATCGGTGTGCCCTCGGGTATCTCGGGTAACCCAGACATGATGAAAAAGAAAATGAAGAGATTCAAAATGGAGAATTCGAAAGACAGATATATGGCTTTTGGAGATTTTTCAAAATAAACCCTACTTTTTGAAAATATTTCCTTTTCAAAACCTTTTTCTAAATAGTTTTCAAAACCTTTTTATCAAATCTGGTAACCTTCAGCTCTGATACCAAGTGTAACACCCCACTTCCGTTAAGGTCACTCACAAAGGGAATGCCATAACTTCGGTGGAACGTTATAAGTAAACAGAACAGAAATTTACAAGACAGATATGTAAAGTAGTACTTGAAAATTTTATAAATTTATTATAGAAGAAACAGAAATAAGTTTGGTTACATCATAATACCAAAACCCAAGTACACAAATATCAGTCTTATACAAAATCCTTCAGAATGCATAATTTTAAAGCCCGAATCCCCAACAGAGAATGCCATAAATATGTAGAATCAAAGCCAAGCGATATTTCAAGCACTTCAAGCAGATGGAACCCGAATCAAGCTCCTATGTTTCCACCCTGATTACCTGGGGAGGGAATGGAAGAAAAAAGGCAAAAAAAACTAGGTCAGACATACGTCTGGTGAGTCCAGAAACTTTCAACTTATAAACAGATAACAGTATCATGACATGCAAATAAAACTGGATGTGAGATAACCATAACAGGAATAGCAGGTTAACAGAAGAGGCAGAATGATATAGGTTAAACTAAGCTTCTTACTTGGTTTTTCATTTCTCTGCACTAATACTAGTATAACAGAATTAGGTGTTGTCCTAATATCTAAACAGAAAACAGAACGATCTCTTCAGAAACATGATGGTAGTAACGGACCTTTACCACCCAAACAGAGATAGACGGTACAGAAACATAATGCTAATAATGGGCCTTTACCAACCCAACTAACGGGCCTTTGCCACCCCAATAGAGACAGACGTACAGAAACAGAAGCAGGAACGGAATCAGAGACGGAAACAAAATAATCCCTACGGAAACTGAATATTAGAATTAGGTGTACACTAGTAATGGGCTTTTACCACCCCAACAGACGGTACCACACAAAAACAGACAGGTGTTACCACCCCAACAGAAACAGACGGTACCCCAACAGAAACAGACAGAACTAAGTGTACCCTAAATTCTACCCCAAGCGATCGGCTCCCTAATACATAAATACCCTGTGCCGGCCCCATAGAAGGGTGTATCACTCCCTAAAGTGGCAACCTATAGGCACAAACCTATTTACAGATGTCACGGCGTCTTACATCCTCAGAGCAGACCGGATCCATGCACGCACATGACCCGGTTGGAATGCACCATCAACACCCCTCGCCATTATCAGAATGAACCTCTTACAATTAGTTCAGTAAGCGTGCCCTGGACCCCTACCTAGTGTTGGGTCATAATTTTGATACCAAAAAGTGTTATTGACTAATATGGGTTCCAAACAATAGATAACACAAGTAATTGCCCCTCCTAACCTTGTGTCCCCAGACTAACAGATTTCAAATTAACTTACTTACAGATTTCAGATGTACAAAGTTCAGATTAACTAGTTCTCAGATCAGACATATAAGTTAACAAGTTTTCAGACTAACAGATCAGATATACAGATTAACAAGTTTTCAGACTTAACGGATCATATTACAAATTACCAGACTTACAGATTGTTTCACCTAACCTTGTATTGGGCCTACAAACTTTCAAATGGGTTTATTAGATTCATCAGTCTAGTTGTTTTAACCCTATCCACCCAACACGTTTTAGGTATCACATTTATCTTAGATTTGCATTAATTAAATATTAATGCACAGACCTCTCACATTAGGTCGGTAGCTTGTGGGCCCTGGATGTGCCGGGCAGTCCCGGGAAGACTTCTGCCATAAGCCAAACCTAACGTCATGTCTAAGCAGGTTTATGCCTACGCCCTCTCACATTAGACTGACATTTGCGGTTGTTGGTTAAGCCGGTTGGTTGCGGGCAGGCTTCTACCGCAAACAGAATCTAACCTCATGTCTCAACATTCTTATTTTAGCCAATGTATCCATTACAGATTATGCCAATATCAGACTAATTATGCCAATTCAACAAATTAACTTCGTTACAAGTTACAGCAAATTATTCAAAGTTCTATTAACATGTTTTGCCTAATTTTAGATCGAGCCTACAGATTTCATACCTAAATTATCGTATTCAGTTTTCAACAGATTTAGCAGATTAGGCAATTTAACGGATTTAATCATCCCTTAAAATTCCATTGACATACCTCGCCCAATTATAAAATTATGCCTAATTTTACATGCCCAAATTACGGTCATAATTCAATATATAACATATGTCCCAAATTTTAGTTAAATTTGCACCGTACATAATATTCTCTAAAAACCCCAAATCATAATGCACAATATAAATTATGCCAAATTATAACCATTGATTACCGCGTATGTCAAATATCCAAAAATCTGAATTAGGCGTATTCACATTAATAGTTATCCCTGTTTTAATATAGGTTTTTCAGTCCTTTTTCTTCCAAGTCATAATTCGCCATATAATATATACCCCAAATCTAGATCTTAAGTTACAACATGTATTATGTCCCCAAAATCAGATCTTGAATTATAACATGCATTATGTCCCCGAAATTACAAGTCATATGTTGTCGTACAATAATTCTCCTTCTTCCAAATCATAAACCGTCATATATAGTATGCCTAGATCTATATCTTAAATTACAATATACACCCATTTCTTAAATCAGTTATGTCTGATTATGCATCATTCAATATTTTCGCCAAATTTAGCTTTCGCGTGTCAATCTCTAATGAGATTTAGCTCAGGCTCGTGGTAGCCTGGCTATAGAAAAGAAAGTAGGAAGAGATACAAAATATTTACAATAAGATAGATCTACACAAAATACAACAGATCTAATAAACAAGAATAAGATAGATTTACACAGAATAAAACAGATCTAATAAACAGGAACATGCATAATCTCCAATTCAGATTTATAACCATGTCAAGATCATAATTAAATTTCATATCTGAAAATAACTGTACTCACAATAAGAGAAGAACGATTCTGGGATTTGATTTTCTGGAGTTGATTTAGCTTTCCGTTGATGTAGGCGTTGATTTGTTATCTTTTAATCCTATTCAGATTGCAAGAAGAAGAAGTACTAGTTCTAGCTTAGGTTTCAGCAGAGTAGCGACGCCATTGATTTATTTTTAGAGAAGGAAAGAGCAATGGAGGCTAGAGAATAATGTAAGAGATTTAGGTTTTGGCTTAGGATGTATTTATAGGAGAACATAAGTGTTTAGGGCCTTAGATATCAACCTAGAACCAATCTGGACCATCAGAATAGCCAAAACCACATCACAAGCCAAAGAAAATCGGATCTGGGCCAAAATAGGTCGACCTGTAGAAGGGAGGTCGACACCTAGGTCGACCCCCCGGTCGACCTATGACCCAGGTCGAACTCCCTGGGTAGGTCGACCCCCAGGTCAACCTGCTTGGGTAATTTTCTATGTAAATTCTGTAGTTTTGTTGAATCTTCCAAAGGCCATAACTTCTTCATACGAAGTCCGATTTACGCAAACTTGGACTCTATTCGAAGAAGAATTCCGAGACGAACGCAATGGCGTAACCCGTTTCCCTTAATTCTTCTTTTAAAAATTAAGTATACTTTTTTTGTTACTTTTATGTTTACAGAAAATACGGGGTGTTATATTCTCCCCTTCTTAAAGGATTTCGTCCCCGAAATCTTCAAGTTAAGAAGAATGTGTCCTACCATCCAATAATTCATCTACTCAACCATCATCCACAAGCATGCATTGTCCTTAGAAAGTGTGTGTATATGTCTCTTATCTAGTGCAAAGATCAGGCGGTCTACTGATTCAGTTAACCTCCTTAATGTGAATTATGTTAGTGCCATAAGTCCAATTATGTATGAAAGAAATCCTATTTGATATGCTTCATTTCTATATGAGTGCATAACCATTCATCCAAATGCAACATCCATATGACGAGTCAATCATTTTTCATCCACAAAAATTGAAAAATGCACACACATCCATATGCAGTATGAGAGTGCTTTTGAGCCGATCTAGTGCCTTGTGTGTGTATATGCATCCATGAGCAACCATTAGCAACCACTTGCATCCACTTGCAACCATCAAACATAACATGTCTCAAACACATGTTTACACCCACAGTTTCTAACTAAAGGTCGAAGATTCGATCGATAGGATACAGCCGAGTGATAGAAGCTAGTACAATTAAAACAAAAGCTTTGTTCCCATTAGACATCGGTTTAAGAGAATAACCCCCTAAGTATCAACCCCGAAGACCGAAATCAACATCAAATTGACACTCAGAGAATTACTCCCATTAAACAATGTCAAAACTGGAAATCTATTTCATGCTTCGAGTAAAAACCCCTATCCATTTCACAAATATTCAGATACTTACAGACTACTGGTACAGATCAGATTATTAAATGATTCTTAGGAAAATAAGCGTGATAAAACCCCACCATATCCCACAAAAGCCAGAATGTATGCGTCACAATCAGCTTAACGCTTAACACAAATAACTTCAAACCCCAACTTATCACAAACAGATGAGTCGTAACTCTCCTGGGGTTTGAGACTATAGCGGGATCAAAAACAAGACTAGTATTAAAGTGTGGAGTCTCAATTACAGAATCAAAATGCCAGAATCAAAAAGAGTTTTATCTCAATAATCGGATAAGGAAATTCTACAGAAATTTTTTCCTATCTCTATCCTATCCACTAGCCTCGAGAGTGATCGTCTGCCCTCCAGAAGTGGGTCCTGTCCTCTGCCCTTGCCCTCGTTTCATCGGCCAGTCCCTAGTGAAGTGTCCCATTTTACCACAGTTGAAGCAAGCGCCCTTCCTTTTTCTGCAATCCGTGTTCAGATGAGTCAAGCTTCCACAAGTAAAGCACTTTTTCTCCTTCTTATCTTCAGACTTTTCATCCTTCTTTTGTGTTTCCTTTTTGGGCCACGCTTTCTTGTTCTATGGTCCTTCGGGCTTTTCCTCTTTCTTCATTCCTTTGGCTTCCTTTTCACGCATTAACGCCATGTCGACCAATTTCTCGAAGGTAGCCCCCATAGGAATGTGGATCATAGCCAACCCATGTAGCGGCTCATTCAAACATTTAACGAATCTCAGAGCCTTCTTCTCAGGTGTGTTCACCAAATATAAGCCGAATCTCGCCAACTGATTGTACTTGTTGACATACTCCTTTACTGGTAAATTCCCTTACTTCAATGCTAAGAACCTCTCCATGTATAAATTCTTTTTCGCTCGCGAGAGGAATTTCATCTCGAACCTATGCCTGAAATCTCTCCATGTCTCCACCGGACGCTCTCCATTCGTGACCTCCCACCAAAACAAGGCTTCGTCCTTCATTAACCAAGCAGCCAATTGGACCTTCCTTCTGTCTTCTATCTCGAAGGTACCAAACAAATCTTCCACCTCCTTAAGCCAATTTCGAGCTTCAACAAACGTCTCTGATCCGTGAAAAGGTTTCTCGCCCATTGCCCGAAAGTCTTTGCGTATCTTCGAAAAAGTATCAATGCAGGGGGGAGGGGAGAGGAGGAGGAGGAACATCTGCTGGGCATGCGGCGGTGGCCCTAGCCTCCAGATACCTTCTGAACCAAGTTGGTATCGGTATGCCCTCGGGTATCTCGGGTAACCCAGACATGCTGAAAAGAAAATGAAGAGATTCAAAACGGAGAATTCGAAAGACAGAAATATGGCTTTTGGGGATTATGTTTTTCAAAATAAACTCTACTTTTTGAAAATATTTCCTTTTCAAAACCTTTTTTTGAAATAGTTTTCAAAACCTTTTTATCAAATCTGGTAACCTTCAGCTCTGATACCAAGTGTAACACCCCACTTCCTTTAAGGTCACTCACAAAGGGAATGCCTTAACTTTGGTGGAATGTTATAAGTAAACAGAACAGAAATTTACAAGACAGATATGTAAAGTAGTACTTGAAAATTTTATAACTTTATTACAGCAGAAACAGAAATAAGTTTGGTTACATCATAATACCAAAACCCAAGTACACAAATATCAGTCTTATACAAAATCCTTCAGAATGCATAATTTTAAAGCCATAATCCCCAATACAGAATGCCATAAATAGGTAGAATCAAAGCCAAGCGATATTTCAAGCACTTCAAGCAGATGGAACCTGAATCAAGCTCCTATGTTTGCACCCTGAGAACCTTGGGGGGAGGGGGAGAACGGAAGAAAAGAGGTGAAACAAACAAGGTCAGACATACGTTTGGTGAGTCCAGTGACCTTCAGCATATAAACAAATAACAGTATCTTGACATGCAAATAAAACTGGATGAGAGATAACCATAACATGAGTAGCAGGTTAACAGAAGAGGCAGAATGATATAGGTTAAACTAAGCTTCTTACTTGGTTTTTCATTTCTCTGCACTAATACTAGTATAACAGAATTAGGTGTTGTCCTAATATCTAAACGGAAAACAGAACGATCTCTTCAGAAACATGATGCTAGTAATAGGCCTTTAAAACCCAAACAGAGATAGATGGTACAGAAACATAATGCTAATAATGGGCCTTTACCAACCCAACTAATGGGCCTTTACCACCCCAACAGAGACAGACGTACAGAAACAGAAGCAGGAACGGAATCAGAGACGGAAACAAAATAATCCCTGCGAAAACAGAATATTAGAATTAGGTGTACACTAGTAATGGGCCTTTACCACCCCAACAGACGGTACCGCACAGAAACAGACAGGTGTTACCACCCCAACAGAAATAGACGGTACCCTAACAGAAACAGACAGAACTAAGTGTACCCTAAATTCTACCCCAAGCGATCGGCTCCCTAATACATAAATACCCTGTGTCGGTCCCACAGAAGGGTGTATCACTCCATAAAGTGGAAACCTATAGACACAGACCAATTTACAGAAGTCACAGCGCCTTACATCCTCAGAGAAGACTGGATCCATGCACGCACATGACCCGGTTGGAATGCACCATCAACACCCCTCGCCATTATCAGAATGAACCTCTTACAATTAGTTCAGTAAGCGTGCCCTGGACCCCTACCTAGTGTTGGGTCATAATTTTGATACCAAAAAGGGTTACTGACTAATATGGGTCCCAAACAACAGATGACACAAGTAATTGCCCCTCCTAACCTTGTGTCCCCAGACTAACAGATTTCAAATTAACTTACTTACAGATTTCAGATGTACAAAGTTTAGATTAACTAGTTCTCAGATCAGACATATAAGTTAACAAGTTTTCAGACTAACAGAACATATATACAGATTAACAAGTGTTCAGACTTAACGGATCAGATTACAGATTATCAGACTTATAGATTGTTTCACCTAACCTTTTATTGGACCTACAGACTTTCAAATGGGTTTATTAGATTCATCAGTCCAGTTGTTTTAACCCTATCCACCCAACGCGTTTTTGGTATCACATTTATCTTAGATTTGCATTAATTAAATATTAATGCACAGACCTCTCACGTTAGGTCGGTAGCTTGTGGCCGCTGGATGTGCCGGGCAGTTCCGAGCATACTTCTTCCACAAGCCAGACCTAATCTCGTGTATAAGCATCTTTATGCCTACGACCTCTCACATTAGACTGACAGTTTGCGGTTGCTGGTTAAGACGGTTGGTTCCGGGCAGGCTTGTACCGCAAACGGAGTCTAACCTCGTGTCTCAGCATTCTTATTTTAGCCAATGTATTCCATTACAGATTATGCCAATATCAGACTAATTATGCCAATTCAACAAATTAACTTCGTTACAAGTTACATCAGATTATTCAAAGTTCTATTAACATGTTTTGCCCAATTTTAGATCGAGCCTACAGATTTCATACCTAAATTACCGTATTCAGTTTTCAACAGATTTAGCAGATTAGGCAATTTAACGGATTTAATCATCCCTTAAAATTCCATTGACATACCTCGCCCAATTATAAAATTATGCCTAATTTTACATGCCCAAATTACGGTCATAATTCAATATATAACATATATCCCAAATTTTAGTTAAATTTGCATCATACAGAATATTCTCTAAAAACCCCAATTCGTAATGCACAATATAAATTATGCCAAATTATAACCGTTGATTACCGCGTATGTCAAATATCCAAAAATATGAATTAGGCGTATTCACATTAATAGTTATCCCTATTTTAATATAGGTTTTTCAATCCTTTTTCTTCCAAGTCATAATTCGCCATATAATATATACCCCAAATCTAGATATTAAATTACAACATGTATTATGTCCCCAAAATCAGATCTTGAATTATAACATGCATTATGTCCCCCAAATTACAAGTCATGTGTTGTCGTACAATAATTCTCCTTCTTTCAAATCATAAATTATCATATATAGTATGCCCAGATCTAGATCTGAAATTACAATATAAGCCCATTTCTTAAATCAGTCACAAATCAGTTATGCCTGATTATGCATCATTCAATATTTTCCCCAAATTTAGCATTCGCGTGTCATTCTCTTATGAGATTTGGCTCAGGCTCGTGGTAGCCTGGCTATAGAACAGAAAAAGGAAGAGATATAGAATATTTACATTAAGATAGATCTACACAAAATACAACAGATTTGATAAACAATAATAAGATAGATCTACACAAAATAAAACAGATCTGATAAACAGGAATCTGCATAATCTCCAATCCAGATTTATAACCCTGTCAAGATCATAATTAAATTTCATATCTGAAAATAACTGTACTCACAATAAGAGAAGAACGATTCTGGGATCTGATTTTCTGGAGTTGATTTAACTTTCTGTTGATGTGGGCGTTGATTTGTTATCTTTTAATCCTATTCAGATTGGAAGAAGAAGAAGTACTAGTTCTAGCTTAGGTTTCAGCAGAGTAGCGATGCCATTGATTTATTTTTAGAGAAGGAGAGAGCAATGGAGGCTAGAGAATAATGTAAGAGATTTAGGTTTTGGCTTATGGATGTATTTATAGGAGAACAGAAGTGTTTAAGGCCTTAGATATCAATCTAGAACCAATCCGGACCATCAGAACAGCCAAGACCACGTCACAAGCCAAAGAAAATCGGATCTGGGCCAAAACAGGTCGACCTGTAGGGGGGAGGTCGACACCCAGGTCGCCCCCCTGGTCGACGTATGACCCAGGTCGACCCCCAGGTCGACCTCCTTGGGTAGCTCGACCTGCCTGGGTATTTTTCTATGTAAATTCTGAATTTTTGTTGAATCTTCCGTAGGCCATAACTTCTTCATACGAAGTCCGATTTACGCAAACTTGACTCTATTCCAAGCAGAATTCCAAGACGAACTTGTTTTGTTACTTTTATGTTTACAGAAAATACGAGGTGTTACACATCATGAGTTTTCAATTTCACTTCTAGTGATAAATCAATATTGTTGTTGAGTTTAAATGCTACATCATCATATTTTATACCCATAATTCTGTTGGGTGTACATAAAAAAAATCATACATATTTTATCTTCAGTCTATCGAAAAGAATCACATACGAAAAGTAATAGTAGATCGAAAAGGATAAAACTAGATCTACCTCTACATCATCAATAATGTAAATAATACAAATACAATCGAATCTCCATCAAATTGGATTTGGAAAATTCCAAATTAGATCCGCAAAGGAATGAAGGAATACATCTACACATATTTAGGATCCACAAAAAAATTAGATCTAAAAATTCAGATCCATTAGAATATAATCTAGATCTACAAAAAATATATAGGAAAAGAGATCTAGAAGTTTGAGTCAGATCTAAAAGAACTAAAGATATGACAAATTCATAGATCCATTGATCTAATATTCTCAAACAGAAAATAATTGTATAACAAATATATAATTTCATGAATTGATATCGTCAAATAAAAATTACTTACACGATAGATCCATATATATAGATCTAGAATATTTCAAACAATAGCTCTAATAGAGCTTCGTGCTGATAACGTGTTATATATAATATACAAAAAGAAAGCCATTAGAAGAGGGGAAAGAGGATACTTTTTATTCATTCATCAATTAGTACACTATTTACAATACATGAGCTCCTTATATAAAGGCATGGAAGCTTGGAGTAAAACTTATCCCATAATGTGGGACTAAACAGAATATGATAAAAGCATATTCACTCATACATATTACAACATAATTACAATACTTCCATAAAATTAATTTTGATCATTAATCATATATTACTTATTATTAAGTATAATATTATATTACTAATTACTAATCATTAATAATATTATATTATTTATTAATATTTAATAATCAATCATTAATAATATTATATTAACCACTTATAAATTATAATAGTTAATGATTATTAATAAATAATCTCTAATTACTAATTATTATATATAATCAGTATTCCAACAAACTTAATTTTACTTTCTAGTTATTAATAAGTAATATATATCCAGTAATCAATACCAATAGTTTATAAATAACAATAATCATTAATAATTTGTGATTAATAATATTACTACACTACATGAAAAATACCATTTTACACTATTGAATCTGCATTAAATCACCGAAGTGTTGTAAAAATTATTGATCTTTCGCGATATTTAAGAAAAAATATTGTAATAGGATTTCTATGATAACGTTTTTATTTAAATGTTATTAAAGTAAAAATATCTGCAATGACGGTTGGGATCAAAATATGTTTTTTCATTTTAAATAATCATCACCAATAGATTTATACAACACTCGATTTTTTAGAGCGCTTCAATATAATCACAAAAAATCGCTTTTTAAACGAACCTCATTTACCCAAGCTATTAATTTTAGAAAATCATAGAAATTTAGATTTAATTTTAAAATTATTATTAAATAACTAATATCATTTATAAAGTCATGCGTGTGAAAACATGAGATCTTTCAAATATATTGTAACACCCCGAATTTTAGTTAATACTAAAATTCACTAATTACAGAATAAATAATCTCAGATGTGGGAATTAGGGGAAACGGGCTGCGTTATTGCGTTCGTCTCGGAAAAATACGCGAAATAGAGTCCGAGTTTTCGAAAATCGGAGTCCGTATGGCCCAGTTATGGCCCGATGAAGTTTGCAGAAAATTCAAAACTTAAAACAGAATTAAGAATTTAAAATTCAGATTTTAAATTGGACGGGTGGGGTCAGGCGGGAAAAATCCCGCCCTACCCATGTCGACAGGGCTGTCGACAGGCCTGTCGACAGGGGTGTCGACTTGCCTGTCGACTTGCCTGTCGACAGGGGTGCGACGCCCAGTAAAACTGGGTGCACCAGTTTGGGTCCTTGTGCTGGCCTAGTGGGCTGGTTCTAGAGATTTCCTAAATCTAAGGGTCCTAATCTAATCTAGGGTTAATCCAAGGGTCTAAAATGCAACCTAATCCTATAAATAAGACCCTAACCCTACCCTAATTCATTCATAATTAAATCTAGTAACTAAACTATGGCAAAATGAAACTTGGTCATGGCCTCCACAAATCAAATGAAGAGAGTTGCAAGCTAATCAACCCCTAATCACCTTCTTCTTTATGTTTGGCAACTAGTTTTACTTCATTGATTTGCTAATCTTGGTTTTGGTGAGTTTCTATGGCTTTAATAATCAATTGTTAAATTGATTATGGTAGGATGTGATAAGACATGGCTATGTTTGTGGAGGAATGTATTTATGCAAGTTTGTATGATATGTGCTTTGCAAGTTTTATGTTAAATGCAAGTTAAGGCCATGTTTTATGATGCAAAACACCATGTTGAACATTTATGCATATGTGACATGTTATGCAACTATATGTGAGAATATATGCAAGTTATAAGTAACATGATATGCAAGTTATGCATGTGATTTTTGTGCATGCTAAGTAGTTGGTGTTATGCATGTTAAGTATTTGATGTTATTCATGCTAAAGTATTTGACGTTATGCATGATAAGTATTTGATTGTATGCATACTAAGTATGGGGTTTTATGCATGTTAAGTGTTTGGGTTTATGCAAGTTAAGTGGTAGGTTTATGCATAATAAGTATTTGATTTTATGCATAATAAGTATTTGATTTTATGCATAATAAGTATTTGGTTTTATGCATAATAAGTATTTGATTTTATGCATAATAAGTATTTGGTTTTATGCATAATAAGTATTTGATTTTATGCATAATAAGTATTTGATTCTATGCATGATAAGTAAGTGGTTTTATGCATGCTAAGTGTTTGGTATTATGCATAAATCATGACATGCAAGTTTACCCTTTTTAAATATGGTATATACATATGCAAGATGGCACTCTTATATGCTATGAATGTTTACCCTCCTTTAAGATGCAAGTCATATATGTAAGTTCGACATATTATGCAAGTTATGCTTACATGCAAGCTCAACATGTTATGTAAGTTATGTGCATATGCAAGTTATGTGTATGAGGGTATGCAAGTTGTGTGCATAGTGTTATGCAAGTTAAGTTTATGAGATTATGCAAGTTATGAGCATGATGTTATACAAATTATGTATATGCTTAAATGCGAGCTTAATGTGATATGCAAGTATGTGAATGCTTATGCAAGTTATGTGTATGCTTAAATGCAAGTTTAACATGTTATGCAAGTTATGAGGATGCTTATATGCAAGTTTAACATGTTATGCAAGATATGTGTATGATAATATGCAAACTCATATGTCATATGTTATGCAAATCATGGGTATGATAATATGCAAGTTTGGGTTATATGTAGTTGGGTTAATATAGGTTCATATATGCAAGTTGACATCCTCTTAACCCATGACAAAGTTATATGCTAAACCCATGATATTTGTGATGGATCTTTCCCTTTATTATGTCGTGAAATGAGAACGATTTACGTGGGGAACGATGGGGTAATAAATATGTTAATAAAAGTATGATTGGGTATGATTAAGCATACCATAAAAAAATAAATTACCATAAGTGGGAATTTACCTATTGAGTTAGGTCTACCCCATGGGAATTTACCTATTGAGTTAGGTCTACCCATGTTATGGAAAATTTGATATTAATTAGGGATAATTAATATGGGGGTGATTAATTAGGTTTAATTAATCAACTAAGACACGAGGTTGGACCCTTTTGTAGCGGAAGTCTGCCCGGAACCGACCGGCCATCCAGCGGCTACAAATGATTGGCCCAATGTGAGAGGTCTTAGTCATAAATTAAATACATGATTAAAGTAAAGACACGAGGTTAGGCCCTTTTTATGACAGAAGTCTGCCCGGAACCAACCGGCATATCCAGCAGTCATAAAAGACGGTCTAATGTGGGAGGTCTTTATGAGGTCATGATCTTAATTAATGAATTAAGAAACACTTAACCATATTAGCATGTAGTGGGACATGAGGGGTTAAGTGGGTGCCTTGGGGTGGCATGATGAGACTAGTGGGTTGCCTTGGGTGGCAATAGAAAAATACGATTAGAATACTTAACCAAGGTGGAACATGTAATTAAACATGATAAAAGGGTTAAGTAAGTGCCATGGGTGGCATGTGAGAATACGATTAGAATACTTAACCAAGGTGGAACATGTAATTAAACATGATTAAGGGGTTAAGTAAGTGCCATGGGTGGCATGTGGGAATCTAGTGGGGGCCCTAAGTGGCAATTGAAATATGATTAAAGGACTTAACCAAGATTTATAACATGTAAGGGGACATGGTTAAAGGGTTAAGTAGAAGCACTAGATTAAACGACAAGCTTAAGTAGTAGCTTGTGGGGGCCCATTTCAACCAATATCCCAAACGTATCTTTGTAGGCTCGACTCTTATCGGGTGACGGGACACGCATATTGGGCTTGACTGTAAGAGGCCAAAACGGGTTAGCGGTGGCAACGCGGGATCAACGGGTTTCATATGCGTGTGTGGACCCGGGCTGGTTGGTAAGTCGTTGTTGCATCGTGTAGATATAAAGTCGTGCACAGTGATATTATATGGTAGCCACTTTGGGGGATGATACACCCCCTTTGGTGGGACCAGCACGGGTATCTACGGTAGGGAGCCGATCGCTTGGGGGTAGTGGGTACACCTAGTAAAAGAATAGGGGCAGACGGCACCTGCGTAGGGGTACAAGAAACTACCGGGTAAAAATTACTAAGTACACTTAGTGGGATCAACCTTTAAGTAGGAATTACTCTTGGTGGGTAGAACTGGTGTGGTGCAGTGTAGGAATTACCCTTGGGTGAATAAGTCTGGGGTGGTGTAATCTAATAATTATCCTTGGGAGGATAAAAGCGTCTTCTCGGTTATCTTAGTACACCCTATGTTTTGTTGGCTACTTAGTGTGGTCATTATCCCCAGAGGTACCGTACCTTATTTATGTCATACCCTAATTACTTTAATGGTTGTATTGTTAGGGTTATAGGACTCACTCAGACTTATGTCTGACCCCATTGTTTTTATCTTTTTCCCAACCCTCAGGTTATCAGAGTGGGCCTAGCACTAGTGAGCTTGGATCAGACCGCTATATCTATCTTTTGGGCTTGGATCGTAGAAGTAAAGCTCGGTTTATCTTTTCTATTATGGCTATTGTCTATGTAGTGGGATTATGTACTTCTATTTTATCAGGATGGATATTATGTACTTGACTCTTGTTATGGGTTTGTGATGTAACCAAACATGTTTTTACTTTCCGCTGAAAATGAAAGGATGTTTTAAATTTTCAAGAATTACTTATATCTGTCTTGTTGTAATTTTTCTGTTCTATACTCACACAAAATACTCCGCCAAAACTAAGGCATTCCCTTAGTGAGTGACCTTAGCGGGTGTGGGGTGTTACACGTGGTATCAGAGCTTAAGGTTACCGGAACAGATAAAATTTTTAGAAAAACTATTTTCTAAGAATATTTTTGGAAAAGAGTATTTTCAAAAACATGTCTTTTAAGAGAAAAGTTTTTGAAAGAAAAGCATAATCCCCAATAGCCATATCTATATCTTTCGAATTCTCCATTTTGAATCTCTTCCTTTCTCTCGTTTTGAGTTTCCCCTCCACGTATTGATGATCTTTCTAAGATAGAAAAGGATGGAAAACCACTTCAAGGGACTTAGACGTTAGTCGGGTTAGAAGTTGGTTCAAGAAGGAGGAGGACCGGTAGGTATCTATTGAATAGACGGTGGGAGAAAGGCTCAAATAGTTGTTTGGTTAATGAAGGATGAAACCTCATTGGTAGGAGGTTACGAGTGGAGAATAGGGAAGAAGAAGGCAAGTGGTTATCCTTTTGAGAGGAATAGGACACCTTATTAGGATTGTCCAAAGAAGCAAGGGCAAGGTATGGAATCTTCTGGGGGGTAGTTGTATTCCCTCACGACTAGGGTACCAGGTGGGGATAAGACCGTCTAGGTTGGAATTTGGATTTCTTTATTATCTAATTCAAACTTTATTTGATCCTGATATATCGAGTTCGTTTATCTCACCATTGATAGTTGAGTCACTGCACTTAGACACCAGTTTGGTAAATGATCCCTTAGTTGTTTCAAACCCAGTTGGGGCTCCATGATGTGTTTGGGTTTGAAAGTTGCTATACTTAGCGTTGAGTTTAAGATGTGATGCTTTTGGGCTTCACGGGCTATGGGTTAGTTTTGGGCATGGACTGGTTATCCAGTAGGGATGCCGTTCTTCATTTTGAAGAGAGAGTTGTTAGGCTTATGGGCCGCTTGGGTAACACTCTCGAGAACTCTTATAATCCCATAGAATCTGTTATGCTAAGTTATCTAGAATCGCTTGACACGTCGGTCTAGAGTTTGCGATCTGTTAGAGCGGTCCGGGAGCACCCGGATGTGTGTGAGGAGGTGAAGGGCTTACCTCCGAAGCGGGAGATTGACTTCCGAATATATCTGGTGGATAATGCTAAACCAGTATCTTGGCCAGTGTGCCACATGGCTCCTAATGAGAGGAGGGAACTCCATAAGTGAGTAGGCGATTTTCTTGAGAAGGGGTTCATAAGACGAAGTATATCGGAGTGGGGCGCTCCAGTAGTTTTGTTATGAAGGCTGATGGGTCCCTCAGACTTTGTGTAGGCTAAAGAGAACTAAAGAAACTCACAAAGAAGAATAGACACCCATTGCCAAGGATTGATGATCTCTTTGATCAGTTGGTTGGCGCCTCAGTGTTTTAGTAGTGGACTCAGCCACGGAAGTTCATCAGTTGAGAGTGGCTGAGGATAGCATAGAAAAGACCACCTTTAGGACTCCGGATGTTTTTTTTTATGAGTGGCTGGTGATGCCATTTGGTTTGACATACGCCCCGCATATTTTGTTAATTGGATGAGAAGGGTGTTCAGGGAGTACCTAAATAAGTTGTGATGGTCTTTATGGATGACATTTTGGTCTTTTCTAGGAGCAAAATAAGTTTTCGTATGTGCTCAATAGGCTGAGCAGAGCCAGTATAGGATAAACGACGGTTTTGGAACGAGACTGGCGAGAACATCCAGAATTGGTCAAGGGCGTAATTAATTAGCCATTTTTATTTGTATCATCTCACGTAAGTCGTCTGAATTCGAAGGAGGTATCCCTTGGGTGTTTGTCTGATATTGGTTTAGGCCTTTGGGGCTTGCATTTGGGGGATGCCGAGTTCGACTAGGGTGGTCTGCGTGGGAGACAGTTGTGATAATTTTGGATGATATCCTGGTGGAGAAGAGCATGCCCTACATCTTAGGGAAGTGTTGGAGACTCTTCGAGCGCATAGTCTTAGGACAGCAAAAGTGGATGGGATCTTTAGCATCCTATGAGTAAGGGTAACATGGTAGCAGACGCCTTAAGAAGAAAAAGGTTGTCCTTGAGTTCATTGTTCGATGAACGACGGAGCTTAGAGTTTATTTCTAAGTTTGACTTTAGACCTTCCGTTGACTTTGTACCCGGTTGGCTAGCCTCCTTGGAGGTTAGACCTACTCTTTTGGGGCGGATTGGAAGAGCACAGAGGGACGATCCACAGTTGGTTGAGTTGGTAGAGAAGCTCATAAGGGGGGTAAGTCGTCCAGCCATTTGAGTAGGAACACCCTAGACAATAGGGGTGTTTGCGTAGAGACGGTAGACTTTGTGTACCGCAAGACGAGGGTTTGAGGAAGGCTATTCTTGATGACGCACACCGTTCTAGGATGACCATTCATCCCGGTAGGGATAAGATGTACCAAGACATGAAGAAGGTTTTCTTCTGGGCCGGTATGAAGATAGATGTGGCCGAGTATGTCGCTCGATGTTAGGTGTGCCAGCAAGTGAAGGCGGAGCAAAGGAAACCAGGTGGGTTGCTTCACCCATTGGAGGTTCCGCAATGGAAGTGGGATAGCATCTCGATAGATTTTATTGACGGGTTACCCAGGTCGAGGAAGGGTAATACAGGAATTTGGGTGGGGGTAGATAGACTTACTGAGAGCACCCATTTCATACCTATGAAGAACAAGAGGACTGCTCCATGGCTAGCTTCAGTATATCTTCGAGAGATAGTTCGATTACATGGGGTACCCTCTAGCATAATGAGTGATCGAGATCCTATCTTCACTAGCGAGTTTTGGAAGAGTTTGCAAAAGGCGGTAGGGACTCAGTTGCGTTTGAGTACCGCATATCATCCTCAGACGGACGGCCAGACCGAGAGGGTGAATTATATTTTAGAAGACCTTTTGAGGCTATGTATCTGGGATTTTGGAGGTACATGGGAGGAGCATCTTCCATTGGCGGAGTTGCCCGACAGACTTAGTGATGTATTCTATGGGAGGAAGCGCCTACATGAGACCGCAGAGGTGGTAGAGCCGAGTTTGCTTAGAGAAGTGGAAGCAGAGCGTGATGCGACGATTCGACGAGCTCCTACTTGCATCCTTGGGTCAGAGATTTGGAAGCTGAGAAACAGAGAGGTTCAACTAGTCAAAGTACAAAGGGGAGATGAAGAGAGTGACGCTACCTGGGAGACGGAAGCGAAGATGCGTTCGAGGTACCCTTTTTCTTTTGGAGGGTATATCCTTTTGCTTCTCCTTCATCACATATCTTGTGCTTATCTTATTCTTAGTATGTCCTCTCGTTAGTACTTTTGACCTTTAGATAGGGTAAACCTATGGTTGAAACATGTGTTTGAGACATGTTATGTATGATGGATGCAAGTGGATGCAAGTGTTTGCTAGTGGTTGCTCGTGGATGCATACACACACACTCTAGGCACTAGATCGGCTCAATCACTTCATATTGCATATTGCATAAAATGGTGTGTAGGAAACTATATTTATGGATGTTTAATGATTGTGTTATCATATGGATGATGCATTTTGGTGAATGATTGTGCACTCATATAGATATTGTATGGGTCGATAGGGTTCTCTCGCATACATAATGGATGCATGGCACTATCATGGTTTGCATATGTTCATACCTTAGATAGGGAACATATACACACACTTTTTGCATATGCTCATACATCATTAGAAATTGTTTTAAGGACAATGGATGCCTGTGTTTGACGGATTGAGTAGATGGTTGTTTGGATGGTAGGATATGCATTCTCCTTAGCTTAAGAGATTTCGGGGACGAAATCCTTTAAGGAGGGGAGAATGTAACACCCCGAATTTTAGTTAATACTAAAATTCACTAATTACAGAATAAATAATCTCAGATGTGGGAATTAGGGGAAACGGGCTGCGTTATTGTGTTCGTCTCGGAAAAATACGCGAAATAGAGTCCGAGTTTTCGAAAATCGGAGTCCGTATGGCCCAGTTATGGCCCGATGAAGTTTGCAGAAAATTCAAAACTTAAAACAGAATTAAGAATTTAAAATTCAGATTTTAAATTGGACGGGTGGGGTCAGGCGGGAAAAATCCCGCCCTACCCATGTCGACAGGGCTGTCGACAGGCCTGTCGACAGGGGTGTCGACTTGCCTGTCGACAGGGGTGCGACGCCCAGTAAAACTGGGTGCACCAGTTTGGGTCCTTGTGCTGGCCTAGTGGGCTGGTTCTAGAGATTTCCTAAATCTAAGGGTCCTAATCTAATCTAGGGTTAATCCAAGGGTCTAAAATGCAACCTAATCCTATAAATAAGACCCTAACCCTACCCTAATTCATTCATAATTAAATCTAGTAACTAAACTATGGCAAAATGAAACTTGGTCATGGCCTCCACAAATCAAATGAAGAGAGTTGCAAGCTAATCAACCCCTAATCACCTTCTTCTTTATGTTTGGCAACTAGTTTTACTTCATTGATTTGCTAATCTTGGTTTTGGTGAGTTTCTATGGCTTTAATAATCAATTGTTAAATTGATTATGGTAGGATGTGATAAGACATGGCTATGTTTGTGGAGGAATGTATTTATGCAAGTTTGTATGATATGTGCTTTGCAAGTTTTATGTTAAATGCAAGTTAAGGCCATGTTTTATGATGCAAAACACCATGTTGAACATTTATGCATATGTGACATGTTATGCAACTATATGTGAGAATATATGCAAGTTATAAGTAACATGATATGCAAGTTATGCATGTGATTTTTGTGCATGCTAAGTAGTTGGTGTTATGCATGTTAAGTATTTGATGTTATTCATGCTAAAGTATTTGACGTTATGCATGATAAGTATTTGATTGTATGCATACTAAGTATGGGGTTTTATGCATGTTAAGTGTTTGGGTTTATGCAAGTTAAGTGGTAGGTTTATGCATAATAAGTATTTGATTTTATGCATAATAAGTATTTGATTTTATGCATAATAAGTATTTGGTTTTATGCATAATAAGTATTTGATTTTATGCATAATAAGTATTTGGTTTTATGCATAATAAGTATTTGATTTTATGCATAATAAGTATTTGATTCTATGCATGATAAGTAAGTGGTTTTATGCATGCTAAGTGTTTGGTATTATGCATAAATCATGACATGCAAGTTTACCCTTTTTAAATATGGTATATACATATGCAAGATGGCACTCTTATATGCTATGAATGTTTACCCTCCTTTAAGATGCAAGTCATATATGTAAGTTCGACATATTATGCAAGTTATGCTTACATGCAAGCTCAACATGTTATGTAAGTTATGTGCATATGCAAGTTATGTGTATGAGGGTATGCAAGTTGTGTGCATAGTGTTATGCAAGTTAAGTTTATGAGATTATGCAAGTTATGAGCATGATGTTATACAAATTATGTATATGCTTAAATGCGAGCTTAATGTGATATGCAAGTATGTGAATGCTTATGCAAGTTATGTGTATGCTTAAATGCAAGTTTAACATGTTATGCAAGTTATGAGGATGCTTATATGCAAGTTTAACATGTTATGCAAGATATGTGTATGATAATATGCAAACTCATATGTCATATGTTATGCAAATCATGGGTATGATAATATGCAAGTTTGGGTTATATGTAGTTGGGTTAATATAGGTTCATATATGCAAGTTGACATCCTCTTAACCCATGACAAAGTTATATGCTAAACCCATGATATTTGTGATGGATCTTTCCCTTTATTATGTCGTGAAATGAGAACGATTTACGTGGGGAACGATGGGGTAATAAATATGTTAATAAAAGTATGATTGGGTATGATTAAGCATACCATAAAAAAATAAATTACCATAAGTGGGAATTTACCTATTGAGTTAGGTCTACCCCATGGGAATTTACCTATTGAGTTAGGTCTACCCATGTTATGGAAAATTTGATATTAATTAGGGATAATTAATATGGGGGTGATTAATTAGGTTTAATTAATCAACTAAGACACGAGGTTGGACCCTTTTGTAGCGGAAGTCTGCCCGGAACCGACCGGCCATCCAGCGGCTACAAATGATTGGCCCAATGTGAGAGGTCTTAGTCATAAATTAAATACATGATTAAAGTAAAGACACGAGGTTAGGCCCTTTTTATGACAGAAGTCTGCCCGGAACCAACCGGCATATCCAGCAGTCATAAAAGACGGTCTAATGTGGGAGGTCTTTATGAGGTCATGATCTTAATTAATGAATTAAGAAACACTTAACCATATTAGCATGTAGTGGGACATGAGGGGTTAAGTGGGTGCCTTGGGGTGGCATGATGAGACTAGTGGGTTGCCTTGGGTGGCAATAGAAAAATACGATTAGAATACTTAACCAAGGTGGAACATGTAATTAAACATGATAAAAGGGTTAAGTAAGTGCCATGGGTGGCATGTGAGAATACGATTAGAATACTTAACCAAGGTGGAACATGTAATTAAACATGATTAAGGGGTTAAGTAAGTGCCATGGGTGGCATGTGGGAATCTAGTGGGGGCCCTAAGTGGCAATTGAAATATGATTAAAGGACTTAACCAAGATTTATAACATGTAAGGGGACATGGTTAAAGGGTTAAGTAGAAGCACTAGATTAAACGACAAGCTTAAGTAGTAGCTTGTGGGGGCCCATTTCAACCAATATCCCAAACGTATCTTTGTAGGCTCGACTCTTGTCGGGTGACGGGACACGCATATTGGGCTTGACTGTAAGAGGCCAAAACGGGTTAGCGGTGGCAACGCGGGATCAACGGGTTTCATATGCGTGTGTGGACCCGGGCTGGTTGGTAAGTCGTTGTTGCATCGTGTAGATATAAAGCCGTGCACAGTGATATTATATGGTAGCCACTTTGGGGGATGATACACCCCCTTTGGTGGGACCAGCACGGGTATCTACGATAGGGAGCCGATCGCTTGGGGGTAGTGGGTACACCTAGTAAAAGAATAGGGGCAGACGGCACCTGCGTAGGGGTACAAGAAACTACCGGGTAAAAATTACTAAGTACACTTAGTGGGATCAACCTTTAAGTAGGAATTACTCTTGGTGGGTAGAACTGGTGTGGTGCAGTGTAGGAATTACCCTTGGGTGAATAAGTCTGGGGTGGTGTAATCTAATAATTATCCTTGGGAGGATAAAAGCGTCTTCTCGGTTATCTTAGTACACCCTATGTTTTGTTGGCTACTTAGTGTGGTCATTATCCCCAGAGGTACCGTACCTTATTTATGTCATACCCTAATTACTTTAATGGTTGTATTGTTAGGGTTATAGGACTCACTCAGACTTATGTCTGACCCCGTTGTTTTTATCTTTTTCCCAACCCTCAGGTTATCAGAGTGGGCCTAGCACTAGTGAGCTTGGATCAGACCGCTATATCTATCTTTTGGGCTTGGATCGTAGAAGTAAAGCTCGGTTTATCTTTTCTATTATGGCTATTGTCTATGTAGTGGGATTATGTACTTCTATTTTATCAGGATGGATATTATGTACTTGACTCTTGTTATGGGTTTGTGATGTAACCAAACATGTTTTTACTTTCCGCTGAAAATGAAAGGATGTTTTAAATTTTCAAGAATTACTTATATCTGTCTTGTTGTAATTTTTCTGTTCTATACTCACACAAAATACTCCGCCAAAACTAAGGCATTCCCTTAGTGAGTGACCTTAGCGGGTGTGGGGTGTTACATATATGAACTTTCGGTTTTAAGAGATTAGAAATGTTTCATTCCATTCCAAAAATTGCGCTTTGCTAACCAAATATTTCATCAACAAAACGCCTATTGTAAGTGGTGCAAATGTTACAAACATTCATAATGTGTATTGTAATAAGTGCCAATTTAACAAGATAAAATAATCATTTTCACCAATGTTAATTTTACAACGATCATAAAATGCTCGTTGCAGTAATTATTATTTATTAATATTTGATAATTAATAATTATTATTATTATTTATAATAAAAACAAATACATAATATATACTCAATATTAATTTCTAGTATAAAATTATAAAAACCGGTCGGCTTTGCCAAAAAAATCTAATAAAAACGAATACATAATTATATACATTGAATATTAAATAATGAATAATTTATTATAACTAATAGTGTGTAATTAAGAATCAATAATACTTACTCAAAAGTATATAGCAAAATATAAATAATAGTTATAAATATCAAATTACAAATTAATAAATAACAATTTTGATTTAATATTTAGTAGTTTTAGTAATGAACGATTTTCAGTTATAAAATTAAGAAACCAATATAATTGATAATTGGTAATTTATAATTAATAAAAGATACTAATATCTAATTAATTAATTATAAATGTCGATTTATTATTAATAATTATCAATAAAAATTTATATAAATCATTATTTATAGCTTTTCATAACTAATGATTACTTGGTGTTTTCTTCCCCTCTTTGAAAATGGCATTAGCTTCCGTCATTGTTGCACTAACAAAATACATACTTACAAACTAGCCTATGATAACCTAAAACCCCTTGCTCAAATCAGATGTCCATGACATAACGCGAGAGAAAATAATGGGCTGAAAAAACCTGATCCTATTTGCTACACTATTTTCTCCTAATTTTCATTTCCCCCTTACCTATTTTCACTTAATCTGGATTACCGCCTCCTCTTTTGTCTTCTCAGATCTACTTTGCTTCTTCCCTCCGTCCCTCGCCTCTTCACATAATTTCAAGCCTTCATCTCTCTATCTATTGATTCACTCTTATTTTCCTAGCCACCATTTTTAATTTTGTTCTCCTCTAACTTAGTTTTCTACCGCTGTTTACTCTTCCCCACCTCAAGTCTTCAATTATCCGCTCTACTTTTCTTATTACGCTGTCTTCAATCACTGTTGAGTGCCCAACTCTCAGCTCATCCAGCTAACTCCATACCTTCCATTTGAATCTGGTCCTCCCTCCATTTTAGCAACCCAATTTCACATCCGTTTTCGCCTGACTTTGGCATAAATCTCTTGAGTTTTTGTTTTGGTTCAGATTATTCTCGATGAGCTGGGCGATGGTTTTGATTTCAAACGGTACTGTTTTTTTGTTTTCAAGTTGGTTTTGTGTAACAACCCGGAATTTCTAAACTAATTTAAATTTTTTATTTTTGCTATGTTAATGGATTTTGAATATTTAAAATGATTTATTTTAAATAGTAATGACTAAAAAATTTATTTAAATCGAAATTAGAACGTATAAATTTAATTTAATTATAAAACGAGCTTGAAATGGCACAGTAGTTTGAAAATTCAATTTTAAATTTACATTGAATCTATAATATTCAAAATAAATCTGATTTCAGTAAAACAAGAAAACGTTAAAATCTATTTAATTATACTTTCCAACGAATGTGAGAAACTGAGATTTCACTTTATAAATTGTAAGTTATGCCCAGTTTAAAATTCAAAATAGTTGCTATGGAACTTATATATATATTATTTAAAGCCCTTAAAAATAGTCATTTTGCAAATGACCACTGTTTTCGACGAAACCACTTTTGTTGGATTCGGAATGTCATATTATTATTAGGTTTGAAATTTCATAATTTTTGGAATTAATATGTGACCGTAGTGAATTTAAATGTGTTTGGAAATTTCAATTTGAATTTAACCGACTAGAAAAAAATGGCCATTTTTCAAACGGCCAACGAAATCAGTTTTGTTAGGACCGTATCATCAAAACATAGCTAGACTCATTTTTCTATAATTTTTGGAGTCAGTATGTGGCCTCGATAAATTAAAAAGTACGTTTAAATTCAATATATATTGATTTATATTCTAATTTTGATAAAAACTGATCAAAACAATCAAATTGGCTTATAAAACATATCCTATTGTGTCCATAATGATGGTATTTGGCTAGGGCGACAGTCATTGGGTTTGATTTGGAGTTCAGATGAAAAAAACCCCTTTATACGAATTAAATAATATTATATATATATATATATATATAAATCTATTTTTCCTAAACCTTGAATTCCTATTCATTGGAAAACCTGCCGCCAGAGAAAAAGAAAAAGAAAAAAACGAACGGATCTCATTCTCTCTCGTTTGTCTTCCCCGATCTCCCTCATGATGCCATTAATTGCGGTAACCCTTGAAAGAATATTGTTCAGGACAGCGAGGGCTTGCTATAGGTGGAGGCGCTCAACCTTCGGTTGACGGACAAGGGCGTGGCGGTGGTTCAAAGAGCTGGTGGTTTAAGGCAAAATTGGAAAGCTTTGGTGAACGTTGTGTCATTTCATTTTGTATTTCAGTGATTTGTCTTGGCTTTGATTGGATGTCTAGCATGGATTGGTAGGCTTTGTTGTTATTGCGTTTGTTTTTGGTGGTATTTTTTGGTGTTTGGATCTCAGTCTTGATTTGTTGAGCTAGTGAAACATTATTGTGCTCTCTGTTTGTGTTCTAGGAGGAGCTGTTTTAACCTTATGACCACAGTGGTTTTGTTGTGTTGTTATCAAGTGATGTTCTTGGTGTCCCATTGTATGCATTACATATGTATCTTCTAGTGCTTTTGTTTCATCACGTAATGTTTCAACGATGTTGTTAACATAAATTGCTTCCTGAAATTCAACAATTTCATTCCCAAGTTGTTCTATTTCATCTACAATTGATTCATAGGTTTGATTAGCGTGCATTGCTATATTTTGTTTGCTATCTTGCTCATCCTTTTGTGCATGTTGAAATGTTTGCCATCTGCGTCTTTAGTTGGTTTAAATTGCACTATTTTTTATTTTCTAGATTGTGTGTTATAGTTAAACAATCTGACTTATGTTAACCATATTTCTTTCTGGATTCAATTAGCATTTAGCTTATCTCTAATAGCAAATGTATTTATGTTAAAGAAGGTGATGTTGCTAATAATGTGGCTACTTTAGTGAAAAGAACTGGTGCATAAAACCTGACCGAGTGAGAAAAAATTTCAAGCATAAAACTTGGACAAACGCATCAGTAAAATAATGGCATTTTAATCAGCAATAACTATCATGGGCCAAAGTTTATTGAAGAATACTATCAAGTAACATATAAAGCATCAAGAGCAACAATAATTATGAAATACATTAATAGGAAAACATCAATTAGAGTTAGAAAAACATAACTAAGAACAATTAAAATGAATTGTGTATTTTCCTGCATTATATTTAGATTCGTTAGCAACTCAATATCATACAAGAATAACTTGAGGGTATCAAGTTATAGGTGTGCAGGGTATATACAACATTTATCAAAATTTTCAGCAGCTTTTGCCTCTGCTGTTTGGATTGAGAGATTCCTGTCATTAGCTAAGAATAATTTTGAATTCTAATAAGAAAAATTAGCCTAAAGAAATTAGGATGAAAAACAATTTTAGGATGATTAGGTGGTAAAAACCCGAGAAAGGCTAAAGTTTCTCGAAATAGTCAGCTTAATGAATGTTTTTATGCAGAATATCCTTTATAGGATATTATTCTAAAGCACATTCATCTTAACATATTAGAAATTTTCAAGGTTATGTTGTTTGTTAAATGAAGTTAATGGTTTATTCTTTTTCATTTCTGCTGTTGATCTTATTAAACCGCGCTTTAACGACGTGAATTGGAACAAATTTCACTATCCCAAAATGAAAATCTATTTCAGTAAATACATTTCTAATAGATTGTAGATCAACCATATGAAGAGTTTCATTTGTTAGGATTCATTTTGCAGTATTTTCCTAATTTTTTCTCTTATAATACTTTTTATTTCAGGTTCATTTTCATGGTCGGCGGTGAATTACATGGCATGATGTCACACACCAGTCTAAAATTTGTTATGTGATACTTTCATCCATCATAATATCGGCTGTGGTTGGATTAATCGACTACAAAGCCGCTTATCTTATATGGAAAGTCAGTAAGCTAGATTTCATTGCTTGTGTGGGTGCTTTTATCGATGTAATCACTACAAGAAAAACTGCATACAGCAGCGGTAGTATCCGGTTATAATTCGTCGCTATATTGGCCTTACCAACGGATTTCCTGCACAACCTTGTGGTTGGTAAAAGCCATGACGGTAATTGTGTCAGATTTTTGCAACGGAATTTAGCATGAGATTTCTGACTGTTTTCCATCATTTTACTAATTATATAATAAAAATAAATTTTATATATTAATTTAATTTTAATTTATATACCGACTATTTATCGACGGATAAATAATTTATAATAAAATATTATTTACAAAAGGAGTTGGTAAACCCTTATAATTGCCAAGGGATTAGCGACAAAAAGTTTTGGCCTAAAAAACTATTTCAGTATTGTGTTGGAAAACCCTTACAATTCAGCAAAGGATTAGCAATGAAATTTAGATTGGGGTAAACTTAAGCTCCCTTTTTTGTTGGTAATCCGCCGTTATTCCCCTTCTGATCTGCGTATATACATATATATATATATATATATATATATATATATATATACATATACATATACATACATACATATATCAAACTAACATCATTCAACTGTGAACACTGAAATAAATAACATATTAAAAAAACAAAGACAAATTAGCCAACAATATTAATCTAGAAATAAAAAGAACATTCACAATCACATACAAAAAAGCCATAACATCCATAATACTTCATCAATTAACACACCAAGTTGAATTATGAACAAAAAAACTATTCAATTGGTGCTAACATTATCCCAAATACAAACACATATCATCCATAACCATACTAAACTCACATAACACTATATTTACACCAAAATAAGTCTTAACATACATACCCAACCAGCTTACGAAGATGATGACGGCGTAGTCATGAGTAATTCAGGATTTTATCAGCAAATAAATTTTGAGTGTTTAACTCATCTTTGATCTCTACTATAAAGAGAGCTTCCATGTTATACAGTTTATCCCAATCTAGGCCTTCAAACCAAGGATGCCTCTGTGAATTAATATGGAAAAACAATAGACCCTTGTTGCATAGTACTACAACAAGATAATAAAACTAAAAGTACAGAAAAAAATATAACATACATTCTGTCCAGTGGCCACCAAACTATATATCCTGCCAATTCTCCATATTTCAAGGAAGTGCCATCCGAGGAGCACTACAAGAACTAAACAAAGATAGAGAACATACAAGGACATGAGTTAATGTTGAACTCTCACATGTATAAATTGTATGGATAAATGACATGTGTATGCAGGGAACTATGCATGGACAAGATAGTAGTTAATGCTGAATTACTAAACAAGTTCACAGTGGAGGTAGGTTTGAAATTGACACAAAAAATAATGGAGGCTAATAGGAGGCGATATGCATGGGATATACAGTGGAAATAGTTTCTGCTTTAAAATGCTACTTTCATTATTTCAAAATAAAGTCTGAAGCAATAAATACGAAAGCATAAGCAATGGGAAATAGAGAATTCAGATCGTGAATGCTAGGCAAAATAGTGGTCTGCAAGTTCACCAATGCCAGGAAAAGAATGCATTACTGAACAAATAAAAATTCAGTTTGGTTTCAAAAGCAGAATTCTATATGAAAGTGACTATTTGGTATAAATGCTCGAGGTACTAGATAATATTTAAACAGAACTATGTACAACTAAATATATACCATAGTAGCATAGTATGTGGAATTCATAAAATTCAAGTAAATGCCAACAATAGCACAAAATGCTGGCCTGTAAACCCATATCATCAATCTTCCTGCACGCAATCAAGGTTAAACATCATAAGGCTCAATTCTGCTGATGTACGAATTTACTGTGCATACATGTAAGCATACATAGCTGCAATAATAAATAACAAACTAAAATATCCTACGACTAATAAAAAACATTTGATTGCACAGAGATTGCAGTGGGTGTATATTCGTTGATTCAATGTTGAAAACCATATAAGCACCAAACTTGGCTTGTAAACTAATAAATCCACAACAGTAGATGTGAATTAGAACTGGCAATCATTTATATTTGAAGTAAAAAAAAAAGCATACCTGTTTTGTTGCTTTGAAGAATAATGTAGAAATCTCCTCAATTGATGATTTCTTAAGGTCCACAACAATTTTTTTGATTATTTCCACAACACTAGCTCCATGCATTACAAAATGTGAAATGATTCTTGATCTAAGGTATTTCTGGAATTATTAAGTCAGCATATATAACCAAATTGGAAGCATACATCTAGAATGCTACACTCCATATTATGTCACATACTCGATTCTAGACCTTCAATTTTTTCCCTAATATTAACATTGCAACATGCACAGCTAACCAACATGTGCGCTTATTTGTAAACAGTCCTAAATATGTTCGATACTCAATAATTCTAAACACATCATACAATGACCATTTTCATTTGCATTGTAGTAATTGAGGTGTAGGAGTAAATAGTCAATTAACTCTGAAGTTTCATACTATTAGCAATTGATTGCAACGAATAAAATGACTTTCTCCTAAGGAAAAGAAAAACATAGGATATAATCAATTAACTCTGGAGTTTCATACTAGTAATTGAAGAATTTCTGCTGTAACAAAATTACGGGTTGTATTCAAAACTTAATAGTTAATACATAAACTCCAGAGTTTCACATCGCTGCATTGTACGTAACGGAAGAAGCTTTTCGTCTCTTAAACTAACAGTCAAGCAGAAATGCATACTTTGGGAACTGTACTTTGTATCATTCAACACTTACTGAATCATTAGAGCCTAGGAAATTTAGTTCAAACACATATTCAGGTGTACAAATATAAACTAATTCAGATGTACATAGCTGAAAACAATAGCCAGAACAAAACAAGTGTTGTGTACACTCAAGATTTTGGATCAGAAATCTCCATACAAAACAAAACACAACTAGCATTAACAAGAAAAAAAATTCAACTAGCTAGAAATATCGAATTCATAACCACATAAACTGCAAGTAAAATAATATACTAAATAAAGGAAAAATAAGAAAAAGGAAAGAAATGCTTCCTGCAACAGACCGTAAGGACTAAAGAAGGTTAAACAACAATTAGCTACCATTGACCAAGTTGAGATCCACCTCTCGCTGGTGTCACTGATGAATTCATCTACAGTGGTGGTTGATTTGTTGTTTCGGAGCCAGCGGTCACCGCTAATGATAGCGGATCTGGTGACCATGCCCTCATCATAGGGGATGTAGAGGCTTTCGATGTTGTTGTTGGCGAGGAGGCCGGAGTTGACGCTGACTTCGGTTCGTGACAGTGAAAAGGGGCTAACAATTAGAAGAGGGTCAGACAATTTGGTAATTTTGGGCATGAAGAAGGAGGAGATACAAATGGATTTGAAGTTGGGAATTACAGATTTGGGATTAAAGATTTGTGAAGATAGAGAAAGAAGGCACTGTGAGCGATTTAGGGGTTCGATTTCGGGTTGTAGGGTTAACCGGGAAATCAAAAACGGAAGACACGCCGAAACAAAAATTAAGCGGGCACTAAAATTTAACAATGGCGCCCTCCTTTTTTTCCCACCTATAAAAGGAAAGTTTAATATTAACTATTAATCATATTTGTTAATTATTACATGTAATAAATAAATATAAACAATAAGTTATAATTATCAGTAATTAATCATAAAAAACTGTTACATGTAAAAAAAAAAATTATTGAACGTAGAAAATATCTAGCAATTATGATTTATTTGTTAATAATCACTAGTTATAAATTGTAGATGATACCTAGTAATTATGAATTAATACCTTTTTGAATAATAAAAATGAATATAATCATCAATTATAATTATTTAATTAAAAATATGTTTATAGCAACTGGGATGAAAAATAGTTGTTTAAAATTTGTTTATTGCAACTAGCAGGAGAAACCAGTTACTAAAAATTCATTTATTGTACCTACCAAGAAATGTTACTTGTTGAAAATTACCTATTACGATTGTTAGTCAGTTGCTAAAGACCATCTGTTACAAGTGTCAGGAAACGTCAACTGTTGAAGATCATTTGTTGCAATTGTCATATGTTAGTATATATTATTATTTATTTATTTTTAATTATGTATTACTATTATTAAGTATTAAAAGTTAATTATATTTGTTGATTATTTAATGTCAATTATTTGATTATTATTAATAATTATATTTATTTAGTATCATAAATTAATATTAATTATAAATAATTAACATTAATTACTGAATAATAATCATTATTCAATATTTATTCATTATTATATTAATTGTTGAACAGTAATTATTTCATATTTCAAATTAAATTTCCGTCTAATTACAGATTATCAATAACTAATTATTAATTAATAGTCGATATTAATTACTAACTATGTTTTAAGATAAATTAGTTTTTAAAACATACACAACATTCAATGTGCAATTATTAACTAATTCAATACAATTGAAAACATATTCAGCACGTAATATTCGTGAGAGACGATAGTTACACGTGAAAGGCAATAAATGGGGAATGGAAATAATAACTAGTAGGTAATGTTTATATTCTTTGAATTTCATAATTCTTTAATATATAACATTTCTTATTTTTAAAGTACAAACTTTTATTTTTATTTCTAAATTATGAAAACTTCAAATGTTTATATTTAAATTTTGTATTTCTTTTATAAAATATGAAAATTTTAATTTTTGAATTAATTCGTATAATACATATCAGTTGTAATTATTGAATTTAGATACTAGATAATAAATTTTACTTCTTAATTATTGGAAATTACTTATTAATCGTTGATTATTAAAGTTTATTTAACTATATTATTATTTATTATTACCTTTTACTTATTAAGTAATTATTAATTAATCAATACCGGCTACTGAATTTTATTTACTATTAATAGTAGTTATTTGTTTTTTGTTATCAGTATATTATTGTTAACATTAAGTATTTAATATTTATATTTAATTATCAATTACTTAGTAAAAACATAAAAGTAAAACATTTTATGATGAATAAACATACGAGTCCCTTGTAAATCCCTTGAAAATGTGCTGCAAAATAGCTTCAAAAAATACATGACCGTAAACTGTCTCAAATTGCGACGGAATTCAGCGACAAAAAATGATGACGTTAAAGCATTGCAATTTGCTACGGTTTAGCGATGGAAATTTGAACTCGACGGTAATATTTTAAAACAAGATTAAATAAAAAATCCAATATAATATCCCTTACAGATTCCATGAAAATCCATCGCAAATTTGCGACAGAATTTTCCGCTGCTAAAATCTGCAGCTATTTGCGCTTCTTCTTGTGGTGAATCTTCGTGTCGGTTGAGGTTGGCCTCTTGACCGGGGTAAGCTCTACTGTAAAATTGCCGATGTACTCAAAAATACAATGCGCTTACTTTGCAAAAAAATTTAATCCATAGGTCTCGCTTTCTTTTGCAAAGATACTATTACAACTGACTATACCTCGAACAACAATACTAGGAAACATTTCAGGAACCACATTCTACAGAAATATTGAACAGTACCCAGAATCAACTAGAATTCCAGGAGTGCTAATAGTCAGAGTTGATTCTGTTATTTATTTCACCAACACCAATTATGTTAGAGAAAGGTATTTCATAACTTGCAGCCAACATTTGTTGTTTTGAGTCAAAAGCAACTGAAGTGCCATTTGTTGATACAAGATCCTAAGATGGTTAATGGATGAAGAAGATTGACTGCGAGCCAAGGACCTCCCATCCATCCAATTTGTAATTTTCTAAATGTCACGTATGTTATGACACTTTGGACATATTTCATTTATCATTACTTTCGATCTTTGATGCGTCTGTCTCATTTGCACACGTTGAATTGTTCGGGAGCTATTGCAGACATTAACAGTAGCAACATCCATGCACTGGAAGAATTATACGAAGCTTGGCAATCCAAGTTATGGAGCCAACGTCCAACTCAGTAAGAGGATAAAAGAAAAAGGAAAGTGGGTAATCATATCCTTAATCAGTATAGAACCGTAATGAGGAGTCAATGTACACGAGTGAAATGTAGTGAGGAAGTGTGCACAAGTGATTGTGTAAATAGAGGGGAAAACACTCTGTGTACCAGTTGAACATGTAATAAATATTTATTTGAATAAATATTTGTTTAAAAATAATTTTTGAATTAAATATTCAATTCTTGTTAATATTATTAATATTATGTGTAATATTCATATTTATTGCAACTTTCAGCATTTTACAACGGGCATTAATTGTTGTTATAGAAGATATTACAACGGTCAATACCTGCTGCAAAAAATATTACAACGGGCTGTTATTCTATTAAAGGAACATACAACAACAACATAAGACTGTTGTAAAAAGTCTATTACAACCGTCTATTACCACGTTCATTTCCCATTGTAAAAGATGACATATTACAACATGGCTAAATACAGAAGGCGGGCTGGCCGCTGTAAAACCCCTATTACAACGGGCATTGCCCGTTGTAATAGATCTGTTTTGTTGTAGTGGAACGAAATATTTAATATTTAAATGAACAAAGTTATTTATCATGATATCCTAGAGTTATATAAGATATATAATTGATATAAGATGTCTACTTAAAAGATTGTGTTTTGGGCGATCAGACAAAGCTGACTCAAGGCATGATTAGATACCGATCTTAGATCACCAGTATATATATATATACTGAAATATATCTAAATAGAGGGATGTTAATTTGAGTGGGAGAAAATTTTAGTTTAATCACACATTTATGTTAATATAAATTTTGATTATCAAAATTTGTGTTTATATTATATAAATATTACAAAATCAGTTATTATTATCTACTGTAGATATTAAATAGCAAATAACTTCGATAATTTTAAATTAATCCTTAAAAAGGATAAATTGAATTAAATCAAATTTCTTGACTAATCATCGAAATTTGAGAATTGTCCTCAACCAAAATTAAAGTGATTTTTTTACAAATATAGAAGATCTAAAAGGATAGATTGAAGTATGACTTCAAATGGATAAGAAATAAAAGTTATAACAATCTACTTGTACATCTCTAATATTAGATACCAGACATGAATCACGTATATGTATGTGAATCTACAGGAATCGCAAAGGAGTAGAAGTCTGACAAGATTAAAGGTGAACTTGCGAATGAAAATGAAGCAAATGTTGCTACATTATCCATATAAAGTTACTTCTTGATTAACTATTGGATTAATTTAAGAATTAAATATTGTTGGTATAAAATTCCATTTAGAATAAATGTTATTATGTATCTTGTTTAGACAAGTTTGAATTTCATTTCTAATAAAAAGACAATTGTTGTTCATTTATTTAAATGAAAAATCTTTTGGAATTGAACAGTTAGTTAATGATTTTATTAACCCTTAACTTCAATATGCTTGATTATAACATAAATATCGGACGGATTAAATCTAATGATCCAACATACCTTAGCATTGTCAGTTAGGCCATATAAACAAGAAATGCATATCAAAATCCATAACGATGGAATTTTGAGGTTATTTTATTTTGAATCATACGAAGAATGCAAATATTGTTTATCAGGCAAAATTGACTAAATCACTTTTCACTTGACACAAAGAACGGGCTAGTATGTATTGGGCCTCATACATAATGATGTAAATGGAGCAATGAATACATATGCTAAAGGCAGGTTTTATTATTCAATACATTTAATGATGATGTCAGTAGATATAGATGTGTGTATCTCATGAAACACAAATCAGAATCCTTTGAAAAGTTCAAAGAATTCAAGAATGAAGTTCAAGACCAATTTTAAAGTATATAAAGACTCTTCGAACAGATTGAGAGAATAATTGAGCCAAAAATCAATGACTATCTAATAGAGTGCGAAATTGTCTCACAATTCACTTCACCTAGAACACCATATTGGAATTGACACGACCCAAACTTCCCCGTAAAGGAAAGCCCGGATTGCTATGAGGAAAAGACGAATCAGGACACAAACAGAAGAACATTTCATTGCTTATTACAACAATTTACATCAGAGTACAAGAATATACAGAGTATGAATAAATAATATACATCAGAAAAATATCAGAGATTTACCAATTACAATACAGCGGAAAATAATACAAAACACAACTGAAAGAGATACACGGATACAGAGCTTTCCAAATATCATTCCAACTGTAAACCATGATCATATGAATATAAATCTGCAAAACCAAAACTACTAGCTGCCCATGTGGAAAATAGGGGCACCCAGAGTTTCGGTTAAAATAATAAACTCCAGGTCAGTCATGTGACTGGTGTGAGAACTAAAACGGTTATTTAATCTTTACTTTAAAAATAAAGTAAATCAAGGGACCACATTGTATAACACGGAACAGGTTTCCTCCCGAGAATACCAGTGCATAGAATAAACAACGCAATGCTTTTTGAAAAAATGAAGTTATTATAAGACTCAGGTCCCATCACACAATGCAATGCAAGCCGGAGGATAGAGTTTTACCTTATAATAGCTAAACATGCTTGGTATGTTTAAAACAAATTATTTTGATATTATTATAGTGTAAAGTGTATGAAAACAACTTCAAATATAAATGTATCAATCATAGACGGCATAGTGCTCTATCCCATTATGTCGCAATACTAGGCTCTACAAATAAAACTGAATGTCACGTATTGGAAATTGGATTCCCATCATGAGTCAAGGCCAGGGATGGATCCTCACCGATTCGAGACACTCTAGCACATGTCTCAGGATCCCTTGCAGTGAACCCTTGGATCTTCAGGGTCGGTCCTCCCTTACGTTTGAGGATTAGTATTCCTGAACACACGTTTCCCGGTCTTATAGGACCTATATCCATCGGCTCCGTAGAGACCGATATAACCGAGACGCCTCGCATTCCAACAACCACAAAGGTAAAAATATAACAATGTCAGGGCTTGCAAAACGCTGACACCCTCCCCCTCCCCCCCAATAGCTAGAAAGAAACGTCGTGCACTCCCTGCAGTCACGATCCCGTTTTTGACTCATACCGAGATATGAGGCTCGCTAATTAACTATATACACAAAGCGGCGCTATACTAAAGCTATGCCTTAATGATCAACCACAAGACTCTGCTTTTCAACAGAAGCCTTGATCATTTGCATCTCAGCATGCCACACAGGAAATTCATGCCATGCGACTTATATCTATCGATATAAAACCTCTAAGCCTGTACGTCTTAGAGAAGGGCGTTAAGCAAGAGAATAAATTCTCCGCCGCCAAACAGATATATATTTAATAGAAATCAATCAACACAAAATAAAATCCAATGTCAGACACACATCCATTTACAAGTTTGTTCTGGGTCTGAACGAAACCGGAGGCACCTTATTCCTCGTCCCGTAAGTCCAATATAGGAGAGAGGTCCTCGCATATCCAGTCGATCTCCAAGTACGTCTGGACGATCACCACTTATTACCTCGTCTTGGGTTCCAACCCAATCAAGACATCTGCAATCATCCAAACAATGTGAAGACCTCCGGTCTTCAACCACCGTCTTCATCGTCGACTTATCGTCGAATCAGTTATTCAGAATGGGTATAAACCCGGCTTTTCCGAATAACTCGCGTATATAATAAACAAGTGCTATAAAAACACAACATATGCCTCATTTCAATCCAGAGTATTCTTTTATTCAAATATTCACATCATTAGGGAATAGGTTCCCATTAATATTATCAAAAATTCTTCTAAATTTATTCTTTAATCTTCCTTTGGATATCAAACCATATTAAGGTTTTCCAAACTAGTCGGGATTAGCGAACTACACCGAAATAATCATTTATTTTATTTCTCAATCCCAACCTATTCATCCCATGGAGCAAAACTGGTAATACTCCATATTTAACACTACGGTGTTATCGATAAATATTAATTACCATTTCACGTTCAAATCTAGTTAAAGATTTAACTATCGCTAGGAGCAAAACTGGTGATACTCCATTCTCGATCATTACCCGAATTTGATAATTTAAATTATCAATTCACATCTCAATCTAATCAAAGATTCATTAAAACTCCATTTAGTTTCAATCTTCCCAAAAATCAATACTAATGATTATTTAACTTTGGAAACACTAACATGTCGCATCGACAATCTACACCATACTACTTATTTCTGTCGATATATAACCTCTAAGCTCGTACGTCTCAGAGAAGGATGTTAAGCAAGAGAATAAATTCTCCGCCACCAAACAGATATATATTTAGCAGAGATCAACCACATAGTTCGAAATACATGACAGACATGTAATCCTGCTTTTAACTGGGTTAAAGAACTAATGTCTTTTAAAACATAATTCACGATAAACCCAAATCACATTCCATTAATTATGGAATCTTCACAGAAAAACAAATCAATATACAATCAATATCAATTTCCATATCTGACTAATAATATAAATGGAACAACGACAAAGCCTTTTAAATTCCATATTTATTGACATCCTTCCTCCACAAAAGTTCACTTCGATTATTATCAATCGAATTCCATTCAATTCCAATTTAATATATTAATAAGAAAACATTACTTTGGAAAATTCCCGTTAAATCTTAATAAAAAGATTTATAAATTCCAAATCCTATTTCACTGTAAATCGGGTTAAAGAACAAATGTTGTTAAAACACAGTTCACAATTAACCCAATTCACATTCCATTTTCAATTCTAATTAAATGTTAATTAATTGAAATTTTTTCTTTAAATCTTAATTAAAAGATTTATTCTTTTCGCACGGGGTTTAAGAACAGTGTTACTGAAGACCCCATCACATCAGTCTCTAACCACAAATTAGTAAGAGAACAATTCCCTAGGTATTAATCCCGAAGGCCGAAACCAATATCAGATCAATACCCAGGAAACCATTCAACTTAGCTAATCTCCAGTTAGTTTCTAATTTTCTTAACTTCAATGGGTTTAAGAATAGTATTATTAAAGATACCATTCACGACAACCCAAAATCTCATTCCATTGTTAATCGGGTTAAAGAACAAGTATTATTTAAAACACCATTCACGATAAACCCAAAAACCAAATTGATATTAAATACAAGGCTTTGAATTGGAAATATATCGGCTTATATTCAATATCAAATTCTGAAACCAACAAATATCGTATTGGGAATAACGATATATATATATATCTTCCAAATTCCTCCACAATGTCCATATAATCATAGAATCCAATATCGAAATATTCCGAAGATAATTTCGATTCTAATCCATTCTAATTCATATATTGGAAATTCTGGTTATTTTTAAAACCATTTCAAATCCAATTTGTTTAGTTAAAAATATTGGATTTTTAATTCTAGTTCATAACTAGTTCATTTCAACAAAAATATATTTTTATCTTTTCAAACATGGAATTTTTCATCTTAATTCTTTCCCAATCATTTATTATGATTTTACAAAAAATATTGATATTTTTAATAATTTTATCAAGGCTCGTGCGGTCGATTTCCATAAACGGTCATCGAACTGCACTTACAGCGACCTTTCCCAAATTTGATTTGGACATAATTCCAAATCCAAATGTTAGATTTCAAATCTCTTGTATTCGTTGGAAAGCTCTTTTCGATACGAACCCAACGGTTCCAGTTTTAGGAGCATCCGACAGTCGGATCTCCCGTAATGTCAATTCGAAGTCAATGATCGAAATTCGCGAACTGTCGCGGCGCGGTGCATTCTATTCAGGACATTAAATATATATAATATTTATTTTGTCGATTTCCATTTAAATCATATTTTATAAATCGTTTAAATTTCGTTTTCAAAACGATATCCACTTCATATTCAATTTCAAATCAAAATTCAATATTCGATATCATTAATATATAAATGATAATACTTTCAAAACATTAGATTTGAAATCACTTCCATTCTGATATTCATTATAAAAATGAATAAAATCGATATAAATATCGTTTCGCCAAAATGGCGTTAATCTAATCAACACGGCTTTATATATTTAAATATTTTCGTGTCTATCCCAAATTGGACATCAAGATCAGATTTTGATCATTTACTGAATATTATTTTAAAATATTCATTATTTTAAAATATTCATTCTTTCTGAACTGGAATCAGACATAGTCAATTACCACATAATGTTATTTATATGGATTTCATACAACACATGTATAGAACAACAATGATAAACAATCAACCATCATCCAGAGTGCATTCTACACTGCATAAGTGATAAATATAAATATTCAACGCTTACAAAGCTTGTCAACCAATCGATTGACGTACAACTAAAAAAATTGGGATTAGTATACGTCAAATATCATCCCAATACCCGTGTGGGGTTTCAATCAACAAACACAGATTTTATTTATGCAGTTGGGCGATGTGTAAAACATATCGTCCCAATCCATATCAGTCAAATGGGTGTATATAAAGCAATCGTCCGATTTGTTTAAGAATATTTATTATATTCATATACATGTTAAAAATTATATTTTTAACTATAAAATATTTTATTCAACACATGAATATTTTATAATCAACATTTCACATCACAATCATCAACCACAACGCAATACAATCAAAAAAGTCGTCCATTGTCCGTGGACGACGGGGAGCAGTTATATATGCAGTTATAAAATGAATAACTGTAAATAAACAATTTTATAGTGAGAAGTTCTCACAGTAGGTTCCACTCCTCCAGTTCTATTTCTGAAGTTCTAAACCATTTGGATTTGTATTTGTTTCCCGATAGTTCCATTGCAATCTATGCCACGAAATTTATATTAAAAATCATATTTTTAATAACACTTCATATATTTAAAAATCACATTTTTATTCGCTACTACATATATAAAAATCATATTTTTATATTGCTACTTCTTATATAAAAATCGTATTTTTATACCGATGTTTACATTATATAAATCATATTTTTATCACGCCTTTACATATATGAAAATCATATTTTTCTAAATGAAAAATCTAATCTTTTCTATAAGCGAAAATCATATCTTTTTATATAAACAACATCTTTTTATTTTCAAAAATCGAATCTTTATGTTTTCAAGTTATATATATATATATATATTCTATTTCTAATTCGTTACATATATAAATATCTAATTTTTACTTCGCTATTTCATACATAAAAATCTCACCTTTTCTATTCTAAAAATATAATCTTTTCTATTTTAAAAATATAATATTTTCTATTTTAAAAATATAGTCTTTTCTATTTAAAAATATAGTCTTTTCTATTTAAAAAAATAGACTTTTCTATTTAAAAAAATATCACACCCTAAACAAATAAAAATCCTATTTTAAAAGGAGAATTAAATTAAAGAACTCACTGCATTTTTCTTCGGCGGAGGGGGGGGGGGTTGTCCGAGCTACGTTGATGGCGGGCTGACTGGGGTACGACTTCAAGGTGTGTTTCCATGATTACTAGGATTCACGGATTTCGATCTGGGGGGCTCGTGACGAAGGAAGAAGGGCAGAGGAGTGGTGAAGGTTGCAGCGGAGTTTGGTGGCGCGAGTGGGTGGCTCGATGTCGGCTGCGGTTGGATTGGGGCTCGCGACGTTCTCGAATTGGGGGAAAAGGGTCTTTAATCGGAGAAAGGGGAAGGCTTGAGGGGGGCGACGGCGAGGTAGGGGAGCTCTGGCGATTAGCGGCGCGGCAAGGGTGGGCGCGACGCAGGCGGCGACTGGGCTAGGGCTTCGTTCTTTTTTTATTTCAGAAAGAAAGTCAGAGAGAGAGAAAGTGAGGGGGAAGGAGAGTTTAAATATATATATAATAATTTAATAATATTATTATTATCCATAAAAGTTGACTTTTCATTCAAACTTCAAACAACACCCAACGAATGTCGCCCCTAGCTAATCACCCTCATTCCGAACACAATGGGATATGTTTCGTAAGCCAATTCGGCTGTTACGATTAGTTTTCGTTAAATTTAAAATATAAATCAGTATATTTTAAATTCAAACGCACATTTTAATTTATCGAGGCCAAATATTGATTCTGAAAATTCTGGAAAAATTATTTCTAGCTTCGTATTGATGATACAGTCCTAACCAAACTAATTTCGTTAAATTTGGAGACCATTTGAAAAATGACCATTTTCTGGTGGATCCAAATTGACTGAAATTGACAAAGCAGGTTTTCTTTTGCCACGCTCACATATTAATTCCAAAAATTATGAAAACTGGAATCTAGCAATAATTTGACATTATGGATCCAACAAAAGTGGTCTCATCGAAAACGGAGGTCGTTTGCAAAATTGCCACTTTTAAGGGCTATATTTTCCACAGCGACTATTCTGAATTTTCAACTGGACATAACTTTTTATTCCCGCTATGAAATTTCAATTTTTCAAATTCGTTGGAAAGATATTTTCAAATAGATTCTAATATTTTTGGTTTCACAAAAATCCGATTTATTTTGAATCCTGTATATTCATTTGAAATTTCAAACTACCGCGCCATTTCCAATTCCTTTTATATTTAAAATAAATATTTATATTCTAATTTCAATTTATATAAATATATACGTTCTAATTCTATTCAGAATGAATTTCTAGTTGTTATTATTTAAAATAAATCATTTTAAATATTGAAATTAATTAAAATTTCCAAATAAAAATTTTAAATTGGTTCTGATTTTCCGGGTTGTTACAATCTCCCCCACTTAAAATCTTTTCGTCCTCGAAAAGGAACGGAGCTAAAAGTTGTTTTACTAATCAACTCAACTTTCATTCTGGATTTCATTCTTCAACTTTTCAGTTTCTAAGAATTTCTAACTTTTCAAAAATTTGGCTTACCCCCTAATTTTCGAAAAATTTCGCCATAACCTCCTTTGTAAGGGGAGCACCGGGAAAATCCCAAACCGCCACATAGGCGCTCTCATCTCAAAAATATAAAGGAAAAGCCAAGCGGCCAGCCAATCGGCTCATAAAATCATCCAAACCTAATAAATTAGTAAACATGTACGTATTTGTCGGGCATACAATTTTATTCCTCGTCTCTTGCCTCCTTGCAATGACCTGTTCACACATATATATGTACTTGTATGCAATTTCAAACAATTTTCAATTCAGTTAAATATTTTGATTCGATTTGGCTAATGGTTCAAAATTTTAATTAATCAAACCAATAATCATACAACACAACCAACAATCAATTCGTTGGTTAATTTTTCTATCATATAACTTTGATATAAATATTCAAAATCCAGTTTTTGATGCCAATTCACAACAATAACCATATCTAGTTTTGGTTCTCACACCAGCCAATTGGAAATATATAGATATCCCACTTTCGAAACTCGAACATAAATGCTGATGATAATCGATTAATCACCAGGATCATATCTGGGTGACTAGAGCATGATTCTACATATGTCCAGTATATTAAAACTTCGAATACACGTTTGCAAGGCATATGTGCAAAATCTTTATATATTGGATTGTCCAAATTCATTATAAATAAATATTCAAATACATTGAATAAGGTTTAAATTTTCAAAACAATATTTTTTTTCATTTTTATTTTAAAAACACTACTCTTCACACTCGTTCTAGGATACTACCGATCCTATCTCTAACGAGTAATTCTCATTGGATATTGCTAATCTAATCTCTAATGAATTATTTCGTTTCATTCTAACGTGTCTTATTCTCGTGCTCTGTAAACCAGAGCTCTGATACCAAGTTGACACATCCCAAACTTCCCCGTAAAGGAAAGCCCGGATTGCTATGAGGACAAGACGAATCAGAACACAAACAGAAGAACACTTCATTGCTTATTACAACAATTTACATCAGAGTACAAGAATATATAGAGTGTGAATAAATAATATACATCAGAAAAATATCAGAGATTTACAAATTACAATGCAGCGGAAAATAATACAAAACACAACTGAAAGAGATACACGGATACAGAGCTTTCCAAATATCATTCCAGTTGTAAACCAGGAACCTGTGAATATAAATCTGCAAAACCCAAACTACTAGCTGCACTTGTGGAAAATGGGGCACCCAGAGTTTAGGTTAAAACAATAAACTCTAGGTCAATCATGTGACTGGTGTGAGAACTAAAACGGTTGTTTAATCTTTACTTTAAAATTAATGTAAATCAAGGGACCACGCCGTATAACACGGAACAGGTTTCCTCCCGAGAATACCAGTGCATAGAATAAACAACGCAATGCTTTTTGAAAAAATGAAGCTATTGTAAGACTCAGGTCCCATCACACAATGCAACGCAAGCCGGAGGATAGGATTTTACCTTATAATAGACAAACGTGCTTGGTACTTTTAAAACAAATCATTTTGATACTATTATAGCGTAGAGTATATGAAAACAACTTTAAATATAAATGTATCAATCATAGACGACACAGTGCCCCATCCCACTATGTCGCCATATTAGGCTCTACAAATAAAACCGAACGACAAGTATTGGAAATTGGATTCCCGTCATGAGTCGAGGCCAGGGATGGCTCCTCACCGATTCGAGACACTCTAGCACATGTCTCGGGATCCCCCGCAGTGAACCCTTGGATCTTCAGGGCCGGTTCTCCCGTACGTTTGAGGATTTGTATTCCTGAACACATGTTTCCCGGTCTTATAGGACCTATATCCATCAGCTCCGTAGAGACCGATATAACCGAGGCGCCTTGCATTCCAACAACCACATAGGTTAAAATATAACAATGTCCGGGCTTGCATAATGCTGACACCCCCCCATAGCTATAAAGAAACGTCGTGCACTCCCTACAACAACGATCCCGTTTTTGACTCATACCGTGGTGTGAGGCTCGCGAATTAACGATATACCCAAAGCGGTGCTATACTAAAGCTATGCTTTGATAACCAACCATAAGACTCTGCTTCTCAACAGAATCCTTGATCATTTGCATCTCAACATGCCACATAGGCAATTCATGCCATGTGACTGATATCTATCGATATATAACCTCTGAGCTCGTACGTCTTAGAGAAGGACGTTAAGCAAGAGAATAAATTCTCCACTGCTAAACAGATATATATTTAATAGAAATCAATCAGCATAGAATAAAATCCAATGTCAGACACACATCCATTTACATGTTTGTTCTGGGTCTGAATGAAACCGGAGGCACCTTATTCCTCGTCTCGTATGTCCAATACAGGAGGGAGGTCCTCGTATATCCAGTCGATCTCCAAGTACGACTGGACGATCGCCACTTATGACCTCATCTTGGATGTATAGGCCAATCAAGACATCACTATTCATCCAAATGATGTGAAGACCTCCGGTCTTCAACCACCGTCTTCATCGTCGACTTATCATCGAATCAGTTATTCAAAATGGGTATAAACCCGGCCTTTCCGAACAACTCGCGTATATTATAAACAAGTGCTATAAAAACACAACACTCATTCCATTCCAGAATATTCTTTTATTCAAATATTCACATCATTAGGGAATAGGTTCCCATTAATATTATCAAAGATAAATTCTTTTAAATTTATTCTTGAATCTTGCTTTGGATATCAAACCATATTAAGGTTTTCCAAACTAGTCAGGATAAGCGAACTACACCGAAGTAATCATTTATTTTATTTCCCAATCCCAACCTATTCATTCCGTGGAGCAAAACTTGTAATACTCCATGTCTAACACCACGGTGTTATCGGTAAATATTAATTACCATTTCACGTTCAAACCTAGTTAAAGAATTAAGTATCGCTTGGAGAAAAACTGGTGATACTCCATTCTCGATCATTTCCCAAATTTGATAATTTAAATTATTGTAACACCCCGAATTTCGGTTAATGCTAAAATTCACTAATTACAGAATATATAATCTCAGATGTGAGAATTGGGGGAAACGGGCTGCGTCATTGCGTTCGTCTCGGAAAAATACGCGAAATAGAGTCCGAGTTTTCGAAAATCAGAGTCCGTATGGCCCAGTTATGGCCCGATAAAGTTTGCAGAAAATTTGAAACTAAAAACAGATTTATAATTTAAATTCAGATTTTAAAATAGAGCAGGCGGGGCCAGGCGGGAAGATTCCCGCCCTACCCATGTCGACAGGGCTGTCGACAGGCCTGTCGACAGGGGTGTCGACTTGCCTGTCGACTTGCCTGTCGACAGGGGGGCGACGCCCAGTGAAACTGGGTGCACCAGTTTGGGTCTTGGGCTGGCTTGGAGGGCTGGTTCTGGAAGCTTCTTGGATCTGACGGGTCTAAATTAATCTAGGGTTGATCTAAGGGTCTAAAATGCAACCTAATCCTATAAATAAGACCCTAATCCTACCCTAATTCATTCATAATTAAATCTTGTAACTAAACTATGGCAAAATGAAACTTGATCATGGCCTCCACAAATCAATGAAGAGGAAAGCAAGCTAATCAACCTCTCTAATCAACTTCTAATCCATTCTAAGTATCTTAATCTTCTTCATTTGGAGTGCAAATTGCTAGTGGTGAGTTTCTATCACTTTGATGATCAATTGTTAAGATAAGTAGATTAGGTGTAATGAGACTTATGGTCTTGAATGCGGATTTGTGAGTTTGAATCATTTGTAATGATATGCTAATCTATGTATAATATTAATCCTATGTTGAATATGTAAGTTTATGCAAGTTGAATATGTGAGTTTATGCATGTTGAATATGTAAGTTGATGTTGAATATGAGAGTTTATGCAAGTTGGATATGTGGGTTTATGCATAATAAGTAATTGATTTTATGCAAGTTAAGTATGTGGTTTTATGCATGATGAGTATGTGATTCTATGCATGCTAAGTATATGATATTATGCAAGTTTAGTATGTGATTCTATGCATGCTAAGTATATGATATTATGCAAGTTGAGTATGTGATTCTATGCATGCTAAGTATATGATATTATGCAAGTTTAGTATGTGATTCTATGCATGCTAAGTATATGATATTATGCAAGTTGAATATGTGATTCTATGCATGCTAAGTATGTGATAATATGCATGATTAATAAGTTGTTTTATGCATATTTAACAAGTGGGTTTATGCATGTTTAACAAGTTCATATGCAAGTTACATGTATGATAATATATGCTATGCAAGTTACATGTATGTTAATATGCAAGATATGCTATGCAAGTTACATGTATGTTAATATGCAAGATATGCTATGCAAGTTACATGTATGTTAATATGCAAGATATGCTATGCAAGTTATGTGTATGCTTATATGCAAGTTCAACATGTTATGCAAGATATGTGTATGATAATATGCAAGCTCATATGCAATATGTTATGCAAGTCATGTGCGATAATATGCAAGTTTGGGTTAAATGTAGTTGGGTTAATATATGCTCATATATGCAAGTTGACATCCTCTTAACCCATGACAAAGTTATATGCTAAGATTTGGTTAAACCCATGATGTTTGTGATGGATCTTCCCTTTTATTATGTCGTGAAATGAGAACGATTTGCGTGGGAAACGATGGGGTTAATAAATATGTTAATTAATGTATGGTTGGGTATGATTAAGCATACCATAAAAATAGATTAACATAAGAGGGAATTTACCTATTGAGTTAGGTCTACCCCATGGGAATTTACCTATTGAGTTAGGTCTACCCATGTTATGAAAAACTTGATATTAATTAGGGATAATTAATATAAATTATGAGGGTGATTAATTAGGTGTAATTAATCGACTAAGACACGAGGTTGGACTCAGTTGTAGCGTAAAACTGCCCGGACCCAACCGGCCTAACCAGTTGCTACAAATGTTAGCCCAATGTGAGAGGTCTTAGGCACAAACTAAATACGTGATTAATGTAAAGGCACGAGGTTAGACTCGGTTATGACATAAGGCTGCCCGGACCCAACCGGCTTAACCAGCAGTCATAAAAGATAGTCTAATGTGAGAGGTCTTTATGAGGATCACGGTCTGAATTAATTAAGAAACACTTAACCATATAAGCATGTAGTGGGGCATGAGGGTTAAGTGGGTGCCTTAGGTGGCTTGTAGTAACTAGTAGGGTGCCTTGGGTGGCATGAGGAAACTAGTGGGTTGCCTTGGGTAGCAATAGAAAATACGATTAGAATACTTAACCAAAGTGGAACATGGAATTAAACATGATTAAAGGGTTAAGTAAGTGCCTCGGGTGGCATGTGGGAATTAAGTAAATGACTTGGGTGGCATGTGGAAATCTAGTGGGTGCCTTGAAAGGTAATTAAAATATGATTAAGGACTTAACCAGGATTTATAACATGAAGGTAGACATGATTATTAAAAAGGGTTAAGTGGGATACACTAGATAAAATAACAAGCTTAAGTGGTAGCTTGTGGGGGCCCATCTCAACCAATATCCCAAACGTATCTTTGTGGGCTCGACCCAAGTCGAGTGACGGGACACGCATATTGAGCTTGACTATAAGAGGCCAAAACGGGTTAGCGGTGGCAACGTAGGACCAACGGGTTTCATATGCGTGTGTGGACCCGGGCTGGTTAGTAAATCGTTGTTGCATCGTGTAGGTATAAAGCCGTGCACCGTTGATACTATCAGGTTGCCACTTTGGGGAAACGATACACCCCATTGTGGGACCAGCACGGGTATCTACGTTAGGGAGCCGATCGCTTGGGAGTAGTGGGTACACCTAGTAAAGATAGGGGCAGACGGCACCTATGTAGGGGTAAAAGAAACTACTGGCTAAAAATTACTATGTACATTTGGTGGGATCAACCTTTAAGTAGGAACTAATCTTGGGTAGGTAGAACTGGTGTGGTGCAGTGTAGGAATTACTCTTGGGTGGATAAGTCTGGGGCGGGGTAATCTAGTAATTATCCTTGGGTGGATAAATGCGTCTTTACGGTGATCTTAGTTTATCCTAAGTTTACCAAGCTGCTTAGTGTAGCCATTCATCCCCAGTCGTTACCGTATATCAACTTACGTCTTCTCTGGTTATTTTAATGATTGTATTGTTAGGGTTATAGGACTCACTCAGACTTATGTCTGACCCCGTTGTTTTTATCTTTTCCCCCCAACCCCAGGTTATTAGAGTGGGCCTGGTGCTAGTGGGCTTTGATCTGATTGCTGTATCTACCCTATGGAGCTTGGACCTCTGAAGTGAAGCCGAGCTTATCTTTCCTTTTATGGCTATTAGTTATGTAGTGGGATTATGTACTTCTATTTTATCAAGATGGATATTATGTACTTGACTCTGGTTTATGGTTTTGTAATGTAACCAAACATGTATTACCTTCCGTTGCAATGAAATGAAGATTTAAATTTTCAAGTATTACTTATATCTGTCTTGCTGTAATTTTACTGTCCTATATTCACTTAAAATACTTCACCGAAACTAAGGCATTCCCCTGGTATGAGTGACCTTAGCGGAGGTGGGGTGTTACAATTATCAATTCACATTTCAATCTAATTAAAGATTCATTAAAACTCCACTTAGTTTCGGTCTTCCAAAAATCAATAGTAATGATTATTTAACTTTGGAAACACTAACACGTCGCATCGACAATCTACACCGTACTATTAATTTCTGCGGGATATAAGCTCTAAGCTCGTAGGTCTCAGAGAAGGATGTTAAGCAAGAGAATAAATTCTCCGCCACCAAACAGATATATATTTAGCATAGATCAACCATACAGTTCGAAATACAATGATAGAAATGTAATCCTGCTTTTAATTGGATTAAAGAACTAATGTCATTTAAAACATAGTTCACGATAAACCCAAATCACATTCCATTAATTATCGAATCTTCACGGAGAAACAAAATCAATATATAATCGATATCAATTTCCGTATCCGACTAATAATATAAATGAAATAACGACAAAGCCTTTTAAATTCCGTATGTATTAACAACCTTCCTCCACAGATGTTCACTTCGATTATTATCAATCGAATTCCATTCAATTCCAATTTAATATATTAAATAGGAAAACTTTACTTTGGAAAATTCCAGTTAAATCCTAATAAAAATTTTATAAATTCCAAATCCATTTCACTATAAATCGGGATAAAGAACGAATGTCTTTAAAAACACAGTTCACAATTAACCCAACACACATTCCATTTTCAATTCCAATTAAATGTTAATTAATTAAAAATTCTTCTTTAAATCTTAATTAAAAGATTTATTCTTTTCGCATGGGGTTTAAGATCAGTGTTACTGAAGACCCCATACCATCGGGTCTCTAACCGTAAATAAGTAAGAGAACAATTCCCTAAGTATTAATCCCGAAGGCCGAAACCAACATCAGATCAATACCCAGGAAACAATTCAACTTAGCTAATCTCCAGTTAGTTTCTAATTTTCTTAACTCATTGGGTTTAAGAACAGTATTATTAAAGATACCATTCACGACAACCCAAAATCTCATTCCATTGTTAATCGGGTTAAAGAACAAGTGTTATTTAAAACACCGTTCACGATAAACCCAAAAACAAATTTGATATTAAATACAAGGCTCTGAATAGAAAATATATCGGCTTATATTCAATATCAAATTCTCAAACCAACAAATATCGTATTGGGAATAACGATATATATATATATATATATATATATATATCTTCCAAATTCCTCCACAATGTCCGTATAATCACAGAATCCAATATCGAAATATTCCAAAGATAATTTCGATTCTAATCCATTCCGATTCATATATTGGAAATTCTGGTTATTTTCAAAACCATTTCAAATCCAATTTATTTATTTAAAAATACTGGATTTTTAATTCTAGTTCAAAACTAGTTCATTTCGATAAATATATATATTTTTATCTTTTCAAACATGGAATTTTTCATCCCAATTCCTTCCAAATCATTTATTATGATTTTACACAAATTATTGATATTTTTAATAATTTTATCAAGGCCCGTATAGTCGATTTCCATAAACAGTCATCGAACTGCACTTACGGCGACATTTCCCAAATTTGATTTGGACATAATTCCAAATACAACCGTTAGATGTCAAATCTCTTATATTCTTTGGAAAGCTCTTTTCGATACGAACCCAACGGTTCTAGTTTTAGGAGAATCTGACGGTCGGATCTCCCGTAATGTCAATTCAAAGTCAATGGTCGAAATTCGCGAATTGCCGTAGCGCGGCGCGTTCTATTCTGGCCATTAAATATATATATTATATATATTTCATAGATTTCCATTTAAATCGTACTTTATAAATCATTTAAAATTCATTTTCAAAACGATTTCAACTTCGTATTCAATTTCAAATCAAAATTAAATATTCCATATCATTAGTATATAAATGATAATATTTTCAAAACATTAGATTTGAAGTCACTTCCATTTCGATATTCATTATAAAAATGAATAAAATCGATATAAATATCGTTTCGTCAAAATAGCATTAATCTAATCAACACGGCTTTATATATTTAAAAATTTCGCGACCATCCCAAATTGGACATCAAAATTAGATTTTGATCTTTTACTGAATATTATTTTAAAATATTCATTATTTTAAAATATTCGTTATTTTAAAATATTCATTCTTTCTGAACTGGAATCAGACACAGTCAATTACCACATAATGTTATTTATATGGATTTCATACAACACATGTATAGAACAACAATGATAAACAATCAACCATCATCCAGAGTGCATTCTACACTGCATAAGCATTAAATATAAATATTCAATGTTACACAGCTTGTCAACCAATAGATTGACCTACAATTAAACAATTGGGATTAGTGTACGTCAAATATCATCCCAATACCCGTGTGGGGTTTCAATCAACAAACATAGATTTTATTTGTGCAGTTGGGTGATGTGTAAAATATATCGTCCCAATCCATATCAGTCAAATGGGTGTACATAAACCAATCGTCCGATTTGTTTATGAATATTTATTATATTCATATACGCATTAAAAATTATATTTTTAACTATAAAATATTTTATTCAACACATGAATATTTTATAATCTACATTTCACATCACAATCATCAACCACAACGCAATACAATCAAACAAGTCGTCCACGGTCTGTGGACGACGGGGAGTAGTTCATATATGCAGTTATAAAATAAATAACTGTACAGAAATAATTTTATAGTGAGAAATTCTTACAGTGGGTTCCACTCCTCCAGTTCTATTTCTGAACTTCTGAACCGTTTGGATTTGGATTTGTTTCCCGACAGTTCCATCGCAATCTGTGTCACGAAATTTATATTAAAAATCATATTTTTAATAACGCTTCATATATTTAAAAATCACATTTTTATTCGCTACTACATATATAAAAATCATATTTTTATGTCACTACTTCATATATAAAAATCGTATTTTTATACCGATGTTTACATTATAAAACTCATATTTTTATCACGCCTTTACATATATGAAAATCATATTTTTCTATAATGAAAAATCTAATCTTTTCTATAAACAAAAATCATATCTTTTTATATAAACAACATCTTTTTATTTGCAAAAATCGAATCTTTATGTTTTCAAGTTATATATATATATAAAAATTCTATTTCTGATTCGCTACATATATAAACATCAAATTTTTACTTCACTATTTCATATATAAAAATCTCACCTTTTCTATTCTAAAAATATAATCTTTTCTATTTTAAAAATATAATCTTTTCTATTTTAAAAATATAGTCTTTTCTATTTAAAAATATAGTATTTTCTATTTAAAAAAATAGTCTTTTCTATTTAAAAAAATATCACACTCTAAACAAATAAAAATCCTATTTTAAAAGGAGAATTAAATAAAAGAACTCACTGCATTTTTCTTCGGCGGAGGGGGGTTTGTCCGAGCTGCGTCAGTGACGGGGTGACTGGGGCGCGCCTTTAAGGTGTGCTTCAGCGATTACTGGGATTCACGGATTCCGATTTGGGGGGAAGGGGCCTCGCGACAAAGGAAGAAGGGCAGAGGAGTGGTGGAGGTTGTGGCGGAGTGTAGTGGCGCGAGTGGGTGGCTCGATGTCGGCTGCGGTTGGATTGGGGCTCGCGCCGTTCTCGAATAGGGGGAAAAGGGTCTTTAATCGGAGAAGGGGGAAGGATTGAGGGGGGCGACGACGAGGTGTGGGAGCTCCGGTGATCAGCGGTGCGGCAAGGGTAGGGGCGACGCAGGCGGCGGCTTGGCTAGGGCTCCGTTCTTTTTTTTTGTTTCATAAAAAAAGTCGGGGAGAGAGAAACTGTGGGGGAAGGAGAGTTTAAATATATATATATATATAATAATTTAACAATATTATTATTATCCATAAAAGTTGACTTTTCATTCGAACTCCAAACGATACCCAACGACTGTCGCCCCTAGCTAATTACCCCCATTCCGAACACAATGGGATATGTTCCGTAAGCCAATTTGGCTGTTATGATTAGTTTCCATTAAATTTAAAATATAAATCTATATATTTTAAATTCAAACGCTCATTTTAATTTACCGGGGCCACATACTGATTCTGAAAATTCTAAAAAAATTATTTCTAGCTTCGTATTGATGATACGGTCCTAACCAAAATAATTTCATCAAATTTCGAGGCCGTTTGAAAAATGACCATTTTCTGGTCGATCCAAATTGACTGAAATTGACAAAACACATTTTCTTTTGCCATGCTCACATATTAATTCCAAAAATTATGGAAATTGGAATCTAGCAATAATTTGACATTCCGGATCCAACAAAAGTGGTCTCGTCGAAAACGGAGGTCATTTGCAAAATCGCCACTTTTAAGGGCTATATTTTCCATAGTGACTATTTTTAATTTTTAATTGGACATAACTTTTTATTCCCACTATGAAATTTCAATTTTTCAGTTTTGTTGGAAAGATATTTTCAAATAGATTCTAATATTTTTGGTTTCACCAAATCCGGTTTATTTTGAATCTTGTACATTCATCTGAAATTTGAAATTGAATTTTCAAACTACCTCGCCATCTCCAGTTCCTTTTATAATTAAAATAAATATTTATTTTCTAATTTCGATTTATGTAAATATATATGTTCTAATTCTATTCAAAATAAATTTCTAGTCGTTATTATTTAAAATAAATCATTTTAAATATTCAAAATTCATTAAAATTGCCAAAATAAATTTTTTTAATTGGTTCTGATTTTCCGGGTTGTTACAGGAATGGTGTGTCTAAAAGGAGAAGTCACAACTTATGATATGGTACGATCAATGATGAGTCATATAGATCTTCCAATAAATTAATTTTGGGGTTATCCCCTTGAAACAACTGCATTCATATTTAATTGTAATCCTACTAAAACGATTCTAAAGACACCGTATAAGATATGGACTAGAAGACGTCCTAGTGTGTCTATCATGAATATTTGAGATGTGAGGCGTTTATTAAACGTCTTGCCTCTGATAAGATTGGACCCAAATCTGATAATTAATTTTGTGGAATATCCAAAAGTATCAAAAGGATATTATTTCAATAAATCCTCTGAGAATAAAATGTTTATTGCTCAAACTGGTATCCTTTTAAAAAGAGAGTCAGTCTCTAAGATACCGAAGGGAATAAAGTAGAACTTGAATGTATCGGGAACCACAAAATACCGTTGAACCTTGTATAAACAAGAAATTGAGTGGAAGTGACACAATAATTCAAATGTTATATATTGATAACATATTACTTTTGTGAATAATGTTTGTTTTAAAACAAGAAATAAATACTAAGGATGATGTTTGGATTAAAAGTTCATCTTTGCGCTTAGTTATATTTTTTATTGATCCAATGGTTTTTACATTGTGATAACAATGGAGCTATTGATCAGGCCTAGAGACCTTGATCTAATTACCGATCCAAAAGTATGTTTAAGAAATATAATTTCTTATGGGAAATTGTTCGCAAAGGAGGTAAACATATCTACAAAGTTACAAAAGGTTGTAATGTTGCAGACCTACTGACTTAAACTCCTCGAAGTAGAAGTTTAAGAGTCACACTAGTTTCATGGGTATACGATACATGAATGATTGACTCTAGTGCAAGTGGGATATTTTTGGAGCTTATGCCCTAGAGGTAATCCATTTGATGTAATTAATAATATTGTTGATGTTATTATTTTATTTGGAATAAAAATATTTTGTTATATTTTTACTGCGTGATATAAATATTAACATAATAGAATTCCTTAGAATAATAATTCAGAATTATATAGTTCAAGTAAGTGATTTGAACATGAGATTGTATAATATATTAAGTATTATGATTCTTAAATGACCCTAGTCAAGTTTTATTGTTTACATAGCACAACAATAAAACATTGAGACTAGTATGTTGATTGATGATCATATCTCAATGATCATTAATATACGTGATATTAATGTCAATACATAAATACGTATTGGAGAATAGCATATTGGGCTAACCCAACATGAGAAAACTACATGGAATATAATTAATAGTATCATAAGTTATTCTCATAGTGACAGTGATGTAATGACCCTCAGACCTTAAATCATTATAATTTTATTTGAGGATATTTGTGTTTTCATATCGTCAAAAGTTACTTTTAATCGAGTAGACAATAAAGATGATTATTCGATACATCTCTAATCAAATGAAAATTATGAATGATCTAAATGGAATTTAACCCTATGATATAAGTAGAGATATCCATGGGCATCTTGATTGAGTGAGACTAGGAAATGCATGGTCATGCTCAAATATTGATTTATTTTACATAGTTTACTCATCGATTAAGATAAAAGGATTAAATTATAAAGAGGATGAGACGTTTGATGCCTCGAGTTTAATCTTGGAAATATTGGTTAAAAGGATTATATTACATTGAAACACTAGTCACAGAAAGGTTATATTGAATCATTGATATAATTATTACAACTTGGGTAACAACGATATATTAGTAGATGTCGCTCACTATTTATGATGTTGAATACGATTTAAAATCATTGCCAATGTTGTAATAACCTATAAGGTCACATAAATAGAACGTTTTTAAAAGGAGAGAACCATTCATAAGGAAAAGGAAATATCAAACGTTGATATTTCATTTCCTTTTGAATTGGTAAAAGGTGCATTTTGGTTCTATCATTTTATCTCGGATCTTATCATTATATGTTATGTAATGACCCGCATTGGCAGAGGTATTATAATTAATTTATTTAATTATATAAGTAGTGATATAGTGAATTAAATGGTCGTGGAATTAAATAGTGGTGAATATTTAATTAAAATAATAAATTAAATAATATATTTAATTTTGAAATAATCAGAATTGGCTGAAATGACGATATGGTGTGAACCGGATCATCTATGATATTTAATTCAGCTTGGGATTGAATTTGAATAATGAATATATTATATAAACGACAATTTGAACATAGAATTATAATATAATTAAAATCGAGCTTGAAATGGCGCTGTAGTTCGTAAATTGGCGATTCGAACTTCAACTGAATGTACAGGATTCGATTTAAGCCGGATTTCTGTGAAACAAGAAACGTGTGGAGCTGGTGGATTATATATTTCTAGTGAAAGAGAAAAATCGGGATTTCGTCGTGTAGATTTTGATTTATGTCCAAATCAAATTCTAGAAAAGTCACTGTGGAATTCCTTTATAATTTATAAAGGAATTTCAATATAAATCGAATATCGGGTTGACCCGGAAGTGAATATCGAGTTAGAAATTCATATGGGAATATTCTGAACTATATGGTATTCCACTGTGAATATATACGATAATATAAATTTATTTATATTTAATTTAATTATATTTAAATATATTTATATATTTGAATGGGTCATTCAAAGCTTTAAAAATAGCCAGTTTTGCAAACGAAGTCGGAATTCGACGGAACTAATTTCGTTGGATCCGCAACATCAAATTATTGTTAGATTCCAGTTTCCGTGATTTTTGAAGTCACTGTGTGGCCGTACGGATTTTTAGAGTGGAAAACAGTCAGTATTTTTACAGCTAAAAATACCCTGTGTGAGCAAACGGAGTCGGAATTCGACGAAACTAGTTTCGTTGGAACCGTAATGTCAAACTGTAGCCGCATGTCCAGTTTCGTGATTTTTAGGTATCATATGTGATTATAGGAATTTTAATTCAACAATAAAAATAGCGGTTGCTTAAAAAAGAAATTAAATAATCAATTTAAAAATTAATATAATTTGCCTATAAATACCATGCTAACTTCCTAACCCTAATGCCATTCATTTCTCAGTCAACGAAAATTTCCGCCGCCTCCATTCTTAAGAAAACGCGAGATTCATCCTCTCAAAAATCAAAACAATTTGGATCAAATCCTATAAATTATAAAACCAAGATATTTGAGATCGTATTGGCCGAGGCTTCAAGCTGAGGTTGGTTTCATTGGTCGCGATCAGCATTTGGGGGGGGGGTTTGCATTTATAGCAGCTTTGCTAGGGTTCGAGTATACTGAAATTTGGATTATCGAGGTGAGCAATGGGTTTCGGAATTGACCCTGGGATGGAAAGCCGCACCTGCCTGCAGTAATGGAAGGGATTCCGTGATTTTCTTTGATGAAGTCTGACTGTTCATTGTCGTAGCCTACCTTTAGTCGCGATGCCAGAAGTCTACTCGAGTTCAGTGATTTTGGGCATGAAGTGAAGAGATTTTTAAGAGGAAGATTTTGGTTATTTCAGTTTCGATTTTCGTAGTGTAATGGAGGGAGAATTAAAACGAGAATTCACTACCATGGCTGAAGCAATCGGGTTCGGACCTGATATAAAGAGGAAGATGTATTATCGGAGGTAATTGTGTGTTTAAATAATAATGGAGTATTATCAGAAAATCGTGACTTAAGGGTATGTTTAGTTTGTGAATTCTTTGAGTATGGCGGTAGAAGGAATGGTACGAAGTGGGAAAATGGAGTAGTTGAGGTTCGAAGTGTTACTGGCAGTTAGGAAGAAGAAAGACAGTAGGCATGGGTTTGTAAAGGTGGGAATGGGGCTGATGAGTTTTTGACGAGGGGTTTACTGAGTTTCGATTTTTCAAAGGCTAGAAATGGCGTTGAAATTATATTCTAAAGAGGGATGGGCCGTTAAAGTGGGGTGTGGCCCAACATGAAAGTGGATTTTTGTTATATTTAAATTTAAAATAAGTGTATTAGCTTGTACTTATTTTACCATTCTCATACGAAATCAGAAAATCGAACGAACAGACCCGTTCGGATCATATAGACGAATGCTAATTATGGAACTGACTAGGCGTGAACATGAGCTCACTACAATTTATAGCAAAATAAATTGTCCGTCTGAATCAAGCGATGGTTATCGTTATTAACGATGATCGTCCAATGTGAGTAAATATCACTAACTCGAAGCAGTTTATAATTTCATGTTTTATTTTTAGAACTGTTGAATATTGGTTGATTGACTGTGTGTTGACTGTTTGATTGAACTGCTAGTCAATTAGTTGAATTTCTATATTGATTCTGTTTAACAGAATATATCATATGGAACTGAAAGTGATGTTATCTATGTTGTTTAACATATGTGATGCAGGGAGACAGGTTGGAGGAATCTGACTGGATTCCTCAACAGTTATTTTATTGTTTTCATATATTGTGATATATGATGTAGTTTATAATCTGTGGTTGATTATATGTGTTTGAACGATATTGGTCATCGTGATTTGATGTGTTAAATACCATAACATACCGGAATGGTGAAAAGGGAATTTTCAAAATGAATATTGAAAATAGATTATTTATAAAATCAAAGGATTTTATAAAAGAGATAGTATTTATAACAAACAAAGGAGATTTTATAAAAAGGAAATATTTAGAAAATAAATAGAGTTATAAAAAGGAAATTTGTTTATAACCGAATAGGATGTTATAAAAAGGAAAACGTTACTAAAATGGAAATCATTTGTAAAGTGAAGAACCGCTACTAAAAGTAAATCTTTATAAATGAATAGTTTATTCGATGGAGTTAATCGAATTTAGTTATTCGAATAGAGTAAAATCGAATATGGTATTTGAAGGGAGTCAATCGAATAAGGTATTCGAAAGCTAGTAAATCGAATATGTTATTCGAAAAGGGGTTAGTCGAGTCGAGTTAGCTGAATAGAGTTAATCGAATATTTGTTATTCAAATAAGAGTTAACCAGTTAGAATTAATTGAATAGAGTTAAAGCAAAGGAGTTAATCGAATATAGTTTATTCGAATAGAATCAATCGAGTTAATTGAATATTAGTAATTCGAATAAAGTAAAGGATTTATCGAATATTAGTTATTCGAAGAAGAGTTAAAAAGGAGTTATCGAATATTAGTTATTCGAAGAAGAGTTAAATAGAGTTATCGAATATTAGTTATTCGAATAGAGTTAAATGGAGTTAAAGGAATAAATCGAATATAGTTTATTCGAATGGAATTAGAGGAGTTAATCGAATATAGTTTATTCAAATAGAGTTATCGAATATAGTTTATTCGACAAGAGTTAAGTGAATAGAGTTAACCCAAAGGAGTTAATCGAATAGAGTTAATTGAAAAGAGTTGATCGAATATAGTTACTTGAAAGAAAGGTTAAGTAAGGAAGTTAGTTAAAGAAATATAAAGTGAACTTTGCCTATTTCAAAGTTAGAAATCTTGTTCAGTTAAGGTCTGAGAGGTAGTTCTACCCCAACTTGATTGGCTTCGTATTTAACTAAGGAATGGTTAAGGTTCGACAGTAAAGGATGGTAAAGTGAATTTAGTAATTAAAGGAAATGGTTGAGTTGGCATAGCGATGTTTTATCTAAATATCTGCTTAATCCAAACATAGGAGTTTTGGAAATGTTTTCCAAACAAGAATCAGAAATGTTTTCTAATATAGAAAACAAGAAATGGAAATGTTTTCCAGTGTTAATAACGTATATTTTCTAAATAAGGAAAATAAGGAATATATATATATATATGTTTGATGATTGATTGATATAATTCCATCTGGAAATAATATCGTTGTTTGCACACTTGTTTTTCTTTGATGGTTAAATCATAGACTATCAAAGTTTTGACCATTTTAACGTTGTTAATATAGAGAGACCAGTTGGATTATTATCCAAAGAACCACTTTGTATTGGCATAAGCATTGCGAATCATATATGCCAAAGATAATTGAAGACGGAGTAAAGCGCAAGGGCTATTGTATAAGTCTTAGATAACAGTGCCTAAGACGGATGTATTGAATAGTGCCTTCGGTTCATCCCGTTCCTGGATGACTTGTATGGATGGATGTCTGACAGAGTATTTCCAGACGATCACGTATATTGATTTCTCCAACTGTACGAAGAGTGGAAGCGGAGAAGGAAACTTCTTTTAGCTAACACATAATGTATGGTTGAGGACGTCAATCGGTGATTTGATGGATTTGACGATGTGGCATTCAAAGTGAATTTAGTGTGATGATAAAGCGCAGCTTCTAGCCTCACATCCGGTAAATGACAGAAATCGGGCAGGCAGCATGGCTAAGTCGGTCGCACCGAAGTAGGGTGTATAATCACCTGATCTAGAGTTTCATTTATTTCTAAAAATTTATTGTTGATACTGTCCCATTCGGGAAACGGTTGCTGATCCCAACCGTTGGTGATATACATTCGGTACACTCAAGCGAAATGAGTGGTCGGTCATGTGTGGCCAGGTTGCAAGATGTTTTTGTTGAACCCAGTGTATTCCTCTCTAGAGGTACACTAACGAAAGGTGGTCCCATACCTTGTCATAGTTGGAAATCCATTACCCAATACGTGCTTGCGGTTTTGATTGTATACTATATATATAGAACGTGAGATGAAAGCATTTCTGCTAGATGATTATTATATTGTGGTTGATAGACATTATTATAATATCAGAAGGTTTTTGATATAAAGATAATTTGGATTCTCATAAGGGAAAAACCCGTTCCATTATACGGCGTGGTCTTATGAGATATCGTTTACTTGTTAGAACTGTTTTAAACTGTTTTACTCATACCAGTCCCATGACTGACCCGGAGTTTATTTTGTTTTGTTTTCCCTAAACTCTTGGGTGCCCAATTTTGTACGGGTAGTCAAGTAGTCAGGATTTACAGATATATTGGAAGAGCTGGAGCAGGAGGCTTCAGGATCATATAGCTATAGTTTATTTCCGCTGTGTTGTAAGTGCTGTACTTTGAAAATGATGTATATTCAAGTACAAAGTTATATTTCAAAGTTATGTTATATATTATATGTTATTCGTTCCGCTGTGAGATTCGTGTTATTCTGATGTCGTGTTGTTGTTCTTCTTCTATTCTAAGTTTCTATCTTATCTTTCCTCACCCTCTGTTTTTGTTTCTATTAATTTCCTGATTTTCAGTTTAATTTGGGGTTGGACTTGTGTTTTTGGTCAACTCAAATCGGATCGGATTTTCGGGTCATTACAACTGGTATCAGAGCTTAAATTAAGTGAATTACCTTGGCTCTGTGGCGTGACTCAGTAGAGATGGGGTTAGTAATACCCTAGATTGAGTTTGAGTGTATATATACGAGTGAACGTATTTGTAGATGATATAAAAATTGTTTTATATTGTGGTGATTTATTGGTGGAGTTGTTTATGAGTTCTGGTCGATCAGTTTGATCCACTGTATCGGTGGAGTTTATAAACACTCGAATACGATGGGTCGACACGATATGTTTTGAAAAGAGGGTAAATTAAAATAAGTTTACCCAAGGTATATCTTGATATAGAGAAGATATATATATCAAAATTTTAATATAATGGATATATTGGTTGTTATTATAATCGAGTAATATTATAAATAAAATGGTTATGAAAATAACCAATCAGAATTTGTATAAGTGAAATACGTGAAATTAGATGAGTTAAATCTGAAATTTTAAACCAGAATTTGAGTTAAAACTCTGGAGAATTGTATAAGTGTTTGTAAATGGATTTGGATTAAAAATAAGGAAAATTTAAGATCTTGGGAGATTTTAAATTGTTTTACAAGCAGTGTGAATTATATTGTAACAACCCGAAAATCTGGGGCAGTTTAAAATTTTTATTTTGGCAATTTTAGCGAAGTTGGAACATTTAAAATGGATTATTTTAAATAATATCGACGAGAAATTTATTTTGAATATAATTCTAACGTATATATCTATATACATCGTCGTTAGAATATAAATATTTATTTTATATTATAAAAAGGAATTGAAAATGGCGCGGTAGTTCGATAATTCGATTTCAAACTTCAATTGAATGTACCGGGTGCAAAACAATCCGGATTTTAGTGAAACCTAAAATAATAGGATCTAATTGAGAATACCTTTCCAACGAATCCAAAAAATCAAAATTTCATAGCGGGAATCAAAAGATATGTCCAGTTGAAAATTCTGAATAGTCGCTATGGAATTCAGGCCCTTAAAAATGGGAATTTTGCAAACGACCTTTGATTTCGACGAAACCACTTTTTTTGGATCCGTGATCTCAAATTATTGCTAGGTTTCAAATTTCATAATTTTTCGAATCAATATGTGAGCGTGGCAAAGGAAAACGCGTTTGACCAGTTTCAGTTGATTTTAATCGACTGGAAATTGGCCATTTTTCCAACGGTCTCAGAATTCGACGAAACTAGTTTTATTAGGACCGTATCGTCAATACGAAGCTAGAAAATATTTTTCAGGAATTTTTCTAGTTAGTATGCGGCCCCGGTAAATTGAAATGCGCGTTCAAATTCAATGTATAGAGTTATATGTTGATTTTGATGAAAATTGATCGAAACGATCGAATCAGCCTACGATACATATCCCATTGTGTTCGGAATGGGGGTAATACGCTATGGACGATAGGCGGTGGGACTCGTTTAGAGGTCGTATGTAAAAGTCAACTTTTTGCAATTAAAATAATAAATATAATAAAATAAACCCCTTCCTTTTCTCCTTAACCAGCCCCCCTCCTTTCTTCAAATCAGAAAACAAAATAACAAAAAAAAAAGAAGGCGCAGCCGCAGCCCCCCTCGACGGCGGTCGATGCCGCACCGCACCCCCCCCCCGTCTGACCTCCCCGCGCCTGCTCCTCCTCCCTCTCCATCTTTCCCCTTTCCACTTCGATAACCGCGACCCCCCCCCCCCCCCCGCCCTGCCACTCCCTCCGTCGCCCCCGACCACCCTCCGCGCAGCTCCACTGGCCGACGCCCTCCGATGAACCACAAACCCCCTCTTCCGATCAGAAATGTGAGTTTTATTTATTAACATTTATTTCAGTTTTATTTTATAATGGTTTCTTTAAAAATCTGAAATTTTATATTGTAGGAGGATAAAAATATAATCTTTTATATTGTAGAGAGTTCAAAATATAATTTTTATCGTATGTAAAGGTAGAAAATATAATTTTCATATGAGATAGATGATAAAAATGTGATCTTTATATGGTAGGATATAAAAAGACGATATTTTTATGTAGTGAAAGATTAGATTTTTAAAATAGAAAAGATTAGATTTTTAAAACAGAAAAGATTAGATTTTTAAAATAGAAAAGATTAGATTTTTAAAATAGAAAAGATTATATTTTTAAAATAGAAAAGATTAGATTTTTGAAATTGAAAAGGCGAAATCTTTAAAATTGAAAAGGCGAAATCTTTAAAATTGAAAAGATGAAATCTTTAAAATTGAAAAGGCGAAATCTTTAAAATTAAAAAGGCGAAATCTTTATATGAAGAATAGCGTGATAAAAATAGAATTTTTATCTATATAGTAGCGATGTAAAAATAGAATTTTTATCTATATAGTAGCGATGTGAAAATAGAATTTTTGTCTATATAGTAGCGGAGTAAAAATTCGATTTTTATATATTGAATAACGAAGTAAAAATTCGATTTTTATATATTGAATAACGAAGTAAAATTTTGATTTTTATATATTAAATAACGAAGTAAAAATTCGATTTTTATATATTGAATAACGAAGTAAAAATTCGATTTTTATATATTGAATAACGAAGTAAAAATTCGATTTTTATATATTGAATAGCGAAGAAAAAAATTCGATTTTTATACATTGAATACCGAAATAAAAATGTGATTTTTATATATGTAGTGGCTACGGGCAACGAAAGTGACAGAAAAGCGAGAACAGTGATGATTTCCTACAATAGAAGTGTCGTGGAGTTGGGATAGCTTTGGTGAGAACTTCTCACCTTTTAAAATCTCTTTTTCTAGTTATATATATATATATATATATATATACTAGGATGCAGACGGTGCTTAGTAGCACCTGACACCCGTCATCCGCAGACCATGGATGGCTTGTTTGTTTGGTTGATGTGTTGTGAAAATTTGTTTGTGTTGTTGATGTGAAATCGATAATAAAATGTAGATGGTTGAAATAAATTAGTTATCGTTAAAAATATAAGTTTTTAACGCGAATATGAATATAGTGAATGTTAGTAAATAAATATTTTATCGTTAAAAATATAATTTTTAACGTGAAAGTGAATAAATAAATATTTATAAACAAATCGGCCGATTTGTTTATATACACTGATTTGACTGATATTGATTGGGTCGATAAATTTTACACATCGCCCAACTGCACAAATAAAATCTGTGTTTGATTGTTTGAAACCCCACACGGGTATTGGGATAAAATACGGCATACACTAATCCCAATAATTAGTTGTATGTCGATCGATGGATCGACAGGCTGTTATAAGCGTTAGATATCAATATTTGATGCTTATACAGTGTAGTGTACTTTGGATGATGGTTGATTATTTATCGTTGCTATTATATACATGTGTTGTATGGAATCCATATAATTAACTTTGTATAGTGATTGATTGGGCCTCATTCCTATTTAGAAGATAAAGAATATTATAAAATAAAGGTTCATGTGTTGACTGTACTCATCCGTTGAGATTAGTCATGTGTTGAACGGAATATTTTAACAATAAGATTTATATCTTTATCATATATAAAATTAGAAACTAATTGGAAAATAGATAAGATGAGTGGTCTCCTGGATATTGATCTGATGTTGGTTTCGGCCTTCGGGGTTAATATTCAGGGAATCGTTCTCTTACTAATTTGCGATTAGAGTCTAATTTGAAATCAAACGATAGATACCATAATTTTTATAAAATATATTAAATAACAAAGATAGTCACACGTGGACAGTACTCATTCGTTGAGATTAGTCGTGTGTTGATAAAAATATAGAATCATATATTGAAAGAAATATAAATTCATTTGTTGAATGGAATAACGAAGTTAGTGAAAAATATAAAACCGTGTTGATTAGAGATGCGCCATTTTGACGCGAACGATATTTATATCGATTATATTCGTTTTTAAATTTGATTTGAATTGAATTGAATAGAATAGAAATTGAATTGAATTGAATAGAAAATGATTTGAATTGAATTTGAATAGAATAGAAAATGAATTGAATTGAATTGAACAGAAAACGAATTTGATTTGAATTGAAAAGAAAACGAATTCGAATTGAATTGAAAAGAAAACGAATTCGAATAGAATAGAATTGAAAAGAAAATGAATTCGAATCGAATTAAAATCGATTTGAATTGAAATCAAATAGAAATGAAAGTAAAAAGGATTTATAATAGAAAATTCAATTTTAATTTGAATTTGAAATAAAGGTTGAAATTGTTTTTGAAACGAATTCAAAACTATTTATAAAATTCGTTTTAAATAGTAATCGATGAATTATATATTATATATATATAATATAATGGCCTGAATAGAATGCGCCGCGCCGCGGCAGTTCGTGAATTTCGACCATTTATTTCGAACGGACATTACGGGAGATCCGACCGTCGGATTCTCCTAAAATCGGAACCGTTGGGTTCGTATCGAAAAGAGCTTTCTAACGAATATTAGAAATTTGAAATCTAACGGTTGGATTTGGAGACACGTCCAAATCAAATTTGGAAAAGGTCGATGTAAGTGCAGTTCGATGGCCATTGACGGAAATCGACTGTACGGGCCTTGATAAAATTATTAAAAATAGTAATAATTTGTGTAAAATCATAAGAAATGATTTGAAAAAAATTAGGATGAAAAACTCCATATTTGAAAAGATAAAAATGGATTTTTATTGAAATGAACTAGTTTTGAACTAGAATTAAAACCCATTTATTTTTAAATAAATAAATTGGATTTGAAATGGGTTGTAAATAAAATTGATTTGTGGGTTTATCGTGAAAGAATGAAGCCATTATAAGACTCAGGTCCCATCACACAATGCAACGCAAGCCGGAGGATAGAGTTTTACCTTATAAGGGCCAAATATGCTTGATACGTATAAAGCAAAATCAATTGATATTATTACTAGTGCATATATGTTTCAAAAACGAATAGCATCATAAATATCAATCATAGACGGCATAGCTACCATCTACTATGTCGCCATACTAGTTCTACAATCGAGTCCGTTGTTTCGTATTGGAAATTGGATTTCCGTCATGAGTCGAGGCAAGGGGCAAGCTCCTCTCCGCTTCGAGACACTCTAGCAAATGCCTCAGGACTACACACTCTGGGCAACCCTGGATCCTCCAAGGCCGGTCCTCTCTTACGTTTGAGGATTAGTTATTCCTGAACACACGTTTCCCGGTCCTTACAGACCTATAATCGAGGCGCCTCGCATTCCAACAACCACATAGGTGAAAAATAGATATAAATGTCAGGGCTGGTAAGTCACTGACACCACCATAGCTAGAAAGAAACGTCATGTTCTCCTTGGGTCCTTATCCCATTTTTAACTCATACCGGTGTGTGAGGCTCGCGAATCTACGAAATACACAAAGCCAGGCCACGTAGACCTTGCTTTGATCATCATCCACAAGACTTTGCTTTGAAACAGAAGCCTTGATCACAACATCTTGGCATGCTACATAGGCAGTCCACTCCATACGATTGATTTCCATCGATATATAACCTCTGAGCTCGTACGTCTCAGAGAAGGGCGTTAAGAAAAAGAATAAATTCTCCGCCGCCAAACAGATATATATTTAACAGAGATCAATCAGTATAGAACAAAATCCAATGTCAGACACACAGTCCATTTACAAGTCCGTCCTGGGTCTGAACGAAACCGGAGGCGTCAAATTCCTCGTATATCCGTCCAATCAACACATACGTTCAGACGGCTACTACTTCCGTCCCCTTCCGGTAGCTACTCCGGTTAGGAACCTCAGTAGCGCCCATCCAACCGATACGAAGATCGTCGGTCTTGAATCGTCTTTGCATTTTCCAATTCGAATCGCTCGATGAATTATTTGAAATGAGGGTTAGCTCGGCCTTTTCAAATAATTCACGTCATTAGAATTTAAATCGATTCTTTATATGGTTATATTATTCAACATCCATCTTTCAGTTATTTAGTGTTATTTTCATGTCAAACACATACAACCATCAAATATTAAACAATCCAAGCCCAATTGGTTTATTTTCAATCAATGTTGCTTATAATATTGTATAACGATTTTTCGCCATTTTTATTTATTTAAAAATGGCCATATCTAATTAAACGACGCTTCAGGTCGTGCCGTGGCACTGGCGCTGTTTTTCTCCTAATTTGTTTTACACATATCGGAAAATCTAACCGTTGGATTTTTACAAAGTCTATATCAGTGGGAAGATATTACCAAAGCGAACCCAACGGTTCCAGTTTCGTGAGAATCCGACGGTCGGATCTTCCACACTAGTCGGTTGAAGTTACGGTTCCAAAATTCGAATTGCAGCGTCGTTATTCGATTTAATTTAAATATATTTATATATATATATATAAATATAAACGATTCTGGCGCTGTTTTTCTTCAGATTTGAATTAAAACATTCCGGACAATCCAACCGTTGGATTTTTACAAGGTTGGTGCCGTTGGAAAGATGTTTCCAAGGCGAACCCAGCGGTTGCGGTTTCGGGAAAATCCGATGGTCAGATTTCTCGTACTAATCGTTTCAAATTACGATTCCGAAACACGAACTACACGGCCTCTATTCCCTTTAATTATATTTATATTTATATATATAAATATAGTTCATTCTATAATTTCAACTATAGTTCATTCTATATTTTCAACTTCGTTTTCACTTCAAATATTTCACTAACGCCTTAATATTTCGAAAAATTTCGCCATAACCTCCTTTGTACGGGGAGGGGTTTGGAAATTTATTGGGCCGTATTAGGTACCCAATAAATCCTAAAAAGCATTCACATATTTATAGTGATATATTCTGGTGTTTACGGGGGAGCATGTACTGATAATCACTCCAGAGAATAAATTCCCGTCACCCCGTTTCCGTGTGGAAATAAATAGTCCATGTGCCGTATCTAATAACTAGAGCGACGTGATTATTGTCAACTCCAGACCCGTGTGGGTTTTTATTAATCTGGCAATTTATCGTTATAATTTATATAGTCCATATCAGTCATCAGTTCAACCTGTAGTATATGGTCATCGCCATACAAGCCTCTTACTTGTATGGTAAATCTTCCACCTCGTCACACAAGCTCCAGTTGCTTATGTGAAATATGATGAAGTATTCCTATCATCAAGAAGTATGCCATGTAGTGTAGTTCAAAATTAATTGTTACTATCCTATGGCGTTATTTATTATTTCACACAGAAAAACCAGCACTCCGCATCCAATGGCATTCACAGGAGTTGATATACAAATAAAATTGCACAGCCAACTCATCAAGGTTTACCTATTTGTCGGGCACGCAAATAATTTCTTTACTCTACAGCTAATCCATTTTTCCTGTTCAACACATGTATATATATGTAGAACAAAGCTAATAATAATATTTCTAGCAAACTATTATTTATTTCAACACATGTGTATTTATAACTAAGCGTATACATGATAAAAGGAATATTTTTATCATCAAAAATATTTATTCGACACATGTGTATTTTTAACTCTTCATATTCACTATAAAAATATAGTTTTCATTATCGATTCATTTTATTTTTAAAAGATGATAACATTCGACACATGAATTTCAACTCAACGAATGAATTGCAATTCAACACATGAATATTCTATATAGTTTGTATATATATAAATTTATCGCTAAAGCCATTTGTTTAAATTCAAATAATATTCAACACATGAATTTCAACTCAACGAATGAATTGCAACTCAACACATGAATATTCTATATAGTTTGTACATATATAAAAATGTGATTTTTATCGCTAAAGCCATTTGTTTAAATTCAAATAATATTCAACACATGAATTTCAACTCAACGAATGAATTGCAACTCAACACATGAATATTCTATATAGTTTGTACATATATAAAAATGTGATTTTTATCGCTAAAGCCATTTGTTTAAATTCAATTAATATTCAACACATGAATTTCAACTCAACGAATGAATTGCAACTCAACACATGAATATTCTATATAGTTTGTGTAATATATAAAAATGTGATTTTTATCGCTAAAGCCATTTGTTTAAATTCAAATAATATTCAACACATGAATTTCAACTCAACGAATGAATTGCAACTCAACACATGAATATTCTATATAGTTTGTACATATATAAAAATGTGATTTTTATCGCTAAAGCCATTTGTTTAAATTCAAATAATATTCAACACATGAATTTCAACTCAACGAATGAATTGCAACTCAACACATGAATATTCTATATAGTTTGTACATATATAAAATGTGATTTTTATCGCTAAAGCCATTTGTTTAAATTCAATTAATATTCAACACATGAATTTCAACTCAACGAATGAATTGCAACTCAACACATGAATATTCTATATAGTTTGTGTAATTTATTTCAACGAATGAAAATTATTCTAACACATAAATATTTCAGAAAATTTCGGCAGCATAACGGCAGGGTAGTTAAAACCGGGACCGTCCCTAGTACGGCTCCTCGCTCTACCTTAAAACCTCGCGGTTTTTGACAATGGGGATCATGCATCTAGTTCGCACGCAGGCGGCATGTTTTATTTTCAATTCCACAATCCTATTCTATTTTGTTTCAACCACAAGAGGGTATTTTTCAACCACAAAGGTATTTTTCAACCACAATATCAACCACAAACAATTATTTCCAACCATTCGTCATACCATATAATATCACGTCAATCACAAGCAATAAATATCGTCCATGGTCTGTGGACGAGGGGAGTATATATATATATATATATATATATATAATATACTAATTCACTTGCATTCCATCACAATTCAAAGCATATATGGTTCAAACAACGCTTGTATAATTTATACATCGCTAATATAACTTATACAACACATGTACATGAGGTATACAATGCGTATATAATTTACACTTCGCTTATATAATTTATACAACGCGATTTCATTCACACAAATTGTTTAGATTCCTCACATTGGTTATTGCAGTGGTAAAAATCGTAGGAAGGTCAGAAAAATCCGCGGCTTCTTCTAGAATGTAGAGAGCCTCCTTGCGGTCACGGTGTCTCCTGTTTCATCGAATTTCGTTAAAGAACGAAAAAGATATTAATTTTCAAAGTTTTGCAACACTTAAAAGTGTTAAAACAGTTTAAAATTATATAAGCCGTTAGTTTTCAAACCTGCTCAAATTTAGGTTTGAATTTTTCTCTTGATTCGTTGCTCTATAGGATGATCAGACTGTTGGACGTCGTCGAGGGAGGGAAGAGCTTTCCGGCGCTGGTAGTTTGAGGGGGTGCGATGGCGAATCGAGGCGGCGGCGGCTCTAGGAAGTCGACGACTTCCTCGATGTCGTTCAGGCGAAGGAGCTGACGATAGGGGGCGGCGTTTGGTCGGATGTGGAGAGGAGGCGAAGGGCTGTCGACTGGTGGTGGTGGCGCGGCCTAGCGTCGCCTGTGGCGATCGGAAAAGGGAGGACAAGCGTGGAGCAACGAGGATCGTCGGTTTCGTCTCTGGCGGCTAGGGTTTCGGATTTTATTATTTTTTTTTTAAAAAGGAAAATTCCTATTGGCCAAAGCTTTATAGAATTTTTAAATAGTGTTTTTGCAAACGGACTCCTTTTTAAACCCAATGACTGTCGCCCCTAGCTAAACACCCCCATTCCGGAAACAATGGGATATGTTTCGTTGGCCATTTCGACTGTTACAGTCAGTTATTTTTCAAATTAAAATATAAAAAATTCGATATTTAATTTAAACGTACATTTCAATTTGCCAGGGCCACAAACTGAATCGAAAAATTCCAGAAAAATAAATCTAGCTTTGTTTTGACGATACGGTCCTAACAAAACCAGTTTCATCAAATTCTGAGCTCGTTTGAAAAACGGCCATTTTTAGGTCGACCCATTTTAACAGGATTTGATCAAACACATTTTCTTTTGCCCCGCACACATACTAGCTTCAAAAATTATGAAATTTGAAACTTAGCAATAATTTGACATTCCGGACCCAACAAAAGTGGTTTCGTCGAATTCCGAGGTCATATGCAAAATCTCAATTTTCAAGGGCTATATATACTATATAGCAACCTTTCTGAAAATTCATTTGGCCATAACTTTTGATTTCCGCTATGAAACTTCGATTTTTCGGATTCGTTAGAAAGGTATTCACAAACAGATTTAAATATTTTCAGTTTCGCTAAAATCCGTTATATCTTCCACCCGGTACAGTCAGACAAAGTTTGTATTCAAAATTTCAAACTGCAATATTATACCCAATTCTATATTTTACGGAAATAGGCTATTTAAATTATTCAAATTCTTTGGTAATAACCTAATTTAAAAAGTTTAAATTGGTTCACATTTTCCGGGTTATTACAATCGTGAAGGGTGTTTTACATAACATTAGTTCTTTAACCCGATAATCAATAGAATGTGATTTGGGTTCGTCGTGAACTGTGTTTTAAAAGACATTAGTTCTTTAACCCAGTAAAAGGAGTTTTAATGAATCCGCAATTAGATTGAAATGTGAATTGATAATTTAAATTATCAAATTTGGAAAATGAGCGAGGATGGAGTATTACCAGTTTTGCTCCAAAGCGATAGTTAAATCTTTAATTAGATTTGAACGTGAAATGGTAATTAATTTTACCGTCAACACTGTGGTATTAGATATGGAGTATTACCAGTTTTGCTTCATGGGATGGATAGGTTGGGATTGGGAAATAAAATAAATAATTACTTCGGTGTGGTTCGCTAATCTCGACTAGTAGTGGGAAACCATAATTTGGTTTGAAATGACATCCAAAGGAAGATTAAAGGATAAATTTTAAAGAATTTATCTTGGATAAAATTAATGGGAACCTTTCCCTAAGAATATGAAATTTAGAAACTAGCTGTAGGTTAGTTAAGAAGACTGGTTTCCTGGGTATTGATCTGATGTTGTTTTCGGCCTTCGGGGTTAATATTTGGGGAATTGTTCTCTTGTTGATTTACGGTTAGTGTCTGCTAAATTGGAAAGAGACGTATGTTGTGTTTGTGTAACATTTGTTTTTAATATACGCGGGTTGTTCGGAAAGACCGGGTCTATACCCATTCTGAATAACCGATTCGACGATATGTCGAAGATGAAGACGGTGGTCGAAGACCGGAAGTCTTCACATCGTTTGGGTGATTACTGATGATCTTGATTGGGCTGTACACCCAAGATGAGGGAATCAGTTAGTGGTCGTCCAGACGTACTTGGAGATCGATGGATATGCGAGGAAAGTGCCTCCGGTTTCGTTCAGACCCAGAACGAACTTGTAAATGGATTGTGTGTCTGACATTGGATTTTATTCTGTGTTGATTGATTTCTGTTAAATATATATCTGTTTGGCGGCGGAGAATTTATTCTCTTGCTTAACGCCCTTCTCTGAGGCGTACGAGCTTAGAGGTTATATATCGATGGACATCAGTCGCATGGCATGAATTGCCTATGTGGCATGCTGAGTTGCATGGATCAAGGCTTCTGTTGAAAAGCAAAGTCTTGTGGTTGATGATCAAAGCACGGCCTACGTGGCATAGCTTTGTGTATAGCGTGGATTCGCGAGCCTCACACCTCGGTATGAGTTAAAAACGGGATACGGACCGTTGGGAGAACACGACGTTTCTTTCTAGCTTTGGTGGTGTCAGTGACTTACCAGCCCTGACATTTATATACTTTTCACCTTTGTGGTTGTTGGATGAGGCACCTCGATTTTAGGTCTGTAAGGACCGGGAAACGTGTGTTCAGGCATAATTAATCCTCAAACGTAAGAGAGGACCGGCCCAGCCGAATCCAAGGGTTGCCCAGAGTGTGTAGTCCTGGGACATTTGCTAGAGTGTCTCGAAGCGGAGAGGAGCTTGCCCCTTGCCTCGACTCATGACGGAAATCCAATTTCCAATACGTGTATTTCGGCTTTATTTGTAGAGCCTAGTATGGCGACATAGTGGTATGGGGCACTTAAGCCGTCTATGATTTATATTTATGATTGAAATTGTTTTGACACTATACACTTATTACAGTATCAAATGATTTGTTTTAAACGTATCAAGCATGTTTGGCTATTATAAGGGAAAACCCTATCCTCCGGCTTGCGTTGCATTGTGTGATGGGACCAGGGTCTTATAATAGCTTCATTTTTTGAAAAAGCATTGCGTTGTTTATTCTATGCACTGGTATTCTTGGGAGGAAACCCGTTCCGTGTTATACGGCGTGGTCCCTTGAATTACTCTCTTTTAAAGTAAAGTTTAAATAACTGTTTTAGTTCTCACACCAGTCACATGACTAACCTGGAGTTTATTGTTTTAATCTAAACTCTGGGTGCCCCTATTTTCGACACGGGCAGCTAGTAGTTTTGGTTTTGCAGATTTATATTCACAGGATCCTGATTTACAGCTGGAACGATGCTCGGAAAGCTCTGTATCCGTGTATCACTTTCAGTTGTGTTTTGTATATTTTTCCGCTGCTATGTAATTTATTGTAATCTCTGATATTTATCGAATGTAATTTATTCAATTATACTCTGTATATTCTTGTATCTGATGGAATTGTTGTAATAGCAATGAAATGTTCTTCCGTCTGCGTTCTGTTGTGGGTTGTTCTCAAGGTAATCCGCTATTTCCTTCACGGGGAAGTTACGGGTCCTCACATTTGGTACCAGAGCTTTGGTTTACAGAGCTCGAGAACAAGACACATTAGAACCATACGAAAGAATTCATCAGATATTGGATTAGTAATATCCAATTAGAATGACTCGTTAGAGATAGGATCTGTAGTATCCTAGAACGAGTGTGAAGAGTATATTTTACAATTGAAAACAATTTTGTTTTGAAAATTTAAACCATTTTATACGTATTTGAATATTTATATATATTGAATTTGGACAATATAGTATATAAAGGTTTTGCATATACGCGTCATGAACGTATATTCGAAGTTTTAATATATTAGATAGATATAGATTCACATTCTAGACATCCGGGAATGATTCTGATGATGGTGCATCATCATCAGTATTTATATTCGAGTGACGAAGGTGTGATATCTATATATTTCCATTAGACTGGTGTGAGAACCAAAACCAATATAGCTAATATACATTGTTGTGAATTGGCATCAAAAACATGATTTTTGACTATATATCAAAATTTTAAATTTCAAACGTTAATTCAACTAATTAATTGATGATTGTGTTGTTTGATTATTGTTGCCTAATTGAATTTTGAACCATTATGCCTAATAGAATCAAATATTGAATATTATTGAAAATTGGTCGCATTTGCTTGCATATACATGTATATCCATTGAACAGGTCATAACAAGGAGGCTAGAGCAGAGAATAAAATTTGTTTGCCCGACAAATAGGTACATGTTTGCTATATAATTTACTGTTTTGTTTGGGTAATGATGATTTTATGAGCCTATTGGCTAGCCGCTTGGCTTTTTCTTTTTCTTTTTGAGATCAGAAGGCCTATATGGCGATTTCGGGATTTTCCCATGGATCCCGGTGCAGGGGAGGTTATGGCGAAATTTTTCGAAAATTCCGGGTGTTAGCCAAATTTTTGAAGAATTTGAAAATTCTCAGAAACTGAAAAGTTGGAGAATGGAAGCCATATCGAACATAGAGTTGATTAATCAAACCACTTTCGACTTTGTTCCTTTTTGGGGACGAAAAGTTTTAAGTGGGGGAGATTGTAACAACCCGAAAATCTGGGCCAGTTTAAAATTTTTATTTTGGCAATTTTAGCGAAGTTGGAACATTTAAAATGGATTATTTTAAATAATATCGACGAGAAATTTATTTTGAATATAATTCGAACGTATATATCTATATACATCGTCGTTAGAATATAAATATTTATTTTAAATTATAAAAAGGAATTGAAAATGGCGCGGTAGTTCGATAATTCGATTTCAAACTTCAATTGAATGTACCGGGTGCAAAACAATCCGGATTTTAGTGAAACCTAAAATAATAGGATCTAATTGAGAATACCTTTCCAACGAATCCGAAAAATCAAAATTTCATAGCGGGAATCAAAAGATATGTCCAGTTGAAAATTCTGAATAGTCGCTATGGAATTCAGGCCCTTAAAAATGGGAATTTTGCAAACAACCTCGGATTTCGACGAAACCACTTTTGTTGGATCCGTGATGTCAAATTATTGCTAGGTTTCAAATTTCATAATTTTTCGAATCAATATGTGAGCGTGGCAAAGGAAAACGCGTTTGACCAGTTTCAGTTGATTTTAATCGACTGGAAATTGGCCATTTTTCCAACGGTCTCAGAATTCGACGAAACTAGTTTTATTAGGACCGTATCGTCAATACGAAGCTAGAAAATATTTTTCAGGAATTTTTCTAGTTAGTATGCGGCCCCGGTAAATTGAAATGCGCGTTCAAATTCAATGTATAGAGTTATATGTTGATTTTGACGAAAACTGATCGAAATGATTGAATCAGCCTACGATACATATCCCATTGTGTTCGGAATGGGGGTAATACGCTATGGACGACAGGCGGTGGGCCTCATTTAGATGTCGTATGTAAAAGTCAACCTTTTGCAATTAAAATAGTAAATATAATAAAATAAACCCCTTCCTTTTCTCCTTAGCCACCCCCCCGGTTTCTTCAAATCAGAAAACAAAATAACAAAAAAAAGAGGGTGCAGCCGCAGCCCCCCCTCGACGGCGGTCGATGCCGCACCGCCCACCCCCCCCGTTCTGACCTCCCCGCGCCTGCTCCTCCTCCCTCTCCATCTTCCCCCTTTCCACTTCGATAACCGCGACGCCCCCCCCCTCCCCCGCCTGCCACTCCCTCCGCCGCCCTCCTTGAATCGCACGCCACCCCCCCTCTCCTTTCCCCGACCACCCTCCGCGCAGCTCCACTGGCCGACGCCCTCCGATGAACCACAAACCCCCTCTTCCGATCAGAAATGTGAGTTTTATTTATTAACATTTATTTTCAGTTTTATTTTATAATAGTTTCTTTAAAAATCTGAAATTTTATATTGTAGGAGGATAAAAATATAATCTTTTATATTGTAGAGAGTTAAAATATAATTTTTATCGTATGTAAAGGTAGAAAATATAATTTTCATATGAGATAGATGATAAAAATGTGATCTTTATATGGTAGGATATAAAAAGATGATATTTTTATGTAGTGAAAGATTAGATTTTTAAAATAGAAAAGATTAGATTTTTAAAATAGAAAAGATTAGATTTTTAAAATAGAAAAGATTAGATTTTTAAAATAGAAAAGATTAGATTTTAAAATAGAAAAGATTAGATTTTTAAAATAGAAAAGATTAGATTTTTGTAATTGAAAAGGCGAAATCTTTAAAATTGAAAAGGCGAAATCTTTAAAATTGAAAAGGCGAAATCTTTATATGAAGAATAGCGTGATAAAAATAGAACTTTTATCTATATAGTAGCGATGTAAAAATAGAATTTTTATCTATATAGTAGCGATGTGAAAATAGAATTTTTGTCTATATAGTAGCGGAGTAAAAATTTGATTTTTATATATTGAATAACGAAGTAAAAATTCGATTTTTATATATTGAATAACGAAGTAAAAATTCGATTTTTATATATTGAATAACGAAGGAAAAATTCGATTTTTATATATTGAATAACGAAGTAAAAATTCGATTTTTATATATTGAATAACGAAGTAAAAATTCGATTTTTATATATTGAATAACGAAGTAAAAATTCGATTTTTATATATTGAATAACGAAGTAAAAATTCGATTTTTATATATTGAATAACGAAGGAAAAAATTCGATTTTTATACATTGGATAGCGAAATAAAAATGTGATTTTTATATATGTAGTGGCTAAGGGCAACGAAAGTGACAGAAAGCGAGAACAGTGATGATTTCCTACAATAGAAGTGTCGTGGAGTTGGGATAGCTTTGGTGAGAACTTCTCACCTTTTAAAATCTCTTTTTCTAGTTATATATATATATAAATACTAGGATGCAGACGGTGCTTAGTAGCACCTGACACCCGTCATCCACAGACCATGGATGGCTTGTTTGTTTGGTTGATGTGTTGTGAAAATTTGTTTGTGTTGTTGATGTGAAATCGATAATAAAATGTAGATGGTTGAAATAAATTAGTTATTGTTAAAAATATAAGTTTTTAACGCGAATATGAATATAGTGAATGTTAGTAAATAAATATTTTATCGTAAAAAATATAATTTTTAACGTGAAAGTGAATAAATAAATATTTATAAACAAATCGGCCGATTTGTTTATATACCCTGATTTGACTGATATTGATTGGGTCGATAAATTTTACACATCGCCCAACTGCACAAATAAAATCTGTGTTTGATTGTTTGAAACCCCACACAGGTATTGGGATAAAATACGACATACACTAATCCCAATAATTAGTTGTATGTCGATCGATGGATCGACAGGCTATTATAAGCGTTAGATATCTATATTTGATGCTTATATAGTGTAGTGCACTTTGGATGATGGTTGGTTATTTATCGTTGCTATTATATACATGTGTTGTATGGAATCCATATAATTAACTTTGTATGGTGATTGATTGGGCCTCATTCCAATTTAGAAGATAAAGAATATTATAAAATAAAGGTTCATGTGTTGACTGTACTCATCCGTTGAGATTAGTCATGTGTTGAACGGAATATTTTAACAATAAGATTTATATCTTTATCATATATAAAATTAGAAACTAATTGGAAAATAGATAAGATGAGTGGTCTCCTGGATATTGATCTGATGTTGGTTTCGGTCTTCGGGATTAATATTCAGGGAATCGTTCTCTTACTAATTTGCGATTAGAGTCTAATTTGAAATCAAACGATAGATACCATAATTTTTATAAAATATATTAAATAACAAAGATAGTCACACGTGGACAGTACTCATTCGTTGAGATTAGTCGTGTGTTGACAAAAATATAGAATCATGTATTGAAAGAAATATAAATTCATTTGTTGAATGGAATAATGAAGTTAGTGAAAAATATAAAGCCGTGTTGATTAGAGATGCGCCATTTTGACGCGAACGATATTTATATCGATTATATTCGTTTTTAAATTTGATTTGAATTGAATAGAATAGAATAGAAATTGAATTGAATTGAATAGAAAATGATTTGAATTGAATTTGAATAGAATAGAAAATGAATTGAATTGAATTGAATAAAAAACGAATTTGATTTGAATTGAAAAGAAAACGAATTCGAATTGAATTGAAAAGAAAATGAAGTCAAATAGAATTGAATTGAAAAGAAAATGAATTCGAATCGAATTAAAATCGATTTGAATTGAAATCAAATAGAAATGAAAGTAAAAAGGATTTATAATAGAAAATTCAATTTTAATTTGAATTTGAAATAAAGGTTGAAATTGTTTTTGAAACGAATTCAAAACTATTTATAAAATTCGTTTTAAATAGTAATCGATGAATTATATATTATATATATATATATTATAATGGCCTGAATAGAATGCGCCGCGCCGCGGCAGTTCGTGAATTTCGACCATTTATTTCGAACGGACATTACGGGAGATCCGACCGTCGGATTCTCCTAAAATCGGAACCGTTGGGTTCGTATCGAAAAGAGCTTTCTAACGAATATTAGTAATTTGAAATCTAACGGTTGGATTTGGAGATACGTCCAAATCAAATTTGGAAAAGGTCGCTGTAAATGCAGTTCGATGGCCATTGACGGAAATCGACTGTACGGGCCTTGATAAAATTATTAAAAATAGTAATAATTTGTGTAAAATCATAAGAAATGATTTGAAAAAAAATTAGGATGAAAACTCCATATTTGAAAAGATAAAAATGGATTTTTATCGAAATGAACTAGTTTTGAACTAGAATTAAAACCCATTTATTTTTAAATAAATAAATTGGATTTGAAATGGGTTGTAAATAAACTTGATTTGTGGGTTTATCGTAAAGGGTGTTTTACATAACATTAGTTCTTTAACCCGATAATCAATAGAATGTGATTTGGGTTCGTCGTGAACTGTGTTTTAAAAGACATTAGTTCTTTAACCCAGTAAAAGGAGTTTTAATGAATCCGCAATTAGATTGAAATGTGAATTGATAATTTAAATTATCAAATTTGGAAAATGAGCGAGGATGGAGTATTACCAGTTTTGCTCCAAAGCGATAGTTAAATCTTTAATTAGATTTGAACGTGAAATGGTAATTAATTTTACCGACAACACTGTGGTATTAGATATGGAGTATTACCAGTTTTGCTTCATGGGATGGATAGGTTGGGATTGGGAAATAAAATAAATAATTACTTCGGTGTGGTTCGCTAATCTCGACTAGTAGTGGGAAACCATAATTTGGTTTGAAATGACATCCAAAGGAAGATTAAAGGATAAATTTTAAAGAATTTATCTTGGATAAAATTAATGGGAACCTTCCCCTAAGAATATGAAATTTAGAAACTAGCTGTAGGTTAGTTAAGAAGAATGGTTTCCTGGGTATTGATCTGGTGTTAGTTTCGGCCTTCGGGGTTAATATTTGGGGAACTGTTCTCTTGTTGATTTACGGTTAGTGGCTGCTAAATTGGAAAGAGGCATATGTTGTGTTTGTGTAACATTTGTTTTTAATATACGCGGGTTGTTCGGAAAGACCTGGTCTATACCCATTCTGAATAACCGATTCGACGATATGTCGAAGATGAAAACGGTGGTCGAAGACCGGAAGTCTTCACATCGTTTGGGTGATTACTGATGATCTTGATTGGGTTGTACACCCAATATGAGGGAATCAGTTAGTGGTCGTCCAGACGTACTTGGAGATCGATGGATTTGCGAGGAAAGTGCCTCCGGTTTCGTTCAGACCCAGAACGAACTTGTAAATGGATTGTGTGTCTGACATTGGATTTTATTCTATGTTGATTGATTTCTGTTAAATATATATCTGTTTGGCGGCGGAGAATTTATTCTCTTGCTTAACGCCCTTCTCTGAGACGTACGAGCTTAGAGGTTATATATCGATAGACATCAGTCGCATGGCATGAATTGCCTGTGTGGCATGCTGAGTTGCATGGATCAAGGCTTCTGTTGAAAAGCAAAGTCTTATGGTTGATGATTAAAGCACGGCCTATGTGGCATAGCTTTGTGTATAGCGTGGATTCGCGAGCCTCACACCTCGGTATGAGTTAAAAACGGGATACGGACCATTGGGAGAACACGACATTTCTTTCTAGCTTTGGTGGTGTCAGTGACTTACCAGCCCTGACATTTATATACTTTTCACCTTTGTGGTTGTTGGATGAGGCGCCTCGATTTTAGGTCTGTAAGGACCGGGAAATGTGTGTTCAGGCATAATTAATCCTCAAACGTAAGAGAGGACCGGCCCAGCCGAATCCAAGGGTTGCCCAGAGTGTGTAGTCCTGGGACATTTGCTAGAGTGTCTCGAAGCGGAGAGGAGCTTGCCCCTTGCCTCGACTCATGACGGAAATCCAATTTCCAATACGTGTATTTCAGCTTTATTTGTAGAGCCTAGTATGGCGACATAGTGGTATGGGGCACTTATGTCGTCTATGATTTATATTTGTGATTGAAATTGTTTTGACACTATACACTTATTATAGTATCAAATGATTTGTTTTAAACGTATCAAGCATGTTTGGCTATTATAAGGGAAAACCCTATCCTCCGGCTTGCGTTGCATTGTGTGATGGGACCAGGGTCTTATAATAGCTTCATTTTTCGAAAAAGCATTGCGTTGTTTATTCTATGCACTGGTATTCTTGGGAGGAAACCCGTTCCGTGTTATACGGCGTGGTCCCTTGAATTACTCTCTTTTAAAGTAAAGTTTAAATAACTGTTTTCGTTCTCACACCAGTCACATGACTGACCTGGAGTTTATTGTTTTAACCTAAACTCTGGGTGCCCCTATTTTCGACGCGGGCAGCTAGTAGTTTTGGTTTTGCAGATTTATATTCACAGGATCCTGATTTACAGCTGGAACGATGCTCGGAAATCTCTGTATCCGTGTATCACTTTCAGTTGTGTTTTGTATATTTTTCTGCTGCTATGTAATTTATTGTAATCTCTGATATTTATCGAATGTAATTTATTCAATTATACCCTGTATATTCTTGTATCTGATGGAATTGTTGGAATAGCAATGAAATGTTCTTCCGTCTGCGTTCTGTTGTGGGTTGTTCTCAAGGTAATCCACTCTTTCCTTCACGGGGAAGTTACGGGTCCTCACATATATTTTGAAATGAATTTCAAAGTGGAAATGTTAGAAATGGTTTTATAGTATTGAACCCACTTCGATCGCTGGAAAATAGATTCCGATGATGACAGCTGCATCATCAGTATTCATTTTCGAGTTGTAAGTGACGAATTACTACCAGAGATACTGTTTTGAATTTGTTTTGGGAAAGACAAGTTGTGTTGAATTTCAAATGGAGTTTAAACAATAGAGTTGAATATATCGAATTTGAATTTTTAAATAGATTTGAAATATTAGCTTGTTTTAAAAGAAATAAAACGAGAAGTTCCTTTATAAACGAAGTTTATAAATAGTTCTTTTATAAACGAAGTTTATAAATAGTTCTTTTATAAACGAAGTTTATAAATGAAGTGAAAAGAATTATCATCGGATAATTCAGAAATAAAAATACAAGTGTGAAATTGAAAGGGAAATCTATTTTCCAAAGGTAGAAATATCGATTTCAAAAGGAATTGAAATCGAGACTTATTTAAAGAATGAATAAAGAAAATTTGAAATAGAAATTGAATATAGAAATTCGAAGGGAGTTTGAATATATGAAATTCAATGGAAGTGATATAGAAATTGAATATAGAAATTCAAAGGGAGTTTGAATATATGAAATTCAATGGAAGTGATATAGAATTTGAATCTAGAATTCAAATGAGATTTATAATATAGAATTTGATATATAGAATTTGAATAATAGAATTTGATATATAGATTTGAATAATAGAAGTGATATAAAATTTGAATAGAAATTGAATAGAATTAACTAAGTCGAAGAGGAATTAGTTAATCGAGTTTTGAATTTGAAGTTGAACTTTGAAAGGTGAATTGGATTTGTAAATGGATATTCGAAATCGAATATAGAACTTAAATTTGAAATTTGGTTTCAAATTAGTTAATAAGCAAGTTAAAATATATTTGAACATGTATGTTCAAATATAAAAGTGAAATAGACTAAAGAGTTAATTAACAAATTAATTAACAAATTAATTAACGAATTGAGTTAAAATGATCAGGTGTAGTTAAAATAGATTGGGCAGGTATAAATATACATGAGATAGGTATGGATAAGGTATGAAGGTATATAAATAGAATGCTCGACGAAAAGGTATGTATTTAATTCATATATGAGATTTTATGCGCCGTATCGGCCAACCGCTTGGCTTTTTCTTTTTCTTTTGGATTGGTGAGGGCCATGGGAGGCTATTTGAAATATCCCGATGCTCCTGGTACAAAGGAGGTTATGGCGAATTTTTCTGGGAATTTAAGGAGTCAGAATATTTTTAAGATAATTTGATAGTTAGAAATCAACGTATCGATATATATATAGAAGTCGATAAGGAAACGAACTTTGAAATAGAATAGTAAAATCAAAAAGGAAGATTAAGAATAAAATCTAGTAAGAATAGAAAGAGGAAGCGTATACGTGTTTAAAAGTGAATAAGTGGTTGTATGGTATTGATTATTCGAGTAAGTAGTCATATCTGTTTTGACGTTATAAATGTTATTCAGTCAAGGTCTGAGAGGTAGTTATACCCCAACTTGATTGATTTCATTATTAACAAATAAATAGTAAGATTTCAGGCTCGAAGATCAATGTTGAATAAGAGTTAGTTGAATATAGTATTTGGGTTGTCGTAACGATGTTTTACACAACATCCGTTTTAACCCAAATAAGTGTAAGCTTGGAAATATAATAAAGAATATTTCCTAAGTATAGAAGTAAACGAGATCGAAAAAAAGATAAGTAATTGGAATATTTTCCAATTATAAATAGCATATATTTTCTAAAGTTTAGAAAATAAAGGAAGGCGATATTCGGAAATGTTTTCCAAATAACATAAAAGGCCCATATGGTTATTGAAAATATTTGGTTAACAAATATTGATAAAGAAATAGAGAAGTGATTTAACTAATGGAATATTAATTAAGGGCTCAGTGACATGTTCAAAAGGAAAATTTGATTTTTGAAAACAGTAAACTGTTTAAAAACTCCCAGGGAAAGACTATTTGAATTAAAAACAAATTTAACAGAAATTTGTGAAAGCAAAATTGAATTAAAATAAAGCCAGTAAAATGGTAACTGAGATTAAGTTAGAATGATATCAAGACAAATTGGATTGTGAGATTCAAATTTGAAGTGTAATGTGATAATCAAGTTAAGAATGGGGAATCGAGAAGAAACTCGAGTTGAAATGATATTTGGCTCGGATATAAGCGAATGGTTGTGTCGTGGATAAAAGCAGATTGGAATTTGATTGGGATGACCCTTGTATCTGCTGAATTGATAACAGGTGGAAAGGATATAATGATATGCCGACAAAAAGGTACAAGTTTATATTTCTATTGGATATAAGATTTATGAGCCGAATTGGCAAGCCACTTGGCTGTTTGGTTTTCTTTTGGGTTGAAGGAGGCCTAGAGAGGCAGGTTGGAGTTTGAGCTATTAACCAGTACAAAGGAGGTGCTGGCGAAATTTTTCAAAAAAGTTAAGGTGTTAGAAAATTTTCATGATTTTTGGAAATTTTCGTTGTTAAGAATTAATTAATAATTTAATTGAAATTAAATTGGTTCAGTTGGAAACTGAAGTTAAAAAGTGAACAAATATGTTCTAACCAATCGATAGGGTCGTCCTCTACCTTTTAGCAATTTTGAGGACGAAATTATTTTAAGTGGGAAAGATTGTAATGACCCGCATTGGCAGGGGTATTATAATAAATTTATTTAATTATATAAATAGTGATATAGTGAATTAAATGGTCGTGGAATTAAATAATGGTGAATATTTAATTAAAATAATAAATTAAATAATATATTTAATTCTGAAATAATCAGAATTGGCTGAAATGACGATATGGTGTGAACCGGATCATCTGTGACATTTAATTCAGCTTGGGATTGAATTTGAATAATGAATATATTATATAAATGACAGTTTGAACATAGAATTATAATATAATTAAAATCGAGCTTGAAATAGCGCTGCAGTTAGTAAATTGGCGATTCGAACTTCTACTGAATGTATAGGATTCGATTTAAGCCGGATTTCTGTGAAACAAGAAACGTGTGGAGCTGGTGGATTATATCTTTCTAGTGAAAGAGAAAAATCGGGATTTCGTCGTGTAGATTTTGATTTATGTCCAAATCAAATTCTAGAAAAGTCGCTGTGGAATTCCTTTATAATTTATAAAGGAATTATTTATATTTTAAAAAGGAATTTCAATATAAATCGAATATCGGGTTGACCCGGAAGTGAATATCGAGTTAGAAATTCATATGGGAATATTCTGAACTGTATGGTATTCCACTGTGAATATATAAGATAATATAAATTTATTTATATTTAATTTAATTATATTTAAATATATTTATATATTTAAATGGGTCATTCAGAGCTTTAAAAATAGCCAGTTTTGCAAACGAAGTCGGAATTCGACGAAACTAATTTCGTTGGATCCGCAACATCAAATTATTGTTAGATTTCAGTTTCCGTGATTTTTGAAGTCACTGTGTGGCCTTACGGATTTTTAGAGTGGAAAACAGTCAGTATTTTTACAGCTAAAAATACCCTGTGTGAGCAAACGGAGTCGGAATTCGACGAAACCAGTTTCGTTGAAACCGTAATGTCAAACTATAGCTGCATGTCCAGTTTCGTGATTTTTGGGTATCATATGTGATTATAGGAATTTTTATTCAACAATAAAAATAGCGGTTGCTTAAAAAAGAAATTAAATAATCGATTTAAAAATTAATATAATTTGCCTATAAATACCATCCTAACTTCCTAACCCTAATGCCATTCATTTCTCAGTCAACAAAATTTTCCGCCGCCTCCATTCTTAAGAAAACGTGAGATTCATCCTCTCAAAAATCAAAACAATTTGGATCAAATCCTATAAATTATAAAACCAAGATATTTGAGATCGTATTGGCCGGGGCTTCAAGCTGAGGTTGGTTTTATTGGCCGCGATCAGCATTTGGGGGGGGGGGTTCGCATTTATAGCAGCTTTGCTAGGGTTTGAGTATACTGAAATTTGGATTATCGAGGTGAGCAATAGGCTTCGGAATTGACCCTGGGATGGAAAGCCGCACCTGCCTGCAGTAATGGAAGGGGTTCCGTGATTTTCTTTGACGAAATCTGATTGTTCATTGTCGTGGCCTACCTTTAGTCGCGATGCCAGAAGCCTACTCGAGTTCAATGATTTTGGGCATGAAGTGAAGAGATTTTTAATAGGAAGATTTTGGTTATTTCAGTCGATTTTCGTAGTGTAATGAAGGGAGAATTGAAACGAGAATTCACTGCCATGGCTGAAGCAATCGGGTTCGGACCTGATATAAAGAGGAAGATGTATTATCGGAGGTAACTGTGTGTTTAAATAATAATGGAATATTATCAGAAAATCGTGACTTAAGGGTATGTTTAGTTTGTGAATTCTTTGAGTATGGCGGTATAAGGAATGGTACGAAGTGGGAAAATGGCGTAGTTGAGGTTCGAAGTGTTACTGGCAGTTGGGAAGAAGAAAGACAGTAGGCGTGGGTTTGTAAAGGTGGGAATGGGGCTGATGAGTCTTAGACGAGGGGTTTACTGAGTTTCGATTTTTCAAAGGCTGGAAATGGCATTGAAATTATATTCTAAAGAGGGATGGGCCGTTAAAGTGGGGTGAGGCCCAACATGAAAATGGATTTTTGTTATATTTAAATTTAAAATAAATGTATTAGCTTGTACTTATTTTACCATTCTCATACGAAATCAGAATTTCGAATGAACAGACCCGTTCAGATTATATAGAAGAATGCCACATTATGGAACTGACTAGGCGTGAACAGGAGCTCACTACAATTTATAGCAAATTAAATTGTCCGTCTGAATTAAGCGATGGTTATCGTTATTAACGATGATCGTCCAATGTGAGTAAATCTCACTAACTCTAAATAGTTTATAATTTCATGTTGTAATTTTAGAACTGTTAAATATTGGTTGATTGACTGTGTGTTGACTGTTTGATTGAACTGCTAGTCAGTTAGTTGAATTTCTATATTGATTCTGTTTAACAGAATATATCAACTAAAAGTGATGTTATCTATATTGTTTAACATCTGTGATGCAGGGAGACAGGTTGGAGGAATCTGACTGGATTCCTCAACAGTTATTTTATTGTTTTCATATATTGTGATATATGATGTAGTTTATAATCTGTGGTTGATTATATGTGTTTGAACGATATTGGTCATCGTGATTTGATGTATTAAATACCATAACATACCGGAATGGTGAAAAGGGAATTTTCAAAATGAATATTGAAAATAGATTATTTATAAAATCAAAGGATTTTATAAAAGAGATAATATTTATAACAATCAAAGGAGATTTTATAAAAAGTAAATATTTAGAAAATAAATATAGTTATAAAAAGTAAATTTGTTTATAACCGAATAGGATGTTATAAAAAGGAAAACGTTACTAAAAAGGAAATCATTTGTAAAGTGAAGAACCGCTACTAAAAGTAAATCTTTATAAATGAATAGTTTACTCGATGGAGTTAATCGAATTTAGTTATTCGAATAGAGTTAAATCGAATATGGTATTTGAAGGGAGTCAATCGAATAAGGTATTCGAAAGTTAGTAAATTGAATATGTTATTCGAAAAGGGGTTAGTCGAGTCGAGTTAGCTGAATAGAGTTAATCGAATATTTGTTATTCGAATAAGAGTTAACCAGTTAGAATTAATCGAATAGAGTTAAAGTAAAGGAGCTAATCGAATATAGTTTATTCGAATAGAATCAATCGAGTTAATCGAATATTAGTAATTCGAATAAAGTAAAGGAGTTGTTGAATATTAGTTATTCGAAGAAGTGTTAAATAGAGTTATCGAATATTAGTTATTCGAATAGAGTTAAATGGAGTTAAAGGAATAAATCGAATATAGTTTATTCGAATGGAATTAGAGGAGTTAATTGAATATAGTTTATTCAAATAGAGTTAAATAGAGTTATCGAATATAGTTTATTCGACAGGAGTTAAGTGAATAGAGTTAATCCAAAGGAGTTAATCGAGTAGAGTTAATTGAAAAGAGTTAATGTAAGGAAGTTAGTTAAAGAAATATAAAGTGAACTTTGCCTATTTCAAAGTTAGAAATCTTGTTCAGTTAAGGTCTGAGAGGTAGTTCTACCCCAACTTGATTGGCTTCGTATTTAACTAAGGAATGGTTAAGGTTCGGCAGTAAAGGATGGTAAAGTGAATTTAGTAATTAAAGGAAATGGTTGAGTTGGCATAGCGATGTTTTATCTAAACATCTGCTTAATCCAAATGTAGGAGTTTTGGAAATGTTTTCCAAACAAGAATCAGAAATGTTTTCTAATATAGAAAACAAGAAATGGAAATGTTTTCCAGTGTTAATAATGTATATTTTCTAAACAGGGAAAATAAGGAATATATATATGTGTTTGATGATTGATTGATATAATTTCCATCTGAAAATAATATCGTTGTTTGCACACTTGCTTTTCTTTGATGGTTAAATCACAGACTATCAAAGTTTTGACCATTTTAACATTGTTAATATGGAGAGACCGGTTGGATTATTATCCAAAGAACCACTATGTATTGGCATAAGCGTTGCGAATCATATATGCCAAAGATAATTGAAGACGGAGTAAAGTGCAAGGGCTATTGTATAAGTCTTAGATAACAGTGCCTAAGATGGATGTATTGAATAGTGCCTTCGGTTCATCCTATTCCTGGATGACTTGTATGGACGGATGTCTGACAGAGTATTTCCAGACGATCACGTATATTGATATCTCCAACCGTACCAAGAGTGGAAGCGGAGAAGGTAACTTCTTTTAGCTAACACATAATGTATGGTTGAGGACGTCAATCGGAGATTTGATGGATTTGACGATGTGGCATTCAAAGTGAATTTGGTGTGATGATAAAGCGTAGCTTCTAGCCTCACATCCGGTAAATGACAGAAATCGGTCCGGCAACATGGCTAAGTCGGTCGCACCGAAGTAGGGTGTATAATCACCTGATCTAGAGTTTCATTTATTTCTAAAAATCTATTATTGATGCTGTCCCATTCGGGAAACGGTTGCTGATCCCAACCGTTGGTGATATACATTCGGTACATTCAAGCGAAATGAGCGGTCGGTCATGTGTGGCCGGGTTGCAAGATGTTCTTGTTGAACCCAGTGTACTCCTCTCTAGAGGTACACTAGCGAAAGGTGGTCCCATACCTTGTCATAGTTGGAAATCCATTACCCAATACGTGCTTGCAATTTTGATTGTATACTATATATGTAGAACGTGAGATGAAAGCGTTTCTGCTAGATGATTATTATATTGTGGTTGATAGACATTATTATAATATCAGAAGGTTTTTGATATAAAGATAATTTGGATTCTCATAAGGGAAAAACCCGTTCCGTTATACGGCGTGGTCTTATGAAATATCGTTTACTTGTTTGAACTGTTTTAAACTGTTTTACTCATACCAGTCCCATGACTGACCCGGAGTTTATTTTGTTTTCCCTAAACTCTTGGGTGCCCAATTTTGTACGGGCAGTCAAGTAGTCAGGATTTACAGATATACTGGAAGAGCTGGAGCAGGAGGCTTCAGGATCATATAGCTATAGTTTATTTCCGCTGTGTTGTAAGTGCTGTACTTTGAAAATGATGTATATTCAAGTACAAAGTTATATTTCAAAGTTATGTTATATATTATATGTTGTTCGTTCCGCTTTGAGATTCGTGTTACTCTGATGTTGTGTTGTTCTTCTATTCTAAGTTTCTATCTTATCTTTCCTCTCCCTCTTTTTTCTTTCTATTAATTTCCTGATTTTCAGTTTAATTTGGGGTTGGACTTGTGTATTTGGTCAGCTCAATTCGGACCGGATTTTCGGGTCATTACATGTTATGTCTACCGACCTATTTCGGAATATAAGGCAAAGAACCCTAGATCCAAAATAAAATGGTGAAAACAAAAGAGGAATAGCAGTAGCAAATCTTTTGAGTATGATTAGGTGCATTTTTGCACTGCTGCGTCCTCGATTCGGAAGTAGAGTGATCTTGTTGTCACGATCCACTAAAATGCAACCCATAGTCGCATAGAGTATGATAAGGCCACTGCTCAAAGTCTTTATCCCCATTCCATCTTTCTATTGCTAACTAAAATCCTGCTGCCATATATGTCCCTTTGACATATGGCCTTGATACAATTGTTGAATTCTCCTCATCTTCTGCCATATTGCCTAACACCCTTTCTCAATCAATCTCGTAGCTCTGATACCAAGTGCTGGGAAAAAATTCCCCAAAAAAAGCCTTGGGAATAAATCCAACCTTGCGTAAAAAACAAATAATAAAGAATTGATGGTGAGGCAAAACAAACAACAGATAGTCACCAGCAATACAATCACGGATCAAGCAATAAAAGAACACAAGAGATTTATAGTGGTTCCACTAACATCTTGTTAGTGTACGTCCACTTGGGGAGACGAGATTTTTATTACTTTTCTAAATAAGAAAACATTAAAAGATTGACAATAGGGAGGAAGAAGAAGAAATACAACTTTGAGATATATTCGATACATTTACCAAATCCCTATCCTTATATGAGTATTAATACTTAGGGTTGAAGTAATTGATTTATGGTTATAAATCAATGCCTAACTAATTCTCCAATCAGAGAATTAATTCCTTATTTCAATATCCCAAAAGAAACTTCTTCACATTCTTCCACTTATGTTGGTAATTTATTGCCCTGTCTAATTTTACAACAAAGAGGCGATGAATTTTCTGATATCTTCCAAATCTTCTACAGACGGAAACATTATATTACTCAAATTAACAATATTTCCAAAATCTTCTCTAAATGGAAATATTGTATCACCATAATCAATAATATCTTTCAAATCTTCTGCAAATGGAAATATTGTATCACAAATTCTAACAATCTCCACCTTGATACTATATTTCCTTGAAAGCATACCAACTCCACCTACATCCTCTTACTCTAAGCATCTTCTCGGACAAGACACCAAGGTTACTTTCCCTAATGAGCTTCGGCATGGCCATCACCCATTGCACTTTTTCAACAAACTTCCGGCAATGTCACCGCCTACCAACAAAGTGTTCAAAAAAAACCTTCTTGTAAGACCTATCAATCTTCGCCATGAAAACAAACGTCTCCATGAAACATCTCAACTCTCTTGTCACACCCACCGCGTGGTACCTAGAATTTCGATAAGCGATTCCAGCTCGAGCAACGCCCGAACTTAGCAGTCTGCAAAGACATATGTATATCCACTGCTTTCTCCTTTGATCCCTGACCAACTTCAGACGATCCCTTTTTCCGCTTATCAAGCACATCCTCTTGGCAAAATCCCACCATGTTGAAGCTTTCCCCTTTGACCATATTTTGCCTATGTAGAAACTCAAAGTCCCTTCTCATATGTCTAGCTTTGACATCTTTTTCACGAGAACTGTAGACTCTAACCCTTGACCCTCCAAGTACAGTGCTTCCCCTCAGGAGATACAAATTATGAAACATATCTCCCTTCATCATTATAAATGCACCCTTAGAAACCCTTAAACCAGTACAGCAAAACTGGTGATTGCCAACGAGTATAACCGTCGCAAACAATTTTAGCAACGCTTATTAGTGTTGCTACAGGGGGGTGGCAATGTAGTACCAACACTTATAAGCGTTGGTAGATTTTCTCTCCCAACGCTCATAAGCGTTGGTATATTTTCATTCGCAACGCTTAAAAGCATTGGTACCTTTTTGCTTGCAAGGCTTATACATGTTGCAATATTTTTGTTTGCAACGCTTATACAAGTTGCAAGATTTTCATTCACAATAACTAACATGATTGTAATATAGACGATATTTAATATGAATCCAAAATAGATATTATTCTCAATTTAAAAAGTATAATTCAGTGAATACCAATAGACAACATTCGTAATTAAGTAACGACATAGAATTAATATCAGTTAACAATATACAAGTATAATACATAATTAAATTGCTAAATTTGATACATAATTAAGTCGCAAAATTCAATAGATAAATGAAATTCTAGAAATACCAAATACAAAACATGGTAGTACTTCTCTCGAGTTTCTTTATTGTCCAGCCTTCCAAATCGTCGTCCGTGAAATATTTGCTTTTGGATTTGCTAAGGCCTATAAGAAAGATCAAAGTTGACAACAATAATTAATATAACATTCTATAAACAATTTACAAAAGATAATTTTAACCAATTATTTGCCTTGGCATTTATTTGTGTTTTTGTTGGGTAAGTTAACTAAATTCTTTTAAGGCATTGAACTATAATGCATCTATCAATGTGACCACATCAAAACTATAACCTGTAGATGCATTATAGTTCAATGCATTATAGTTCAATGCCTTAAAATAATTTATTTAACTATATTTAGTTAACCTATTTTTCAATATCAGCTTCTATAACCTATTTTTCAATGCCTTAAAATAATTTAGTTAACTTAACCTATTTTTCAATATCAGCTTCTATAACCTGTAGCAAGCAATAATGATCAACGACTAGGAAGACTTAACAACATGCAATCGAAACTTATAGGAAACTTAGGGAATAATTCACTAAAAGGCTCAATTTCAAAACGTGAAAGGCTCAGCGGTTTCGAAGTAAAACCGAGCCTCAACTTCTAAAAACTGAGCCTTTCGGCTATGTTTCGATTCGAAACCAAGCTAGAAAGGCTCAGTTTAAACTGAGCCTGGCTCGGTTTCGATTCGAAACCAAGCCAGAAAGGCTCAGTTCAAAACTGAGCCTGGCTCGGTTTCTAAACTGAGCCAGGCTCAGTTTAACTGAGCCTTTCCAGCTCAGTTTCGAATCCGAAACTGAGCCAGATAGGCTCGGTTTCCAAACCGAGTGGCTCAGTTTAGAAACTGCGCCTTCCAGCTCAGTTTCGAATCCGAAATTGAGACAGGCTCAGTTTTATTCCTTTTAAGTTCACTGATCCTTTTCACTACCATGTACACAACATGCTTTTCACTACCATGTACATACCAAAAGCATTTTCACTACTATGTACACAAACTGAACATACCAAAAGCAGGGAAATACAAGTGTTCTACACTAGTTTGGAAACACTAACCTGTCTTAGACTACGGAGCGGCAGAATCTTCCGAGACTTCAGATCCATATTGAAAGTCTGTAAAATATTAAAAAAAATATGTAAAATATTGGTATTTAATGGTAAAAACGATTTACAAACCCGAATTTCTATAGCAAGCTATCACAATTTAAAGTCCGAAATTAAATGAATTGTGAACATATTGTACAAGTGAGAATTATGGAGCAAATCTACTTTACATTTAATTTTTAAGATTGGGAACTACTAATATACAGCTGTTAATATAAGGAAGAAAGTAATGCCAGCATGAGCTGAGAAACATGAAACTGGATATGTTTTCTTGGTGTGAAATAATGAAAATGATCTTTCTGTGAGCTTGTGACATGAAAAAGATTACCTTTCAAGTTATAACTGCCACTTTTCTATGATTTTATATCATTTCTTTTCTGCATTAATTTTAGGGCCAGTTATGAAGCGTATTTTATAAGACTGAAATAGACCACTTCAATGTGACTACTTAAGCCCAAAAGTTGTAACTTATAATAATAACCAGTTGATCCTACAAATTGATATAAGATGAAAGATATTATCAACCCCAGAAAGTAACAAAAGATTTCGACATCATTATCAGCAGTTCACTTCACACATTGTCCGTTTCTTTGTATCCCAACAGATGATTTTAGACATGATTGTCACTTGCAATGATTGTGCAAAGCTTAAGAAAGGTAAATTTCAATTCCATTCGGTATAATATGTTGGTGTATGTGGTTTAACATAACATTCATGTAAGAGGCGTGTTACAAAATTATTCAATATCTTGAATTATAACCAAGTTCTTATCACTGACCTATTAAATCCATGGGTACAGCTCTATTATACCTATTTATGTTTAATAACACTTCCAATCGCCTTATAATTATTTCAAACACAATAAAATGAAATATAGACATAAAGTTACCTGAAGCGGCACCTTCACTCTTCAGTGTCAGCCGCATCAGCAAGTGGATCAAGCGCTGCGCAAAACTAATTGGAAACGGAAAAAATTAATGTTCAAGACAACATAAGAACTGGAAATAGAAAAAACACAATATTGTTGCTAAGTTATAGAGAGTAAATGTTGATTTATATTACAAACAGAACAAATGGTTGACCATAATATTTGGCTTGTGAAATTGAGTTTCGCTACAGTTACACTTTTCGTTGTTATCATGTTAACAAACTAAAAAAGATGAGTAGAGGCAATGAATCCTGAAACTTGACTGAGTTTCTGTACAAGAGTGCAGCATCCTCCATGTCCTAGGAAATATGGATTGTGTGCTGCATAAATAATATGTTGCAGTCACACTGAAATGCAAGTGACAACCCTTGTTGAAAAGCTGTTGTATCCTTCTATGATGTGCACATAAAAGTCTCTACTAATGGTTAAGATTTCACACTTGGGTGCACAGACATTTTAATGGTAGAAACATTAGATGACTTGTACACATCAATGCACTCATGCAGATCTTCATCACATGTTAATAAAACCCACTCATGGTCATCATCCAAGTACTTAAGATCCACACAATAATCCTCGCTTATGTTAAACCTGTTCATTAGTGTTTGCTTCAGTTCTCGATATCCCCATGTCGATTCTAGCCTAAGTTGTGCTTTCTCTTCCCCACAAAAAGCCTTCACCCTAAAACGCTTGATCTTTTCTTCTCTAACTGAGATAAAATCTCAATACATGAATGACTTTGCGATCGAGGTATAGATTTTATTGGTTCTTGACTTGTGACATGTAAATTCACCACGCTATTCGCTCTTTCCAAATTGGTTGCTTCTTGTTTAAATTTAATTTGCTTTGAACAGCTAGAACCAAAACACGAATAGGAGCTATAATACAGGAAGAAGATGGAGACGTTGACAATGAATTTTGCTTAACTGATAACTTTTCGGAAGGAGTAGAGGCCTTTGTGGTTAGATTTTCATACACAGAGCTAAACTGAAAGGTCCCCTCAGCTAACAATACATTATAATAAGATACTGCTGCTATTTTAACAATTATCGACCCTGAAATTCACTCATCCAAAAGAAAGAGAACAAAATACATACACTAAAATTTCCCCGGTTCAAACAGTAATGTACTGCCTAATATAGCTGATCAGTTTCTATGATTAAATATGGTTGTAGTGCATACATAAAAAATAATATGCCGACAATCATTTTGACAATGTTACAGTACATACACTAGACAAATAATGCTCTGCTTCAAAAAGTTTTAAAGTTAAACTGAACAAATAGCAAAATATTAAAGTAAGAAATTGCTCTTTCGACAATTTTCAATGATTCAAATTGCAAGCGTCAGGTGATTTTGTTGTAGAGGAAAAAGATGTGCTTGACTTGTTGCAAGCCAGGCTGTTTCTAAAACATAAACCCTCAACTAACTTTAAGAAACAATCTTTACAGAAACTATATTCACATGTTTAAAATGAAGATGAAGCTACATATAAAAATACAAAAAATAATCAACAAAGAAAAATATCAACATAAGAGCATAAGAACGCCTACCTTCTGATCCTGATAATGAGCACGAGCTTATCTTCAGGGGGAACATAAAACCCTCCCTTAAGTCTTGGTTCCCTCTTCAATTTAACCAAATCTTTCTCCTGCAAATCGAAATACCATCAAAGGTAGGCAATTAAAATCAAACACCTAAACCACAAAATGAGAGTATCAAAGATTTAGTTACCCAATAATTAGAGTAACAATACCATATCTCCAGACTTGACGAAGTATTTTCTAGATCTGTTAGCATTAAAAAAAAAAAGGTTTTTGGATAATTTTTTTGATTTTATCAGCAAACGTTTTCATGGATTCAAAACTATAATACTAGAAATCTTACACGATGTTGTTCGCGAGCACAAATCGAACAAAGATGCCAAAATCGAACGCGACTTGTTACGCTGAAGCGATACGAACATCCGATTGGAGAGTTACGAATTTGATTTCGCCATGCTGGGATTCGTAGATTTGGATTCGAATTGTAATTTTTTTTTCTTTCTAAAATTCATGGGATTTGGAATTGTGATTTAGGCGGCCGTATTTGGTGAAAGCATTGGGCAAAGGAAGGAGATATGGGAAATAGGGTTAATGATGTTAGTTTACGTTTTTGCCCTCAGAAAACACCCATAACAACCCAAATAAGCGTTGGGAATAAAAAAATTATTATTATGTATTTTTGGCAATACTTTTCTAATATAGCAAAACATACTACGGTGACTACCCTACAACACAAATAAGTGTTGGCAATTGGAAAAAAAAGGTTGTCGAATGGCCATTTTGGTGTAGTGGACTATCCTTATCAATAGTCACCTCGCATCCTTTGGATTCCAACTGCCTAAGAGATATCATTGACTTCCGAAGACCTGGAACATAACGGACACCTGTCATGGTGCGTATTACCCCGTCATACATGCGAATCTGCACAATACCTTCGTCCACGACTCTACAACTAGCATCATTTCCCATAAGAATCAGTTTCCCTCGTTTTCTTTTAAGAATTGAAATATTTCTTATTAGGTGTCATATGAAAAGACGCCCCCGTATCTAGCACCCAATGGTTTGATACATTTGATACTACAGCTGTCAACAAGTCATCACACAAAAATTTCTCCACCGTAACCAATGAATTTCCAGCTTTATTTTTTTTTTAAGTCCAGACAATCTCTCTTCCAATGGCCTGGTTTCTTGCAAATGTATCACTTTCCATCTCACTTTCCATCTCTTGACTTTATTTTATTCTTCTGTAACACCCCACGTCCATTAATGTCACTCACAAAGGGAATGCATTAACTTCCATGGAGGTTTTAAGTGAATATAGAACAGTAAAATTACAACAAGACAGATATAAAATAGTACTTGGAAATTTAAAAACTTTATTTCATTGTAGCAGAAGTCAAAACATGTTTGATTACATCATAACACCATATTCAATGTCAAGTACAATATCTATCTTGATAAAACAAGTACATAATCCCATTACATGAATAGCCATTAAAAAGAAAGATAACAAGCTGGACTTTACTTCAGCAGTCCAAGCTTTCTAGAAGATAAGCGATCCAACTAGACTCCACTAGAACTTGGCCCAACCTGCGGACCTGAAGGGAGAAAAAGGATGGAAAAGAGGGGGTCAGACATAAAGTCTGGTGAATATGATAATTCTACAATACTATTACCAAAATAACTGGACTAAGGCATAAGCTGGAAAACAAGAAAATGTCTATGAAGAGCAGATTAAGGACATAGACAATCGCTAAAGGCAACGTTATAGGCGCTCCTAAATACTAAAGGATAAACACTATACTGCACCACACCAGTCACCCTAAAGATTCATCCCACTTAGCTTCACTTAGAAACTTTCCCAATGGCTTTACGTACCCCTAGCTGACTACATAGGTGCCGCCTGCCCCTATCTCCACTAGGTGTACCCTACTTCCCATTATTCGATCGGCTCCCTAACTCGTAGATACCCGTGCTGGCCCCACAGTGGGGTGTATCACTCCCCTAAAGTGGCAACCTGATACAACGGACATGCACGGCTTATACCTACACGATGCAACAACGTCTTACCTACCAGCCCGGGTCCACACACGCATATGAAACCCGTTGGACTTGCGTTGCCACCGCTCCCTGTTTTGGCCTCTTATAGTCAAACCCAGTATGCGTGTCCCGTCCTCGACTTGGGTCGAGCCCACAAAGATACGTTTTGGGATACTGGTTGAAATGGGCCCCCACTATTTACCACAAGCATTCCACCTAAGCTTGTCCCCATTAGTCCATCCCACTTAACCCACTTAGTCATGTTCATTTACATGTGTGTTTGGTTAAGTCTAATCGTATTTCAAATGCCTCTAAAGGCAACCACCAGATTCCTCATGCCACCCAAGGCACCTACTTAACCCCCATGTCCCACCTTACATGATTATCTGGTTAAGTATTTCTTAGTTCATTAAGGCCATAACCTCATAAAGACCTCTCACATTAGACTGGCATTTATGGCAGCTGGATTTGCCGGGCGGGTCCGGGCAGTCTTACACCATAAAAGAGTCTAACCTCGTGTCTTTACAACTGTTATGCTTTAGTTTGGGCCTAGGACCTCTCACATTGGGCCGACATTTGTGACTACTGGATTTGCCGGGCGGGTCCGGGCAGGTTTACATCACAAACGGGTCCAACCTCGTGTCCTAAGCATTGATTATTAATAATAATCCACTTTCCCCCAATTTTAATAATTCCCTACTTGAATTATTAATTACTTCCAATTTTTAACAATGTCCATAATTGACTCAATTATGGACATTCATTCATGGTATGCAACATCTTACAAAATTGCACCCAATTTATTAATTCCTAATATTACCCCTACCCCACGTTTGAACGTTTATTCGCAAAATATATGTTAGACTCGAATAGCCAAAGAGATTATCATAATAACAACATGTATATGTGACCAAATGAATCATAATAAGGGGTGAAACTTGCATATGTCCAACTTGCATAGATTATACATGTCATGGACCTAAAGGTGTCAACTTGTTCAAAATTCACCTAATATAATCTCAATCAATTTTCATAAACTTACATATGAACATGTGTGAATCAACATCATCTAATTTTTTAACAACATGGTTTTATATGGGTACACCTAACTCAATAGGCAAATTCCCATAATCAAGTTTTATTTAATTATAGTTTCAAGTTTATGGGTACACCTAACCTAATAGGCAAATTCCCATAAACAAGATCCATTTAAATTAAGAAAAACATAACTTTAAGCATGATCCAACAACATCATGATTTTTCAACATAATATAGCATGATTTATAACATGGCATAGTATGATAGTATAACATAGCTTGACATGATTCTCAACATAGCACGACATAGCATAAGAGAATTTACAACACAGCATGACATAGCATATATAATTTACATCATACGACAACATAATAACATAATAAGAGATCCACAATATATAGAATTTAAAATTACAAATCACATCACTTTCTTGTGATCCATTCATAACTGAGTCAAATTAGTTTGTAATAGTCTTGTGAGAATCATCATACTCACCAACAAAAGAAGAGAATTAGAGAGAGAGTTCTTTGGTTTGATTTGTTTTGTTGAGTAGAATTTAGTTGTAGTAGATTAGGCTTCCTCTTCTTAGTTTGTGACGGCTATGCTGAACTCCATGGCAGCAGCATGACGGTAGCTTCTCTAATTTTACAAGTGATTTAGGTCTAGGGTCTACCCACTTATTTATAGATTTTAGAATTCATTCTAGGCTATTAGATTTAACCTAGAAATAACCGCAGCCGTTCAGACAAGATGGGGTTTATCTTGTTGACTCAGCAATGAGTCAGAAGTGACTCAGCAAACACTCAGCATATTAATAAACTTCTATTCATGTCATAAATATATATATATTTTCTACAATGTACATATTAGATACATCCCCCTTTACTTATTATTGTTTTTATATACATATTAGATACATCCCCTCTCTCACACACTTATTAATATTTTTATATTCATATTAGATACATCCCCTCTCTTACACACTTATTAATATTTTTATATTCATATTAGATACATCCCCTCTCTTACACACTTATTAATATTTTTATATTCATATTAGATACATCCCCTCTTCTACACACTTATTATTATTTTAGCAACTTTAGTGTTAATAGAAAATTCGGGGTGTTACATTCTCCCCTCCTTTTAGGATTTCGTCCCCGAAATCTTCAAGTCTGGAAGAATGTATATCCTACCATCCAAACGTCCATCTACTCATCCATCATACACAGGCATCCATTGTCCTTACAGACTTCTAATGCTTTCATGTTTAAATGCACAGTGTGTGTATATGTCCGTATCTAATGCAAAATCAGGCGGTCCACTGATTCAGTTGACCTCCTTAATGCAACTATGATCATGCCATGCATCCATTATGTATGCTAAAGATTCTTAATGCTACATAATACTTCTATATGTGTGCACAACCATCATCTGAATGCAGCATCCACATGATAATACAACCATCGTTCATCCATTTTACTAAATACATCCATATATATGCAATATGCAATATGTAGTGACTGAGCCGATCTAGTGCCTAAAGTGTGTGTATATATGCATCCACGAGCAACCACTAGCAAACACTTGCATCCATTTTGCATCCATCATACATAACATGTCTCAAACACATGTTTCAACCATAGGATTATCCTAACTAAAGGTCAAAGATACTAATGAGAGGACATACTAAAGATAAGATAAGATAAGCTAAGCGATAAAGGAGAAATTAAAAGACATACCCTCAAAAAGAAAAGGGTACAACGAACGCATCTTCTCTTCTGTCTCCCAAGTTGCGTTGCTCTCATCATCTTCCCATTGCACTTTAACCAGTCTGACCTCTCGATTCCTCAACTTTTTGATCTCCGACCCAAGAATGCATGTAGGAGCTCGTCTAATTGTTGCATCACGCTCTATTTCCACCTCTTTAAGCAAGCTCGGCTCTACCACCTCCGCGGTCTTGTGCAAACACTTCCTCAAATGTGATACATGGAATACGTCGTGTACTCCACTAAGTTTCTCAGGCAACTCCACCCTATATGCCATCTTCCCAATCCTGTTTTTTTTACAGGAAACGGCCCTACAAACCTTGGTGCTAATTTCCCCACGGACCCAAAGCGAACAACATTCTGTAACGGAGATACTTTGATAAAAACCATGTCCCCAATGTCAAACTCAAGATCTGTCCTCCTCTTATCAGCATACGATTTTTGCCTATCTTGTGCTGCTTTCATCCTCCTTCGAATCAACTCAATCTTCTCCGAGGTTTCCCTAACCATATCGGGCCCAAGTAGGATTTTATCGGTAGATTCCCACCAACATGTAGGCGAACGGCAAGGCCTTCCATAAAGAGCTTCGAAAGGTGCCATGCCAATACTAGACTGAAAGCTATTATTATATGCGAATTCTACTAACGGAAGGTGCTCTTCCCATGTACCCCCAAAGTCTAGGATACAAAGCCTTAAAAGATCCTCTAGAATGCGATTCACCCTCTCGGTCTGGCCGTCTGTCTGAGGATGATATGCGGTGCTCAAACATAGCTGAGTCCCTACCACCTCTTGTAAACTCTTCCAAAATTCGCTAGTAAAGATGGGGTCACGGTCGCTTACTATACTAGAAGGAATACCGTGCAAACGAACTATCTCCTTAATGTATACAGAAGCCAACCACGGAGCAGTCCTCTTACTTTTCACGGGAATAAAATGGGCGCTTTTAGTAAGTCTATCTACTATAACCCAAATCCCCGTGTTACCCTTCCTTGATCTTGGTAATCCATCCACAAAATCCATTGAGATGCTTTCCCATTTCCATAGTGGAACTTCTAATGGGTGAAGCAACCCACCGGGTTTCTTTTGTTCTGCTTTAACTCGTTGGCACACCAAGCATCTAGCGACGTACTCGGCCACATCCTTTTTCATACCGGCCCAAAAGAAAACCCGCTTTATATCTTTGTACATCTTATCCCTGCCGGGATGAATGGTCATTTTTGAGCGATGAGCATCATCAAGAATGGCCTTCCTTAAGTCTTCGTCTTGTGGTACACAAAGTCTATTATCCCTTCGTAACCAACCCTTATCGTCTAGGGTATACCTACGAAGATGGCTTGACGACTCCCCCCCTTTGAGCTTTTCTACTATCTCAACCAACTGTGGGTCGTCTCGCTGTGCCTCACCAACCCTTCCTAGAAGTGTAGGTCTAACCTCCAAGGATGCTAACAGACCGGGTACTAAGTCAACGGAGGGTCTAAAGTCAAACATAGAGATGAATTCTAAGCTTTGTCGTTCAACAAACAACGGACTCAAGGACAACCTTTTCCTACTTAAGGCGTCTGCCACCACGTTACCCTTGCCCGGGGTATATGCTATTTCAAAATCGTAGGAGGCTAAGAATTCCATCCACCGTTGCTGCCTTAAATTCAAATCCTTCTGAGAGAATAAGTATTTTAATGATTTGTGGTCAGTGAACAGTTCGAATTTCTCACCAAGAAGATAGTGACGCCAAGACTTAAGCGCGAAAACAATTGCGGCTAGCTCTAAGTCATGCGTGGGGTAATTCTTTTCATGAACCCTCAACTGCCTTCCACCATAGGCTATTACTCTTCCCTCTTGCATGAGGACCGCGCCAAGTCCCGTCCCACAAGCATCAGTATAGATGGTAAACGGTTTATTCCCGTCTGGCAGCACTAAGACTGGGGCTGAAGTTAAGGCTCTCTTTAAACGTTGGAACGCATCATCGCAATCTTTGTCCCACGTAAAAACCAGGTTCTTCTTCGTTAACCGTGTTAATGGAGCTGATATTTTTGCGAAGTCTTTGATAAACTTCCTATAATAGCCAGCCAACCCCAAGAAACTTCTTACTTCGGTTGCATTTTTAGGGACCTTCCAATCTTGGATGGCCACCACCTTTGCGGGATCCACTGCTATCCCTTCTTTGGAAACCACGTGCCCTAAGAACCGTACTTCCTTCCTCCAGAAGTGACACTTAGAAAATTTTGCCTTAAGGTTATGCGCTCGAAGGGTTTCCAACACTTCCCTAAGATGTAGGGAGTGCTCTTCTTTATTCTTAGAAAAGACTAAGATGTCATCCACAAAGACTACCACGAATTTGTTAAGGTATTCCCTAAACACCCTACTCATCAAATCAACAAAATATGCAGGGGCGTTTGTCAAACCAAAGGGCATCACTAGCCATTCATAGAATCCGTCAGGAGTCCTAAAAGCAGTCTTATCTATACTATCCTCAGCCACTCTCAGTTGATGAAAGCCAGTGGCTAAGTCCAACTGCGAAAACACTGAGGCGCCAACTAACTGATCAAAGAGATCGTCAATCCTCGGCAGTGGGTGTCGGTTCTTTTTAGTAAGCTTGTTTAGTTCTCTATAGTCCATACAAAGTCTAAGAGACCCATCCGCCTTTGTGGCAAAAACTACTGGAGCACCCCACTCCGATATACTACGTCTTATGAACCCCTTCTCAAGCAACTCCTTTACTTGCTTATTGAGTTCCCTCCTTTCACGAGGAGCCATGTGGCGCACTGGCAAAGATACGGGTTTAGCATTATCCACAAGATAAATTCGAAAGTCTATCTCCCGCTTTGGAGGTAAGCCCTTCACCTCCTCAAACACATCCGGATATTCCCGGACCACTTCTACCGATCGCAGGTTCTCTACAGACGCGTCAAGCGATTCAAGATAACTTAGCATAACGGAATTTATGGGATTACAAAAGATGTCGAGAGCATTACCAAGGCGAGTCACAAGCCTAACTACTCTCCTTTCACAATCAAGAATGGCCCTATTTCTAGACAACCAATCCATTCCTAAAATTAGCCCATAGCCCGTGAAGCCCAATACATAAGCATCACATCTAAATTCAACGCTAAGTATAGAGATTTTCAAATCCAAACATATCATGGTCAAATGAGCCGAACCCCCAATTGGATTTGAAACGACCAAGGGATCCTCTACTAAACTGGTGTTCAAGTGCAGTGATTCAACTAATGATGCAGAGATAAACGAATGAGATGCGCCAGAATCGAATAAGGTACGGACAGGATGATCAAACAGAAAAACTAAGCTTTCAACAGAAATTGTTCTACCTCTTTCTTGCAGCGGTGGGGCCGCAATAGCCTGAACTTGCCCCCTTGCCTGCCCTGGTGCCATAAGAGCCTGCACCTATCCTCCCGAGGTAGACCCTGCCCTCTGCCCCTTCTTTGGACAGTCCTTCACTAAATGTCCCGCATCTCCACAATGAAAACAACCAGTCTTCTTTTTCTTTCTACAATCTTTGCTGAGATGGCCAGGCGTCCCACAATTGAAGCATTTCTTCTTCCCTTTGCCATTATTGTTTTTACCACCCTTCTTATTTTGCTGTTGGGGTTTCTTCTGATCCCCTTTCTTTTCAACTGCCTTATCCTCATGCATAAGTGCCATTTCTACTAGCTTTTCAAAGGTGGCTCCCATAGGGATGTGGGTCATAGCCAACCCTTGCAACGGTTCATTCAAGCCTCTAACGAACCTCAAAGCTTTCTTCTCTGGCGTGTTCACCAACTCCAAGCCAAACCTTGCTAACTGATTAAATTTATTGACATATTCCTTTACTGATGAGCTCCCTTGCTTTAGTGCCAGGAATTTTTCCATATTTAAGTTCTCCTCTGCCCTTGAAAGAAACTTTGCCTCAAACCTTCGTCTGAAATCCGCCCATGAATCAACTGGACGTTCCCCGTTAGTGACCTCCCACCAAAACGAGGCCTCTCCCTTCATTAACCAAGCAGCTAAATGGACTTTCCTCCCATCTTCCACTTCAAAGATATCCAACAATTCCTCAGTCTCCTTAAGCCAATCTCTGGCCTCCACAAACGTCTCAGTCCCTTGAAAAGTTTTTCCTTCCATAGCCTTGAATTCCTTGCACGTCTTTGCAAAAGTGTCAACACGAGGAGGAGGAGGAGGAGGAATGGGTGCAACTAGGGGTGGAGGAGTATCCGCTGGGCCTGCAGTGGTGGCCCTAGCCTCCAAGTATCTCCTAAACCACCCTGGAATCGTCACACCTTCTGGGAGATTAAGATCTTCAGCCATGCTGAAACGAAAAAGGAAAGATTCAAAATGGAGAATTCGAAAGATAAGGATAAGGATGTGGCTATTTGGGATTATGTTTTTCATAAAAACTCTCTTTAAATAACATGTTTTTTTTTTTTTGAAAGCACTTCTTCCAAAAATACTTTAGAAAAAAATATTTTTCTAAAAAAAAATTTATCTGTTCTGGTAACCTTATGCTCTGATACCACGTGTAACACCCCACGTCCATTAATGTCACTCACAAAGGGAATGCATTAACTTCCATGGAGGTTTTAAGTGAATATAGAACAGTAAAATTACAACAAGACAGATATAAAATAGTACTTGGAAATTTAAAAACTTTATTTCATTGTAGCAGAAGTCAAAACATGTTTGATTACATCATAACACCATATTCAATGTCAAGTACAATATCTATCTTGATAAAACAAGTACATAATCCCATTACATGAATAGCCATTAAAAAGAAAGATAACAAGCTGGACTTTACTTCAGCAGTCCAAGCTTTCTAGAAGATAAGCGATCCAACTAGACTCCACTAGAACTTGGCCCAACCTGCGGACCTGAAGGGAGAAAAAGGATGGAAAAGAGGGGGTCAGACATAAAGTCTGGTGAATATGATAATTCTACAATACTATTACCAAAATAACTGGACTAAGGCATAAGCTGGAAAACAAGAAAATGTCTATGAAGAGCAGATTAAGGACATAGACAATCGCTAAAGGCAACGTTATAGGCGCTCCTAAATACTAAAGGATAAACACTATACTGCACCACACCAGTCACCCTAAAGATTCATCCCACTTAGCTTCACTTAGAAACTTTCCCAATGGCTTTACGTACCCCTAGCTGACTACATAGGTGCCGCCTGCCCCTATCTCCACTAGGTGTACCCTACTTCCCATTATTCGATCGGCTCCCTAACTCGTAGATACCCGTGCTGGCCCCACAGTGGGGTGTATCACTCCCCTAAAGTGGCAACCTGATACAACGGACATGCACGGCTTATACCTACACGATGCAACAACGTCTTACCTACCAGCCCGGGTCCACACACGCATATGAAACCCGTTGGACTTGCGTTGCCACCGCTCCCTGTTTTGGCCTCTTATAGTCAAACCCAGTATGTGTGTCCCGTCCTCGACTTGGGTCGAGCCCACAAAGATACGTTTTGGGATACTGGTTGAAATGGGCCCCCACTATTTACCACAAGCATTCCACCTAAGCTTGTCCCCATTAGTCCATCCCACTTAACCCACTTAGTCATGTTCATTTACATGTGTGTTTGGTTAAGTCTAATCGTATTTCAAATGCCTCTAAAGGCAACCACCAGATTCCTCATGCCACCCAAGGCACCTACTTAACCCCCATGTCCCACCTTACATGATTATCTGGTTAAGTATTTCTTAGTTCATTAAGGCCATAACCTCATAAAGACCTCTCACATTAGACTGGCATTTATGGCAGCTGGATTTGCCGGGCGGGTCCGGGCAGTCTTACACCATAAAAGAGTCTAACCTCGTGTCTTTACAACTGTTATGCTTTAGTTTGGGCCTAGGACCTCTCACATTGGGCCGACATTTGTGACTACTGGATTTGCCGGGCGGGTCCGGGCAGGTTTACATCACAAACGGGTCCAACCTCGTGTCCTAAGCATTGATTATTAATAATAATCCACTTTCCCCCAATTTTAATAATTCCCTACTTGAATTATTAATTACTTCCAATTTTTAACAATGTCCATAATTGACTCAATTATGGACATTCATTCATGGTATGCAACATCTTACAAAATTGCACCCAATTTATTAATTCCTAATATTACCCCTACCCCACGTTTGAACGTTTATTCGCAAAATATATGTTAGACTCGAATAGCCAAAGAGATTATCATAATAACAACATGTATATGTGACCAAATGAATCATAATAAGGGGTGAAACTTGCATATGTCCAACTTGCATAGATTATACATGTCATGGACCTAAAGGTGTCAACTTGTTCAAAATTCACCTAATATAATCTCAATCAATTTTCATAAACTTACATATGAACATGTGTGAATCAACATCATCTAATTTTTTAACAACATGGTTTTATATTGGTACACCTAACTCAATAGGCAAATTCCCATAATCAAGTTTTATTTAATTATAGTTTCAAGTTTATGGGTACACCTAACCTAATAGGCAAATTCCCATAAACAAGATCCATTTAAATTAAGAAAAACATAACTTTAAGCATGATCCAACAACATCATGATTTTTCAACATAATATAGCATGATTTATAACATGGCATAGTATGATAGTATAACATAGCTTGACATGATTCTCAACATAGCACGACATAGCATAAGAGAATTTACAACATAGCATGACATAGCATATATAATTTACATCATACGACAACATAATAACATAATAAGAGATCCACAATATATAGAATTTAAAATTACAAATCACATCACTTTCTTGTGATCCATTCATAACTGAGTCAAATTAGTTTGTAATAGTCTTGTGAGAATCATCATACTCACCAACAAAAGAAGAGAATTAGAGAGAGAGTTCTTTGGTTTGATTTGTTTTGTTGAGTAGAATTTAGTTGTAGTAGATTAGGCTTCCTCTTCTTAGTTTGTGACGGCTATGCTGAACTCCATGGCAGCAGCATGACGGTAGCTTCTCTAATTTTACAAGTGATTTAGGTCTAGGGTCTACCCACTTATTTATAGATTTTAGAATTCATTCTAGGCCATTAGATTTAACCTAGAAATAACCGCAGCCGTTCAGACAAGATGGGGTTTATCTTGTTGACTCAGCAATGAGTCAGAAGTGACTCAGCAAACACTCAGCATATTAATAAACTTCTATTCATGTCATAAATATATATATATTTTCTATAATGTACATATTAGATACATCCCCCTTTACTTATTATTGTTTTTATATACATATTAGATACATCCCCTCTCTCACACACTTATTAATATTTTTATATTCATATTAGATACATCCCCTCTCTTACACACTTATTAATATTTTTATATTCATATTAGATACATCCCCTCTCTTACACACTTATTAATATTTTTATATTCATATTAGATACATCCCCTCTTCTACACACTTATTATTATTTTAGCAACTTTAGTGTTAATAGAAAATTCGGGGTGTTACATCTTCCTTTCCCCTTTTTCCATACCAGCTAATAAGGCTTCCATACTACTTCCTCCTCTACCTTCACTCGTCCCCTTCAACTGATCCCTCAAGACCTTAGATAGAAGACCTGCCTTCACATCATCTACTGTTAGTGTATCTCTGGCATAGATAAGACTGTTAGCGAAACCTGTTTATCGCTCCAGAAGAGAACACAAAAGAACCATTGCTATTTGCTCCTCATCCACTTTCACTTCATCTTCATCAAGAGATCATCGAATAAACTTAGATGTGCCTTCACTGAATTACCCTCTCTCATCCGCATGGTGAAAAACATCTTTAGCAAATTCGGACGGTTGGTTAGTGACTTCTTTCAGCTTGGTCCAAATGTCCTTAGCAGTGGTCTCACCACTAATCTCTGAAATGGCATTTTCTCCCATTGCTAATTGTAAAGTAGTAAATGCCCATTGTTCCATCTCTTTACTTTCCATGGTTGAAATATCATCTGTCAACTCCTCAGGAGCAAACACCACAGGATGAACATTGTTTCTCATCAGAACATCTTTCATCCTCCATTGCCACTTCTCGAAGTCTTTGTCCCCATTCCATCTTTCTATTCCTAACTGAGATCCTGCTGCCATATATGTCCCTTTGACATATGGCCTTGATACAATTGCTGAATTCTCCTCATCTCCTGCCATAATGCCTAACACCCTTTCTCAATCAACCTCGTAGCTCTGATACCAATTGTTGGGGGAATTTTTCCCAAAAAAGCCTTGGGAATAAACCTAACCTTGTAGAAAAAACAAGTAGGAGTGGATTGATGGTGAGGCAAAACAAACAACAGATAGTCACCAGTAATACAATTACAGATCAAGCAATAAAAGAACACAAGAAATTCATAGTGGTTCCACTAACGTCTTGTTAGTGTACGTCCACTTTGGGAGAGGAGATTTTATTACTTTTCTAAATAAGATAATATTACAAGACTGATAATAGGGAGGAAGAAGAAGAAATACAACTTTGAGATATGTTCCATACATTTACCTAATTCCTATCCTTATATAAGGATTAATATTTGGGGGTGGAAGTAATAGATTTATGGTTATAAATCAACGCCTAATTAATTCTCCAATCATAGAATTAATTCCTTACTTTGATATCCCAAAAGAAAGTTCTTCACATTCTTCCACTTATGCTAATTTATTTCCCTGTCTAATTTTACAAAAAAGAGGCAATAAATTTTCTGATATCTTCCAAATCTTCTGCAGTTGGAAATATTATATTACTCAAATTAACAATATTTCCCAAATCTTCTCTAAATAGGAATATTGTATCACTATAATCAGTAATATCTTCCAAATCTTCTGTAAATGGAAATATTTTATCACAAATTCTAACAATATGAAATGAAATATATTACTACTAGATCAAGCCCCTTGTCTGCCAAAAACACTAATACAATCGAGGTGTAATTTCCCTGTATGTGTACCAAAATGTCTTAGTAAAAACCACGTACAACGAATTTACAAACATAAGGCATCATTCTAAAAGAGTTCAAAACAAGGCAAATAATATATCAAAATTCCTCTTCTCACCATAATCCTAATGTCGTGAACCACACATGGAATGGAATATGTATGCTTGGGTTATTGTGACATCTCACACCCTTTAATATACCCCTAACGAGTCATATTAAGAAAAGTGAAGCATCCAAATATAACTAAAAACTTACAAAAAACTATGATCATAAGACATAAAATAATTTGCAACAAAAAATATTTCAGAATAATAAAATCATTTCATAAATTCATAATTTTAAAGTAACATTATGCAAAAACCATCAAACCACAAAATGTCTACAAATTTCAACCTCATGAAAAATTAATTTAGAGTGAATACATAAAATAACTCCACTCGAATTTAATACAAACAAAATTAGTGATATGATAAAATGAAGCAAGTAATGAAGAAAACATTGGGCTCAAAAGATTTACTCCCGGCCGTCCGAATCAAACACTGTGTTATGAGCCTAATGGAGAAAAAGGGAAAAGAAAATGGATCAGACACAAAATTCTAGTGAATATAAAGTAAATACTAAAAAGTGAATAATCGAGGGATAATAGACTTAAAAGCGATTCTAAGTGTTTCAAGGATTTAGTATCCGTGCTTTACGTAATGTGACTACTAAGGTTGATTGTTTGCACTACAATTTTTACTATAGAAGTAAAGTACTATTTAGAAATAATCCCTAATTCTATTTTGATCGATCTACTACTCTCTATCATGATGTAACATGGTAGTCGATGCCCCTTACAATAAATTAGGATTCATCTAGACTATAATCATAAATACGGACCACCCTAGTTGTTATGGTCTATTATTTACCATGCTGAAGTTGCCTGCGTATTCGTTCAGATGTACATCATCTACTAGCGTTAAGAACCCACTATTTTATTTACGGCATTGATGCATGCATTCTCAATCATCATTGGTATGCACTGCATCCATTCCTTTCCTTTATTGAGTCATCTTTGCATCATGTCGGCATGTGTATTCGTTCGCCGTTGATATAAGCTCCCAAACCATAATCTAGTTGCACTCCCACCTCAGCGCCCTATGACTGAGCTATAAACTATTGATAAGTTGTTTACTACGCTAATGTGCTTATTTGTTCGCCGTTGGTACAAGCCTCAATTATGCTATGTTTAACTACGGTTCACTTGTTTACCACTCCAATGAACATCAAGTTCGTCATTGGTACGGACCCCCAACTATGGATCACTTATTTACCGCTTTGACGAAAAGTTCGTCGTTCGTACAGACCCTAACTATGATATTTTCTATTATTATGATATTTAATTATTTTTAGGCTCTTTACCGTTTCATGATAGTCACTGTAAAAAAAGCTGTATCTGCCTATAATGAGTTAAATCATAATAATTCTCATCTTTTTTTCTCTTTTTTCTGCCATTATAATGGGTGGTATATTCTGGCTTCAAGTTTTAAGAACTTGTTTCATTACTTCTATTAACTTTTTAGGACAGTTCATTTTTCTGTTTACAAATCTACATAAATTACATGTATGTTTGGTCTTTTCTGTAAATTCTGCATTTAAATCCATGTTAAGTGAAACATCTCTCTTTCCTACTATTTTTCATACAAATCAAAATGATTAAAACTAATTTTAAATCTAAAATTTACAAAGCTATAAGTTATTTACCACACGTAAACGAAATGTAAATAAACTGTAACTAACTGAAATTTCATTGTAAATGAAATAAATTGTATTACAAAATAAACTATACTAGATTATAAATAAAATAAATTGTACTAAACTATAAAATAAAATAAACTATAATAAAATGCAAAATAAACGGCAAACTGTACTTAATGGTACATTACTAAAGACATGTAAACTTAAAATTAATTTTGAACTTATATCTTTAATTTTGTTTTGATTCTAAAGATAGTAACTTTCCAATCACCTGTGGTTATATGTTGATGTCTTGTGGCCTTCCTCGATTCCTGTCTCCAGATCATATTATATTTTGGTTATTGTCTTCTTCTTCAAAGAAAATATTTAATTTAAGTTTCAACCTCTAGAAATTGAGAGGAAAACCTAGGCATAGGAGAAGAAGAATATGGAATGAAGGGCTTATATTGTGTTATATTTGTAGGTGTACTTAGGGATCTTAGGTCATTGGATCGGTTAGGTCTAATATGAGACTGTCATGTCATAAATCAAAATTTGACTCTTTATCTTAAATACATACGGTAAAGTTAAAAAAAATCAGATCTGATTCCTTCGCTTATACCAGGCCACGTTTAAGGCCAGGTACCCACGCGCAGGTCGACCCTTGGTCGGCGTTTTACTTGATCGGTCAATCGTAACAGTCAACCGACCTGGGGAGACAATCGATCTATGTCATATTTTTTTCAAACATCAGGATTTTTTTTTTTGAAATTTTCAAACATCTGGACTTATAAACTTATATATATTACATATAAATTCTGAAAACTGAATTCTCTTATAACATCGCTGTTTTAGCTCGAATTTAAAACAAGATATACATGAAAATTATCAAGAAAATTTCTATAGACTCAATTATAAAACTTCTGTATCCCAATTCGGACATCTATATAAGTTTATTTTCTTATTTGATTAATTTCTTAATTAATCATATTATTAAAATATTGGGGTGTTACATTTTCCTCTCCTTAAAGAATGTCGTTCCTGAAATCTTCCCAAGATTGAAAAATATAGGTAACATCCACAATCAAAATCTATAACCATCTACTATAACACCATCCATTGCATCTATTATCCTTAAGATTTCTAATACAAATTATTTTGTTGTGCCATCGTGTAGTGTATATGTCTTTGTCTAATACAAAAGATTGGGCGGTCAACTGATTAATTCGACCTCCTATTTATGAAAACATGCTCATGTCATGCATCCAAACATACACAAAAATAATAATAATGACTGATAGATTTATATGCACCCTACAACCATCATCTATATACAACATCCATATGCCATCCACAAGCAATAATGAAATAAATAATAAAATGCAAGCACACATTCTATTCATATGCTTTTGTGACCTGGTTGACCAGTCACTATAAAGATAATGGAGCCTAGTAAGTATATAAGTCCATTGCATTAACAAGTAAACGCTTGAAACCACTTACATCCATCATACATAACATATGCGAATAATATGTTTAATCCAATCATATCATCATAAGCTCAATCCTAATATCTACCCTCATAAGGATACTAGAAGAAAGATTCTAATAAAATGGTAAAACTTAAGATAGATAATTTAAATGTGTGCCATCAGAGATAAAAATATGGTGCGTACATATTCTCCTTAGCCTCCCAAGTCGCTTCCTCTACATCATTTCCCCATTGGACCTTAACAAGATGAACCCCCTTATTTCAGAGTCTTTTAACACCATGTTCTATAGCTCGAGTAGAAACCCGATGGACTAAGGACTCTCTCCCTGTTTCAACCTACTCAAGATGAATGGTCTCCGTTACTATTGCTGAATCATGTAAGCACTTTCTTAAGTGCGAGACAGGAAAGTCGTCATGCACACCAGCAAACCTTCATGGTAACTTTACCTTATATTCCCTCTTCCTTATCGATGTTACGATGGGGAAAGGCCCTACAAATTTAGGGGCGAGCTTCCTAATTAAGCCAAATCTCATGATGCTCCTTAATGGTGACACATTAATGAAGACCAGATCCCCAACTGTAAACTCTAAATTTGTCCTCCTCTTGTCGACATATAACTTTTGCCTATCTTGGGTTGGTTTTATCCTTTCTTAATCGAATCAGTCCTCTCTGAAGTCTCTCGAATCATGTCGGGTCCTAGTAGAAGTCTATCCATGGTCTCTCACTAATAAGAAGGTGATATAAATGGTCTTCCATAAGAGCCTCAAGGATCCATTCTAGTTCATGCTTGAAAATTGTTATTACAAACGAACTCTACCAAGGATAAATGCTCCTTTCAAATCCCTCCAAAATCAAGAATACACATCTCAAAAGATCCTCCGATACCCTATTCATCCTTTCTGTTTGGCCATCTGTCTAAGGGTGATAGGTTGCTCTTAGTCCCAATTGTGTCCCTAATGTCTCTTGTGGACTTTTTTCGCATGTAAAGATTGGATTCCTATTGCTAGCAATGTTGAAGGGGCCTCCACGAAGCCGAACAACCTCTCTAATATAAAGAAATGCCAATGAAGCCACTGATCTCTTACTCTGAACTGGTATAAAGTGGCCACTATTAGTTAATCTATCAACAGTCACCTAACTCCTAGTATTCCCCTTTATAGATCGGGATAAGCCATCTACATAGTCTATCAATATACTCTTTCACCTCCATTAGGGTACATTTAAGGGTTGGAGAAGTCCTCTAGGATTCTTCCGCGCTGTTGTAACTCTTTGACAGGTTAAACACCTAGCTATGAACTATTCCACATCTTTCTTCATGTCGGGCATAAAGAAGACACACTTCATATCTCTATGCATTTTATCACCATAGGGATGGATGATCATCCACGAGTGGTGTGTCTCATATAAGCGCACTCACCAAATCAATGGGGTGAGGTACATATAACCTCTCATCTATTCTCAGTTGTTGACTCCCTTTTTGAAAAGCAGTCAAACGGCAAATTCACATCTTTATAGTACTCGCGACTCGAGTATGTTCTCCTGGCAATGCATAGTGATTTGGTTAAAGTCATGAAGTCGGGTTGGAAACTGTTACGATAAGATTTTGACACCGAAACCAGATAGATTTAAAGAGTATCAGAATGGTACCAGCATCAGAATGGTAGCCAAGAAAGCCTTAAGCTGATACCAAAAGCTAAAGAATGGAAAAGATTTGATCTATATGCTGTCGGTGCCAACGTAAGAGACAAAAGATTGGTACTGACACAGGGAAGGTAGCGGCAAGACGATACCAAAACAAACATACAATAAGCCACTAAGAATGGTTACGACACCAACACCAAAAGCAATTAACCTGATCTCAATGATGGAAGTATATAGTTCAATACTGAAGCTTAAAGCCATAATAGGGAAGCACGAGACCGATTTGGGTTTGAGAAAAGAGCTATCAATACCAATACACTTGATATTGATACCATTACCAGAAAGCAGCTTCGGAGTCATCAGGAAGAATCCATAAACAACGCAGATATGAAGCCGATACCGGAACTAAAGACTATTAATGTAGGCCAAAGTTCATGAAACAGTGCGAGAAGGAAGGGTCAACCACACTAACATGCTTAGTGTCGATACCAATACCAAGGAAGATTCCAAAGTTATATGAAAAGATAAAAGCAATACTCGGAAGCCAAAAGTGTTATCGAAATTAAGGACTAAAGCTATCCACGCCAATGTACTTGGTGTCGATACACCGTATAGAGATGGCACCAAATTTATAAGTGAAACGGAGTTGACATCAACACCTAGAACAGAAAGGTCGGTCGATACCGACACCAAATGACATTGCCAAAGCCATAATGTAACACCCTGAATTTTCTATGACTATTAAAAGAATGAATTAAAGAATACTTAATAGTTAAATTGAGAATTAAGGGAAACGGGTTACACCGTTGCGTTCGTCTCGAAATTCTTCTTGGAATAGGGTCCAAGTTTTCATAAATCGGACTTCTTATGAGGCAGTTATGGCCCTAAGAAGTTTCAGTAATTTATATAAATTAAAACAGTTCAGAAAAGAAATTCAAAATTCAGATTCAAACGAGGAAGCGGGTTGGGCCGGATTTCTCCCGCCCAAGGCCAGGTCGACCAGGGGGTCGACCTGAGGGTCGACCTACCCCCCGGGGGAAGATCTGAAATGAGACGATTCTGACTTGTTGATGAGTCTTTCCTAACCTGTTGCTGAGTCACTAGGGCATAGGTGGCAATTCTGGATAATTATATCTAGTCTGGACGGTTGTGATTGCTCCTATGATAATCTAATGACTTCTATTGATTTAAACTTCTATAAAAGCACGCATAGACTCAAGCCCTAAACCTAAACTAAATTAGTCTCTTGGCCTCCATGCTTCTGCTAGGATAGTTCTTCTTCCTAAAGCTTAGGGATTTGCAAGTCAGAATTCTAATACAAAACAATGAATGAATTATTCTCTTCTCTAACCTGTCTTTGTGAGTGCAATTTCTTTCACAAAATAATTAATAAATTAATTATAATGAGTTATAATTGGGATTACGAGAACATGTCTGTTGAATCATGTGATGTTGTTTAACTTTGTTATCGGTTGTTGGTGAACATATGACAGTTTTGTTAACTTATGTTAGTAGATCTATTTCATATCTCAAATCACATATGTTTAACTTGATTCATTTTATGACATCAGTTTATATGCAAGTTTGGGATGTAAATCATATGCTAGTTTGTATGTGAATCTTACGCAAGTCTGTTTCTACATATGCTAGTTTGTATTTGAATATTATGCAAGTCTGTATGCGAATTATACACAAGTTTATATGTGAGTCAAGTATATACATATGCTAGTTTATATGCAAAACATGTGATATTAGTTTACATGTTTAAGTTAATATGCAAGTTTGTAGGAATCCATATGCAAGTTTGGGTGAAAACTATATTCCATATATGCAAGTTTATGTGAAAACTATATTCACATTTTTAGGTGAAAACTATATTCACATATGCAAGTTTGGGTGAAACACATATTCATATATGCAAGTTCACAATTTCATGTTTAGATCTATATTTAGATCCATGGTAGTTTATGCAAATTTATGTTCTATATGTCCATTGCCTATGCAAGTTATTGGCTATGCAAACTTATGTTATAATTCTTATTTGCAAGTTAGATCTATTTTATGTGTTATGCAAGCTGTGATGTTTCTTTTCTTTTCTATGAGTTAGACTATTTGCGAGTCTAACATATATCATATTAAAACGTACGAATATCATAGGGTCAATGGGAAAATATTAATTATGCAAATTGTGAATTGGCATAAAATGGCTTCAAAGGCATATAATTAATTTGAGACATTAATTGGTATAATTTACATACCTAAAAAGTATGGATATAATTTAGGTGACAATAATGGACATAGTTTAATTTGGAAATTATTAACAATTTGAATAGGGATAATTAATTCATTTTGGGGTGAAATAATTATGTGTAATAATAAACGCCTAAGGCACGAGGTTAGACTCATTTGTGGTATAAGACTGCCCGGAACCACCCGGAAAATCCAGCAACCACAAACGGAAGTCTAATGTGAGAGGTCGAAGGCATAAACTAAATGCGTAACAATTGTAAAGACACGAGGTTAGACTCGTTTGCGGTATAAGACTGCCCGGACCTGCCCGGCAAATCCAGCAACCGCAAATGGTAGTCTAATGTGGGAGGTCTTACAAGGTTACGGTTATAATGAATTAAGTAACACTTAACCAAGACAAACATGTGGTGGGACATGGGGGGTTAAGTGGGTGACATGGGTGAAATGTGAAATACGATTAGAAACACTTAACCAAATTTAAACATGTAAGAAGACATGAATAAGGAGTTAAGTGGGAAATCTTAGTGGGGACCAAGCATAGGTGGAAAGCTTGTGTCAAGCATGGGGGACCATTTTCAAACCAGTAATCCATCAAGTATTTTTGTGAGCTCGAGTTAGATCGAAGACGGGACACGCTTACTGGATTTGATTGTAAGAGGTCAAAACGGGTTAGCGGTGGCAACGCAAGTCCAACGGGGTCATGTGCGTGCGTGGGCCCGGGCTGGTAGGTAAGACGTCGTTGCATCGTGTAGATATAAGCCATGCATCTTTCGTGGTATCGGGTTGCCACTTTGGGGAGTGATACACCCCACTATGGGACCAGCACGGTTATCTACGAGTTAGGGAGCCGATCGCATGGGGGTAGAGGGTACAACTAGTGGATATAGGGGCAGGCGGCACATATGAAGACAGTTAGGGGTACACGAAACTACCATTATGATTATTATGTTTAGTAGGCGCGATCAACTTTTAGGGTGACTAGTAATGGTGCAGTATAGTAATTGTCCTATAGTGTTGGAGGCGCAAATTAACGTCATCTTATTCCTCTTATTTGTTTTGTCTTGCCCACTTGTTTTACAGTTATTCCTTGTTTTACCAGTTTATACCTTATCCTAATTACTTTAATAATTATATTGTTAAAGTTATTAGACTCACCAGACTTTATGTTTGACCCCCTTTGTTTTCGCCTCTTTTCTTCCTCCCCCTCCCCCCCGGGGGGTTCTCAGGGTGGGACTAGTGCCAGTGGAGCTTGATTTGGATCTTTCTCTCTCTGTTGGAAGTGCTTGGATTGCTGAAAGTAAAGCTCAGCTCATCTCTTTTATGGCTACTTATGTTGGGGTTATGCTTTTTACTTTATGTACTCAGAAAATAATTTGTCAAGATGGATATTAAGTGTACTTGGTTTTATTGTTGGTTTTTGATGTTGTTGTTGTAACCAAACTATTTCTCCACTGCAATAAAAGTTGTTTTAATTTTTTAAGTACCAATATATGTATCTGTCTTGTTATATTCTGTTCTATACACCAATAATACTCCATGAAAGTTAATGCATTCCCTTTGAGAGTGACATTAATGGACGTGGGGTGTTACACGTAGGCACTCAAAACCGGGTTCCTACTGATTGCAACCAAAAGGTGGCCCATTTTGTCTTCAAATAAGACCCAAGGGTCTCATTTTAAGGGACATTTTCTCATTCCACAATCTTGTCTCCATTTTGTAGAGAGAAAACCCTAATTTGTAAATCAATTTGAGGATTTTACTTGTAATCACTTATGTACACATGCAAATGATCAATACAGAGAAAATCAATGCTTGTCGCATATTTCATGCGTTTACTTATTATTACCCTTCGATGAAGTTTCATACTTGAGCATAAATTACCGAAATAGCCTTCCATAAGCCATTTAGCTTTCTAACTTGCCTCGAGTTTACGAAACCCTTATCCCAAGGTACTTGTTGGTCCTTGGGTTTCGTAAGCGTCATACTCACCTCTTTGAAGGAAGAGTAACTAATCTTCGGGCTTAAGACCTTTGTATCTAGGAATAATGAACTAACTCAAGCTTACAAGAACTAGATAATCCCTAGGTACCCCTAGGTCCATACCCTTATTCACTTATTTTGGTGTTGGCTAAAAATAACGTTAACATTTTGGTGCTAGAAGGAGGGCCTGAACCTCCGATCCTTTGGATAACCTTACCACATCCCTAGTTGTTCCGTCACGGATTGGACTAAGTTTTGAAGAATTATTGAAGAACAAAGTTGAGAATGGAAGCTTTAAGAATCATAAAAAAGAAAAAGGAAGTAGAACAATACGACCCTGTCTGTTAGAGCATTAACCCTTTCCATATAGGACAACTTCAATCTTTTCTTTAAGTGGTTCTACATAAAAGGAACATAACATATTATCTAACATCAAGGAAGTCATCCATGCATAGGCTAAGAGAACTATATTCGAATAGGGATTAATGAGAGATTCCAACCACTTTACATCTAAATGGTATAAAAGAATGGAACTTTAGACTTAAGATACATCAAAAGAAGATTCGAAGATACAGATGAGGCAATAAGGCTAAGTAACAAAAGGGCTAAGTTCCAACGTCGAAAGGGAATTTTTGAATCAAGACTGCCTAAAGAATGCAACCTTGTCACATCAATTGAGAATATCTACTTCCTAACCAAACACAGGATCAACTTTTGGCCATTAACAAAGAAGAAACCCAAGTATGAAATAAAATTAGGAGAGCTATACTGCCACTACAACATGATGAATGGGCATGAAACCAACATTGCATATTTCTTGAAGGAATGATTATCAAGTTGTTTAACCAAAGCCAGCTATACAGATATGTAAAAAAAGACTTATTCAACTATAACAAAGGATTTCTTGAAGAAAGAATGTCTACATGGACAAGAGTACGAAACTCCTTAAAACTTGGAACCACCTGAACTGGGTGAAGCTACAAACGATGGTAACCCTTATCACCGCCAAGATGACCAAGGCAAGGAACCCCTCGGAGACGGGTGGTGTATGCCTTTAGCTGCGTCCAATTTAGAAAGGACCGGTGTAACACCCCACCTCCGCTAGGGTCACTCTTTAGGGGGCACTAGCTTCTGGGGGGCGTTATAACTGGGTAAGCATGCATAATGATATATCAAGGCAGAACAAGAGCATAAATATATATGTAAAACAGAGTAAAACAGCGGAATATTTCAAACCACCTCAAAACAAGTCTTAGTACATCATAAAGTCAACTGCCAAAATAAACATGTCTAGTACATCATAAACAGAAATACTGAAATACATAGTGCTATCCCCAAAAATAAAAGTGATAAACCATAGCGAGCTCAATGTCCAAGCATACATGAGCTATCCAGCGAATAAGCAAGCGATCCAAGCTAAGCACCACTGTTCCCTCCCTGAGAACCTGGGGGGGGGGGGAAACGGAAGAAAAGAAGCGAAAGGAAACAGGTCAGTCAAAAAGACTGGTAAGCCCTACTACGATCAGTCTATAAACTAATAAAGCTAACATCATGATGGAAACTGAGATGAATATACTGGCAATAGATAAAGGTGTCATCACATAAAGAAGATTAAGCTTTGCACCACAGCGTACTAGCAAACTAACATAACAGGTATTGATCCCTCAGCCCCAAACTTTGGCCCAATTGCATGAGATGACCTTAGTACAAGGTCCAGCCCCACGGTCTAGTCGATCGGCTCCCTATAAACCTAACACGTCAAGTGTTGGTGTCCATACGGCCCACATATGGTTTTAGTCAGACTGTGCTGGGTCCACCTTCGGGTGTATCAAGCCCTCGGGTGTCAACCCCAGACACCTAAGCAATAATGCACAGTCTAAACCTACTGGTACCCGTGCCTCGAGTTTGTCCAACACCGAACTACGTGCACGTCCGTAGCCCGCCTGGACCCGCACCGCTGTACCACTCAGCCGTCGCTTTGGTCGCTTACATCCGTCCAGTAATCGTGCCCCACCCTAGCCTAGCCTCTAGGGTTGTGAATGATACCAAACTGGGATTACTGCTGGAACAGACCACGTTGCTAGGGTTTTCTAAGAGGGTTAAGTGTGGTTTAACCCCTCACTAATCATGGATTAAATTAGTTAGTGTAACCAACAGTTCATCACTTAACCCCATTTAATCCCTCGTATCCCCAAAATCGGTTAAGTATTAGTGGGCCATGACTTAACCCTAATTATGAGGCATTAATTTAATTGTACCTTAACCTCTCACATTAGACTTTGTTGCGGTTACTAGTTAAGCCGGGCGGGTCCGGGTAGCTTTACACCACAACTTGGTCTAACCTCGGGTCCCAGGTACACATGACCAACTTCTCACATTGGGTCCTATTGTTCGTAGCAACTAGTTAAGCCGGTTGGTTCCGGGTAGGTTTACGCTACAAACTCAACCCAACCTCGAGTTGGCCACACATGTTTTCTAAGTGTCATGTCCACTTTATTTCAAACCATAATTACAAGTTTAACTTGGGTAGACCTAACTTAATAGGTAAATTCCCAAGGGGTAGACCTAACTTAATAGGTAAATTCCCAATCTTATATTTTCATGTATTTTAAGTTTTACCCAAACCCCCCCCCCCCAACGTCATTCTATCGCTTACATATTCGTCATAACGCATAAAGGATAGAAAGAGGGAACTTGGCACAACATACATGATGAATCTTACATATCATAATAAGCATGCATAACATGTTGGACTTGCATAACTTAGCATAGTGAACTTGCATAACTTGTTAAACTTGCAAATCATGGCATAGTGAACTTGCATAAACATGCATAACTTGTTAAACTTGCAAATCATGGCATAGTGAACTTGCATAAACATGCATAACTTGTTAAACTTGCAAATCATGGCATAGTGAACATGCATAATGTAACACCCCGAAAATCTTATAACTGTGAAATTAACAAATTAAAGTATAATTAATTTGAAATCAAAGAACTAAGGGAAACGGGATACGCCATTGCGTTCGTCTCGGAAAAATACGCGAAATAGAGTCCGAGTTTTCGAAAAACGGAGTCCGTATGAAGAAGATATGGCCTTCGGAAGTTTTTAAATTAAGTTTAAAATTCAAACAGAATAAAACAATTAAAAATTCCGAAGTGGGGCCCAATGGGCCAGGGCGGGAAAAGGCCCGCCTGACGCACCCAGGTCGACTGGGCTGTCGACCTGGTCTAACCAGGTCGACAGGCCTGTCGACAGGGCTGTCGACAGGGGTGTCGACCTGGTCCAGAGCCAGGTCGAGCCCAGTCCAACCTGGCTGGCCTATTCTATGTTGGTCGATTTTCTGTGGTCTGCTTTGTCATAAGGGCTAGGTGGCAAGCTCTAATTGGTCTCTCCTTAGGATGAATGGCTACGATCAATCAAAGCAACATCAATGGCCCTAATCAGTTCATTACCCCTATAAAAACAACCCTAGACTAACCCTAATCTATTCATTCAAAAATAAGAACAAAGCCGCCATGTTGCTGAGAAGCGTCTAGGAGTAGCCACCAAATTGGAGAGAAGATTAGGAGGAAAATTCTAAAGCCTAAAGCAATTCAAGCAAATCAAATCAACGCCTACGTCAAAAGGAGTCGCATCTCTAAATTCCTAAATTAGAGAATTCGCCGCAACGATTGTAAGTAGAGTATTATTTTGGTATGAACAAATAATTGTGTTGATATGTATACTTGATTTGTGGCGATAAAATAATTCATATTTGTGCGTTGGAATATTGTATACGTTTGGATGTTCTTGAATTATGTTATTCATTATGAAAAACTACATGCGGTAGTTTTATGCAAGTATGACGTTTGGATATTCGCAAAATATGTAATTTATGTTGAAGCTACATGTATGTAGTTGATTAATTGAAATTCATGCAAGTTTGGGATTTTGTTACTATGCCATCATAATGTGTATTTTTATACAAACATCATTTTTGTGAAGTAATTGGAATAAGGTTGGGATTATCATAATTCATATGAAATTATATTGAAAAGTTTGGCACCATGATCTATGTATTAAGCCATGTTTTGTACTAGAAACCTATTTGCAAACTTATGAATATGGCTAGGCTATGATCGATATTTCGCATAATTGAAACCATGTTAGGTCTATATTGTTAACGAGAATTATATGATGACATATGTGGTACATGGCTAGGTTAGATTCAAAAATCCTTTTTTTTTTTTTTTTTTTTTTTTGCAAGTTTACATGACTAAAGTAAAAATCATGATTTCATGTTAGAAATATTTATGCCATAGTTATGTGAACAAATTTAGCTATACTTATGCCATGCTTATGTTTGATATTATGCCATGCTTATGTTTGACATTATGCCATGCTTATGTTAGAAATATTTATGCCATGCTTATGTTTGACATTATGCCTAAATAAAAATATAGGTTCATGTTGTAGTTAAGCCCATGTGTTAATAGTGATATTCTTAACTTAACTACAAGTTTACATGGTTTGATTCATGTCACTTATGCTTTTATGATCAAAGTATATGTTACTACTATGCAAGTACACCAGTTTCTATTTTGTAGTTCCAACGTCACATTGCAAGTTCATACGCTCACCTTCCCCTTTTTGTGTATGTAATCACGCTTTAAGCCTCCCCTCTTTCGCATGGCTAAGTTGGGCTTAAAAAGGTTAAGCCCAACATATAAACGAACATATTAAACGGGGGAAAATAACGTTGGGCCAAATTACTAATGAATGAAAACATAAAATAGAAGGGCCCAAATTCAAGTATGGGTTGGGCCCATGATTGGTGTAACCTTTACACCATTAACTTAATGGGCCGCAAATATTTACATATAAGAATAAAAAGAAGAAAGACAAAATATGTAAATGTAGAACATACGATGTGTTTAACCCGAGGTTGGATTGAGTTGTGATGTAAACCTGCCCGGAACCGCCCGGCTGTCCAGTAGTCACAACAATACCTATCCAATGTGGGAGGTTAAACATGGAGCCCAATAAGGACCCGAGGTTAGACTGAGTTGTGGCATAAGACTGCCCGGAACCAACCGGCAACAGGCAGCCACAACAATACCTGTCTAATGTGAGAGGTCAGGGCCTTAATAAGACAATTAAGGCTGAGTCAGGATTGTTAGGATTAAGTGAACTAAAGACTTAATCAAAATGGAACATGCTAAACTAAACGGACTGGTGGGGTTAGGTTAGAAAACACTTAACCAACTTAGCATGTTGGCTAGAGATAGAAAACCTAGTAACGGGGGACCCTTTTCAGCAGTAACCCTAGAAGGTGTATCAGGAAACCCTGAAACTAGGCAGGGTGGGGCACGATTACTGGGCTGATTGTAAGAGGTCAAATCGACGGCGGTGGTGTAGCAGTGTAGGTTCTAACGGGGTGCGGGCGTGCACACACTCCGGCGCAGAAAAATAAGGCACTGGACACCAGTAGCATACCTGTGCACTCTAGGATTGTGTCGGGCCGCCACCATGGGACTTGATACACCCCATGGTGGGACCAGCATAAGTAACTACAACATCGGGGGCCGTAAGACACATGTAACTATGCGAGTAGGAGCCGATCATCATAGAATGGATCACATCACCCTGATTATGGGGTGCCAGTTGGAAACTAGTTTATATGGGTTCAGAGATTGACATGGGGTACGATAGTATATTCGACCCTAGACAACTTAACTAAGTTTATAGTGCTTTCCCACTTCTTGATTATACTTATCATACCCAGTTCTTTATTCATAGACAAAATAGTACTAGACTTACTCAGGCTTTATGTCTGACTCTACTTTTCTTTCGTCTTCTTTTCTTCCGTTTCCCCCCCCCCCCCCCAGGTCCACAGGGAGGGAACACTGCAGCTTGACCAGTCTTAGCATCCAGCTCCGAAGAAGAGAAATGTATTGCTTGGAACTTTCCGTTTTTGAACTATGGCTTTAGACAACCACTATGGGGCTTTTGCAGTTTATCTATGTTTTATTTATGCTTCTTTAAATAATGTACTCAAGACAGATTATGAAAGTATTATGTTATGTTTTTGGAAAGGATGTAAGACAATTATGGTGATGTTGTTGTAACACGTATTTGCTTCTTATGAAAAAAAAGTCTTGTTTTTCCGCTGTTTACAAATATGTGTTCTTATATCTGTCTTGTACATCTGTGACTTATACTTATAAACCTCCACCAAAATTAGGGCATTCCCTTTAAGAGTGACCCTAACGGAGGTGGGGTGTTTCACATAACTTATCAAACATGTGTAACATGGCATAGTGAACTCGCATAAGCATGCATAACTCATTAAACATGCATAACATAGCATAGTGAAGTCGCATAAGCATGCATAACTTATTAAACATGCATAACATAACATAGTGAACTCGCATAAGCATGCATAACTCATTAAACATGCATAAATCCCAACTTTCATCACATATTAACTTTAGAGTTTCTAAAATGAAGGTAAGAGGGCTTACAACTATTATGAAGACACAAATCTCCTAATAAAGATTGAGAAGCCCTCTTATGCAAGCAAATAAAACCCCAAAACAAGCTCCAATTAACAAAAATCCCAAAAACTCTAGCTTAGCAAATAAAGCTTGCAACTTGATGATGTATGCAAGCTAATGATCATTCATACAACTTAGAAAAGCTTGTATGAACATCAAAATCTTAATAGAAATGATTTTTGAAGAGGGTGGAGGCTAGGGTTCTTAGGTGGAGGCCATTTGAGATTTCAATTTGACATAGTTTGGTTGCTAGATTGAATAATGAGGCTTTAGGGTAGGATTAGGGGCTTATTTATAGAAGATTAGAGTGTTTTTAGCCCTAGGATTAACCCTAGGTTAGTTTAGGCCCGTCAGATCTCGGAACTCTCTAGAACCAAGCCACAAGACCAACCCAAATCAGAAATGGTGCACCAGGCTAAACTGCCCGGGCACCCCCTGTCGACAGGGCTGTCGACACCCTGGGGGCCCTGTCGACAGGGCTGTCGACATGCGGGTCCTGGCGGGAATTTTTCCCGCCTGCGCTAGCTTGCCCTAACCCTTGTTTTTAAATTAAATTTAAATCTGTTTTTACTTAGGAATTTTCTGAAAACTTCCATGGGCCTTAACTGGGTCATACGGACTCCGATTTTCGAAAACTCGGACTCTATTTCGCGTATTTTTCCGAGACGAACGCAATGGCATAGCCCGTTTCCCTTGATTCAGATTTTAGAAGTAATTTCTGCCTCGATTTATGTTATAACAGGTTATTGAAAATATGGGTTGTTACATTCTCCCCTCCTTAAAGGATTTCGTCCCCGAAATCTTCAAGTTAGGAAGAACGTATCCTACCATCCAATCATCCATCTACTCAAAACATCATCCACGAGCAATCATTGTCCTTACAAAATTCTAAATGCTGGATGAACATATGCAGAGGTGTGTGTATATGTACTTATCTATTGCAAAAATCAATGCAAAAGATGTTAGTGAAATGTATCCATATGTATGCAAATCCCTAATATAATGTATAATATCTACATGCGTGCGCAATCATATATCCATATGCAACATCCATGTGATTGCATACAAATTTCATCCAAGAATAAGCATAAACACTCATGCATATGCAATATGAGGAGTGTGTGAGCCGATCTAGTGCCTAATGTGTATCATGCATCCACGAGTAACCACTTGCAAACACTTGCAACCACTTGCAACCATCAAGCATAACATGTCTCAAACACATGTTTCATCCAAAGGGTTTCTACCTAAGGTTCTCATGACAAGATTAGCACGATAACTAGATAAACACGGATAGCAAAGAGAAGGATATGCTAATAAAGGAAAGAGATTGAGAGTGTACCCTCAAAAAGGAATGGATAAAGCCCACGCATCTTCTCCTCGGTTTCCCAAGTTGCGTCTTCTTCGGCTTCACCCCATTGAACCTTCACCAACCTGACCTCACGATTCCTAAGCTTCTTGGTCTCTGTCCCCAAGATACGAATCGGAGCTCTCCTCAAAGTTGCCTCTTTCTCTACTTCCACGTCTTCAAGAATGCTAGGTTCAACCACCTCAGCGGACTCATGTAGGCACTTTCGGAGATGCGAGACATGAAAGACATTATGCACTCCGGACAACTTCTCGGGCAATTGCACTTTATAAGCCATCTTCCCAATTCTCTCTATGATAGGGAAGGGTCCAACAAATCTCGGTGCTAGCTTCCCAACAGCTCCAAATCGGACCACATTCCGCAAAGGAGAAACCTTTACGAAAACCATGTCCCCAACCTCAAACTCCAAATCGGATCTCCGCTTGTCAGCATAGGATTTCTGTCGGTCTTGGGCCGCCTTCATCCGTCTTCTAATCAACTCGACCTTCTCGGATGTATCTCTAATCATGTCGGGTCCAAGTATAAGCTTATCTGTAGTCTCCCACCAACATGTGGGTGACTTGCACGGCCTCCCATATAAAGCTTCAAATGGTGCCATCCCTATGCTCGCCTGATAACTGTTATTATATGCAAACTCGACAAGAGGAAGATGGTCTTCCCAAGCACCACCAAAATCCAGAATGCAAAGCCTCAACAAGTCCTCAAGTACCCTGTTCACCCTTTCTGTTTGGCCGTCTGTTTGTGGGTGATAGGCCGTACTCAGGTTCAACCTTGTGCCCATAGCTTCCTGCAAACTGTTCCAGAACTGACTAGTAAAGATGGGGTCTCGGTCACTGACTATGCTGGAAGGAACTCCATGTAGTCGTACTATCTCACGAAGATATACTGATGCTAGTCCAGATGCGGTCCTTTTGCTCTTTACTGGGATAAAATGAGCACTCTTCGTAAGTCTATCTACAATGACCCAAATGCTTGTATTCCCCTTCCTTGACCTTGGAAGCCCTTCAATAAAGTCCATAGAAATACTCTCCCACTTCCATAGTGGGACCTCTAGAGGATGCAATAGCCCACCGGGCTTCTTCGACTCGGCTTTTACTCTTTGACAAACAACACATCTGGAGACAAACTCTGCCACATCTTTCTTCATTCCAGGCCAGAAGAAAATGCGCTTCATATCCTTATACATCTTATCTCCCCATGGATGTATAGTCATCTTGGAGCGATGTGCCTCATCAAGAACTTTCCTCACCAAATCTTCTACCATTGGAACACACAGCCTTCCGTCTCTCCTCAGCCAACCCTTATCATCTATAGAATATCGAGCAAGGTGACTAGATGTCTCCCCTCGAATCAGCTTATCCATGATCTCAATTGTCTGAGGGTCTTCCTTCTGCGAAGCCCCAACTTGATCCAGAAGGGTAGGCCTGAGCTCTAGAGATGCCAAAGAACCAGTCATCGACTCAACTGTCAAGGAAAAATCAAAGGTTGCCAAGAACTCTAAATTCTTCATCTCAACAAATAGAGGACTTAGTGTCAACCTTTTCCTACTCAACGCATCCGCTACAACATTCCCCTTGCCAGGGGTATAGGCTATATCAAAATCATAGGAAGCCAAGAATTCCATCCATCTCTGCTGCCTCAAGTTCAGATCCTTCTGCGAAAAGAGATACTTCAAAGACTTATGATCAGTATACAGCTCAAACCTCTCTCCCAGAAGATAATGACGCCAAGCCTTGAGTGCATATACAATCGCTGCCAGCTCTAGATCATGAGTGGGATAATTCTTCTCATGCACCTTAAGTTGCCTCCCACCAAAACATATAACTCTGCCTTCTTGCATCAGAACGGCGCCCAATCCCGTGCCACAAGCATCAGTGTACACGGTAAATATCTTACCACCATCCGGTAAAGCTAGAACTGGTGCTGAGGTAAGGGCTCTCTTGAGTCTCTGAAAAGCAAGCTCACAATCCATATCCCAAGCAAAGACTAAGTTCTTCTTCGTCAACTTAGTGAGAGGAGCGGATATCTTCGCGAAGTCCTTGATGAACTTCCGGTAAAAACCCGCAAGACCCAGAAAGCTTATCACCTCGGTTGCATTCCTTGGAGTCTTCCAATCCTGAACTACAACCACCTTAGCGGGATCCACCGCTAAGCCTTGCTTGGATACGATATTCCCAAGGAATCTAACTTCCCTTCTCCAAAAGTGACACTTGGAGAACTTGGCCTTTAGCTGATGCGCTCTAAGCGTATCCATCACCTCTACAAGATGCCTCGCGTGCTCTTCTTCATCCTTGGAGAAGACCAGAATATCATCCACAAAGACCACGACAAACTTGTTCAAGAACTCCCGAAACACCCTACTCATCAAGTCCACAAAATATGCGGGTGCATTCGTCAAACCGAACGGCATAACAAGCCATTCAAAGAATCCGTCTGGAGTTCTGAATGCAGTCTTGTCTATACTGTCTTCAGCCACTCTGAGCTGATGAAATCCGGTAGCAAGATCAAGCTGAGATAAAACAGAAGCACCAACAAGCTGGTCAAAGAGATCATCGATCCTCGGTAACGGGTGTCTGTTCTTCTTAGTCAGCTTATTCAATTCTCGATAATCCACAAAGAGTCGAAGAGAACCATCTGCCTTAGTAGCAAACACCACAGGCGCTCCCCATTCGGATATACTTCTTCTGATGAAGTTCTTCTCAAGCAATTCTTTCACTTGCTTGCTCAGCTCCCGTCTCTCATGCGGAGCCATATGCCGAACGGGCAAAGAAACAGGCTTAGCATTATCCACCAGATAAATGCGAAAATCAATCTCTCGTTTAGGGGGCAACCCCTTAACTTCTTCAAAAACATCTGGATAATCTCGGACCACCCTTACAGACTGAAGGGCTTCCTCAGACGAGTTGAGAGATTCAAGATAGCACAACATGACGGGATCCTTCGGATTGCAGGAAATCTCTAAGGTGTTGCCAAGGCGAGTCACAAGCCTCACAACCCTATGCTCACAATCAAGAATGGCTCCATATCTGGACAGCCAATCCATGCCCAATATCAATCCGTATCCCCTGAAACCAAGAACATACGCACTACACAAGAACTCTACACTGAGTATAGAGATCCTTAAATCCTCACATATCATAGATAGATGAGCAGAACCCCCAATGGGATTCGAAACACAAACGGGATCATCCACTAAGCTAGTACTAAGGTGCAAACTATCAACAAGATCAGATGAAATAAAGCTATGTGATGCACCAGAATCAAACAAGGTACGAACTGGAAGATCGGAAATATAAACAAGGTTCTCGACAGAAACACTACCTCGATCGGGAACTGTAGCGGTATTGAGAGCATGAACTTGCCCTCCTGAAGGTCCAGCCTGCCCTTTCTTCTTCGGACATTCCTTGCTGAAGTGTCCAATCTCACCACAAGAAAAACATCCACCACTAAGCTTCCTTTTCTTCTTCCTACAATCCTTAGCAAAGTGTCCAGGCGCACCACAGTAATTGCACTTTCCCTTGCCTTTGTTGTTGTTCCCCTTCTTGTTCTTGCTCTGATTCCCCTGATTGCTTTGACCACCTTGATTGCCTTTACCCTGAGAATCAGTTTTCTTTGCTTGAGTATCACTCGACTTGATCTCCTTCTTTCCATCACCCTGAAGTAGAGCCATATCGACCAAACTCTCAAAAGTAGCTCCATGCGGAATATGTGACATCGCCAAGCCCTGCAGCGGCTCATTCAACCCTCTAGCAAATCGAAGAGTCTTCTTCTCCGGAGTGTTCACCATGTCCAAACCAAAACGGGCCAGCTGATTAAACTTGTTCACATACTCCTTAACAGACATATCACCTTGCTTTAATGCAATGAACTTCTCCATCTGTAAATTCGCCTCAGCAGAAGATAGAAACTTGGTCACAAATGTAGCCCTCAAATCGGCCCAAGTCTCAACGGGCCTCGTCCCATTGGTGACCTCCCACCAATAGGCCGCTTCATCCTTCAAAAGCCACACTGTCAATAAGATCTTCCTCTCGTCATCGATCCCAAAGATAGCAAACAGGTCCTCAGTGTCTTTCAGCCAATTCCTAGCTTCAACAAAAGATTCCGTGCCTAGGAAATTCTTGCCTCCCATCGCCTTGAAGTCTTTACAAACCTTCGTGAACTCAACCTGAGGATGCTGAGGGGGAGGAGGAGGAAGAGGAGCCTCAGCAACAGGAGGGGGAGGAACATTAGCAACGGGAGGTGGAATATTAACCACTGGAGGGACCACCGGAGGAGGGACATTAGGGAGAGGATTCTCAACTACAGGAGGAGGAGTAGGAGTAGGGTTTGCGGGGCCGGCTGCCGCCCTAGCTTCTAGAAGTCTCCTATACCAGAGTGGCACATTTACTCCATCCGGGATGGCAAGATCCTCAGCCATACTGAAACGAAGGATAAGATAAGATTAGGTCAAGGGAACGAAGGATAACGCTAATGGCTTTTTGGGGAATAGCCTTTTAAAATACTAAACTTTTCTTTGGAAAATACTTTATACTTGTTTTGAAAATAGTTTTTAAAAGTCTTTTAAAAACTTTTTGTTCTTTCTTGTGAACCATATGCTCTGATACCAAATTTGTAACACCCCACCTCCGCTAGGGTCACTCTTTAGGGGGCACTAGCTTCTGGGGGGCGTTATAACTGGGTAAGCATGCATAATGATATATCAAGGCAGAACAAGAGCATAAATATATATGTAAAACAGAGTAAAACAGCGGAATATTTCAAACCACCTCAAAACAAGTCTTAGTACATCATAAAGTCAACTGCCAAAATAAACATGTCTAGTACATCATAAACAGAAATACTGAAATACATAGTGCTATCCCCAAAAATAAAAGTGATAAACCATAGCGAGCTCAATGTCCAAGCATACATGAGCTATCCAGCGAACAAGCAAGCGATCCAAGCTAAGCACCACTGTTCCCTCCCTGAGAACCTGGGGGGGGGGGGAAAACGGAAGAAAAGAAGCGAAAGGAAACAGGTCAGTCAAAAAGACTGGTAAGCCCTACTACGATCAGTCTATAAACTAATAAAGCTAACATCATGATGGAAACTGAGATGAATATACTGGCAATAGATAAAGGTGTCATCACATAAAGAAGATTAAGCTTTGCACCACAGCGTACTAGCAAACTAACATAACAGGTATTGATCCCTCAGCCCCAAACTTTGGCCCAATTGCATGAGATGACCTTAGTACAAGGTCCAGCCCCACGGTCTAGTCGATCGGCTCCCTATAAACCTAACACGTCAAGTGTTGGTGTCCATACGGCCCACATATGGTTGTAGTCAGACTGTGCTGGGTCCACCTTCGGGTGTATCAAGCCCTCGGGTGTCAACCCCAGACACCTAAGCAATAATGCACAGTCTAAACCTACTGGTACCCGTGCCTCGAGTTTGTCCAACACCGAACTACGTGCACGTCCGTAGCCCGCCTGGACCCGCACCGCTGTACCACTCAGCCGTCGCTTTGGTCGCTTACATCCGTCCAGTAATCGTGCCCCGCCCTAGCCTAGCCTCTAGGGTTGTGAATGATACCAAACTGGGATTACTGCTGGAACAGACCACGTTGCTAGGGTTTTCTAAGAGGGTTAAGTGTGGTTTAACCCCTCACTAATCATGGATTAAATTAGTTAGTGTAACCAACAGTTCACCACTTAACCCCATTTAATCCCTCGTATCCCCAAAATCGGTTAAGTATTAGTGGGCCATGACTTAACCCTAATTATGAGGCATTAATTTAATTGTACCTTAACCTCTCACATTAGACTTTGTTGCGGTTACTAGTTAAGCCGGGCGGGTCCGGGTAGCTTTACACCACAACTTGGTCTAACCTCGGGTCCCAGGTACACATGACCAACTTCTCACATTGGGTCCTATTGTTCGTAGCAACTAGTTAAGCCGGTTGGTTCCGGGTAGGTTTACGCTACAAACTCAACCCAACCTCGAGTTGGCCACACATGTTTTCTAAGTGTCATGTCCACTTTATTTCAAACCATAATTACAAGTTTAACTTGGGTAGACCTAACTTAATAGGTAAATTCCCAAGGGGTAGACCTAACTTAATAGGTAAATTCCCAATCTTATATTTTCATGTATTTTAAGTTTTACCCAAACCCCCCCCCCCCCAACGTCATTCTATCGCTTACATATTCGTCATAACGCATAAAGGATAGAAAGAGGGAACTTGGCACAACATACATGATGAATCTTAGATATCATAATAAGCATGCATAACATGTTGGACTTGCATAACTTAGCATAGTGAACTTGCATAACTTGTTAAACTTGCAAATCATGGCATAGTGAACTTGCATAAACATGCATAACTTGTTAAACTTGCAAATCATGGCATAGTGAACTTGCATAAACATGCATAACTTGTTAAACTTGCAAATCATGGCATAGTGAACATGCATAACTTATCAAACATGTGTAACATGGCATAGTGAACTTGCATAAGCATGCATAACTCATTAAACATGCATAACATAGCATAGTGAAGTCGCATAAGCATGCATAACTTATTAAACATGCATAACATAACATAGTGAACTCGCATAAGCATGCATAACTCATTAAACATGCATAAATCCCAACTTTCATCACATATTAACTTTAGAGTTTCTAAAATGAAGGTAAGAGGGCTTACAACTATTATGAAGACACAAATCTCCTAATAAAGATTGAGAAGCCCTCTTATGCAAGCAAATAAAACCCCAAAACAAGCTCCAATTAACAAAAATCCCAAAAACTCTAGCTTAGCAAATAAAGCTTGCAACTTGATGATGTATGCAAGCTAATGATCATTCATACAACTTAGAAAAGCTTGTATGAACATCAAAATCTTAATAGAAATGATTTTTGAAGAGGGTGGAGGCTAGGGTTCTTAGGTGGAGGCCATTTGAGATTTCAATTTGACATAGTTTGGTTGCTAGATTGAATAATGAGGCTTTAGGGTAGGATTAGGGGCTTATTTATAGAAGATTAGAGTGTTTTTAGCCCTAGGATTAACCCTAGGTTAGTTTAGGCCCGTCAGATCTCGGAACTCTCTAGAACCAAGCCACAAGACCAACCCAAATCAGAAATGGTGCACCAGGCTAAACTGCCCGGGCACCCCCTGTCGACAGGGCTGTCGACACCCTGGGGGCCCTGTCGACAGGGCTGTCGACATGCGGGTCCTGGCGGGAATTTTTCCCGCCTGCGCTAGCTTGCCCTAACCCTTGTTTTTAAATTAAATTTAAATCTGTTTTTACTTAGGAATTTTCTGAAAACTTCCATGGGCCTTAACTGGGTCATACGGACTCCGATTTTCGAAAACTCGGACTCTATTTCGCGTATTTTTCCGAGACGAACGCAATGGCATAGCCCGTTTCCCTTGATTCAGATTTTAGAAGTAATTTCTGCCTCGATTTATGTTATAACAGGTTATTGAAAATATGGGTTGTTACAACCGGGGTTAAAGCATCAAAAGTGTAAACCTCCATCCCCGGAGAAAAGAAGCTAAAACCCTTACTCCCGCCTACTATGGCCTGGCTAAGGCACACATTGGAGGGGTGAGTGTAAGCCTTTATTCGCATCCAAATCAGACAGGGTCAGGGTAAAGCATCGAAAACACATATCCACGCCTACGATGGCCAGGTTAAGGCACCCCTTGGAGGGGGGTGATGTGTAAGCCTCAATAATCGCCTACGATGGACATGGTAGAGAATCAAAAGAGTAAGCCTATATTTGTGTCTACGTTGGTCAGGTTAAAGCATCTAAGCCCTTATCACCGCCTACGAAGGCCAGGGTAAGGCACCTCCTGGAGTGAAGTCGGGTAAATCCTTGGGCATTGCTTAAGAATACGCTAGCCAAGCGCACTGGACACACAAGCCCAGAGAGTGGATAACAAAGTATGTACATCCTCTGCTTTGACAATTAAAATCCCATAGAGTAGCTCAGTAAACACATACATCCTCTTCTTACATCTAAACTCGTGAAGGTAAACAAAGCACTGGAGGAGCACATTAACCACGCAATCGCCTTTGCTTACACCAGTATCCCGTAGATAGGGAATGGAAGCTCGAAAGAAGAGCACTTAAAGTACATACAACCTCTGCTTTAAAGAATACGCCTGGAATTGGCACAAACAACAACTAATACCGGAGTCTGGGTTATGGTTCGGGACTTCTATTAATATCAGATAATCTGGTCTTTTGTCAAACACCTGAATCTGGGCAATGGTTTGGGGCTTCTATTAATATCAGATGTGGATATCTGTACTTTAGTCAAACACCTGAATCTGGGTTATGGTTTGGGACTTTTGTTAATATCAAATGTGTATATCTAGTCTTCTGTCAAATACCCGAATCTGGGTTTGGTTTGGGCCTTCTATTAATTACCAGATATGGATATTTGGTCTTCTATTAAATACCCAAATTTGGGTTTGGTTCGGGGCTTCTATTAATTGTCATAAGTGATTTTCTAGTCTTATGTTATAAATACCCAGACCTGGGTTTTAAGATTACTATCTATTATTGCCAAAGGTGGCTTCTGGTTCTCTATTATGAATGCTTGAATGTGGACAGCAAAATCCTATTTAAGACCTCCAGAAGAGGGTTTCTGGATCCCTATTCTAATACCCTAATTTGGGTCCGACTATAATTCTCATTTCTAAAAAAGGATATGCAAAACGATAAGTGAATCGGTATCTCGGGTCTCTTACACTAAAACCTTCTGATAAAGGGTCATGATTTCTCATATCTCACACAGGGAGATTCTCTAAGCCTTTATTATGAGAAAAGTGTTATTCCTTATTCTGATAAAATATATAATGCAAAAGGTGATATTAACCCATCATAAAGGTTTACTTATTACTTAGTTATGACCCAGATGGTGTCTCATATAAATAAAGAAAATTAACATATGCATACTACTATTAACAAAAGGCTAACAAAGATGTTATGTGATGGGTCTTGTGAAAAATAATGCAGAAGAAATCCCAAAGGAAGATGTTCAAAACATAGGTATACATCAGGTGATATCTATACCATTTACAAGATTGTTTACAAAGTTGTTTCATTAACTATCAAAGCACAAAAATTGGATATTAATTTTACAAACACAACAAATATCTTACACCTCCTTGTCATTAGGTAAAGGAGGAATAATAGCATAAAAACTGCAATACACAAAAGCTAGTTAAGTTTTTGCTCTTTCTTCCTAACCTCGTCGGGATTATATATGGGTTTAACTTGAGATTTTAGAGCCCTGTTGCAAGCTCTACACATGGCTCTTAAAGTCTTGTTTTCTTTCTCTAAATCAAAGATACTCTTTTGCAAATCATGCCTCTCCTTCTGTAGTTGCTTAACTTTGGAGGCATAATGGTCGATATGTCAAAGCGTGCCCTCGTTACGTTCTTTGTCATAAAAACCCTTAATTTCGGCTTTGACCTTTCTACACCACCTATTGACAACTGACTCATCTAAGCTGCAAGGGGGATTTCTAAAATTATAATATTTGCCAGACACTGAAGCATCAGGCTTAGTCGTAGCTTTGGAAAGCTTAGACATGGATATGTTAGTAGTATATCCAAAAGAAAATTCCCAAGCTTTACAGCTCGCTTGTGCGTTATTTCGCCCAATCTCTAGATAGACAATCTGTTGATGCAATCTACATATATCTTCATCAAAATCAATAGAGGGATTAGGTTTACCTCCCTCTTCAACTCAAGGATAGTTTTATCCATATTTTTCAATCTACCTTCAAGAACAACTATTTGTTCATTCAAATGCTTAATAGTCAATTTCTGAAGTAAGATCGTCCTTTCTTGAGTTGTATCGGGTACCTCTTTTAGAGCATCTCTCTGATTTGCAATTATTAATGATTCATTCCTAGAGTAGGAGGATAAAATTTCAAGTTGGTATCCCTTTTTACAAAATATGATGCCACTATACACAAACCATATTTACAAAAGTTAAAATAGACAATATATTACTTCGCGGAAAGGGTTCATTACACATAATCTTAGATTCACCCAAACAAGCTTTGAACTTTTTTGTCAACACACACATTGAAAGTTACATGCTTTGTTTCTGCTTGTTAGAACACCTATTGTTTATATTACATATCAATTCCGCATGACAGGTTCTAAGTTTATTTAAAATTATTTCTCAATCATCACTAAGAAAACCAAAGGTAGTTGAGGATATTTCATGTAAATACGCGTAAGGTCTCCTAAAAGGTGAACCTTTCCAAATTTATATGATGGCTTCATTGAAAATTCCCTCTTTTATGAAAGAAAATTAAAGGCAAAAAAGCTACGTTTATTCTGGCGATTGTGAATGGCGTCTAGGGAAAATCCTCTTCCTCCACCATTTTCGTGACTCTTCAAGCACTCTTCACTTCGCTTCCACAATATCTCCTTTCATCTAACCCTAGTTTACGCTGTGCATGGTTGCTTAAAATAAATTACGCTGTTTTGTACATCCGAAGCTTTATCAAGCAACGGATCTGAGTACAGGCAACAATTCAATCTTCTTCCTCATTGATTCTCAGCCATTGCTACCCAAAATCACAACTACCGTCTCTTCAAGCTATTCGCAGAAAGATTTCAGATAATTACTCTACCGAGTTCTTCAACTGGTTGATCTGCTTTGGTTGGAAGTCGTGTCACTATTGTGGAGTTTGTAACAGAGAAGTAACTCCTAATTCTTGATTTACTTTCGCGTTTCGATGTGGTCCCTGTATCTGTGATAGGGTATTTTGAGTTTTAGGTATTCAACGTTTTGTTTATAATCTTCTAGATGGTAGAACTGGCGATGGTTGTGTTTTTTGGTTGTTTAATTTTTGTGAATTGGTGTTTGGTCGCCACTCAGTTGTCTGTACTCTGATCCTCATCATGTTCTTCAATGCTATACTGATTTCAGTTGGGTTCTCTTTAAGTTCTGGCAAGCTGGTTTATGATAGTTCACTGGATATGAAGTTACACAAATGAAGCTAACGCTCTAATCGTAGCTTGCTACTTTCTTTTGAACATTGAATCCTACATTCTTGTGGAGAACCTAACTAGCCTGCATATGAGATGGTTTTGGTGTATGCTGAACCACTGTAATGTTTTATCTTATGTCATTTTTGGAGAGTCAAGCTTTGATGTGGGTCTTGAGAATGCGGTATAGGGCGGTATGGTTTAGCTACCTGCAGCTATTTGTAGTTGCTCTGTAAGGTCACATCTTCTATGGATTTACGGCTACTCCACAGAGCTACTTGGCCCTTGCTGTGTACTTATGTACTTAGTTATGTACTAGGTTTATTTTTGTAGCTTGTAAACTGATATGTAGGGGGCGGATCCTCTGGACCCAAAAATACGTGGTCCCGTGGACCAAACAAATCTGGTCCTTTGATTTCGGTGGGACCCACCTGAAATCAGGGGGCCAGATGTGTTTGGTCCACCGGACCACGTTATTTTGGGTCCAGGTGATCCCTTGCCTGATATGTATATTCTTCATTGTAATGTGAGTTAACAGTATGTGACTCCCTGCGTGGAGCATTGGTGGACGGACCACATTAAAAACCGTAATGTGTAGTCTAGTAAATTATCTAGCTCCAGTGCATTAAGCCTGTTAGATACAGCGGACGGAACACTATAAACTTCATATGTGGTGGACGATCCACCTTGAAACCCGAATAAACCGACTGTCAACCACAGTCACCTGTACCTTTTTTTATTTATTATTATTGGTTATAATAAAAGGTGTTTGGGGTCACTTTAAAAACCATTCGGCTTTGCCTAAAATAATTCCCTCTTTAACCTAGAAAATGAATGTAAAGCATCCCTTGAAACAACATCTTTGTGAAAAAAAAGGTTCTGCCACAAAAGGAAAATCAGCAACCATAGATAATAAGAGTTATCACTAGAAGCATACATGCATAATACTCAATTCTTACAAATACTCTTCTTGTTCGTACGATATTGACCTTTTGAAAAATTTGATGATAAATTTGTTTTCGTTATACTTAAGTTTTTCTCGGGGTAAGTTAATGGGAATTTAAAGAACCCTTGGTACGTTCCAACATGCCATAGGGTGGAGGTCAGTTTCACGTTCATCCAAACGCCGTCTGTGCAGACATCGAAGTAGACCACCACTAAACTCCCCTAGGAAGTAGAAATCCGTCGTTTCGATTCTACTATAAACTTTATACCATAAGTCTATTAAAATGTCTCTATCCTTTATTAGCATCTAAAATAAAGTCATCAGCTCCTTATTTTCCTCAAGAATTGTCTCTCTTCGGATTCGAGCTAGTTTAAGTCTTGGTCCAGCTTCATATTCTTTATAAAACATAAATTTAGAAGCAACTTTATCAAGATCATGATATTTATTAGATAAGGCATTATAATATTTCAGTAACTTCTCATGCTTGAAATGTGACCAAATGATTTCCTATATTTCTTATCTAACTCTGCCTTAAAGTATGAGGCAATGTTTTTCCTTGTCTATATTATACAATAAGGAACCAATTATCATGAATTCAAGGAGGAAGGAAACACTTTAAAAGTGAAAGCCATACTTTAGAGATATGGATTTCAGGCCGAGTAGGCTGTCCTTTTCTTTCCTCTTCCTTGTCAGCAGAACCACTATCTTTAGCAGGAACATCAGTGCGATCTTGAGTGGTGGGAACACCCTATATATCAGGGTTTCCTTCCTCAGAACCCCAAGCATTGCCGGAAGAGGGGGGAGGATTGTCGTTTCTACCATCTGAGTCAACCCGACGGCTATCATCTTTGGAACCAAGATCATTATCATCATCTTCATCATCATAAACCACAATGTCTTCCTCTTCCCCATCATAAAGGTCAAGATCGTTAGGTAAATCCTCAACGTACAAAAGATCCTCGTGTTTTGTCTTGCTCCTTTTAAGAACTTCAATTCTCTGTTTGGCTAGCTCAATCCTTTTCATAACTATGCTTGCAATTGCATAATCGATGCAAGGAAATTTGATCTTAGGGTACTTTTGGAAATTGTCAGAATAAGCCAGGAAGAAAGCGTCTTCACAAGAGCCTAACATCGCCTCCTGGTTGTAGGTTTTCAGAAATGAGGAGGTTCTATTTTTAGCTTCATGAACGATTTGTCTCTCGTTGGAGAGTGCATCATCTTTCTCTTTTAATTTATCAATATGGTCGACTACCATCCTCGCCCGATCATTCTCAAGTTCTTGCTTGGACAACTCTAGAGCTGGAAGCTTGTCAGATAGAATATTTTTAGCATTTCTCTCCTTTTCAAGTTTTGATTCGTCTCTTTCAAGGGAGACGTTCAGCCTTGCACATTCCTACTCGCTTTCCTACTTCGCCGCACTCAAAGCATGGATCTTTGCCGCATTCAAAGCATGGATCTTTGCCTTCAAAGCAACTTTCTCTTATGTAAATTTAGCAAACTCAAAAGAAGATAGAGAAGTCATCTCCTGAAGCAAGAACCAATTCTTGGTTATCTAAAAAGAAGAAAAGCAAAATCAGTGTTTGCATAAGTACAAAGAATGAAAGGAATTAGAAGAAATAGGATTGTACCAAAATTTGTTGCTTGACGAGAGATTGTTGAAACTTCGCCAAATCTAAAGGTGTTGAAGAAAGCAAAATGTTGGTAATGTCATCAGAAGAAAAGGCGAGTCTTACAAGTTCCTCATAGTCTTGAGCTTGCGAAAAGGGCCTTGAAGGACTACTAAGTTGAGGAGATGAGAGCGGAGTTAGCCCATGTTCCATCTGATTTGAAGCTCCAAAAGGACTAGACAGCAAAAGACCATCCACAAAATCACTCCCGGGAGTAACTGCCCGGGAGGAACCAATATTAGAAGTAATTTCGGCAGCAAGAGTAGTAGGTCCAGGAGTTTGCTGCTCAATGGTCCTAATCATGAGATCCTAGAAGGAGTGGATGAGGTGGAAGTGTCACCCTTATGTCTCTTAGGAGCTAGGTGATCTGCAGTGGAGGCAAGCCTCTTTTAAGCTGCATCTGTGGATCTGGACAAGGAAGCCACGGTAGATGTCTCTTCAGTGGCCTTAGTAGCCGATTAAAGTAATTATAACAGGAAAAAAAAGCTATAACATGAATAAAGAATTTAAAATTACTCTAGCAAAATAATATTACCCAAAGTACTTGGAAATAAGGGAGTCGTTAGAGTAAACACATTAGAACATGAAGACAAGTATTTAGCACAAGGAAAATGGAGGGGTGGTTGCCTCAAAAATCTTTTGCTAGGAAGTAAGAAGGGCATGCTTGCGGAGATTGTCTAAAGTCAACAAGATAAACCGTTATCCCAACTCCTCAGATGCCTAGTAGACGACATCAACAACTTGAGCTTCCTCTTTCCTTAAACTTTTCTTCTTGGGAGTAGGAGCTGGAAGGAAACAAAATCAGATAGAGTATAAAAATGACATAGTAATTCTAGGAAGATAGAAAGCTTACCAGGATTGGAAAAAGTGCCTCAAATATCAGGAGGGCACCTAATATAGAAAAACCGATTTTCTTAATCTTTAGACTTATTAATGATATCACCAATTAACTTCCTTGCAGGATTCACACGAAGAATAAACTAACCTAACCCACTCCTTTAGACAGACGAAGCAAATGATGAAGAAGGTTAGCACTAAGGGGAGGTTGACCAGACGCAAGTGCTAAAATCTTAAGGCATAATAGAAGAGTGTATGTGTTTGGGGAAAGATGAATATGAGTGATTCCCAAGTGACGGAAAAGTCTAGATACAAACTCCGGGAAGGGAAAGAAACCCCCATACCAGAAATGAATAGCCGTGTATGCGAAGAATCCCTCTGGTGGGCTCTGAGTAGTATCTTGATCAGAGGCAGGAATGACTTCAACTTCAGTCATACCGAAGCTCTTGAGAATAACATCCATGTCGTCTTGAGTATCAATAAAGAGAGAATCAATGCTTGTCTCCTATTTCATATGTTTACTTATTACTACCCTTCGACGAAGTTTCATACTTGAGCATAAATTACCGAAATAGCCTTCCACAAGCCATTTAGCTTTCTAACTTGCTTCAAGTTTACGAAACTCTTATCCTAAGGTAACTGTTGGTCCTTGAGTCCCGTAAGCATGATACTCACCTCTTTGAAGGAAGAGTAACTAATATTCAGGATTAAGACCTTGATATCTAGGAAACGGTGAACTAACTCAAGCTTGTAAGAACTAAATATTCTCTACCCTAGGTCCATACCCTTATTCACTTATTCCGGTGTTGACGAAAAATATCGTTAATAGAAACACGGTTATTTTCTTAGATTGGGTCGGCTTAAGCATATGTGCCAAACACGAGCTAATCATCCCATATGCGATGATCACCTCAGTCCGATCACCTGGAAGACTCAACTCAAGCACGGGTTCCGTACACATGTCGATCACCTCAAAATTCCCGAGCACATCAAGAGGATCACCCCTAAAACTTATTATTATCCCGTTTGGGATATGGAAATTCCTTCAACATAAGGGACTTGCCCCGTCAAGCTCCTCCACTAGCAGAATATTTAGCAAGTGATTAAGACAAAATTCGATATAGATATGCACCTTTCCGCTAATGCGTCTTCTTGTAATAAAGAGCCTCTCTCCTTTTATGTGGAGGACAAATACCGAAAGATGTTTTGATGTGAAATTGGCCAAAACGAATTTTGCTTATTACAGAAATGGAAGAAAAGGAAATGGGTACTGACTACTAACGAGTGGAATAAATACATAAAAATCCATTCTTGTAGTATATATAGTAAATGCTATAGTAATTAATTACCCAAAAACGAATGCGTTCAAAGCGCTCGTCTACGAGCACAATTCTATGAAAGACTTAATGGATTACCTCAGAATTCCTGAGCGCATCAGGAGGATTACCCCCAGAACTTGGATTTAGCACAAAGACAAGTCAGTATTTGGCATCACAAATCTCATGATCAACTCAACCATGGTCGAATAAGGCAGATCTCCATGAAATCTCGGGACTTTGTATCCCATCTAGGATAAGAAATTTTGTTTCCCACTTAGGATATGGAAACTCATACCCCCATTGGGATATGAAAATTCCTTCAACATAAGGGACTTGCCCCGTCAAGCTCCTCCACTAGCTGATCACCTATTTTGGCTTGACCGACATGGGATTTGCGAATTTGGCACTTTGTACAATTTAGGTACAAAGGCTTCGGTCTGCCAAGGCACGAATTGCGGATCGACACATGTGGATCAACTCAAGTAGCTTGAGCATTTCAGGATTTCGACATGGCAAAATTTCCGATCCTAGGATCGGAAATTAAAGGATACGAATTTTGTATCCTACCATGGGATACAAAATTCCTTATTTTTCCATAGCAAATTTTTCATCGTGTCAGGCATGGCACGATCACCTGTTTTGACTAATCAACACGCGTTGATCAATGATTTTCAACAGCTGAATCGGGATGCGAAATTCATGAAAAATCTTCGATTTGGCCAGAGGATTCAAAATCTCAGGCTAATGCCCAACAACTCCACCTATAAATACCCCTTATTTTGGCATGAATATAAGCCGACTCCTTGGACTTTTTGCTACCATATAACGCACGGGAAAACTCTCTTTTAAAGCTTATTAATGGCTTCCACGGTGATTCCTACTTATGAACATCTATTGGAATTGTGAACTTCACTTAGAAATTTACTCTTAATATTTTGACATTAGAGTTGACGCTTACCTTGATTTTTGACATATTCGGACTTGAAGACATATTTTTGCACACTTTGGCTTGGAAAAGATGATTATGACTAAATCAGGGATTAAAAGGAATTTGTTATCTATTAACACAAGCTTGTAAACTCAAAGTGTAACATTTTGGAAAATTCTTGTAATTGTAATAATGATGATGAATGATTACTATGAAGTGGGTGTAGGCTTTAGTATCGAACCATTATAAAATATGTACATCTCTTTCGTGCAGGTAGATTTCCTATCATCCCAAACAATACAAATTTTCAGTAGAACTGGATAATATTTTACAGAAATTTACATTGTCACATACTTTATTCTAGCAAATTAAAATACCAGTCAAATTACATTCTATTTTATGATCACTTCAAATTTGGTGTTTACAAATCCATAACAGTCAATTTGCTACGATGTCTTATTTACATCTTACTTGCCAACCATTTGAATCTATAAATTTATGCCTATCATGAAATTTTTTAGATGAAATTTCTCATTAACATAGGGATTCCTCCTTGAATTTAATAACAAGTGCGAACCCGTGCTTCGCATACGGGCTGCAGTTATATTATTTTTTAATTAGCAGATAATTTTTGATTTGTGGTAAATTTATTAATATGACAATTACGTTTAGTATTACATTAAGTTCATATTACAAAAAACCAAATTAAATTCTAATTTGCTTAACATTTGCATTGGCAAAGAATGGAAATAACTGAGCAATTTTAGAAAGCAATACCCGTAGTTAAAATTCGCATACAAAATGTATTATTGGGGTAACATAAAAACATTACACAATTTCAATATAAATTATTTGTCTTAAGAAAAACTATTTCTACTCTGACAATACCCATAGATACAACCACGCACGGGAAATATGAGCAAGAGAGCTATAAACATGATCTCTCAACCTAACTTGAGCCTCATATGCAATAGTAAGAACTTCAGACATATCAGACTGAGGCACATCTAAGAGCAATTTGGATGCATTGCTTGCAGCAAGAACTTTATGTATAGCCGAGAATCGAGCAGCACAATTTTCATTGCTGAATTAGGGAGCAAGTACATAGTTGGAAGCACATTTTCTTCTCAAGAACTTGCATGACCACATGAGAACCTGTATTGCTTGAATATAACATACAGATTCATGTAAGTATGGCTATAATGTATAGATTTCAGATATATTAATATTATATAAGATTCTGGACCATTTCAGTGCGCAGGATAAACTTATTTCAATTGAGGAAAGCAACATTGCATAGGGCATGCCAAGAACAGAGAAAGCAAATACATTAATATCACATGTATGTATATTCGTTGTAACGTCCCCTAAATGAATCATCACATCTAATTGGTTGGAATGCATGAAACAAAAATAAATAAATTATAATACACCTGAATGACTGATTATGATCATGCTTCCTATACTTCGGCTTCCTTTGAATTGCCAAAATAATCCTGTCAGCAAAACGTGATCCAGAAAGGAAAAAATGGTTATAAGGGAAACATGTTAAATTCTATGTTCTAGCACATATAATAAAAGTATACACAGTTGATTGCACTTGAAATAAAAGTTTATCAAAGTGATAATTTGGAAGAAAAACATGGAAATATGGGAGGAAGAAGATATGTGCGGGGGTGGGAAAAAGTTAAAATGTACAGATTTTGTAATCACGCCTATTAACCACATCATCCAAGCCAAGATTTGTCTTCTTTCTCTCACAGCTAAACTATCAAAATCAGCATTACAATAATATTGCACAAAGAAATGATGCTTGCTCCCAGGCGGTGAATTAAGATTATAACCTTCTAAATGCATTGCATACCTTTCTAGACTTTAAAGTAATCAGGGTAAGTTTCATGTGTGCATCCGGATCTCTAATTGCGACCGGTACATCCGAAAATGCTGCAAGAGAGAATGCTATCACTATCCAGTTATCTTCATAAGTATCTATCTCTGTCACACATAATTTTTCTGATGGAGTCATTATGCAGCAATCGGCCCCTTCTACCCTAGTTGTCCCTAGCTTTCTCAGCTCATGCAAATGGCAATCATTCGTTCTATCTCCTCCACCCTCCCAGAAGCAACGTCTATAAGGTAATGGTGGTGGATCCATCAGCATTAAGAGCGATAACTGCTAAGGTCTTTATAACAGTTTCACTTCAACTAAATGTTGAAGTTCAATACAGTTTTAGTTGCAAATTCAATCCTGTTGTCCTAATTATATTATTTAAGCAATAATTAGATTACACTAATAATGAGAGATTGATATAAGCACATAGCACTATGTACTATGCGAACTAAAAGTACATGTGAATGCCTCGAATATATTTTATAAAATATAAGTATAAATAATTTAACATACACATTGCCAGATTTCAATCCAATTTAGGATTAAGAATTTGTTGCCCATTATAAATAGAATGTTAGAACATGTTCATAACATATGTAGGAAATCAAGTGCCAGACATTTTTCTATAAGCTTTATAGCCTATTACCAATGGAATATTACATTATGTTCACATTACATGTAGAGAAGAAGAACAAAGCAAATGCCAGCCCTTCTTCTAAAGCTTCATTATCAAACAATCTAAAAATAGAAATATAAAGAAATTATATGACATCTTGGAAATCATACTTGAAGATTTTTCTACAAGAAAATGGCTAAAAGAGAGAAATTGATATATATATATATATTTTTAGACAAAAAAACAAATGAAATTATCTATTATTTCTAGTTAACATTCACATGCTCATTTCTCTACAGCTATAGCTCATATGCCACGACATGAGTCTCGAAATCAATATTCTTCATTATTTACTGGACTTGATAATCAATATCTCTTATCCTCCTCTTCATTTACTAATTTACCAACAGCTGGAAAAAAATCAGTCTACTCTACCCATCTTTTCTAAGTTCACATATTAGCATCCAAAATAAAATTTAAAAATTATAATAAAGGTATGTCAGACAAAACAAATGCAACTAACAGATGAGCGCTTCAAAAACATAAAGCAAGCCGTGACAATAATAATTGAAGCAAGCTGTGACAAAAATAATAATTATGTTTCTTTTACACACATATATACATGTAGAGAGAGATTTGAAGCTTTTATTTTCTTGACACCATAATCAGCACTATATATACGTGTAAAGAGATAAATTTGAAGCTCTTATTTTCGCAAAACCTTGTTCAACACTATAAAACCATGTTTTACACTATACATTTGAATGAAACTTGCATATCTGCAACCCATATGTATAGGAAACCTTATATTGAAAACCTGACATACACCTGAAGACTTAATCTCATATATACAAAGTTGTGTTATTGAAAAGCATATATCTATCAAAATTCAATGTGTGTCCATAACTAATATACAATAAAAAAATTACATACGTAAAAATGTGTGTTATTTGGAATTATGTTTTATAAAGAACTTTGCATCAAAAAGCTGATGTATAGTCAAAACTCGAATGTATAAAACATGTGTATTTAATGCTCATATTTAGTCTATATTCACATGCTAAAAAACATGGCATCCTAAAGACTTTTGTTTGATGTACAGAGAACTGATAAATCGTTTTAATTAAAAACCCGTTTGTATTCAAGCATTTTAGCACTTTAGAAATCTGTTACATCTAAATATTTGTACATCTATAATCTGCTATATATCCATACCAAATATTTAATGGAAATCTTATACACTTCAAAATCATATAAGTCCAGAATCTTCAGTTAATAAAAGTCTAAAATGTGGTAAACCCATATTAAATATGAAAGTATAAATTTTCAGAGTTTTTTTATCATCAAAAACTTGGCAGCATCAAATAAATAAATAGAATTTTATTATAGTAACACTGACCATCCATGGATGCATCCAATAGAAAATTAATATACTTTTGGAATTGTGTTACACATGCGCACACACACACAAACCACGTCAGATATGTTACACGCGCGCGCACACACACACAATATTCATGATAATGTAAAGTCTAATTTAAAGTATTATACAGTGGAAACAGAAGTAATTTTGCACCTTTAAAAAAAGCAAGAAGTTAACAGAAGATACATAATGGTGCTTTGAAGACAAAGATTTCAGAATTTATATGTAAAGCATCGGTAAGATCCCGTGCTTTTAAAGTTGCATTAAAGTTATTAAAACAAAAAAGGAAAGGACAAAAAATTAGATTCTAGATATGCTAACTTTATTCATATTTCTTCAAAATGCATTTCTAAATCTAATAAATATTCATGTCACAATTTTTTAGGTATGTATTTACTATCTGTGTCAATTAAACGATCAACATGGTCTAATAATACAAAATTTAACGTGCAAAATTCACTGGTAAAAGTTTAAAACTTGATACAATAATTTATTGCAAAAAAACATTTTAATTAAATATTTTCATGTCAACAAACATCTTTGTGAATCTTGAATAAATTAAAATCCAATATGAATGCAAGCTTAAAAGTAACAAACTGAATTGGTGGAGAATGAATAGATATAAATATCTGACCTTATGACAAAGGAAGTGAACATTCTGAATGTTTCACTTCGATGTATCTATCTGTTATTTCAACCGCCGTCACTTGCACGGGACATCGCCCTTCTGCTCATAACCGATTGTGCATATATTGAGTAGAAATTAGGCCAATGATTGGAACTATCCCACACTTCCAGATTAAGTTCCTACTCAAGCATACACTTGCTGTGGACTAAATACCTGCGTCAACAGTTGATGTGTTATCCTCTCTAAACTTAGAAATTAATACTATCAAATATTCTTACACGCATTAAATCTTAAAAAATGGTATTAAATATGTAGTAACCACGAATATTTTAAAATCCTAAGAAGATTAGGATTGCTAATAGACTTATGCATAAAGGTGTGTCCATGTATTATTTTCACTTTAAGAAGCATCAATTAGACCGAACTGAATCGCTTAAAACTTCAAAATTTTGTATCATTCCATATTAAATATAAGAGCAATAAAGATTAACTCAAAGTCAAACCAATCCCACACACATAAATTTTATATAATATATTAATCATGCGAAATCTACAAAAATTTGTTAAATAACCATTTTTTTCCCTTGGGTATTCTAGAGTTTTGGAATCATCGTATAGATATAGTTCTGAACAATTCGAATTTTTTCCTGTTTGTATCACAGTTAATTATACTAAAAGAAATGTCAGTGAAATAAAATGCTAATTTATAATAGTTGTTATACTTTTAATTACTTTAGAATTAACATAGAATAGTAAAAACGATTTCTTCCATATCTCCCATATCATAACAGCTGAAATTTAAGAAAAGAAGTCAATACACTTGATCAAGGGTAAAAAGAAGAAGGTGACATCACTTATTTTGTGCTTCTTATTCTGAAAACATATTTACTATAATTTTGTTGTTTCTGTTTTAGTGGGTGGTGGATTTTAACACATTTTAAAGAACTAATTATTTTTTTGATGAAAATTTCCACCATTAACAAAAGTAATGCAACTTTCATTATCTTTTTCCTATTATTAACTCAATCAAAGATAATATCTCATTAATGCCAAAAACAAATTGATGACATTAATGAGTAATTTGAGAAAAGTTAATAACGAATGGATGGAATTTTTTTCATAGTAGTTCAATACGGAGTGAAGATTATTCAAAAGAGGTGATTATGAGAATGCTAATAATCTCCTGCATGAACCATTTCCTTACTAAAAGTAATTATTTTATAGGTAGCACCTTTGAAAGATTAAAAAGAAGAAATACTGAATCAAAACCAAATTAAAGTGAAAAATGCAACATTGAAGTTCAAAGGCAATAAGAGAAAATGTCATATGCAATCAATGTTCACAATTTAAAAGTATATGAGGATATGTAAGATGTCATCATATTAGTGAAGCATTTTTATCATAGATTACAATGAAAAATTCATTAGATATAATGCAATTTTCAAATAGGCAATAATGAATCTATACTATATCCAAGCTAAAATGACAATCAATCCTTTAAAATAATTTTATCCAATCAATTAGAAGAAATGCCATAAAAAACTCATCAGTCCTAGCTGCCTCTTTTCTAAATTTTGGTAAAAAAGGAAAACTTTCTTTATCAAAAGCAAGAAAAGGGCTAAATTTATTAACCCACACAGAGAATACCATCCAACGCAAGATAAATGTCTCCATTTATGATTTCATTTATAACAATACAGAAGAAAGTAAGCTTTGTGTAACAACCCGTATTTTTGAATAACATGTTATAACATAAATGGAGGCAGAATTAAACTGTAAAATCTGAATCAAGGGAAACGGGCTGTGCCATTGCGTTCGCCTCGGAAAAATACGCGAAATAGAGTCCGAGTTTTCGAAAATCGGAGTCCGTATGACCAAGATATGGCCTCGCGAAGTTTCACGAAAAATTCACAAATTAAAGTATACTTAATTAAGTGAAATGGGTTGCGCAGAGAAATATATATATATTGATATATATATATATATAATTGAAAATTAAATAAATAAATATGCAAAAATGTTCAAAACAGCGAATTGGGAGAGGGGAATAACCGAACCGGCCGATTTTTGAGGTCGACCCGAGCTCGCTGGGTCGACTAGGGGTTAATCCAGGGTGTTTGGCTGTCAACCCGTGGGCCGATTCGCTCAAATGCAGATTTTGCATTTGAATGGTTCTCATGGTTCAGCTTTAATCTAAAGGCCCTAGATGGTTCCTACACTTGACTTCTTCCCCAAGACATGCTTTGATGGCTTGGATTGAATCTAGGGTTAATCCTATGGCTAATACTATCCTAATCTTCTATAAAAAGGACCTAACACCTAGCCTAAATCATCATTATTCATTCCTACAACTAAACTATGTCAAATTTGTTCCTCTCATGGCCTCCACTCTCATGCTAAAATTTCTAAGTTAATTTATATGAGAGATTTTGAGTGCATACAAGTATTTTCAAGCTTGTATGAGTGTTCTTAGTTTGAATTCAAGTCAAGTTGCAACATTTCTATTACAAAGCAAGGGTTTTTATTGATTTGGCTCAAGGGTTTTCATTTGGAGCTTGCATATTTGGGTTTTTGGTGCTTGCATAAGGGCTTCGTCTCAATCTTTATAATAAATATTTATTTGTGTCTTCATAGCATTGTAAGCCCTTTTCTACTTTCTTTCTTTGAACTCTAAAGTTAAATGAATGATGCAAGTTTGGTTGATCATTATATGCAAGTTTGGTTGATCATCATGATATGCAAGTTTGGTTGATCATTATGATATGCAAGTTTGGTTGATCATTATGATATGCAAGTTTGGTTGATCATTATGCAAGTTATGTATGACACATGTTGCCATGTTATGCAAGTTTGGGTTGATCATGTTATCATGCTATGCAAGTTAAACTTGAGTTTGTAGGCCTAAAGCTTCAAGCTTTATATGAAAGGTCGCATTTTGGCAACATGGAAGTTATCATACCCCTTATGATAACTTGCATGTGAGGCCAAAAGCGAACTTCTAGCAACTTCTACATGTTATTTATCACCATATATCACTCATATGCTAAATTTGGTTATGCATGCTTTTGAAGCCTAATAATGCAATATGCAAGTATATGAACATATGTACATTTCATATGCCACCATGTTAAACTTGTGGCTTCAACACCTTTATGTCATGGTTATGCCAAGTTCCCTATTTTATCCTTTATGCGTTGTTGCGATTATGTAAACGATGGGATTACGTTGGGGTTGGGTAACATAATGACATGAACATGATTTTTGTAACATGACGTGATATGTTAACTTGTAATTATGTTTTGGAAACATAATGGACATGACACTTAGAAAATATGAGTGTGGCCAACTCGAGGTTGGGTTGAGTTTGTAGCATAAATCTACCCGGACCCGCCCGGCTTAACTAGTGGCTACAAACAATAAGACCCAATGTGAGAAGTTGGTCATGTTGTGCTCGAACCCGAGGTTAGACCTAGTTGTGGTGTAAAGCTACCCGGACCCGCCCGGCTTAACTAGTAACCACAACAAAGTCTAATGTGAGAGGTTAAAGCGCATTAAGTTAATTAATGCCTCCTGATTAGGGTTAAGTCATGGTCCACTTAATACTTAACCAATTTGGGCTTGATGGATTAATCGAGGTTAAGTCAGGAGCCTTGGGTACTCTTAACCAATTTAATCCACGTTTGGATCGGGTTAACCACATTTAACCCGTTAAGAAACCCTAGTTGCGTGGTCCTTTTCAGCAGTAACCTTCTTGGTAGTATCATAAGACCCTAGGACTAGGCTAGGGTGGGGCACGATTACTGGGCTGATTGTAAGAGAGCAAAATAGACGGCTGAATGATGCCCCGGTTGTTCAGGCGGACTATGGTCGTGCACATCAAGTCCGGATTTGAACACGGGAAACGGTAGGTTTGGACTGTGCATCATGGTATGGTGTCAGAGGGTTACACCATAGGGCCTGATACACCCTAGGGTGGACCCTGCACAGTCAACTACATTACATGATTAAGCCGCATGACACCGACACTTTACTAGTTAGGCTTATAGGGAGCCGATCGACTAGACCGAGTAGTTGGACCTTGATTTAGGTCATCTCATGATGTTGGGCCAAGCTTGGGCCAAGGGATCAATTCTTGTTTTTACTTGACATGTTAGAATGCTAGTACACCCGTGGTGCAAAACTTAACCTTGATTATGCGATGACACCTTTATCTATCTTGTTAGTTAATCATCATGCCAGTATGTTGTTATCCTCATGTTCATCTCAGTTTCTCATGCCAGTTAACTTTACTAGTTCATGGACAGATAGTAGTAGGGCTTACCAGTCTTTTTGACTGACCTGTTTTCTTTCGCCTCTTGTCTTCCGTTTCCCCCCCCCCCTCAGGTCCTCAGGGTGGGAACATTGGAGCTTAGCTTGTATCTTTACAGCTTGCTTACTGGATTTGCTCATGTACGGTTTTGGACATTGAGCTAGCTATGGTTTATCACTTCATTTTGGGGATAATACTTTATGTATTTCAGTTTTTCAGTTTATGCTTTTATCTAGACTTTGTTGTTGGAAAAATAATGACCAAGTACTTTGTTGTAACATGACTATGGTTTTGAAATGCTAAGTTTTATCCGCTGCTTTACTACTCTGTTTTACTTATATGTTCTGTCTTGTGATATCAGCATGCATGTTTACCTTGTTTAACACCCCTCCAAAGCTAATGTCCTTGCAAGAGTGGCATTGGCGGAGGTGGGGTGTTACATTTAGTATCAGAGCATAAGGTTTACAAGATTTGAGCAAAAGTGTTTTTGAAACTTACCTTTTGAAACACTATTTTCAAAACCAATTAAGTATTTTCCAAGAAAAGTCTAGTTTATTTTAAAAGGCTATTCCCCAAAAGCCATAGCACTATCCTTCGTTTCTTCGTTTCGAATCTATCTTTTCTTCGTTTTAGTATGGCCGATCGCTTTAACATCCAGGAAGGCGTACAAGTACCCGTCTGGTTCCGAAGATTTATGGAGGCAAGGGCGAATGAAGCCGGCCCCGCGAACATTCCTCCTCCTTTCCCCGTCATTAACATTTCTCCTCCTCCCGTAGCTGAGGTTCCTCCTCCCCCTCAGCATCCGCAAGCGGATTTCGCAAAAGTTTGCAAGGACTTTAAGGCGATGGGTGGTAAGAACTTTATCGGAACGGAGACTTCCGTGGAGGCAAGGAACTGGTTAAAGGAAACTGAGGACCTCTTTGCTATCTTTGATGTGGAAGATCGTAGGAAAGTTCTGTTGGCGGTATGGCTATTGAAAGGGGAAGATGCTTATTGGTGGGTAGTCACCACCACTACTAGACCCATTGAGACTTGGGATGACTTTAGGAGAAGGTTTGGACTAAAGTTTCTATCATCGACAGAAGAGAACCTTCAGCTAGAGAGGTTCCTATCACTAAAGCAAGGGGACATGACCGTTAGAGAATACGTGGATAAGTTTAATCAACTTGCTCAGTTCGGTCTAGAATGGGTTAACACCGCTCAGAAGAAGGCCCTACGCTTTGCTCTAGGATTGAATGAGCCATTGCGCGGTTTGGCCATATCTCATATACCCCTGGGGGCGACCTTCGAGGGTTTGGTGAATATGGCCCTACTTCAAGAGGAAGATAAGTGCGGCAAGAAGGAGGTCAAGGCAAATGAGTCCCAAGGCAAGAAGGAAGATACCGAGAAAAGAGATAAGAACAACAACAAGGCAAGAAAGACAAGAAAGTGCAACTTATGTAGGATCACTGGGCACATAGCCAAGGATTGCAGGAAGAAGAAGAGGAAGTTAGGCAAGTGTTTTCATTGCGGAGAATCTGGACATTTTAGCAAGGATTGTCCCAAGAAGCATGGACAAGGGCAAGGACAAACTCAGCAAGTAGGACCCTCTGGAGGGCAATTGCAGGCTCTCCTCGCTCTTCCAGCTTTTGATCGAGGTAGAGTTTTTATAGAAATTCATGTTTACATTTCTGATTTTCCTGTTCGCACCTTATTTGATTCTGGCGCATCGCATAGTTTTATCTCTTCTGATATTGTTGAAAGTTTGCACCTAAGTACTAGCTTAGTTGAGGATCCCGTTTGTGTTTCAAATCCAATTGGGGGGTTCCGCCCACCTATCTATGATTTGTGTGGATTTGAAGATTTCTATCTTGACTGTAGAATTCGCGTGTAATGCTTATGTTCTCGGATTCACGGGATATGGGTTAATCTTGGGCATGGATTGGTTGTCCAGTTATGGAGCCATTCTCGATTGTGAACATAGGGTGGTGAGGCTCATGACTCGCCTCGGTAATACCCTAGAAATTTCTTGTAACCCTCGAGGTCCCGTCATGTTATGTCATCTTGAATCTCTCGACTCGTCCATCGATGATCTGCAAGCTGTAAGGGTGGTCCGAGACTATCCCGATGTCTTTGAAGAAGTTAAGGGGTTGCCCCCTAAACGAGAGATAGATTTCCGCATTTATCTAGTCGATAATGCCAAACCAGTATCATTGCCCGTTAGGCACATGGCTCCACGTGAGAGAAGGGAGCTCAGTAAGCAAATCAAGGAGTTGCTTGAGAAGAATTTTATTAGACGAAGCATTTCTGAATGGGGTGCTCCGGTGGTATTTGCTGCTAAGGCGGATGGTTCGCTTCGTCTATGCGTTGATTATCGAGAGTTGAACAAGCTGACAAAGAAGAATAGGCACCCGTTACCGAGGATTGATGATCTCTTTGATCAGCTGGATGGTACTTCCGTTTTCTCTTAGCTCGATCTAGCCACCGGATTCCATCAGCTTAGAGTGGCCGAGGATAGTATCGATAAGACTGCGTTTAGGACTCCAGATGGATTCTTTGAATGGCTTGTCATGCCATTCGGTTTGACTAATGCACCCGCATACTTCGTGGACTTGATGAGTAGGGTGTTCAGGGAATTCCTTAACAAGTTTGTTGTTATCTTCGTGGATGATATTCAGATCTTCTCAAAGGATGAGGAAGAGCATGCTAGGCATCTCAAGGAAGTGATGGATACGCTTAGAGCGCATCAGTTAAAAGCCAAGTTCTCCAAATGTCATTTTTGGAGAAGGGAAGTTCGGTTTCTGAGACATATAGTTTCTAAGCAAGGCATAGCGGTGGATCCTGCGAAAGTGGTTGTGATTCAAGACTGGAAGACTCCTAGGAATGCAACCGAAGTAAGAAGCTTTCTCGGTCTGGCGGGCTACTATAGGAAGTTCATCAGGGACTTCGCTAAGATTTCAGCCCCTCTTACTAAGTTGACGAAGAAGAACTTAGTCTTTGTATGGGACTTGGAGTGTGAGCTTGCTTTTCAAAAGCTCAAAAGAGCCCTTACCTCAGCTCCAGTTTTGGCAACGTGGATTGGCACTTGTTTTCAAGAGATAGTTTTCTGCGTGGGATACCGTATAGTATGTAAGCGAGATCCGAGATTCACTAACGAATCTTGGAAAGCTTGCATGAAACCGTGAGTACGCAGTTGAATGGAAGCCAAGTATTTTAGGCAAAGAATAAGTGGAAGTGGAATGAGAGGCAACAGTGAAATGAGTTCTAACTCATATTTTGGAAATAATAATTAAGAGCTACGGAATTGCGAAGTCAAAAGACGGTCAAGGCACGATGGGATTAAGCACAAGAAAATGCGGCTTAGAAGATTGAAGACTAGATACGCGCATTTAATCTCTTTCTAAGAGTATATCCTTGATCCCTATTGTTCCGGAGAGCTTACTCGCATGCTATCTTTTAAGTATATCCTCTCGGTCCTATCCTCAACCTTAGTTCTGTTGCAAACCCCATAAGGAGTATGACTCGCCTGTTTGTGAGATATAGTTGAGGTGAAGAAGTTCGTCACCAAACTATTTGGGCTTTATGGGATGTGGGTAATAATTGATAGACTTACGAAGAGAACCCATTTTTCCGGTGAAGAGCAAGAGGACCGCATCATGGCTAGCATCTAGTTATCTTCGAGAGATAGTATGGTTGCATGAAGTTTCTTCTAGCATAGTTAGCAATCGTGACCCAATTTTCGCTAGCCAGTTCTGGAATAGTTTGCAAGAAGCAATGGGTACACGATTGAATCTGAGTACAGCCTATCACCCCCAGACGGATGGCCAAACCGAAAGGGTGAATAGAGTGCTAGTAGATCTCTTGAGGCTTTGTGTTCTTGACTTTGGTGGTACTTGGGAAGACCACCTTCCTCTTGTAGAGTTTGTGTATAGTAATAGCTATCAGGCCAGCATAGGAATGGCACCATTTGAAACTTTGTATGGGAGGCCGTGTAGGTCACTATCTTGTTGGTAGGAGACAACAGATAGACTTATACTTGGGCCCGATATGATACGAGACACATCCGAGAAAGTTGAATTAGTGAGAAGAAGGATGAAAGCGTCCCAAGATAGACAGAAATCCTATGTTGACAAGCGAAGGGCAGATTTGGAATTCGAAGTGGGAGACAGGGTTTTCGTGAAGGTTTCTCCTTTGCGTAATGTGGTACGTTTTGGAGCAGTTGGGAAGCTGGCACCAAGGTTCGTAGGACCCTTCCCTATCATAGAGAGAATTGGAAAGATGGCCTATAAGGTGGAATTGCCCGAAAAGCTAGCCGGAGTGCATAATGTCTTTCTTGTCTCGCATCTCCGAAAGTGCCTACATGAGTCCGCTGAGGTGGTTGGACCAAGCATTCGTGAAGACATTGAGGTAGAGAAAGAAGCAACCTTGAGAAAAGCTCCGATCCGTATCTTGGGAACAGAGATCAAGAAACTAAGGAATCGAGAAGTCAAATTGGTGAAAGTTCAGTGGGGTGAAGCCGATGAAGATGCAACTTGGGAAACCGAGGAGAAGATGCGTGGGCTTTATCCATTTCTTTTTTAGGGTACATTCTCGATCTCTTTTCCTAATTAGCATATCTTTCTTTTTATCCATGTTTATCTTGTTATCTCGTTAAACTTGTCATGAGGACCTTAGGTAGAAACCCTTTGGATGAAACATGTATTTGAAACATGTTATGCTTGATGGTTGCAAGTGGTTGCAAGTGTTTGCACGTGGATACTCGTGGATGCATGATACACATTAGGCACTAAGATCGGCTCACACACTTTCACACCGCATATGCATGAGTGTTTATGCTTATTCATGGATGAAAACTTGTTATGCTATCACGTGGATGTTGCATATGGATGAATGTTATGTGCACTCATGTAGAGATTATAAATTATGTTAGGAATTTGCATACATATGGACTCATTTCACTAACATATTTTGCATTAAGGGGGTTTACTGAATCAGTAACCTCCTGATTTTCGCATTAGATAAGTACATATACACACACCTTTGCATATGATCATACAGCATTTAGAACCTTTTAAGGACAATGATTGCTCGTGGATGATGTTTTGAGTAGATGGATGATGGATGGTAGGATACGTTCTTCCTAACTTGGAGATTTCGGGGACGAAATCCTTTAAGGAGGGGAGAATGTAACAACCCGTATTTTTGAATAACATGTTATAACATAAATGGAGGCAGAATTAAACTGTAAAATCTGAATCAAGGGAAAAGGGCTGTGCCATTGCGTTCGTCTCGGAAAAATACGCGAAATAGAGTCCGAGTTTTCGAAAATCGGAGTCCGTATGACCAAGATATGGCCTCGCAAAGTTTCACGAAAAATTCACAAATTAAAGTTTACTTAATTAAGTGAAATGGGTTGCGCAGAGAAATATATATATATTGACATATATATATATAATTGAAAATTAAATAAATAAATATGCAAAAATGTTCAAAACAACGAATTGGGAGAGGGGAATAACCGAACCGGCCGATTTTTGAGGTCGACCCAAGCTCGCTGGGTCGACTAGGGGTTAATCCAGGGTGTTTGGCTGTCAACCCGTGGGCCGATTCGCTCAAATGCAGATTTTGCATTTGAATGGTTCTCATGGTTCAGCTTTAATCTAAAGGCCCTAGATGGTTCCTACACTTGACTTCTTCCCCAAGACATGCTTTGATGGCTTGGATTGAATCTAGGGTTAATCCTATGGCTAATACTATCCTAATCTTCTATAAAAAGGACCTAACACCTAGCCTAAATCATCATTATTCATTCCTACAACTAAACTATGTCAAATTTGTTCCTCTCATGCTAAAATTTCTAAGTTAATTTATATGAGAGATTTTGAGTGCATACAAGTATTTTCAAGCTTGTATGAGTGTTCTTAGTTTGCATTCAAGTCAAGTTGCAACATTTCTATTACAAAGCAAGGGTTTTTATTGATTTGGCTCAAGGGTTTTCATTTGGAGCTTGCATATTTGGGTTTTTGGTGCTTGCATAAGGGCTTCGTCTCAATCTTTATAATAAATATTTATTTGTGTCTTCATAGCATTGTAAGCCCTTTTCTACTTTCTTTCTTTGAACTCTAAAGTTAAATGAATGATGCAAGTTTGGTTGATCATTATATGCAAGTTTGGTTGATCATCATGATATGCAAGTTTGGTTGATCATTATGATATGCAAGTTTGGTTGATCATTATGATATGCAAGTTTGGTTGATCATTATGCAAGTTATGTATGACACATGTTGCCATGTTATGAAAGTTTGGGTTGATCATGTTATCATGCTATGCAAGTTAAACTTGAGTTTGTGGGCCTAAAGCTTCAAGCTTTATATGAAAGGTCGCATTTTGGCAACATGGAAGTTATCATACCCCTTATGATAACTTGCATGTGAGGCCAAAAGCGAACTTCTAGCAACTTCTACATGTTATTTATCACCATATATCACTCATATGCTAAGTTTGGTTTTATGCATGCTTTTGAAGCCTAATAATGCAATATGCAAGTATATGAACATATGTACATTTCATATGCCACCATGTTAAACTTGTGGCTTCAACACCTTTATGTCATGGTTATGCCAAGTTCCCTATTTTATCCTTTATGCGTTGTTGCGATTATGTAAACGATGGGATTACGTTGGGGTTGGGTAACATAATGACATGAACATGATTTTTGTAACATGACGTGATATGTTAACTTGTAATTATGTTTTGGAAACATAATGGACATGACACTTAGAAAATATGAGTGTGGCCAACTCGAGGTTGGGTTGAGTTTGTAGCATAAATCTACCCGGACCCGCCCGGCTTAACTAGTGGCTACAAACAATAGGACCCAATGTGAGAAGTTGGTCATGTTGTGCTCGAACCCGAGGTTAGACCTAGTTGTGGTGTAAAGCTACCCGGACCCGCCCGGCTTAACTAGTAACCACAACAAAGTCTAATGTGAGAGGTTAAAGCGCATTAAGTTAGTTAATGCCTCCTGATTAGGGTTAAGTCATGGTCCACTTAATACTTAACCAATTTGGGCTTGATGGATTAATCGAGGTTAAGTCAGGAGCCTTGGGTACTCTTAACCAATTTAATCCACGTTTGGATCGGGTTAACCACATTTAACCCGTTAAGAAACCCTAGTTGCGTGGTCCTTTTCAGCAGTAACCTTCTTGGTAGTATTATAAGACCCTAGGACTAGGCTAGGGTGGGGCACGATTACTGGGCTGATTGTAAGAGACCAAAATAGACGGCTGAATGATGCCCCGGTTGTTCAGGCGGACTATGGTCGTGCACATCAAGTCCGGAGTTGAACACGGGCAACGGTAGGTTTGGACTGTGCATCATGGTATGGTGTCAGAGGGTTACACCATAGGGCCTGATACACCCTAGGGTGGACCCTGTACAGTCAACTACATTACATGATTAAGCCGCATGATACCGACACTTAACGATTAGGCTTATAGGGAGCCGATCGACTAGACCGAGTAGTTGGACCTTGATTTAGGTCATCTCATGATGTTGGGCCAAGCTTGGGCCAAGGGATCAATTCTTGTTTTTACTTGACATGTTAGAATGCTAGTACACCCATGGTGCAAAACTTAACCTTGATTATGCGATGACACCTTTATCTATCTTGTTAGTTAATCATCATGCCAGTATGTTGTTATCCTCATGTTCATCTCAGCTTCTCATGCCAGTTAACTTTACTACTTCATGGACAGATAGTAGTAGGGCTTACCAGTCTTTTTGACTGACCTGTTTTCTTTCGCCTCTTGTCTTCCGTTCCCCCCCCCTCCCCTCAGGTCCTCAGGGTGGGAACATTGGAGCTTAGCTTGGATCTTTACAGCTTGCTTACTGGATTTGCTCATGTACGGTTTTGGACATTGAGCTAGCTATGGTTTATCACTTCATTTTGGGGATAGTACTTTATGTATTTCAGTTTTTCAGTTTATGCTTTTATCTAGACTTTGTTGTTGGAAAAATAATGACCAAGTACTTTGTTGTAACATGATATGGTTTTGAAATGCTAAGTTTTATCCGCTGCTTTACTTATATGTTCTGTCTTGTGATATCTGCATTCATGTTTACCTTGTTTAACGCCCCTCCAAAGCTAATGTCCTTGCAAGAGTGGCATTGGCGGAGGTGGGGTGTTACACTTTGTGACATGATTTTGTTTAACGGAAAAGTTAAATTAATACATACAAAACTAATGCATTTTTGAAAATCAATCATTCTATATAAGTATGAAGATCTATAAATATAAAACATTATATCTAACACTTAATAAATACTATTATTAGTAAATACTGAAAACTCTTCAACTATATAAACAATTCTTATTAAGTTCAATAGTATATTCCCCTTTAGCTAATAATTGAAGTTCCGAGCCTTCTTTTACTAAACTTTTATAGCTTAGCAAGAAAGTCCTTGATCTTAATCAAAATTGTTATATTTGTAATAGTTACAGTGAAGAATAATTCCTGCTACTGATACTTGAATATCTACACACAGTTGAGAACTTATCCATATTGGCTAATGGAACTCATTAGAACATCAACAAATTTCATGAACCCAGCATGGAGAGCACATCCATTATCAACGGACATACATCAATATGCTTCAAAGAAAATGTTATTTATAGTAGAACACCGAGTATAACGAAAGCCATGTATGAGTGTAGACATGCAAAACCAAAGAAAATCTAACGCCAACCTAATCAAACTGGATAATATTTTATGAACATAAAAATTACTCAGCAATACTTGAATCAATGAAGATAAGGCATATAGCTACACTATAGGGTACCGTAACATATAACTACACAAAAATGTATTGTTGCTGAAAACCATAAAAAAAAGTAGGTTGAAACTCTTCACCGAAGTTCAAAATAGCCATAGGTTGGGGGCTAAAATTTGCAACGAAGTTGAAAGGAAGAAAATGAGATGCGAAATGGAAAATGAATCTAAGGTTTCATTGGTAACCCTTGATATTTAAAATATTAAGCTGTAGAATTAGAGAGGATAAAAAGATAAGAAGAGAGCATGAAATAATTTTGAAAAATGTACAACAATAAAATAGGATATGATTTGTCAAATATTCAATATTTTACGTAATATAATAAACTGTTGAAACAAAAAAAAAAGGTAGAGTAGACAATGGGAAATGAAATGTATCAAATATCTTTTAATTGTATATATCATAGATGAGTATATAATCCTCGTAAACTTTAAACAAACAAATTTATGTCATATAATGTTTGCGTATCCTACTAACACACACACACACACACACACACACACACACACACACACACATATATATATATATATATATATTCAATGTCACATAAAGTAGAGGAATGTCTAAGAAAGTTCGTAAGAAAATGGATGAAAATTTTGAGTTACTTGGATAGTGTATTATGTTTTCATTGATTTACTCATAGGTAGAGAACAGAAATCTATCATGCTTATGTGCATACCTATGCCTTAACATTTTATTCTCAAACGGACAACATGTTGAATTGAATTTGGTAGTGAACATGATAAAAGAATGAGCTTTCATTGGTTTTCCAAAAAGAAGAAGAAGGAAATGAAATAAAATCACATTAATAAAATCAACAAAACATAAATAGATCCCAAAATAAATAGGAACTGTAAGATACTTGGAAATTATGCTTCCTCTTTAAATTGGGGAGAGCTACTAAATATAACAGAGGATCATGTGAGTATACATACTAAATAAACACCAATAAATGAATTTATTGAGAAGAAAAATAAACATGGTAGAGTATCTACTATAATGCGGGGAATATGTACAAAGATACTACAACAACAAACCACGAAGATAAATGTGGGATAACAATTAATGAAGAACCCTTAATCTTAAGATCCAATATTCCAGAAATAATAGGGAAAAAAATTTAAGTGCAAATCGGAAATGAATGACAGTCACTCTGCCACAATTATATCGAGCAATAAAAAATTGATCGACTTGCAACAAAAGTGTTAAATATGGATGGCAAGAAACTATGTACTACCCTTCATGCCTTGTGATAATATAATAAAACAATAAGGGAAAGATTGTAGGCAAACTAAAAGGGGTTCAGAAAATATAAGAAGTAAAAAAAATTGTATAGATGTTAAATGTATATGACACTGAAAAGTTAAGAGTATGGGGTAAAAAGGCAAAGCATGCACCATTTAAAGAAAAATAGAAGGAAGCTAAACATGCTCCTCTTCCCAGGTAATTAACAAAAGTTGTTAGTGTAGCTACTCAAGCCTATTTCTGAAAAGTCAGCTTCATCTACATGTAATTCAAACGAATATTAGTTAGTTTAGGAATAGGAAAGAAACTTTAAAAACAAATATTGTAGTTTAAATTTACATTACAATTGAACAACGAAATATCGAAAGGTTTAAGTAATAATTGTTCTTAAACAAAATTACAATCTCCTCATTAAAATCACTTTTATAGTTGAGGTTTTGTCGCAATGATGTAATTAAAATAATCAGTTAAATATCCATTGAGACCAGTGTTAAACGGTTTATCTACAAAGTTATCCATAAATGTCATGGCAAAGGAGTACCTTATGACCAAACAATAACATCTTATTACAAAATATATTAAAGAAAATATTAGAGGTCAAAATTTCTCCCCAATTTAAATGTAAACCTTTGATACATTGTCAGTTAAAGTTATGCTCAATAACAGACAACTATAAATAAGTAACTTGCTAGCATCGAAATTATATATCAATTATGGATACTACATATCAGTTAAATCATGAACAATTAGTATGATAGGCCACGTTGTCCACTAAAAAGTATATAAAATAATTTTTTTGTTTTTTAGAACGCAAAATAATAATATATTTTAAAATTCTCATATAAGTATTTTTGTACATTCTCTAAAAAATATGTAATCACAATTTTAGTTTTCTACCTTAATCAAGCACAAAAATCTATGAGCTTTTAAAGATGATCGGTTGTTTCTAATAGCCACCCTGATTACTTTTCTATAGTATTTAGAAAATGACCAGGGAGTGAATTCACGCATGTTGTTACCCAAACTAATAGGACAACCCAAACTCTTTCTACTCCTAGACAAAATGAGTGGTCTTTAAAAATTTCTTTTAACAAATGCATTTAAAACTGATTCAATATACTTCAATATTGTGTAGAATATACTTGCTATACTATTCATGATGCCAGAATGTTAAGGACTATATTGAATTATTATTTGTTTTATTGAATATTCATGATGCCAGAGTCGACTAAATACTCTATCCGCCACTACATATATAAATATATACCAGCGCTACCCATCCGTAATATAGATCCATATAATCAGAAATAACAAATGGCAGTGATCTTAGAATGGCACTTTTTTGTTGAATAACCCGTTGCAGTAAAGGTACAAAAAGAATCAAAATTACTAAATATCTGGAAGAAGTTAAATTCCACAACCAATTACAACCACATATAATGGAATTGTGTAAATAGAATAACGACGGAAATTTAGGGTTTGAAATTTTACCCGATACCATGTTTATGATGAGTACTCAGCGATGGTTGAATAGTTTAACGCACCGCAGCTGCAAAAGGAAGGGTAAAGCTCAATTATGAGTAACTGTAGCGAATCAGCAGTGGTGATTCAGCGCGTTTTGATCCAATTTAAATTGGGGAAAGTGATGTAGGAGACAAATCCGAAGATCCAAATCGGAAGTGGCTTAGAGATGCTGAAAGAAGGAACGGTCAACGTCGATTGGATAAATCGAACAACTGAGGCGATCTGAATATCGCAAATTAGGATAACGAAGGATGAGAAGAGGAAAAATGAGAAGAATGATTAAAATTTGGTCGTACGTACAAATCAGGGGGAAAAAAGAGACGGTTCGAGTCTAGAATGACGTGGCATGCTTTAGAGCTAAAGAAAGCGAACTCAGTAATTATAATATAGTATAGATAAAAGCATTCAATCATGATATCACTAAAAAGCTAAAAGGCCTAAACCTCCCTAAATCTCTGAAATCCTTACTCTAATTCAAATACAAACTATAATTTAAATCCCTTTTGACTTACTTTTGAAATTTTACACTGTAGAAAAGATATTCACACAAAATCTGCATAACCCAATAAGTCGAATCACAAAATAATCGAACCACAGAACCAGATCGAAATAGAATAATTAAAATACGAAAGTCATACCTATTTAGGGTTTACGTAGAAGTCTCGAGCAACACATGGTATCCGATTAGAATAGTTGAGAACGAAGAAGAGGACTAGAGCAATAATAACGATGAAGAATGCTAGAACAAGGACGATGAAAATGGAGGAATTGTAGGAAGAGGTTAATTTACTGAAGTAAAAAAGGGAAGAAATCAAGTATGAAATAAAGAAGGACACAGAGGAAAACATGACTAAATGGAAGGTGAAAATTAATTGAAACAATGAAAATTAAGGCGGGATGGGCCACTAATACTTGGTTGCGTCAAAAGCCGATGAAATATTATTATCACTTGCACTAAATGTATAAATGCAACCAATTTTTGCAACCAAAAGTTGTTTTTTCTTGTAGTGAATCCTTTATTCCTTGCAAGCTGTTTGGATTAAATATAGATACTTCAGTCAATTGTCTTTTATTGCACTTTCTTAGCACCATGGCAGAGAAATGTTACACAGCAAAATGTATTATATCAACTTACATAATGCAAACTAATGTGCCATTTTATCTGAATGTTGTTTATACACACACACACATGCCCTATCAAAGTTACATCGTTTTTCATCTTTTTGCAGAAAGAAGTTGGAGTTACGTTGATATCTCCTACGGGGAGACCAAAGGAGAAATGGTCAGGGATTCAAGCAATGTGACAAATAAAATTAAAATCTGAAGATGCCAACAGGCTAGCATGTGACATTGCAATATTTGGATTAGGATGGATAACTGTTGAACCATGTAATATTGGTAACAATGATCCAAACCATTCTACTAACTACAAGGGTGATATTGAGTTGGTTGTGCATGTCCCAAAGCCTGTAGGATTTTATGGCTCCTTTACCCGTAAGCAAAGCTGGTTCGGAATGGTACCGGTATCAACTATCAAGACTTGACAGAGAAAGAAGAAGAGCTGAGACCCAAGTGGTATTACCGATACATCTAATTCCTTATTAACATTATGCCTACTTATGTGTAATATCTTATTTTGTCATTCTTGTCTTATTTTCTGTATAGGCTCTCATTATCATTCGTCGTAATAATAAATAACTTATTATTGGTTCAAAAAAAGGGTAAATGAATTGAATTTTGATTTATCCAAATACCTTCTAAAATGTATGAAACAAGGACTGATTGTGATTATGCACAATGTTGGAGATTCTTTAAAGGTTTATTCTAGTATGGAAAAAAGAAAAGAATCGTCTTAATAGTTATTGTTTTTGTTTGTTATATGTTTGAGTTTCTGAAAAATGAGAGTACTATGCTTGATTACTGATATAATAAAACTTCATTGTTGCAGATTTGATTTGATGACAAAGGATATTCATAGCTGTTTCTTGTGTTATAACGTGGTCGACCTTGAAGTGACCTGAAGCTTTAATGTTCTGCTTATTTATTAAAGGTAACACTATTCATATCCCGGTTTACACTTCCAGTCACCTTTCTAAATTTAATACAAAGAATTATTTTTATTTTCTTCTGACCACCATATATTATTCTTTCACTTGGTTATTCACCACCGTACTTCTAAGAAAAACATGTACCTAAATCTTAACCAAAGTAGATATTCTTTTGTGCCTAATAGAGATGGAAGACGAAGATAAAAAAAAGTTTAGAATTGTTTGATTTTTATTGTTTTCTATTATATTATAAAATATGCTATTAGGTTTTTTTTTAATGGTTAGGGTTTTCCATTGCGTTTCAGGTCGTTCGAAATTTCAAGCTTCGAGGACGTTAAGTTTGAAGATGTTGTAATAGAAAATGACAATGTAAATTTTGACTTGTAAGGTTTTTAACCGTATAACTTACGTATCTTTTTTTAAAAATTGATACACTGACTTTTTTTTCCGTCATTTGATAGATGAAAAGTATTTGAATGATGATAAATTGAACGATAAACATGATGGTTGTGATAATATGATGCAAGATGTTCGATCAAATGACACAAAAGATATAAATGCATGATGTAAATGAGGAAGGAAGTATTCATGTAGAGGAAGGTGCTGATGACCTCTTCATTTTTAGGTTATTAATTTAGGCAGTGGCCAGCAGAGGAAGTTTGAAATATGTGGGGTGCTTTTAGTTTTGGTGGCAAGAAGTGTAAATCGGAGTGTGAATAGTAGCACCATTTATTTATTCTGTAACAAAATGATGAATTTATTAGTTGCTTGTACTGTAACATTAGATATTATTTAATGTTACTTGGGTGTTCATTGTTTGAAAACTGCAATTTGAACTAGGTTAACTGTAGACATACGTACTGCATGATGATTTATATTGTTATTATTTGATATACATACATATAAACACATATAGCTTTTTATCATATTAGGATGAAATTCGGGTCGAGATGAGATTGAATGCGGTTCTTATTTATTTATTTATTTATTTTGGATTTAAGACTGATTACATACCTTATTTCGGTCTTTAGAATTTAGTCTAAAAGTTACTTGAGAGTGAAATATTTGCTTTTTAATTTTGAACTTGAAATGGTCTTAACATTATTTTAGGACTTGAGTTTTAAAGACTAAGGGTTTAAGTATTTAATCGGTCTTTAGACATTGTAAAGACAGAATTGCTTCAGTTCAAATTGATTTTTTTAGTCCTTAAGTTAAATTTATTTTGTAATGTCATGCTATCATGAAGAATCTGATGTTTTGCCATGGTTGAGACAAGTTGAGTAGATTCAGACTATGGTTAACATGGATTAATTTATGTCAATGAGATTTAACATTGTATAATGAATCTGGTGCATATTTTCATATACATGATTCTAATAGTGAATAATGTTGGTTTCATATCATGCTTCAATGTTGTTTAAATAATCTAACTCTGATTACTTTTATACTACAATACCATTTAGTTTTCTTACAAATCTTTTATACTGATGCATTTGGGTATTATGTAGGCATTAGTTGAAGCAGAAGAGGAAAGACAAAAGGGAAGTCCGAGTGACAAGTTACTGGATATAACTAACGGAGGTTTTGTTATTTGGGATGAGTGTCGTATTCTCTATTTGTAGGATCTAGAATTTATTTCAAAGTTATTATTTTGATTCATACTCTTTAGTTATGTATGATGAACTTGTTAAATTTCGAATCTTTCTTTAATTTTTTGTCAAATATTTATGCAATTTAAGGTGTATATTTAGATGTTAATTGTTTATTGTTATCGAAATTTTGTATATTTTGATATGCATGTATCTACTTTATTATAGTAGACAACTGTATAGTAGAAATGCTAGCAGAAATTTAGTAGTATATTGTTTGGTAACTGTAATGAACATATTCGTTGCTAATGAAGAAATTTATAACGAACGTATTCTTTGCTAATAAAGAAATTTATAATGCATATATTTGTTGGCAAAGGCAAAATATGTAAGGCACATGATCGTTATAACCTGCAGCTGCGACAATGCCTGCTCCAACCATGCCAGGGAAACTTAGTAATGGAGAATACCTGTTACAAAACAATATTATTTATTATGAAATGTTTCGGTACAAAGTACTAGATTTACAACGACACAATTCGTTGGCAAGTGATAAAGTTAACAACGGTTTAGACCATTATGAATATTTATAACGACGTACCCCACGCCTGTACCGCTCACGACTATATTTGTTATAAATTCCTTTTGTAACGACTATATTCATTACGAATACACCTTTTTGGTGTAGTGTAGGCGTGAAGTCAATCCATGACTTGTTAAGCTGCCATGGATTTTAGATCTTTAGATTTTTTCAACTGTTACAGCTAAATAATCAAACTTTAAATCTAAAGATCGTAAAATTTTCTTAATAGCTCTGGCTTCATCATTTTTACTTCACATCTTTTCATTTGATTTACATTAGACTAAACTCGAGAAAAGTATTCATCAACTGATTCAGGTGATTTTATAGTAGAAGATTTAAACTTACCTTGCATAGTTCCCAATCCATAATTTTTTCACTTTGATCATTCCCTTAAAAGTGTCCTCCAAAGTCTCTCATGCTTTCTTATTAGTTTGAACCTTAGCCACATTCTCGAGCATAGCATCATCCAACACTTTATAAATGAGCGCAAGTGCCTTTTGATATTTCCTCTTCAAACTCTTCAAATTATCCATTTCAATTTGGGATAAAGGGGAAATATTAGTAGGTTCTTTGTATCCATTTTCTATGACATCCCACGCATCCTGCGATCCAAGCAATGCCTTCATCTCCAATTATAATAATTTTTTTCCTCAACAAAGGACTTGGAAAAGAATTATTCTATTTATCATATTTGTTAGTTAGCAACCTTGCTTGGATACCAATGTTGAAATTTTTTTTTTAAAAAAGTAGTTTATTTGCAAATATTGAGATAGATAAAATTTCACATAGAAAAGAATAAAATCTAGTTTTTACTCAAACAAAAATTTTCCCTTTCTTACAAGAAAGGAGCCAACACGTCCTTTTTTATTGTAGAAAATATTAAATTTTCTAATTTCTAGACTTTTGTTTAGACTTTAACTTTCTAGTCTTTTCTTTGATTTTCTTTTTGGAAAACTCCTGATTTTTCTTTGTACTTAATCTTAGTCTTTCCTTAAATAAAAATGCAACATAACCAATATTTTCTTAAAAGCAAGTTCATTTTCAATGCGAAGAAGAAGGAAAAGGAGTGGATATTGTCAAATGTGCTAGACATACCACCGTTGAACACCATCATTGATTTTTCAATTCTTGTCTCAAACCATGTATTCTGTAAAATCCATGTCAAACATATTGATGCCTCTCGGACTCGATTTCAAAGCGTCAGCATAGCAAAACCGTAAATACGAGAGAGTGTACCAATAAAACGTGATCAATTAACTTTGTTGAAGCCAGGCTCGGCCCTGAGCATAGGCGACCTAAGCTGTCGCCTGGGGCCTTGGACCCGGAAGGAGGAGGAAGCAGGCCTGTCCAGTGGCGGAGCCAGGGTCCAATGGTAGAGAGGGCCAAAAGTACACAAACATAATAATTTGAGTCAAGTGGGGTCCAGTGTCTCCTCTTATAAAGTAATTTTGAAGGCAGAAGCAGACAAATTTGATAAAAAGCACCACAAAAAACAAAAAATCTAGTGGAAGCAGACAAAATTGATAAAAAGCACCACAAAAAACAAAAAATCTAGTGGGTCCAGTGCCCCCACTAGCCCTTCCCTAAATCCACCACTAGACCCGACCCTAGGCATAGGCCTACTAGGCGGCCGGCTAGGGCCTCCGGGCAGTGGTGGGCATGATGGCCTCAGCGTCGGTGATTGTTACATATAACATACGATGGAAGCATGTTCACAAAGATTGTTGTAGCTGAATGGTAAAGCGTAGGGGCCTCAGCATGGATGTGCACTGTTCGGTCCCTTGGTAGCAATGTTTTCCATTCTTTCTGTCTATTTTTCCTTCATTTACCCTTTACATTTTTGGGCAAGGCCTCATAATGTTCAGGGCTGGCCCTGAGAGGAAGAGTCAAGGGCACCTCAAACTTTGGGTTAAAAAGAATACTGATATAACGTATATTCCCTTCTTTACGAAAAGTTGTTACGGTGAATTGGTAACGTTGTTGGGTGCTTACTAGCCAACCGGAGTTTTCAAGCCTCCAAGTGTGTATTACAAGATTTTGTTTTCCTTCTGCCTTTTTCTTTGCACATGCCGTTTTCTTCTATAGTCCATCAACTTTGCACCTGCCTTCTTTTTCTATAGTCCATCAATTTTGCACCTGCCTTCTTCTATACAAAACTTTGGGTCTACATTTTTTTTATTTGCCCAGACCCAGATTTGCTCACAGCTGGTACTGGTTAAAGCCATAAATGATAGAACCATATTAACCTGTGACCAGGGGCGGAGGGACATTGAGGCCAGCTAGGGCCAATGCCCTAGTTGGAAAAATGTCTTGCTGGCAAAACTAAGCAGCTTTCTGATGTCTGCCCTACCTGGACAGCAAGGAACCGCCCTACCTAACTAGAAGACAACCAATGTTGCCAACCTAGTCTCACTGTGTTAGTTGATTTACATTGTAGGTAAATAGGTTGTATATATATAGAAGAACTTAAAATTATTTGATAGTGTAGGACAAAAGTTTTGATTTTTTTTGCCCTACCTCAACTCTAATCCTAGCTCCGCCACTGCCTGTGACCCAGTTATACATACATGTGTGATACGAATAAGGTAAAAGGCTGTCACAAGCTATGAACGCTTTTTTGGTGAACATGGGGTACCACGTACCTTTCTCACTCATGCATCGCAAGGTTTTCCACTTGATTTCCAATATAATAATCTTTTTGAAGATTCCTTTGACAAACCCAACGACTGCCAAAAACAACTTTCAATATCGTAATTTTGTTTTCTTTTAGGTAAATTTTATTCTCATACACATTTTTAATTAGTTAATCCACCCTATAAAATAGGATATTTGACTTTTGATAAAAATTAATATTTGATTAGTTTATCCATGAAAATTTCTTTTTTCCTCGTATAGTACTTCACTCTTGACCGTAAAATTCTACATCTAAATTGAAGTTTAAATGGACTACATCCTCCAAACTTTGATTCTGAAGAGTCATCAACCGATGAATTAGCGGATAATGATAAGTTCACAAAGCTTTATTCAAATTTTATGGTATTTGGATTCTGTTAAACTGACATTGCACCATCTTTTTCATTCTCGGACACATCTTTGAACGCATGTTCCTGATCTGTAATGTCTGCATTCTTAGAAGGACACATAGGGAGCAACATTTGCATTTAACTGGGACTTTCCTCCCATGATCTAGCTGTTAGGTTGAACTTATCAGTCGAAACAAAATCGCCAAAACCCTTGAGTCTTAGATCTAAATACAACTTTTGACTATGAAATGATTATAATCTTTGCATGAAATGTTATATAACTAAATGCAATTAGTGTTTTTTTTTTTGGAGTACGAACATATCAATCCTTACCGACCCTTGAAGCTCAGAAACCCCAAAAGCATGACAGATAGATATTTGGATTAACATGAACTTTGTAAGTTAATCCACTTGTGGATTAAGTTACAAAATAGTTGTGAATCAACTTATCAGAATAAAATGGTGGATTAACTAACAAATGGTGTGGATGAAAATAAAACTTATCTTTCTTTTAACCCGTTAAAATAAAATCGACTAAGCATATTGAAAAAAAAAAAAGAACGATTATCTGTACACAAATTTAAATATAAATTATGAAACACAAAATCTCGATCGTTAAATTGTTTCTGTTCTTATATGAAAGAGTAAAAATTAGAAGAAGATTTAATGGTTGAAAACAACCGTGTCACCGATTGTATCAAAATGTTTGTTTAGAGCATCTCCAATCTCAAGACAATGTGATGTCTTTAGAACACTACGTGGACACAGCAGTTCTACAGTATGAAGCCTACATGTCCAAAAAATTAACATACACAACAAAAGGGATTCCAATGCAAATGTAGTGGGAAGATGGATTCCATGGCAGATCTGTGAAAAACGAAAAGAAAGAAAGAAAAGAAGCAATATATGCTTTCAAATTGTGAAAGAAGATGTCCAAACTAGACAATCTCATTCACAATGTGAATTTTTTTCTGGTTCACCATTCACAATGTGAATTCTTTTCTGGTCCAGGTCAGACTCCACAACAAAATCAAAATTGGGTTGGAGATGTAAAAAACAAAACAGATTGTCCACTGCTTACGTGTGTTTCACTTTACACTGCTATTACTTCTTCATTGAAGATGCTCTTATGGTGGGTATTAGTGGGAGTGAAAGTGGAATTGATGTTTTTTTACCCACGATGGCTGTTCGTGCTTGTACGGTAGTTTGAGTTGGCCACGTTTCGATTTTTAGAGCTCTTTTGTCCGTCCATGTACTACACGATGACATGAGGTCCCATGCCAACTTTGAAATTATGGCTCATTTGGGTCATTGTCGGGTTAACCTTTTTTGAATTTCTTTGTTAGGCCCCGTGTCATTTGATAAGAGTCTTGCCTTTGTTTCCAATCAAAGCATTGAATGTTCCTTTTCTTATACTGCTGTGCTCAAGAACTGTCTATTTGATTCATATTTCAGTGTCCAAATATTTTGCTTTGGATTTATTGATTTATCGTTGTAATATCAATTACCATGCCAACATGAGGTAATTCTTCATCAATATAAAGAGATAACAATAAACTTAACAATCTTCAAACGTGAATACAGTAGAAAATAATAATAATGTGTATTTATTTTTGCTCTTTCCGCTATTTTCATTAATCCTAACTACCTGTATTTTCGAAGGTACATGACTTTTCGAATATATGTCTAGTATTACTTAAAATTATTCTTCGATTTAGTTTTTGTAGGTTCAAAGAAAGAGATTATAAAATTAAAATGTGCATATAAAAATTAATAGTGCATATAAAAATTAATAAGGCTAGATAAGTAACAGAATATTTATTCTTTATCGTCTTCAAAATATTAATACAGTGAAATTAGAATATTTTCATTTATGGATAAATTTATCATATTTTCATGTATTGATAAATTTATCATGAGAGTTGATGTTTTATCATTCAGGATGAGCTCAAATTTTGGATATACGCTAATATATATGTGAATTGAACATATACAAATTATCGTTAATTTGGATTGTCGTAGCTCTAGGGAGTGCAACAGGGATGCTGCAAACAGATGTGTCCCCGATCGCTCCTCTTTATCGATTAATCAATATATCTAGGGGTGAGCATTATTCGGTTAAACCAACCAAACCAATTTATTTTGGTCGGTTTGGTTTGGTTTTGAAATTAAATCGGTTTGTAATCAATTCGAAAAAATATTAAGTTCGGTTATCGGTTTAACCAAATTAACCGAATTTTTACTATATTTTCTAAATTATAGAAAAAATATTAAGTTCGGTTATCGGTTAAATAGGTTTTCCTTTTTAACTTTCCAACGGTAACAGCATGCAAATAATTTTCTTGGGCTACACGTACTTCTGTTGCTACTACATAGAAGTACGTAGAAAAATATTTATTTCATTTCATCATTTATAGATTAGGGAACCGAATTTCAAACTCAATTACGTATTTTGTAAGTTCAACCAATTTGATTGCATCTTACCTAATTTTAATTTCTAAACGTGGTGGAGTATGCATGCGAAACTGGAATATATTAAACTTTCTGTCAATTTCCATGGCTTATATTTTATTATTACGTACACGTCAGTTTGGCTCCATGAACTAATTATTATTTCCACTGTAACTCCGCCTTTTCTTAAACGTGAACGACTAAACATAACAGTAGATACATCATGCATGCCATGCCATTAACTTACTAAAACATGTGCTATATTCCACTACTTATGAAGATGGAAATTAAGATAAACACATATATATTTGAAAACGGAATATGCAGTATACAATTCTTAGGAAACTATAATGTATGTGATAGCCAGGAACGGAGCTGTGCATGTTTGCATCTGGGTTACAGCCCGGGTGCTCCTTCAAAAAATAAACACTAGGAATAATTGATCCCAATAGCCCACTGTAATTAGTATTTATATAGTTATCTACTGTTAACACATAAACTAGAAACAATGTAGCTTGACGGCCAACATGTTTATCTTTCATTTAAAATAGAGGATCCGATTTCAGTCTTTTATATTTTTAACAAGGCTCATAAAACTGTCAACCCCTATGCATCCTCAATGTTACTCTATGAAAAACAAAGCAAATTGTGGCTTTCTAACGGTCAATGATTGCTTTGATATGTTTTTCCATCTTCAGTTCTTCTACAAGAATACACACTACTCTAAGTTCATTTCATCAGCCTATAAGTACAAGCATTTATTCTTATTTGAATTGATGAGAATAGTGTAATAATCAAGATTGTTCCTCTCTTCTTTCTTTATTTCTTTTACTTAGCCCAGGGGAAATTAAAATTCTGGCTTCGTCCTTGGTGATAGCTAACTCACTGAGCAGATAAATAATAACCGCAAATAAATTGCAAATCTTTTTATTCATCAGTTTGAATATTCCACGATGGTAGTAATTGAATTATAGTATCCAGTTCCAGGTTATGCTAATTAATAATAACCGCTGCTTACATGAGAAAATCATTGCTTTACTAGTAATATTGGTAAATCAAAAATGGTTACCAATATTTCAACGCTATTGGATAAAATGTTTGATCTTATATGCAGATAAAGGTAAATCGTTGATTCTTAATCGAAATCCACCAATACATAAATACAATAAAATTTCACTACACCAATATTTTGATAATAAAAAAGGGTAAAGAATATGCTACTAGCTAATTCAAGTTTCGTTTGTTCTTATATATATATAAAAAAAGGGATCCATTGTAGTTTTTTGGATCTTGGCAAGGCAGACAGGGTTGATTGGACCCCTACCACTTTATTAGTGTACCGAAGAAAATAAAAAAGAAATACAACACACACAAGACAACATAGAAACACGGTACATCAACACAAGAAGACAGTACAAAAAAAAAAAAAAAAAAAAAAAAAAAAAAAAAAAAAAAAACTTAAGGCAACACCTCTCAGGTTAATCTCTGTATAATGCCCGGATCAAATGTGGAGTTCAGAAGCTTTAACCCGTTCCTCACGTTGGCTTTGATGCAAGCTTTTAGATTTTCGTTGCTTTTGGCTTCAGCTGGGTTGAATGTCCTATTATTCCTCTCCCACCAAATAGAGCTGAAAACTTTCTTGAGGGTAAAACACAGTATTCTGCCTCTACTTAACTTCTTGCTTGTCATCTTCTCTAAATTTGTCCATTCAGTTTCATTGTTCTGTAAAGCGCCACTGAAAGTTGCTGCATGTTTCAGTTCATTCCATAATGTATAAGTAGTATTGCATTCGAAAAATAGGTGTTCTTCACTTTCTTGTTGCACATCACACATCACACATTTTTGCTCAACTTGCATGCCTCGTTGAAAAAGTTTATCTCTAGTTAGCAATGCTTTGTACAGTACTTTCCAGAGCATCATGTTCTCCTTGGCGCAATTATCACGGCTCCATATTTTCTTGTTCCATTTACATTTCCGCAACCTGTTATGTCCCGATAAGAGGCGATACATATTGCTTATCTGAAACTGTTTCTTGTCTATGCTCCACTGAGTAATGCGTTCACTGCTGTCATCCACCTTGAGTTGTTGCGCTTCATTCCAACATTGGTTAATTCTAGGAACAGAACACGCCGGAAAGGTTAAAACATTATTGTTGATGAAGTGACTGACACTGGCGTTCATACACACACCTGATACTTCAATTTCAATGTCATTGAGTTCATTGTATAATATAAAGCCATTCTTCAGCCAAGGATCATACCAGAGTTTCACCGCATCATCAGTGGTTACTTTGTATGAGAAATAAGGGAGAAAGTGACTTCTCAGCTTAAAGATACTCCTCCATGTTGAACTTATATTTTGAGGCTGTTCCATTATCCAAAAATTCCGGTTTTTGATAACATGAAGTTTCGACCATTGAACCCATAAGCTATCGCAGTCATTAAGGAAGTCATCCATATGAATAGCAAAAGCAATTTTATTCCACTGCACCAAGTTAATAATGCCAAGCCCCCCATTACAAACTGGTTTTTCAATAGCACTAAATGAGATTGGGGCGTGATATCTCCCTTCTAGTTTCCCTTTCCAAAAGTACCTCATAAACGCAGATCGGATCATTTTTATTAGCTTGGTTGGCAAAACGAACATCCGTGCCCAATATACTTGCATGGAGAAAGCAACAGATTTGATTAAGATTAGTCGACCGGCTTGGCTCAACACTATTCGTCCAAAAAGACATCCGTGCTGTTATCTTAGTATAGAGTGGCAAGCACTGAGTAGTAGTAATTCTAGTGGTAGTTAGCGGAAGGCCGAGATATGTGATCGTGTCCATACTACACCTCAAGCCGGTTTTAACACGTAGGTCACTCACTTGCTGATTGGAGAGACCAGCGACCATCATCTCAGATTTTTGTAGATTGACTCTAAGCCCAGTCATCCGATGGAAATTATCAAGTGTTTGTAATATGTTGTCAACAGTAGTATTGTCCGGTGTGCAGAAAATTACGAGATCGTCGGCAAACATCAAAGATGAAACCCTCGGTTGTTCACATTGCGGGTGCAGCTTAAAAGTGTCGTTATCGATCTTACTGTTCAACATACGAGTCAAGACTTCCATAATCAAGATAAATATATAAGCAGACAGAGGATCCCCCTGTCTTACACCTTGGTTGCTTTTAAAAAAACCAACCATATAACCATTCCGCTTGATTGAGAATATAGGCGTGGAAATACACGAAAAGATCCAGCTAACAAAAGGAGGTGGAAAGTTCATAAGACTCATAACCCTGACTATTGAATCCCACTGTAGCATGTCAAATGCTTTCATAATGTCCAGCTTGAACATTGCTCTCGGGCTTTTATTCCGGTTTTTATATCCATTTAGCAACTCATGAGACATGAGCACATTGTCTAAAATACTCCTACCCGAAAGGAAAGCAGCTTGATTCGATGATATGATTGTTGGAAGTACTGTCTTCAGTCTTGTTGCAATGACTTTCGAGATACACTTGTAGATCGTGTTGCAGCACGAAATTGGGTGATAGTCGGAAACTTTAGTTGCATTCTTAATCTTTGGGATAAGGGTTATATTAGTGCAATTGTAGGTTTGATTCATTTTGGCCGTCTTGAAGAAGTGTCGTATTGCATTACAAACTTCCGGATGAATGCTGCTCCAGCATTTTTGGTAAAAGTACGCATTGAAACCGTCGGGACCACACGAAGAGTTGCTATTAAGCGAGAACATTGCTCGTTTAATTTCTTCATTCGTAACTTCAGCACATAGAGGTTGATTATCAGCACTTGAAAGTTTTGGAAGAACGTACGGGTCAATAAGTTCCAGCGCAGGCTTAAAACCATCCTTGTTACCAAGCATTTCAGAAAAGTGATTAAGGAAAGCATTCTCCACATCGGTATGGCTGGTGGCAGTGTTGCCCAGAATGTCCACAATACTTACTATATTTTCTCTATATTACTTGTCTTTCAAAGAAGCGTGGAAAAACGAGCTATTATTGTCTCCTTCGAGTTTCCACTTGAGCCTTGCCTTTTGCTCAGTCATTGCTTCTTCAGTTTTAATTGCCATTGTGTACTGATGTAAGATATAAGTCTCCATACTAGAGTGCACAGGGTTTTTCGTGTCATTCATCATTTCTGTCTATATTTCTTGAAGCTTCATTTTCCAGTACTATGTTTGTTTGTTACCGTTCCCGTATTTTTCTTTCGCCCAGTCTTTAAGCACAGCTTTGGCCGCTTTCAGTTTCGCCTGCAAAATGAACATTGGGTTACCGTATATTGTTCTCCCCCATGCTCCTAACAAAGTGTTTAGGAATTCGGGTTCATTGAACCATACGTTAAAAAATCTAAAGCATGAGGGACCTTTCATGTCAATCCCACTGAGGTGAAGAATAAGCGGGGAATGGTCGGAGAGCATGAGTGGAGGTAAGTTGCAATTTAAAGCAGGCCAAAGGTTCAGGGTTAATGGAGTACAGAATGCATGATCGATGAGAGAGTAAGTCCTAGGTCTATTTCTGCTTTTGTTGTTCCAAGAATATGGTAGACCAGATTTATTAATAGAAACCAGGTTACTCTTGTCGATCATTTCTTGAAGAGGAAAAATCGCAGAAAGTGACAGAGGATTGCCATCAGCCCTTTGAGTGATGTCGTAACAGCAATTAAAATCCCCTAGAATTAACCAAGGAGTGGTGGAGTGATAGAGAGAGGGTATTTTGTCGAGGAGGATTTTTCTAACGTTGACAGAATTGGCAGCGTAAACTATGGTAAGGTTGAAAGGAGGTGAGTCTTCAATGAAGTGAGCAGAACAATGTATCATTTGAGAGGTGGAGAAAACAGGATCGATTTGGATTATTTTGGGGTTGAACATCAAGAGAATTCGACCATAAGGAGCATCATCCAAGTTGTGAATTAAGGACCAAGAGGGGTTAATGAATTTTGAAGCTCTGCATGTTAATGCCAGGTTTAGCTTGGTTTCAAGCAGCGCCAAGAAAAATAACTTGTTTTCTTTAATAAGTTTTTTACATTGATTCAACTTAGTATCTTCGTGACAGCCTCGTATGTTCAATACTCTAAGGGTTTTCATCATTGATTAAACCGAGGGGGGTATAGTATCGTCGCCTTTCTTACTTCTTAGCCCGTACTTACAAGGTACCGAGGCAGAGGTTCTCTTTTTATTGGCTTTGTCTTTCTTATAAGTCATAGGGGAAAAGGAGTCTAAAGGAGGAGATTTGAAGGCAAGCGGGGGGGGGGGGGGGGGGGGGGGGGTGATTTTGGAGTATATGGCATTGCGTGGAGTGACACTTGTAGGGGTTTGAGTGTCTTTAGGCTGGCGTGGTATATTAGGATGTAGAACTTTTGAGGTGGACGTAAGGTTGTGCATGGGAAAGGAAGCTAGAGGATCAATAGCAGGGATATTTAATGCGAGTGGGGATGTTAGTTCAGAGGCATTTAAAGTTTCAACACTCTCGTTAACAGCCATATCACTAGATCCCACATTCTCTTTACTATTGTAAGTCTTCAATTCGATTTCTTCAGTACATGAGTTCTCTTTTTGTTTAGCTTTATCAGCTAGCCAACCATCTTTAACTGTTTCATTCACCATCTCATAAATTTTGTTTGTTGCGATCAATTCATCCATCATTTCATCCTCATTCATTGCTTCATTGCATTGCATGGAAAAAAATATTGCCTGAACATTGTTTCTTTGAAGCAACAAACTTTCCAGTGTTGGCATTTCGTAAGCGATGTTCTCGTCCGTATTAGCTTCCATTAGTTCGTCTATGTAGTTCTGTTCCTCATCGTCAACTTCTATTTCAATTATAATTTCCCCCTCTTCCAACACATTAAAGCTGTTACAGATTTCAATTTCATCGTCTTTTTCCTTCATCAAGGTCTTTCCTTCATCACTCACATTGTTTTGCTTTCCTTTATTGAGTTCACTTTCATTTGCTTTGCTTTTCCTGTTATTTACTATTTGCCATCTTTGAGTATTGTTTTGTACCACAGCTTTCGGTTTATATATCACTTGTTCCCTTAATTGTACATTCGGTGCTGCTGTTTCATTTCTTGTTCTCTGATTTCCCTCATTCGCTTCTATTTCCTTGTTGCATGTCGTATCACAAAAGTCAGTTTTGTGGCCAAAAGAATTACACTTGAGACATATGTCCGGTTTCCAGAGGTATTCGACATAAATTCTTTGAACACCTCCCTCTGGAATTTCTACTAAGAAGTCATTTACGAGTTCTCTATCCAGTTGGATATCAATAAGACATTTTGCATACCGTATCCTCTCTCTGCTTTCTGTTTTTTCGTCCATGCATATCAACTTACAAAGCATACTACTGATCCAATTTATTCCGAAGTTAGACCATGAAAAGATTGGGATGTTATAGAGTCTCACCCACACTGGAACTGACTTGATGTTGCCTCTAACGTTACTTATTGTTGGGTCGTAAGGCTTTACTATAAAGAGCTTGTTCTTGAGAATTATTGGATCAGCTTTCTGGATTCTGCATTTGTCTTCCTCGCTGGAGAATTGAAAAAGGAAAATAACTCCATCTGAACGCACAGTAACCTCACCCTTAAGACGCCAGATCGGAAGAATCCTGTTAATCACCTCGAGGTAAGAAAGAGGCTTGTCAAGGAAAAACCCCACTAAGAAATCATTCCTAACAGCTGTGCCAGATTCTATCACCCCTTCAACAAGGGATAGAGCTCCGTTAACAATTACTCGTTTGAGGTCAACAGGTGTGTACTTTCCAGCATTGGATGGCTTGCGCTGAAACAAAAAAGTCCAAGGCTGTTGACCTGTCGAGTTCAAGGGTTGGTTTAGGGTTGGAATCGCATGAGAGTTGGGGTTGACAGGGGCAGAAGAGAGTGGTACAGAGGAGGCTTGGGAGGGGATTGTGGTCAGTGGTTGCTGGATTGGGTTTGGCAGATTAGACTCAAGAGGATCGGGAGGTAAGAGAGGCGGTGATACAGAGGGAAGGACGGCAGGTGGGAGGCTCGAGGTGGAGGGTAAGGGGTTGGGTATGGTGATGGGATTGGGCGGGAAATGCTCAGTGGGAGCCGCCATGAAAAGTTGAAGAATTAAATTATTACTCCAGTTATGTTGGGATCCATTGTAGTTTGATTGGATTTACTACTATTACTATTACTATTATTATTATTACTATTATTATTATTATTATTGCTGAGGTATTACTACCAACAATATGAAAACACTTCTTTGCGGCTGTTTAAATCTACTTTCATTATATAGATGAAGTCGCTACAAAACGAACAGCATATCTCAATGGGCATTAGCAACGACAATCAACGACAAGTTAATTGCAACGGCTAGCAACAACGAGTACATTTTGAATTCTTTTACGAACTAAAAAAAAATCGTTGAAAACCGATGATAGCCTTTGGAATAATGCCATTTGCGACCGTTGGTAGCCGTTGATAATTCGTAAGCAAGTGCTTTTTCTTCTTTATTCCACCTTCCCACCAAAAAGGACCAAAACAGTTCCTTTATCCCAAATTTCGCCATCCATCACCTTGCACACCTTCGTTGGCTTCTTCAACATCGAGAAACTTGCTTCTTTTCCCACCAACCTCCTAGTCTCCTCAAGAACAGGCAATAAAGCTGAACCCTAGTTATTTAAATTTTCAAACTTAAGGTTAGCTTGTTAATTTACATGTTTGTATTCCCTCACTGCTTGTGTAGTGTAGTTCATTGAAGCTCAATTACTGCTATTAACATATATATATATATATATATATATATATATATATATATATATATATATGTGTGTGTGTGTGTGTGTGTGTGTGTGTGTTGCAAGTTTATATTATGTGTGATATAGAGAAGTGTGGATATGAATTGAATGATTTATTGCTTTTAGGCTTGTTTGGGATATTTATTGTGCATGAACATAATTTAATTTGTGTATTCTATAAAACATCAAGAACGATAATTAATTTTATACGAAGTACGGTGAGTTAAATAAAGTCTCAAACATATTTGTATATATGATAAACTACGTATATGGGCATTTAGGTTGGAATTAATCCGTGCAAGCCTTATTTAGTTTAAAATTTGTTGCTTCCACAGATTGATAATAAGAGCGACAATCATAAAAGTTGACTTTTAATATATACATCGCTTGTTATTAAATTACCGAAAACCGCAGAAGAGGAAAGTTTCCATGATTTTGATTTTGATTTCTACACATAAACTCACGTTAATTCAGGTATAGATGGTGATGCATGTCAAAAACCAATTTAAATGTTAAACTGGAAAATACTTGCTTTACTAATTTAGGTTTAATTTAATGTAAATGTTAATCAACTTAGTGTAAACGTCGAATTCCAATTTTTTTAACAAGTATAAAATATGCAATACATTATATTGAAAAAACCTTTAGAGTGTTTTTTGTCCCCTTCTGATAAATATGGTATATGATCGTTTTGTTAACATTTGTTTTACTAGCAGAACGGAGATCTATATTCATCGTATACGATATTTGTTGGATTTGTCCATGTATTAAACAAGTTACAAACACAATAACGTAACTAAATCTCTTAAATCATTTCATTTTAAACGATTCATAAAATTATGAAAGCGCTTCTTTTATGTTCCCTATATACATGTAATTGAGTATTGTTCAGGTAAAAAAAGGAGAATTGCTGCCGAAATTCTATTGAACTGTTTAAATTGAAAAGATTTACGTGATTCAATTACGTTACTGTATTTGTAATGGAAGGTAGGATGACCCGTGAGCACACTGTCAATGATCAATTATGAAAACTGTTGACGTCGGGAATTGGTTGTTCAGACACCCCAACACTCGATGGGTTAATGTTAAGCAAATTACCCAAATACACCTAAATATCCAAATACAGAATTGCGGAAAAGTAATTTAAACAAATATAGATTTAGGTAAAAACTGAATTTTTAAAGAAGAAAAGAGATCGTACCTCAAAGTAATCACTCCGGAGGTTCTAGTCACTACGCCATAGACGGCTTACGACAACCCCAGAGAAGTGATGCAATAGATGCAAAAAAGTGTTGCTATAGGCAAAAAATGATCTATGGCAACACTTTTTTGGGGTTGCCTTTTGCCGCGTTGTCTTAGAGTCAAAGGCGACGCCTTTGCTACTCTATGGCAATATCTATAAAGGTGTTGCACAGGTACCAATACAACAAAAAATACCCTTTCGCAACTGCCAAAAACAGTTGTAATATGTCTAGTACAGCTGGCAATTGTAATAAAGTCAACCTTTTTTACAACTGTGTCTAACAGTTGTTAAATTTTGTTTTACAACTGCTAAAAGTAATTACATCTCAACTGCTATTAATCAAAGATTTCATAATATTATAATAAATATTATTATAATGTAGTATTTTATTCGAATAAATATTTTATTTTTACATTTCAAATGGTACAAATTTTTTGACTCCACTATTGTACATTTACTTGTATATTACACAATCATTCATATTTACATACATTCCTCACTACATTTTCACTCAATTCACTCATATGCAGACTCACACATACAACCATAAGCAAGAAAAAAATACATGAAAATGATTATATAAATTACTACCTTTATTTTTTTCCCTTCTGATGATTCGCTTGCAAACACTACTTTGTTCAATCATGATTGACCTCTGATAATTGGCATTCCTTTATCGTTGATCGCCTTGAATTGATCTACATCACATACATTCATGATAACTTCCAAGCAACAACAAAGATTCATAAACAAATGTGATCACTTACATTATCTGAAAGTGACATTACTTGAAACTTTGCACCCTGTTGCAATTTCCCATTCACTCACATGGAAGCTAAAGTTTACATATGGTGTCCTATTCATTTTAGTATAAAAAAATAGCACAATAAATAAAAAATGTGAAAATTTTCAATTTTTTTTAACCTCACCCACAATCTTTGGAACCTCACCAAGAATAGCCGCCAATAGAGTTGATTTCCTCGAGCCAACTTCTCCACAAATTACAACTTTGTCACCAGCTTTCAAATTCAAATTTATATTTCTTAATGTAGGTTTTATAGTATTCACATCCCATGAGAAACTACAGAGTTTTAAATTTATCGGGTATTTAAGTTCTTCAGAGTTCAACGATCTTAGCAACTAATAAGCAGAAAGCCATTAGCACTCTTCGCCTCTAAGATCTTCTACTGCTTTCTTGAAATGAGTCTCCCAAGCATAAAGCTTCAATACTTTCATGTATATGAGCGCCTCTGAAAGTGCTTTCACCCTATAATCATGGGAAGTCATGAGCTTTAATTGGTACTTATGCTGTAGCTTTGCTAATGGAGCATTGCAAGCTACTGTTAATACTATCACAATCATAGCAATATTCTTTCTAACCCAACTACTTTGTAGAGAATGACTAATGCAATGCATAACTGTAGTATAATCGACCATGTTTTGTGAAACCAGAAAGGAAATTCACCGATCCTATAAGCATCCACTGCCACATAGTTCATAATCACTCCTGAAGAATGATCTAGCTTGCCATATTCGATAGCTTCAGTTGCTTCTTAAAATGGCTGCAGTGAACATCTAGCAAGTTAGTGAATAAACAAGCAAAAGTACGGAACCCACTATTGAACAAACATCTAGCAAGTTAGTGAAAGCCATCTCATTTTTTTTCTTGATATCAAACATAGGCGACACAAAAATAAACCCAGAGAAGAGGAAGACAAATAAAGACCAGAAGTTGAGTTTGGTTCTAGCTGTAATGCTACTACAGGGCAATAAACTAATAAAAGCCCAAGTGACACCTTGAGTTAAGAAAACAACCCATTAACTCAATGGGTGCGAATCAAGTCCCAGCCTTAACTTTTCTTCTAACATTAACATCCCAAATCCGAAGTAAAGCAAACCCAAACTTCCATTCCAGATCAAAGATGTTAGAGTTACCAGTGAATGTACATATATGGCTGAAGTTCTTGATGCATGAGAAATAATAAAGGTAACACAAATGAGTGCATCAAACACAATAGTTATAACTTGGTTCAAATGAGGGAAAGCATAGAATTTGTCAACGAGTTGCTTCAAACAGATCATAGAGTTAAATTCGCCATTCACCAGATGAGAGAAAGCAACCTCCCCCCATTTTTAAACATAAAGTAGATCTTTTTACAATGAGTCTATAAACAAGTTCTTGGATAGAAAAAACAAGTTTCTGAACAACTATAATAAGACCCAAATTTGATCAAGTAATACCAAACTAAAAAATAACTATGCAACTGTCTGTTGAAGAAAGAACCTAACTTTACAATAGAAACTAATAAACCGACTACAAAGCTAAATATACTGACCAGTGAAGATGGCAAGAAAAACCAAAGTAGCCAAAATCAGCATTCTACTATTTAAGGTAACAAGCAGAAGCATCAGAAGCATTCTACTATTGTTGTAGGTCTGACCTTTGTGTCGTTATCAGGCTTACTGTATCAAAAATCGAGGAAGGAATACCAACATGCTTGCTAAAGCGATCTTGTCGAATTGTTCAGGCATTGCGCATCGGTGGTTCAGGGAAGAGACGACGACGACGTCTGGTGATGATTGCGGTTTAAGGGAATGGTGGCCATGGATTTTTGATTTGGGAGAGAAAACCAATTTTGGGCGAGAATCCATGAGAAATATGATTTAGGGTTTTCCAATACTACTTTTACTTATTTGGGGATTTCTTTAGGTCCAGGAAAAGTTGAGAAAGATATCTCAGAAGTTTAGAAAGAGAAATGAAATGGCTTGATTTACTATTGGTGGTGAGGAATTTTAATGGATTAGTGAGGTGTCAACTACAGATGTTGTTTTTAAAAGGCAAATTGATAGATAGAAATGCATGTTTTTATAGGTGTGGATTGATGATGTGGCAAATTGAACTTATAAATTTATATCTATAGCTACTGCAACACAATTTGATATCTATGCTAACACGTTGAAGCATGCGTTGCAATAGACAAAAAAAAATAGCATAGCAATGGCAGCATTGTAGCTAGCAACACCATGGTTTTTCGTTGCGATAGGCCATCAATGGCGTAGTGAGTGGAAGCCCGGGAGGTTCCAACGTGAAGAATTCAGTATTTGGAGGCCAAACAAGTCAAATTTGGGGTGATAGGATTTCAAAACCCGCAGCAGCAAAAGTATGTCGAGTGGAAAAATTTGGAAGAAAGGCCTTGATTGTTCTGTTTATCCCAAATAATTCCAACGGTTTCTGACGGGTGCCGATTTGGGGTGGTAGGGTTTTAAAATCGACAGCAGCAAAAGTAATGTCGAGTGGAAAAATTTGGAAGAAAGACCTCGATTGTTCTGTTTATCCCGAATACACTACTAGAACGGGTTCAATTTGCGACGATCATGGGCGACAGCTAGCAACGGCTAAAAAAGCGGCCGTCGCTTAATCTGAAGATAACAGAACCCGTAGCTTTCTTCTCCAAATCATTTCGCGCTAAAACAAAATAAGGCCAAAACCCTATCTGTCGTCGCCCTCCTTTGGAGATCTGATTTCTTCATCCAAACTCCACTCCCATCTTCTCAAATTATTCAGGTGTGTATTCTATTTCCTATTCTATGCTTAATTAGAGATAATTAGGGTTTATTTGCATGTTATGATGAGTTTGTTAATTGAATGTTTATGGAAATGAAATTGGTTGTTTTGTGAGATGCATATGATGTTGATTATGTTATAGATTGATTTGGGAATTAGTGTGATTGATTAGGAGGTTGAAAACGTTAATTATCACATATGTACTTGATTTAAGAGCATGAAAACGACGATTATCATGTATGTAATTGGCCTTACGTTGATTGTGTTTAGGTTGATTGTGTTGTAGGATCATTTAAGAAAAAATGAAGTAAACGTGATTGTTTAGCGGTAGTAACTTGATTATGACTATTGAAACGGTGTAATGATGTCCCTGTATGCATGCACTGTTAATTATGTCATCATCGGATGCAAGAATAGTCGGTCCAAACAAATTTGAAGAAGGCATTTGCAATACTTTAAAAAAAATGTTGCTATATAATTTAACTAAAATTGACAAACTTGAAAGCTTAGTTTGTTGTTATAATATTAACAAACTAAAATTGACAAATTTGTTGCTATAATATTAACAAACTTAAAACTTAGTTTCTTTAAAAAATTGAAACTAAATAACTAAAATTAACTTCATAATTTATACTTTAAACTAAAATTAACTAAGAATAACTAAAACTAATTTGTACTTCATAATTTTCAATGTCATGATATTTAATAAGTTGAAAGTACTGAAAAATATTATATAGACGTTATTTAGTTAACGCGCGAGCATAGACGGAAAAAGGCGCAAGGCATAACTAAGGAGCTTTTTTGAAGTTTAAGGCGCACCTATTAGTGAAGCGCAAAAAAGCCCAAAGCGCAAAAAGCGCACTTTTTTCATTTGTATTGTTTTTTGGTTTAAACGTAGGTTGAATGTTTTTTTGACTACTTATGTGAACCTCTTAGATAAATTTGGCCCCGAACAAGTGTTGTATATGATCGTTATATGGGTATTTGTTTTTACACAAAACGGAAATCTATATTTATTTAATACAATATTTGTTGGATTAGTCCTAGTATTGGACAAGTTACAAATATAATAACGTAAGCATATTTTATAAATCATTTCAGTTTAAACGGTTAACAAAGTTTCGATGACACTTCCTTTTTGTTCTCTGTGTACACGCATTTGTGTACGATACAGGGACCGAAGGGAAGTGATGCCAAAATTTTGTTGAACCGTTTAACCTGAAATGATATATAAAATATGATTACGTTATTATATTTGTAATGGGAAATAGGTAGACCGGCCGTCAAAGTAAAAAAGAAGCAAACAAAATAACCGAAAACATGCAATAGTTATAAATGAAATTTTACAAAAATTAAAATAGTATAAAGTGTTACGTTCGATCGAACTTTCTAACATATTTGTTGCAAATCAGGAAAATGTTCGATTATTTTCGTGATCGCAGTTGGATGTATCAACCCCGAGCCGGTAAGAAAGGGTCGATAAAGGAACATTTTTGTAATGGAGTCCAAGAATTCATTAGATTCGCTAAATCTAATAATCGGAGTAACGTAGACATTCGTTGTCCGTGTAGTAAGTGCAGACATCTAAAGCATTTGAAGCCAGATGTAGTAGAAGTACATCGGTATAAATTTGGTTTTGTGTTGAATTATCACTTATGGGATCGTCATGGAGAACTTGTTCAACCTATGTCTAACCCTGTAGTGGTAGAGGACGATAGTACAATGATGAACTATAATACAATGCCGTATCCGATAGATTATACGGTGCAAGATGCAGCACGATCAATGTTTCCTAACATTGAGCAAGGCGACGATGAGACTGGAAATGTTGAAGAATCAACGACGGAAGCGAATTTTTTTTATGATTTATTGAATTCTGCTAAGAGGTCATTGTAGGAAGGGTGTACAAGTGGAACCGAATTATCTGTAACCGCCGAACTCATCACTATGAAATCAAAATTCAATCTTATAGAAGCTGCATTTACAGCAGTTGTACAAACTGCAAAACGACATTATGTGCAATAGTCATTATAAAGTGAAAAAACTTATGTCTGCTTTTGGACTACCGTATCATAAGATAGATACATGTGTTAAAGGTTGCATGTTGTATTGGAAAGAAGATGCTCAACGTAGAAAATGCAAATTTTGCAACGAAGATAGATATAAACCGAGGAAAAAGAAAGGAAAAGAAGTTCCATATAAAAGAATGCATTATCTACTCATAATTCCTAGACTTCAACGGCTATATGCATCTTCTGCTATAGTGTGTCATATGCGATGACATAGTGTGAGAACATCAGAAGAAGGAACTATGACACATCCGTCTGATGGTGAAGCATGGAAACACTATGATATGACTTATCCTGAATTTGCTGCTGAGAGCCATAATGTTAGGCTCGATTTATGCACGGATGGATTTTTGCCATTTTCTCAATTTGGTAGTAAATATTCATCGTGGCTTATCATTGTTACTCCTTATAACTTACCCCCATGGATGTGTATGAAAAATCCGTATATGTTTTTAACGGTTGTCATCCCCGGTCCCGATGATCCGACACAAGGAATTGATGTTTATCTTCAACCGTTGATTGAAGAGTTGAAAACACTGTGGCATGAAGGAGTCGAAACATACGGCATTTCGAGAAAAAGAAATTTCGTATGTTTGCTTCTGTATTATGGACTATTAGTGATTTTCCCGCGTATGGCATGCTTTCAGGTTGGAGCACTGCTGGACGTCTAGCTTGTCCTCATTGTATGGAGGAGACACGGGCATTTTCATTAACTATGGAAAAAAAATCTTGGTTTGACTGTCATCGTTGTTTTCTCCATATTAATCAAAAATTTAGAATGGATAAAAAGAACTATAAATGTAACAGAGTAAAGGCTATGCTACCGCCTAAAGTTTGGACAAGTGAATAGATATATGAAGCTGTAAGTGAGTACCCAAAGATACATGAAACTAGAGAGCAGTTTGAAATTCCAGGTAAATCAGACATTCATAATTGGTGCAAACAAAGTATATTTTGGGAGTTACCTTACTGGAAAAATCTAAAACTTCGGAATAATATTGACGTGATGCATAATGAAAAAAAAAAATTGTTTTTGATAACGTTTTTAATATAGTTTTGAATGTAAAGGGTAAAACCAAAGACGATGCGAATTCGAGAAGCGATATATTACACTTTTGTAAATGGTCGGAGCTGCACTTGTATGACGAAAATAAAAAACCTAAAGCATGCTATGAGCTAGACAACAGTCAAGTAAAACTCGTGCTAAAGTGGGTGGAAGGATTACAATTTCCTAATGGGATTTCTTCAAACCTCCGTAGATGTGTGGACTTTAAAAACAGTAAATTGAGTGGAATGAAAAGCCATGATTGCCATATCATGATGGAATACTTTTTACCTGTGCTTTTCAAGGAACTGTTGCCTACAAAAATCTGGAGTGTTATAATAGAATTAAGTTTTTTTTATAAACAACTTTGTTCAACGACGTTAAAGGTAGACCGTCTTCGTAAGCTTGAACTAGAAATCCCTGTACTGATCTACAAACTCGAGAAAATATTTCCACCTGGTTTTTTTTAATGTAATGGAGCATTTACATATTCATCTTCTGTCTAAAGCACTTCTTCGAGGTTCAGTCCACTATGGATGGATGTATCCGTTCGAGAGGTAATTTTATATATAATTTCAATAATCGTGATAGATTACAACTTAGATTATTGTACCAACATATAAATTAAACCAATCTTATTATAGGTACTTGAATCATTTGAAGAGAAATATTCGGCAAAAAGCTCGAGTAGAAGGTTCGATTTGCAAATCGTTCCATGAAGAAGAAGCCTCATTTTTTTCTCTCATTACTTTAGTGAAGATGTGAACTTGTCTTTTGTAACTGTTTCCCGTAATGAACAAGTCATTGAGCAGGAGTCTTCTCAAACAATGTTATCTATTTTTAGACAACACGGAAGACATGCAGGAAAATGTGTGGAAATATGGTTAAGCGATAAAGACTACAATGTGGCACACACATATGTTCTGTTAAATTGTGCGGAAGTTGCACCATTTGTCAGGTAATACTAAATTCATGTACAATTCAATTATATGTCCATATATATATATATATATATATTTGTCTCTATTAATAAAAAATGAACATAACACATATATGTAGTATCTATGAATCACAACATTCATCTGGTGATCTCAGTACAGAATTCAGTCGATGGTTTTCAGACTATGTTCATGATTCGTAAAACTGTGTTGTTAACGAAGGATTACAACATCTTGCTATCGAACCAAAAAGAAATGTCAAAACTTATCCAATATACTTTGTCAATGAATTTAAATTCAACACCAATGACTACGGAGCTGAAAAATTAACGTATAACATTGGTGTATTTGTCAAAGGCAGTGATGATCCAGAGGAGCATATAAAAGATTTTTATGGCATCTTAATGCAAGTTGTAGAGTTGACATATTATGTTCAGCCCGTAGAGAAAATTATCGATTCAAATGCAATTGGTTTAACAATGTTCTTGATTCTGGAATCAACGGGCATAAAGATTACAAGCTACTTGAAATAAGGCATACATCGCATTACTATAAGTATGATCCTTTTGTGTTAGCTAAGAAAGCATTACAAGTCTATTTTGCGCTGTATCCATCCTTAAAAAAGATAAAGTAGATTGGTGGGCCGTTTTTAAAACAAAGGCAGGATTTACATTTGATGGAAATAATATTTCAGACGAAGCAGCGTATCATGCGGATTTTGAGCCAAATACTGAAATAATAATAGCTGATGACATTGATGTTGGGTCATTGAATGATGAAGCGAATGTATTAGTAGATGCATTTGCAAGTATTCATGAAAACGATATAGAGTATGAGACCGAGTCTGGATCCGAAGATGATGAAGACTGATGTTATGTACTTATGTTATTTATGTACTATTCTGAGCTACGTAATAATAATGATGTTGATTGTTCTTAGCTATGAATTTACTTACGTTCTGTACTCGTATGATTTATGTAATGATAATGTTGATTATATATGTTATGCAGTATTATTCTCATTTACGATTTATGTTATGATAATGATGACTGATGTTAATAATTCAAATTATTTTGTATGCACATTATATGATTGTAACAGATATGTATGGCGATAGACGACGATCGAGGAGTACATCTCAACCTACTCCTTCACCATCTCCTGGAGCAAGATTAGGAGCAGGTCCGAGCAGCTCAGTGCCAAATCTTCGCCGAGTTGCGGAGATTGTTCCGAAGAGTGCCGGGTAAATGTTCAAATTTATTTCAATTTAGATTATTTAAAATATATGAAATGTTTATATTAACATGTACACAGGGGATTTGACATTGAGCCATCGGAGTTCATTTTAGAAGTATCAAGGCAGTCTTACACAAGTAGAATGCAGGGTGCTTGGCCGCATTGAGATAGTATCTCAGCACATATCAAGAATGTCATTCTAGCCGATTTATCGGTAAGTATTTTTATACTAATATTAAAAATTAATATACCGGGAATAATTAAAAATAAACGTAATATGCAGGTTGTTGTACGTGTTGAGGAGCAGGACATGCCCACTTTTTTGAGTTATTGGAATATGAAGATGCGCAAGAATTATCGAGAGACAATTTCAAGAGCCAAGAGAAGCAGAAAAAAGCCTCAATTTATGAGTGATGATGTTTGGGCAGACTTTCAAAAGTAATGGGACACGGAAGATGCTAAAGTAAGATTTAATGATAACATTCACATTTATAATATTGATTGCATTATTTTTCATCATCGTATATCAAATTTAATAGAAAGTAGCAACTAGAAATAAAGCAAATAGATAAAAGAATCCTGCTCTACACCACGATGGCTCAAAATCATTCCAACAACACAGAAGGGATTTGGTATAAATTTTAAATATTTGTAGTAGGGATGAGCAGGAAAACCGATTACGAACCGAAACCGAACCGAAACCGCATAAAATCGCTAATAACCGCATCTTAAAAACCGCACCGAAGTAAAACCGCATAACCGATGAAACCGCACCATTAGTATGGTCCGGGTTCGGTTTTCATCTTTTTTCAAACCACAAAACTGAAAACCGCACCGAATGTTACTTATACGTAAATTTTAATGCTACCTTCTCAAATTTTGCTTCAGGAAAATCTGCACGTTCACTACTTGGGAATCATGGAAGCAAAAGAGCAGCAACACATGTTGCAGCACTCTAACTGCACGGCTATATTGACTCAAGTTGCCAAGATTAATCATGACGTGTTGATGGAAATGTCTGATCATAGAAAGGATCTACAAAAGAAAACAAAACTAATATTGAACACCTTGAGAAGCTATCAAGACCTACCACCAGACAAAGCTCTTATTGTATTAGCTATAGAGGTTAAAAAGAGGTGGTATGCTACTGCTGAGAAGTATCTAGAACAAGTTCTACATACTGCTTTCGGTCCATCAGAATTATGATTTGGATTACATCCATTGTCTTGATGTCATTTATAGTAAGATGGTATTAGGATTGGACCGATTGGTCATTACAGTAAAAGAGTTTTCATTTGCATGTGAAGATCAATATCACACACTGGACAAATAAAAAAGCCTCTGCCTCAACTTTAAACATTTCATGTGCATCATCATCTAAGGGAACGATGTTTTTTTTTTTTTGTTAATTGGTTTTAAAACCGAAACCGCCCTTTTAAAACCAAACCGCACCAACGGTTTTTGGTCCGGTTCCGGTTCCTACTTTTGAAAACCGCACTCTAGCGGTTCCGGGTGCAGTTTTAAGTCAAAACCGCACCAAACAGCACCATGCTCATCCCTAATTTGTAGTACATGTTCAGATAAAAAATAGTGTACATAATCCAGTCTTATCTTTAATAATTTTATTACTGTATATTTACTCAGTTTATAAAGCACGGAAGAGAGCCGGTACTGGTAGACGTATTCAGACACATATGCGGTGGAGCACACCGATGAAGAAGGCAATGTTATGTATGAGTGGGCGGATCCGAAGAGTGCACGTATAATGGTAAATATGCTTATCCGTATAAATTAAACTATTTCATACTCGTCCATATCATAGTATATAAGTAAAATTTAATAGCACTTGTCTTAAAATTATATTGATATTGCAGGGGAAGTATGATGCAGAGGCTGCTAAAGTGATAGAGGCTAATGGACAGGAGCTTACAGTTGCAGAGTCTGATAGCATATGACATTCTATCACTGATCTGCCTACTCGAGGAAGGCGATATGGTTTCGGCAACCAGGAGGTAAGACTTTTTTTAGACATAAATTACGGCAATCGCGATGATTTATAAAACATGTAAACCAAGAATAAAAGTTAAGGGAAAATGCAAACAATGAGAATTTAGCAGAAACGAAGGGATCAACTACAGATATACATATAAAAACAATTGGCATGATCTTGTATTTGTAAATCATGTCAACTAATTAGTATTCCATATTATTTCTCACACATGCAACAATGAATATGATTTTGTTACTAAATTTGGGCCATACAGCATAATTTGAACAAGTGACAATATACTTTCACATAAAGCGCACTTACTAGTGCATACACATTACTGCTATTTGCCTACATACAATATTCTTATGCAGAATGATAGTTTAGAATATTTGATCCAAGACTTACATAGATATCCAAGGAATAAATGATATCATTTTATGTAATATCATGATAAAAGATGTGCGATATATACCTGTGTATTGATATTATATCTGACAATTTTACTTAAGAAAGACAAATGTTATTGCTAACTATATACATGTTTAACACAAACTAGTAAAAATTGTTTAAATAACTTTAATTTGAACTTATTTATATCACAGGTCGTTCAACGTGCTTATAAGAGGTCGACGGAGGAGGTGACTATTGCTCAGATGCAAGAGCAGATGAATGAGATGATGGACTGGCGAAAGACCCAGATGCAATAGGAAACAGACGAGCGCATCTTACTTTCAGGAGCATGGGTTTATGCCTGGACAGGGAGGAGAGGGAGAAGATTTTGTTGTATATCGAGAGGAAGTAGAAGAAGAAGAAGAAAACGAGGACGACGAGGAAGACGAGAATGAGTAGTGTAGGTGCTCATTTTTTCGACTTATGCTCTGATATGTACATATACTTGGGTTTTTATATGTTAGATGCACTTGCGATGTTATATGATGTGTTTGGACATGTATTACGGTTTGTGGACGATGGTATGATGTGTTTTGACATATATTGAAAGGTAACATAACTTTATTCACTATAAGCACAACAGATTACAAAAGGTAGAGACAATACCAACACTGAGTTCAACATTGAGAAAAAAAACTAATACAATAAACATGACAAACCAAAAAAAAAAACTCAATGCTGTAAACAAATACACCATTACATACAAGAAAGTAAAACAAATGAAGCAGTATCTCATGAAGGTAACACCAACATCATGTATCTTGAAGGAATCATTAAGCAATCAATTCGAGTTCACTTTCTTCAAAATGACATTACAAATCAGCGAGAACAACTGATCCGAATTCAATGTAATAGAATTAAAGACCCTCCTGTATCTTTCCATCCAGATTTAAAAAACGAAAATTTTAAAATCCTCAACAGCATCAAGCTTTTACTGTCTTTCCACTTTGTAGCCTTAAAAAGAATGAACCATTCTTCTTTACTAACATGAGATGGGACATGAAATTTACCAGTGAACAAAACACGCTTCCACAATTGATAGACAAACGAGCATTCAAAAAATAAATGAGTGTTGCACTCAGTATTAGCACTGCAAAACACACAAGTATCTTCTGAGATAACACCCATCTTAGCCAACTTATTGTAACACCCCGTATTTTTTTAATATAATTAAAAATTAAGAATATAAAATATATGAATATATGTTTAAATGGGTAAATAATGGTGATGTCAAATGAGAATTAATTAATACATGAAAGAGAAGAATAATTAATTTAAATATCAGGAATTAGGGAAAATGGACATCACCATTGCGTTCCTCTCGAGATTTTACATGAAACAGAGTCTGGGTTTTCGAAAATCAGAGTCTGTATGAAGGAGTTATGGCCATCAGAAGATTCAGCGAAAAATCAGAGATCAACCAGCCCAGCCCAGAAAAAAAGGCCAAGTCAACCATAGTGTCGACCTCCTTAGTGGGAGGTCGACCATAGTATCGAACCCCCCCTTGGGGAGGTCGACCTTTAGCAACCTGGAGCAGGAATTTTGGTCCAGAAGCGGGAAATTCGCCCCAGAAGCTGGCCAGGTTCATTTTTGAGCACCTGGATGAGTTTTTGGGCCTGGTACGTTGGTCTAACACCTATATAAACACCGTAGGCTCATTGTTAACTCCACTACAATTCATGGAAAGGCCATGGCTCTCTTCTAACTTGATTTCTTCTTCCTCAAGCTATTGATCTAAATAAATTTTAGATCTATTCTTCTCTCTTTTCTCTACCACATCTATTCTTAAAATTAAAAGAATAAGATTTAGAACAACGAATGAAATAGAAGAGAGATTCAAATCTAAAGAGAAGATAATGGATTCAGATTCACAAATTTATGCCGCAAAGAGAAATCAAAATTGAATCAAAATGGGAAATCAATCAAATAAAATAGCAATGATCTTCAACAACAATCAATTAAGAAGGTTAATCAACTCCAAATCAGCGAATTTTAAACTCTCCAATCCAATCAAGGTGAACGGATTTATAATGCACTTTTAGTATAAGATTATTATCTATCGTTCAATCATTCCCTATGTAAACAAATTATTGTGAATAATTAGATCTGAAATGTTTAATTTTTCTGCCTATGATTAAATTCCTCCTTTTATTCTTTCCCTTTTTACTTTTATAGCTAGGCTATCTCGAGCCTAGGTCTATCATGAAATAAATACGATTGAATGGTTATTGCGGATGAAAAGGGAAAAGCTTGATCTGTGGATTATAATTAGAGTTGGAGGATTTGAATATAAATTACCATGAGTTTGGGCATAATATAATATTGGCAAGATTTGAATGTATAAACCAAGTTGGGAATTTAAGTATGGACATGGTTTGGGGTTTGGCATAGAATTGACATCATTGAAACATGAATTTGCTTATAAATATGTTAATGGGCACATGACACTTGAATAAGACATGAATTGTAACTTGGACATGGATAGGAACATGAAATTTACAGTTAAAACTTGGCTTGGAATTTACCTCTAGAACTTAATATGGAATTTATGTAAGTGCGTCATAACTAAATTTGATTATGGAATTGGCATAATTAACGATGCGTAAATTTGATAATATGGATTGGTGAAAGTTAATTGTGACTTGACAAATAAGCCAAAAGTGATGAATTTGCCTATAGTTGGATAATATATGGGATTGGATAATTAATAAAAGTATAGTTAATGACAAATAGGCATAATTATGAACAAAAATATATGTTGAATTAGAATCACTTGACATGAACTTGGGGTTGGGTGAAATATGATTTCAATGAACCTTTGACACGACGTTAGGCGCAATTGTGATGTAAGACTGCCCGGAACCGCCCAGCAAATCTAGCAGTCACAATTGGACGTCTAATGTGAGAGGTCAAAGGAAGTAATTTGAGCGTAACGGTTTATGACACGAGGTTAGACTCGAGTTGTGGTATAAGTCTGCCCGGAACCGCCCGGCACATCCAGTAGCCACAAAGGGTTAGTCTAATGTGGGAGGTCATACATCGTTATGGCATAATAAATGAATTAAGGAATACTAACCATAATAAGACATGTGGGTGACATGGGTAGGGTTAGAGGGTTAATTGGGTGGTATAAATGACATGTAAAACACGACTAAGGTAGACTTAACCGTAGTAAGACATGTGTAAAACATGGAAACCATAATAAAAGGGAACACATGGGACATGTGAAACAAAACTTTAGTTATGCTTAACCAAATGGGACCCGCATCGATATTACGAATTAATTGAATTGAGTAAAGTTTAAGTAACGGGTCAATTAAAAGGAAGGGTTGAGTCAAATCTAAAATTAATGACACAGTAATGGGGGAATGATAACTACCTATTCTAAACTTGAATTGCGGTAATGTAAAATTAAATAATATGTAAAAACTTGTCCTAGGGACAAGGGAAGATTATGACTTAAGATGTAACACAAGACCTGAAGGGTGGGATGACTTATACTATGAAATAAGTTAATCTAAGCTGAAAATGTGGGAAAACACCAGTACGCTATCGTCTGATAAAGAAAACTTTAGTCATGTTTGAATTCATTAGTAAAACTTAATTAAAGAGAACTAAGTAACATAAACTAATTATCAAACCTTGGTTAAGAGAATCAAGTAATAAACCTTAAAGATAACTAAGTGGATAATGAGAAAGAGAACTAAGTAGTAATCCTTAGTTAAGTGGGCTAAGTTGTAAACCTTAGTTAAGAAAAACGAACGATTGAGAGAACTAAGTAGTAAACCTTAGTTAAAAGGACTAAGTAGTAAACCTTAGTTAAGAAAACGACGATTCAGGAAACTAAGTAGTAAACCATAGTTAAGGTAACTAAGTAGTAAACCTTAGTAGAACACGAGAAGGAGCGAACGTCCATTTGATCTTAAAGAAGGCTCCAACGAACTGGATTACGAAGCAGCGGCTTCGAGGGGACGTGAGGGTACTCTTGGTATCCCTCTGTGAGGCTACAGATGATCCTCCTGGGCTCACAGAGGTTAAGGTCTGCGTTAGAAGAACCAAGGGTATGCCTTGGTTGCAATATAAGGCAACCTAAAGACTAGGATGGACCAGCGTGATTCGGCAAGACCAGTAGCCCTGTGATAGCAACTCCTCGTCTACCTACCATCTTGAGTCAGTCAAGATACGTAAAGCGGAAAGGCGGAGAACTCCAAAAGACCATATATTTGCTATCTAGTTATGGGTGCGGATGGCCATAGGTTAGTGGGGGCATAGGGGGCCTGCGTATAGTTCTCATTTTTTCAAGGGTGGCCTTTCATTAGTTGAGGGAGGGGTCAAGTGGGACCATAGCCACTGGAAAAACAGACCATAGCATCCTGCATCGGCAGATAACTTAAAGCTCCCGACCGAATCCCGTGTTTCTTGATTTTCCCTGCCACGGGACTCGGGCCGCACATATAGAGGACATGTGCAACTAGACATCGATAACGATTCACGACACGTACGTGGGGAAAGTCTAGGAACATACATCACTTTGGGTAGTGCGTCCTAGACTAAGGGGCATCGTTCGATAGGTAGCATAATCCCTAGTTGGACCTAGGTCGCGTAAACCCTGAATCCGAGAAGCGTTCAATAGGTAGCATAAACGCTGGTTGAATCTAGGAAGCGCTCGATAGTATACCCTAGATTAGATCTAGATGATACACGAAATCTAGCAAGATCGAGAGTGGCAGTCCAAACGATTCGAGACTGGTGGTACTACACTAAAGTAGTATATATTTACATGATGAAGCCCGTACGACATACGGCAAGGGACCGTATATATACATGGAAAGGATTAGACGGGTTGGGGGTATCTACATACACGTTGTATTAGGTTAACCTACTAGTGGGACATGATTACAGCCTAGAGAGCTAATGTCGCGAGTAACCTAATAGGCAAGAAAATATAACTGAACGGTATATGTAGGATTATATAGAAGTTTATTATAAGTCCAGTCACACAGAACTTATGTTCTGACCTCCTCCTCATTACATACTTCCAGGTTAGGTTCAGGACAGAGATGGTATAGCTTTGGGTACTGGTTTAGCAGTATTGTTAACAAGGTAAAGCTATGTCTTGACTATGTTATATTTTAATCCTTCCGTTGTGAGATGCTTACGAGTTCTGACATGTTTCTTTATCTCTGTCTTTTTCTGCACGATACCAGAGCACCCAACTCGGGTCTCGATGGATTGGATTTTGAAAAAAAATCGGTCTGTCGAAATCCGGGTTGTTACATCTGGTATCAGAGCTTCGGTTTAGTGGTCTTAGGGTGATATGACTGAACGTATTTGTATTCTCTAAAATATAAATATTATATATATATATAAACCTAGATCCATAGAGTAACCCACTAGATACAGAAAGCGTTGGGACATTGATTTGTACACTAAAGGCATGGACATAGAAACTTTGAAACCATTAGGTGGTTGGGAAAAGTCTACAATATGACTTGGAGCTAGAGAAAGGAAGTATCCCATAAGATGGAAACTAAAATGATAGTATTTCACAGTAGTGGGTCTGGAATTAAACCTTAGAAAATAGAAAAAGGTTGTAATGTAAAAATGGATTAGGAATATATATAGTCGAGAAAATTTAATTTGTATAAGTACCTAGGGTAGCCTAGTTAAGTGAAAGACCCGCTTTGAGTCTAACCCAATAACAAACCTTTAAGAACTTGAATTTGTAAAAGAGTTTGTGGTATTTTCCGAGTTTTGATCTTAAAAGTATTTTGGTGTTTGAAAAATGCATGTTGGGTTTTAAAGTAAAGTGGGGTATATTTCGTAAAACAATGTTTTCTTGTTTTAAAAGAACTCTATCATGAAAAGGTGCATATTATGGAGCATATACATAGCTCACTAGTTTACATATATGAAAAGGTTGAAAGGAAAATGTTGCATTTTGAAAAAGAAGTTTTTTGAAATCTCTATTCTATTAAATTTTGATTATTGTTTTAAAATTTTGTTGGGTAAAACAAAATAAACGGTAGAGCGTAAGAATAGAGTAGATATTTGCACCTTAGAAGTCAAAATTAACGTAGTAAGCAGAAACAGTGTAACCCATTAGTTGTCCTTGTCTACTCCAGTTTTGTGATTTGAGAAAAAGAAAATGTTTTACATTTTATCTTGTGATATGTTTTTATGGCTTGGCAAAAAGTAAATTTTTGAGAAAAGAATAAAATTTTTAACACTTTTAATTTTTGGAAGAAATATTTAATGAAAAAAAAACGAGACCACGCCATGTTTTAGAAAGGATGGAGTAGGTAAGGATTAGGGCCTAGAAAGAATGAGATAAAGTTAAAGCTGTTAGGACCAACTGGAAATTGGCTGAGTTGGGTAATTCTCTGAGTGTCAATCTGATGTTGATTTTGGTCTTCGGGGTTGATACTTAGGGAGTTATTTTCTTGCCAATTTCCAGTTAGGGATTAGATAATATTGAACTAATGGAAGATTCCCATAGAATGCATAAGCATAGTGAGATCCAGACTTGTTGCTTGGAAAAGAGAAGTATAGGCTAGTAATACACAGCATGGACTAGTAGTAACTACTAGGTAGAGAAGGACAAGTAAGTATATAGATCATGTTGAGTGGACTCGCGATTGTCAAAGGTGATAAAGTCCCAAAATTCTTGGCCCATAGTTGTAGTTGTATAGGATATTGTTTGACTGGAAAACGGAAAAGCTTATTTGAAAAATAAACTCGAGAAACTGGACTAAGTCAAATAAGTCAAGAAAGAGAGTAGCCTAACTAACGAGAAAACAACAAATTCAGTAAAGCAACAATACAAGACGGGGAAAAGAAAATAATAATCTTATGAAAAAGATGAGTAAATATGAAATTATTCTAAGATAAAATTAAAATACGGGAAAGAAATTTTCTTATGTGGTTATGGTTGTGCTTGTATAGGAAAGTAGGAAACCATCATAGAATAGTTATATAAAAATCCAAGTACAATTAGAAAAGAAAAACGGAGGATGTAAATTTTTCCGTTTTATACCTTTTCGTAACATAAGAAATCGAATTTGGAAAATTAAACTTTTCTAAATTCTGAATTTAATAATGGTTGATAGGGTTTTGGATGCGAAAATTAGGTGAACTATGCTCTTATTCTATAAGAGTATGGGAAAATTTGGGTGAAAAATGTTTTGATTTTTCAAAAATATAGCATTCATATAGAATTGCAAGTATATTTAGGGTGTGAGCATCATGTTTTGAAAAAAATTAAGCTTTGCATACATATAGGTGGATCCAAATTAGGCATACATGCTTTACTATGATGTATTTCACTTTGCATATGTGCATATGGTCGCAACAATTAATTGAACACTTTTTGGATGTGTGCGAGGGGTTATTTATTTTACTCTTATTGAATTTCGGGGACGAAATTCCTTAAGGGTGGGAGAATGTAACTGTGACGACCGCCCATAACCCCCGCACTAAACAAGAGGAATAATGCGCTGAAAGGCGTGCCAGGCTGCTATGGACGATCATCATGGTAAGTGAACACATCGAAACCTGTCGTAGAACTCACAGCGCAAGGATAAATATAATAGAACATATACAACAGGTGATAGTAATGAGGTATCATATAGCAAACTTTTGAAACTCTTTCAACATCCAGAAAGATTATCCAACTGATATCCAAGTTTGTACATAAGGCCTCACTACAGCTCTCAAGCAACTCAAACAGCGGAAACAGAAATACTAGATAGAATAAAACTGGTACGCTAGCCTCCTGCTCGTCATCGCTCAGCTTCCTCGTATCACTAAGCTCCACTACCTGTAACCTGCTACTTAGTCTGCCCATCCACAACCGGATGAACAGCCCAAGGTAATAAGAGGAGACATAAAACCTTGAGTCAGACAATAGTCTTAGTGAGCGATAAAACAGCTAACAAACTTCAACAAGAAAGTATATGAGAATGGGTAAATGAAAAACTTATCTACCCACAACACCAGAGAAGAACTCAACCTTATCTTCCCCACATCGGACAGTGATAGCCTTTACACCAAGCATTTCAACCATTAATCCATAGAAACCAAAACAACCATTTATCCATGGAAAACAGAAACAACCAGCAATAGCAATCATGGCATCGAGATTATATATATCTCATATAAATCATCCTAGTCGAATTCAACATCCCTCGAATACAAGCCCCAGAGGCCGAAACCAATATCAGACAAGCACTCAAGGAACATCTACTTCGATGTTGGATAACCCACGTGAGATGGCACAAGCAAAACATCCAGCATTCATGACAGACTCTGGCTATCACCGCCAATCCTGCTTCGAAATCATCACTATCGTATGACGGCCAACCTTGCCATATGTCAAGGGCTAATGGTAACCCCAGTTCTAGCATGAACTCCATATGCCCAACCTTGGCAATGTCCAACCTTGACACTAGGCCTTTCCCCAACTAGAAAGACCCAGGGTACTCGACCAACAACCGGTCTTTTGGGCCTTTCAACGATACCCATCGTACCCCTGCTTTGAGCCTGCTAGAACTTACGACAACGATGACTTCTCGGCCTTCGCATCTCTAATCGTCCAACCTTGACGATGTTTCATAGCTCAAGCAACCTTCTCGAGCAACCATTATCCACCAACTCACGACCTTTGAGTTGTCTCCGCATTCGTTGTTCCACCTTGATCAACGAACACATTCATCACTTCGAGTCTTCCTACTTGAATCACCTCGAAGTCACGCCATCACCGAACCAAAACACATCACTGCGCTGCGGCTAGGGTTCGGGGGGTTGCCAAAACCGACCAGAACCTTTTTCCAGAATGACCAGCCAAAAACCGACCAGCCTTGCTCCAGAACGACCTGCCAAAAACCGACCAGCCTTGCTCCAGAACGACCCGCCTCCATGCAGCTTTGGATCGACTCGACCTCCTTGGGACCGACTAGCTTTGGATCGATCCCGTCAAGACCGACCAGATTTTACTCCACCTGACCGACCAGCTCCTTCAGAGCGACCAGGATTTGCTTCCAGTAAAACCAACCAGAATGCCACCATCTGAAACCGACCAGAATGCCACCATCTGAAACCGACCAGAAACACTTCTGCTCCTTCTGGACCGACCAGAAACACTTCTGCTCCTTCTGGACCGACCAGCTTAAACCGACCAGCTCCCTGACTTGCTTCCCAAGCCATACTATGACCGACCACCTCATTCCAGACCGACCCGACCAACTCCAGGACGACCAGAAACCTGCACATCTCCAATTCGACTCCGATTTCGACCAAAACTTCGCCAAACGATGAATCCGACGAAATCAGCTTATCCGATTCATCCAAACGCAATCACAAACATGTTATGCAACCAACAATATCCTCAATCTAACAATTTCCATCAAAACACATAAATTTCCCAAAACATGATAAGTGAATCATATGAACATAAAAACGGATCTAACTTGCATAATCTTGAGAAAAATCATAAAATTAACCATTTAAATTATCTAGATCAGATCCTAAGGTGATTCATATATAAAATGGACTTAGCATGGTGTGGATCTAAGGAAAATAACATGGAAATGATGAAATTAACATCCTAAAACCCATATACTTGCATGAATCCGAATGAGAGATGTAAATCACTCACCAATTCTTCAAATCGATGCAAAAACAATGAAATATAATTCCGATCAGCAAGCAACTTGCACAAAACCCTTAGATCCGATGAAATTCCCTTTCAATCGATGTTGATCTAGCCTCTTATGGTGTAGATCTTCGACTTCCCTCCTTGGATTTTGGATTTTTAATGGTGGAAAGATGTTAGAGGAAGAAAGAGATCAAAGCCTCCCCATAAGAGAATGGAAAATGCCAACCTTTCTCCATACCCCTTACCTCCTATTTATAGTCTCCACCCACCCTCTAATGGGCCTTCTCCAAATCAACCCATTAGCCTTCCAAAACCTGAACAGCCAACTAAAAAACCTTAAAACAACGATTTCTCCCAAACCGCTGAACCAAATCCTTAATGTAACCACTCTACGGAAAGGGAATCATCAATTCCTTTCCAATGGCATAGGTCTCACCCTCTGATTCGACCTGAGTCAAAAGTTATGCCCAGTACAAGACTGACAGGGGAAAAATTGTCACAAACAAAATCGGTAAAAATTATGGACATGTCACACATCCCCATAAGCAACATATCAAAAGATGAGAATGATCCAACCCTCAGGGAATAAAATAATAATATTTTACGATCTTCCGATACGTAAAATGCAGGCTGTTACATTCTCCCCCCCTTAAGAATTTCGCCCCCGAAATTCCAAGCAAACACAAGCAACCAAAACAATTCCGCATGCCTGTCATTCATGAGAAGCCAATCTTATCATCCAAACTAGCAACCATCAAGCCATACATCCATAGCCTTATCCTAGCACGCGGAATTCTATCAAACAACAACAAGATATAACGATATAACGATGATACAATCAAAGGGTCCTACCGATGAAAAGTTCTGGATGAGTCGCCTTCATGCTCTCTTCCGTCTCCCATGTACAATCATCGCCATCTTCACTCCATTGTACCTTGACTAGCTTAACCGTCTTCCTCCTAAGCTGTTTCATGTCATTCCCCACAACACGAAGTGGCTTGCGAGTTTTCGCAACTGCGGTCTCAACTTCTAAATCTTCATACTGTTCCGGAGATACCACCACATTCGAGTCGTGCACAAACTTTCGTAGAAACGACACATGGAAAACATTATGCACACTCGACATCTTCTCGGGTAACTCCAACCTATATGCGAGCTTTCCTATTCGCTCGACTATCGGAAATGGTCCAACAAATCTAGGGGCCAACTTTCCTTTACTTCCGAATCGAACCACTTGCTTCAACGGTGAAATCTTTATGAAAACCATATCACCTACGTCGAACTCCAAATCCTTACGACGCTTATCGGCGTAACTTTTCTGACGATCTTGGGCCGCCTTCATTCGTTGCCGAATTATTTAGATACAATCCGAGGTTTCTCTTATCATCTCAGACCCAAGTATCAACTTATCTCCAGTTTCTAACCAACAAGCTGGAGAATTGCACGGCCTTCCATACAACGCCTCATATGGTGCCATCCCAATACTCGACTGGTAGCTATTATTATATGCAAATTCGACTAAATGTAGATGGTCCTCCCATGATCCTCTGAAGTCTAACACACAAGCCCTCAGGAGATCTTCTAAAACTCGGTTGACTCTCTCGGTCTGACCATCAGTTTGGGGATGGTATGCCGTAATTAAGCACAACTCGGTTCCCAAAGCTTCTTGCAAACTTTTCCAAAATCCACTCGTGAACAATGGATCCTGGTCACTTACTATACTCTTTGGGACACCATGGAATCGAACTATCCATTTCACATAAAGCTCAGCCAATTTTGACGCTGTCCTAGTCGACTTGACAGGAATAAATCTCGCACTTTTGGTCAAACGATCCACAATGACCCAAATCCCTTCATTTCCTGCCCTAGTTCTAGGTAGTCCATCGATAAAATCCATCGATATCTGCTCCCACTTCCATGTAGGAACTTCTCATGGCTGAAGTAAACCACTCGGCTTCTTCTGTTCAGCTTTCACCAACTGACAGTTCATACACTTGGAAATGAATTTTCCAATATCTCTTTTCATCCCTTCCCAGTAGTAGGTTCGCTTCATGTCCTGATACATTTTATTACCACCAGGATGAATCGTTAGCTTCGAGTGATGACATTCTCTCAGAACCTCATCCCTCAATCCGTCGATATCAGGAACAACTAACCGTCCTTGCTTTCGAAGCCAATCTTCTCGATCGACCTCGAACTCTTTATCCTCCGGTTCCAGTTTCTGAATGAATTCGACAAGCTTCGCATCTTTCCTTTGGCTCTCGCCAATCCTTTCGATAAGAGTAGGTCTTATCGACAAGCTTGCCAACATTTCAGGTTCCAACTCACACCTTGGCCTGAAATCGAACCTTGCCAAGTACTCGAGGTCCTTCCATTCCGAAAAATCGCTCCCAAACTTGCGTGTCTTCGACTCAATGCATCTGCAACTGCATTGCCTTTGCCAGGAGTATAGGCTATCCCAAAGTCATACGATGCCAGAAACTCCAACCATCGTTGCTGCCGAAGATTCAAATCCTTTTGGGAGAAAAGATACTTCAACGACTTGTGATCCGTAAACAACTCGAATCGTACCCCCAACAGGTAATGTCTCCATATCTTCAGAGCAAACACAATCGCTGCCAACTCCAAATCATGAGTTGGATAGTTCTTCTCATGCGGCTTTAGCTGTCGACTCGCGTAGGCCACAACTTTATCCTTCTGCATGAGCACTGCTCCAAGTCCAGTACCACATGCATCAGTATACACCACCATCTCTTCATTCCCACCTGGAATGGTCAACACAGGTGCACTCGTCAATCTCTCCTTCAAGATTTCGAACGCTTGTTCACACTTTGCATCCCATGTGAACACTTGGTTCTTCTTTGTCAATCCTGTTAATGGTGCAGCTATCTTGGAGAAATCCTTGATAAACCTTCGGTAATAACCAGCCAACCCAAGGAAACTCCGAACATCCGTCGCATTCTTAGGTCTATCCCAGTCCTGGATTGCTGCCACTTTAACGGGGTCAACCGCTATACCTTTCCCAGAAACAACATGACCCAAGAACCTCACTTCATCTTTCCAAAAGTGACACTTTGAGAACTTAGCCTTAAGCTGATGCTTTCGCAAGATCTCTAACACAACTCTCAAATGCGTCTTATGTTCTTCCACATTTCTGGAGTAAACCAGTATATCATCCACGAACACAAGCACGAACTTATTCAACTGATCTCTGAACACTCTATTCATAAGATCCACAAAATACGCTGGCGCGTTAGTCAACCCGAATGGCATCACCAACCACTCGAAAAATCCGGACGGTGTCCTAAAAGCAGTCTTTGGTACACTATCCTTAGCCACTCTCAACTGGTGAAATCCCGTTGCCAGATCCATCTGAGAAAACACTTTGGATTCGTGAAGCTGATCGAACAAGTCATCAATCCTTGGCAACGGATATTTGTTCTTCTTAGTCACCTTGTTCAGCTCACGATAGTCCACACACAACCTTAACGAGCCATCTGCTTTAGTTGCAAACACGACTGGTGCACCCCACTCGGAAACACTCCTCCGAATGAAACCTTTTCCCAAAAGGTCTCTAACTTGCACCTCCAACTCTCGCTGTTCCTTAGGCGCCATCCGCCTAAGTGGCATAACAATTGGTCTCGCACCCTCAACCAAATCGATCCTAAACTCGATCTCGCGATGCGGCGGCAACCCTTTGACCTCATCAAAGACATCTACATACTCATTAGCGATCAGCACTGATGATAGGTCTTCCTGTGGAATCCCAAGCGAATATAGATAACTCACGAAGACCCCGTCTTCGCGCTTACATCTAATCAACACTTTTCGCCCTTCCACATCCCCGACCCTCATCTCTAGCTTCTCGCAATTCACCCTTGCCGCATATCTCTTGAGCCAATCCATGCCCAAGATGATCCCATACCCAGCGAAGTTAAGAACAAAGCAATCACACATAAAAGAGCAACCATGACTCGATAATACTAGACCACGGCAAATCATGCACAAACAGGACGAACCCCCAACTGGATTTGTCACGATCAATGGCCTATCACAAATCTCGGGTTCCAAACCCAAGCGACAAACAAGCTCATTGCAGATGAATGAATGTGATGCTCCAGTATCAAACAAAACTCGAACTGAAACACCATTAATGGAAAAAGTACCTTGCACCACAACACCCTTTCCCTTCTCCTCTGCGGTAGGAGCTCTTGAAGAAGATGGTACGGCTTCCAAAGCATATGCCTTCACAATCTGCTTGCCCTTAGCTGATTCTGGACAATCCTTCTTCTCATGCCCAGGCTTTCCACACTTGAAGCACTTCTTCTCAGCTTTGGGATTCTTGCACTCATTTGAATAATGACCCTTCTGTTGGCAATTAAAGCAAAGCACCTCACTCTTGGGTTTCTTTTGGCCACCCTTTCCTTTCTGTTGTTGCTGCTTCCTCTTTTTATTATTACCACCCTGTTGTGGTTTCTGAACCTCCTTGGTTGCAGTAACAACATTTGCTTCCTTGGGAAACAAGCTCTCATGACGAATATCCTTTTCCACAATCTTTTCAAATGAATCATCAAGGTGGTCCACAAGCGGCTTTCCAATATGAGCATCCAAACCCAAGACAAACTTCTCGTTCTTCTGATAGGGTATATCAATGTATGAACGAGCATATCTAGACAAAGCCTCAAAATCAGAAATGTAGTCAAGAACTGATCTGCCATTCTGCTTCAACTCTGCGAACTTCTTGAAGAGAACGGACTTTTGAGCAGTGGAGATAAATTTTGCTTCAAACTTAGCTTGGAATTGCTCCAATGAAATCTCCTCTTCTGGAGTCTCGAGTATGACAGAATTCCACCATTCCATGGCCCTGCTCTGAAGCTGCCTTGATGCAAGCTTTCTCTTCGTTGCATCTTCAATACCCAAGTCTCCAAAGATTCGAACACATGAATCCATCCACCTCTGAACCTCTTCAGCTGGCTCAGTTCCCTTGAATGGTTTCCCTCCTAGAGATGTAAAGTCCTTGCACATCTTTGCAAAATCTACCCTAGGAACTCGCACACCTACATCTACCGTAGCCGCCACTGGAGCGGGTACCCTTCGCATAATTGCTTCTGCCATGGCTTCAAATATGGCCGGGTAATCTGGTTCACCACCATTTCCCCCTCCAGTATTAGCTCCCCTAGCAGCGTGTCTTGATGGTCGTCTACTCATTCTAAATCAGCAATTTAGAATAATTAGCCACTTCCAAGAAAACTGCTAAAGAGATACAACCGCTACTACTATATATACTAATATATATAGTAAACATCCAACTGAAATCTACAAATACGTCTCTCATACGTAATTACGTCTTCGAACTTTGGCCAAAATCGTTGACCAGAGCTCTGACACCAAATGTGACGACCGCCCATAACCCCCGCACTAAACAAGAGGAATAATGCGCTGAAAGGCGTGCCAGGCTGCTATGGACGATCATCATAGTAAGTGAACACATCGAAACCTGTCGTAGAACTCACAGCGCAAGGATAAATATAATAGAACATATACAACAGGTGATAGTAATGAGGTATCATATAGCAAACTTTTCAAACTCTTCCAACATCCAGAAAGATTATCCAACTGATATCCAAGTTTGTACATAAGGCCTCACTACAGCTCTCAAGCAACTCAAACAGCGGAAACAGAAATACTAGATAGAATAAAACTGGTACGCTAGCCTCCTGCTCGTCATCGCTCAGCTTCCTCGTATCACTAAGCTCCACTACCTGTAACCTGCTACTTAGTCTGTCCATCCACAACCGGATGAACAGCCCAAGGTAATAAGAGGAGACATAAAACCTTGAGTCAGACAATAGTCTTAGTGAGCGATAAAACAGCTAACAAACTTCAACAAGAAAGTATATGAGAATGGGTAAATGAAAACTTATCTACCCACAACACCAGAGAAGAACTCAACCTTATCTTCCCCACATCGGACAGTGATAGCCTTTACACCAAGCATTTCAACCATTAATCCATAGAAACCAGAACAACCAATTATCCATGGAAAACAGAAACAACCAGCAATAGCAATCATGGCATCGAGATTATATATATCTCATATAAATCATCCTAGTCGAATTCAACATCCCTCGAATACAAGCCCCAGAGGCCGAAACCAATATCAGACAAGCACTCAAGGAACATCTACTTCGATGTTGGATAACCCACGTGAGATGGCACAAACAAAACATCCAGCATTCATGACAGACTCTGGCTATCACCGCCAATCCTGCTTCGAAATCATCACTATCGTATGACGGCCAACCTTGCCATATGTCAAGGGCTAATGGTAACCCCAGTTCTAGCATGAACTCCATATGCCCAACCTTGGCAATGTCCAACCTTGACACTAGGCCTTTCCCCAACCAGAAAGACCCAGGGTACTCGACCAACAACCGGTCTTTTGGGCCTTTCAACGATACCCATCGTACCCCTACTTTGAGCCTGCTAGAACTTACGACAACGATGACTTCTCGGCCTTCGCATCTCTAATCGTCCAACCTTGACGATGTTTCATAGCTTAAGCAACCTTCTCGAGCAACCATTATCCACCAACTCACGACCTTTGAGTTGTCTCCGCATTCGTTGTTCCACCTTGATCAACGAACACATTCATCACTTCGAGTCTTCCTACTTAAATCACCTCGAAGTCACGCCATCACCGAACCAAAACACATCACTGCGCTGCGGCTAGGGTTCGGGGGGTTGCCAAAACTGACCAGAACCTTTTTCCAGAATGACCAGCCAAAAACCGACCAGCCTTGCTCCAGAACGACCTGCCAAAAACCGACCAGCCTTGCTCCAGAACGACCCGCCTCCATGCAGCTTTGGATCGACTCGACCTCCTTGGGACCGACCAGCTTTGGATCGATCCCGTCAAGACCGACCAGATTTTGCTCCACCTGACCGACCAGCTCCTTCAGAGCGACCAGGATTTGCTTCCAGTAAAACCAACCAGAATGCCACCATCTGAAACTGACCAGAATGCCACCATCTGAAACCAACCATAATGCCACCATCTGAAACCGACCAGAAACACTTCTGCTCCTTTTGGACCGACCAGAAACACTTCTGCTCCTTCTGGACCGACCAGCTTAAACCGACCAGCTCCCTGACTTGCTTCCCAAGCCATACTATGACCGACCACCTCATTCCAGACCGACCCGACCAACTCCAGGATGACCAAAAACCTGCACATCTCCAATTCGACTCCGATTTCGACCAAAACTTCGCCAAACGACGAATCCGACGAAACCAGCTTATCCGATTCATCCAAACGCAATCACAAGCATGTTATGCAACCAACAATATCCTCAATCTAACAATTTCCATCAAAACACATAAATTTCCCAAAACATGATAAGTGAATCATATGAACATAAAAACGGATCTAACTTGCATAATCTTGAGAAAAATCATAAAATTAACCATTTAAATTATCTAGATCAGATCCTAAGGTGATTCATATATAAAATGGACTTAGCATGGTGTGGATCTCAGGAAAATAACATGGAAATGATGAAATTAACATCCTAAAACCCATATACTTGCATGAATCCGAATGAGAGATGTAAATCACTCACCAATTCTTCAAATCGATGCAAAAACAATGAAATATGATTCCGATCAGCAAGCAACTTGCACAAAACCCTTAGATCCGATGAAATTCCCTTTCAATCGATATTGATCTAGCCTCTTATGGTGTAGATCTTCGACTTCCCTCCTTGGATTTTGGATTTTTAATGGTGGAAAGATGTTAGAGGAAGAAGGAGATCAAAGCCTCCCCATAAGAGAATGGAAAATGCCAACCTTTCTCCATACCCCTTACCCCTTATTTATAGTCTCCGCCCACCCTCTAATGGGCCTTCTCCAAATCAGCCCATTAGCCTTCCAAAACCTGAACAGCCAACTGAAAAACCTTAAAACAGCGATTTCTCCCAAACCGCTGAACCAAATCCTTAATGTAACCACTCTACGGAAAGGGAATCATCAATTCCTTTCCAATGGCACAGGTCTCACCCTCTGATTCAACCTGAGTCAAAAGTTATGCCCAGTACAAGACTGACAGGGGCAAAATTGTCACAAACAAAATCGGTAAAAATTATGGACATGTCACACATCCCCATAAGCAACATATCAAAAGATGAGAATGATCCAACCCTCAGGGAATAAAATAAAAATATTTTATGATCTTCCGATACGTAAAATGCGGGCTGTTACAGTAACACCCCGTATTTTTTAATATAATTAAAAATTAAGAATATAAAATATATGAATATATGTTTAAATGGGTAAATAATGGTGATGTGAAATGAGAATTAATTAATACATGAAAGAGAAGAATAATTAATTCAATAACAGTGTACGTAACGGAGAAGTTAATAAAATAAGGATAATTAATTTAAATATCAGGAATAAGGGAAAATGGACTTAACCATTGCGTTCCTCTCGAAATTTTACATGAAATAGAGTCCGAGTTTTCGAAAATCGGAGTCCGTATGAAGGAGTTATGGCCTTCGGAAGATTCAGCGAAAAATCAGAAATCAACCAGCCCAGGAAAAAAAAGGCCAGGTAGACCATAGTGTCGACCCCCCCCCCCCTTGGGGAGGTCGACCTGTAGCGACCTGGAGCGGGAATTTTGGTCCAGAAGCGGGAAATTCACCCCAGAAGCTACCAGGTTCATTTTTGAGCACCTGGATGAGTTTTTGGGCCTGGTACGTTTGTCTAACACCTATATAAACACCCTAGGCTCATTGTTAACTCCACTACAATTCATGGAAAGGCCATGGCTCTCTTCGAACTTGATTTCTTCTTCCTCAAGCTATTGATCTAAATAAATTTTAGATCTATTCTTCTCTCTTTTCTCTACCACATCTATTCTTGAAATTAAAAGAATAAGATTTAGAACAACGAATGAAATAGAAGAGAGATTCAAATCTAAAGAGAAGATAATGGATTCAGATTCACAAATTTATGCCGCAAAGAGAAATCAAAATTGAATCAAAAGGGGAAATCAATCAAATAAAATAGCAATGATCTTCAACAACAATCAATTAAGAAGGTTAATCGACTCCAAATCAGCGAATTGTTCAACTCTCCAATCCAATCAAGGTGAGCGGATTTATAATGCACTTTTAGTATAAGATTATTATCTATCATTCAATCATTCCCTATGTAAACAAATTATTTTGAATAATTGGATCTGAAATGTTTAATTTTTATGCCTACGATTAAATTCCTCCTTTTATTCTTTCCCTTTTTACTTTTATAGCTAGGCTATCTCGAGCCTTGGTCTATCATGAAATAAATACGACTGAATGGTTATTGCGGATGAAAAGAGAAACGCTTGATCTGGGGATTATAATTAGAGTTGGAGGATTTGAATATAAATTACCATGAGTTTGGGCATAATATAATATTGGCAAGATTTGAATGTATAAACCAAGTTAGGAATTGTAAGTATGGACATGGTTTGGGGTTTGGCATAGAATTGACATCATTGAAAAATGAATTTTCTTATAAAATTGTTAATTGGCACATGACACTTGAATATGACATGAATTGTAACTTGGACATGGATAGGAACATGAAATTTACAGTTAAAACTCGGCTTGGAATTTGCCTCTAGAACTTAATATGGAATTTATGTAAGTGCATCATAATTAAATTTGATTATGGAATTGGCATAATTAACGATGTGTAAATTTGATAATATGGATTGGTGAAAGTTAATTGTGACTTGACAAATAAGCCAAAAATGATGAATTCGCCTATAATTGGATAATATAAGGGATTGGCTAATTAATATTAGTATATTTAATGACAAATAGGCATAATTATGAACATAATTATATGTTGAATTAGAATCACTTGATATGAACTTGGGGTTGGGTGAAATATGATTTCAATGAACTATTGACACGACATTAGGCGCAATTGTGATGTAAGACTGCCCGAAACCGCCCGACAAATCCAGTAGTCACAATTGGACGTCTAATGAGAGAGGTCGAAGGAAGTAATTTGAGCGTAACGGTTTATGACACGAGGTTAGACTCGAGTTGTGGTATAAGTCTACCCGAAACCGCCCGGCACATCCAGCAGCCACAAAGGGTTAGTCTAATGTGGGAGGTCATACATCGTTATGGCATAATAAATGAATTAAGGAATACTAACCATAATAAGACATGTGGGTGACATGGGTAGGGTTAGAGGGTTAAGTGGGTGGTATAAATGACATGTAAAACACGACTAAGGTATACTTAACCGTAGTAAGACATGTGTAGAACATGGAAACCATAATAAAAGGGAACACAGGGGACATGTGAAACAAAAGTTTAGATATGCTTAACCAAATGGGACCCACATCGATATTACGAATTAATTAAACTGACTAAAGTTTAAGTAACGGGTCAATTAAAAGGAAGGGTTGAGTCAAATCTAAAATTAATGACACAGTAATGGGGGAATGATAACTACCTATTCTAAACTTGAATTGCGGTAATGTAAAATTTAATAATATGTAAAAACTTGTCCTAGGGACAAGGGAAGATTATGACTTAAGATGTAATACAAGACCTGAAGGGTGGGACGACTTATACTATGAAATAAGTTAATCTAAGCTGAAAATGTGGGAAAAAACCAGTACGCTATCGTCTGATAAAGAAAACTTAAGTCATGTTTGAATTCATTAGTAAACCTTAGTTAAAGAGAACTAAGTAACATAAACTAAGTATCAAACCTTGGTTAAGAGAATCAAGTAATAAACCTTAGCTAAGATAACTAAGTGGATAACGAGAAAGAGAACTAAGTAGTAAACCTTAGTTAAGTGGACTAAGTTGTAAACCTAAGTTAAGAAAAACGAACGATTGAGAGAACTAAGTAGTAAACCTTAGTTAAAAGGACTAAGTAGTAAACCTTAGTAATTAAGAAAACGACGATTCAGGAAGCTAAGTAGTAAACCATAGTTAAGGGAACTAAGTAGTAAGCCTTAGTAGAACACGAGAAGGAGCGAACGTCCATCTGAACTTAAATAAGGCTCCAACGAACTAGATTACGAAGCATGCGGCTTCGAGGGGACGTGAGGGTACTCTTGGTATCCCTCTGCGAGGCTACAGATGATCCTCCTGGGCTCACAGAGGTTAAGGTCTGCGTTAGAAGAACCAAGGGTATGCCTTGGTTGCAATATAAGGCAACCTAAAGACTATGATGGACCAGCGTGATTCGGCGAGACCAGTAGCCCTGTGATAGCAACTCGTCATCTACCTACCATCTTGAGTCATTCGAGATACGTAAAGCGGAAAGGCGGAGAACTCCAAAAGACCATATACTTGCTATCTAGTTATGGGTGCGGATGGCCATAGGTTAGTGGGGGCATAAGGGGCATGCGTATAGTTCTCTTTTTTTCAAGGGTGGCCTTTCATTAGTTGAGGGAGGGGTCAAGTGGGACCATATCCACTGGAAAAGCAGACCATAGCATCTGCATCGGCAGATAACTTAAAGCTCCCGACCGAATCCCGTGTTTCTTGATTTTCCCTGCCACGGGACTCGGGCCGCACATATAGAGGACATGTGCAACTAGACATCGATAACGATTCACGACACGTACGTAGGGAAAGTCTAGGAACATATATCGCTCTGGGTAGTGCATCCTAGACTAAGGGGCATCGTTCGATAGCTAGCATAATCTCTAGTTGGACCTAGGTCGCGTAAACCCTGAATTCGAGAAGCGTTCAATAGGTAGCATAAACGCTGGTTGAATCTAGGAAGCGCTCGATAGTATACCCTAGATTAGATCTAGATGATACACGGAATCTAGCAAGATCGAGAGTGGCAGTCCAAACGATTCGAGAATGGCGGCACTACACTAAAGTAGTATATATTTACATGGTGAAGCCCGTACGACATACGGCAAGGGACTGTATATATACATGGAAAGGATTAGACGGGTTGGGGTATCTACATACATGTTGTATTAGGTTAATCTACTAGTGGGACATGAGTACAGCCTAGAGAGCTAATGTCGCGAGTAACCTAATAGGCAAGAAAATATAACTAAACGGTATATGTAGGATTATACAAAAGTTTATTATAAGCCCAGTCACACAGAACTTATGTTCTGACCCCCTCCTCATTTCATACTTCCAGGTTAGGTTCAGGATAGAGATGGTATAGCTTTGGATACTGGTTTAGCAGTATTGTTAACAAGGTGAAGCTACGTCTTGACTATATTATATTTCAATCCTTCCGCTGTGAGATGCTTACGAGTTCTAACATGTTTCTTTATCTCTGTCTTTTTCTGTAGGATACCAGAGCACCTAACTCGGGTCTCGATGGATTGGATTTTGAAAAAAAATCGGTCTGTCGAAATCCGGGTTGTTATCCTTATCCCTTGTATTAATGGCATTAGACATCACCTTCCACAACATAAAGTTCTGCTTTGCATTGCTCATCACATTCCAGATCCTCTTATACCATGGAAACAAAGGCTTATCACCCACTAAAAGATCATATACTCTGCTAATCGAATGACTTTCTCCCTTCCAAGTGATAACATCAAAATCGACCTTAAACTGTCAATTACCTCAATCCATAATTTCCTCAATAAAGTTGAGCTACTATGAGGTAACACAAGAACACCATCATGAACCATATTTTCAACACAGTCATTCATAGGTATACCACAGTTTCTTCTCAAAGTGTAATCCACAACCTTACTTAAAATTAAACCATCACCAACCCAAGGAGTATGCCAAAAAGATAACCCTTTCAATCTTTTAGCATTGCATCGTATAAAAGGTAAAAATTGTTCTCTGAGATTAAGTATTTGTCTCCAACTCCAACTACAAAAGTTAGGAACAGGCATTGTCCAAAACTGTTTTCTACCAATTAAGTTATTTTTCACATATTTGGTCCATAAACTCTCATCATCAGAAAAAAGCTTATTAAAGTCAGTAGAAATAGCTGCCTCATTCCATGTAAAAAGATTGATTAATCCCAAACCTCCATGCTTTTTATCTTCACATAATTTTGCAAAAGAAATTGGGATAATTTTCTTTACAAAAGGATCTCCGTGCCACAAAAACTTATTCATAGCACTAACAATCATATTTATTAGCTTTAATGGGAGAATATAGTGCCTGGTGTAAAAAGTAGTCATAGACACTATTATGGATTGAACAATTGTAAATCTACCTGCCTGAGAAAGCTTACAGGAAGACCACTGCTTCATACGATCAATAATCTTTTCATATAGCTACATACATTTGTCCTTAGTAATCCTTCCAGTGAATAAAGGTAGGCCAAGATATTTAGAATTGTCTGGCAAATCATTCAACCCAGATAATGCAATTAACTCCTGTTTCTTATTATGAGATAAACCAGCAATTTTAATATGAGATTTATTCAGATTAATTTCCAAACCAGTAATCTGATAAAGTGTCTTCAGAATATCCAGAAGACAATGAATGTTCTTTAGGGTTGGCTTGGTAAATATAATAAGGTCATCAGCAAAGAATAAATGGGAGATTAGAGGATCTTTACAACGAGGATGTAATTGAAAATTACCCTTCTGCACTTGTTCATTAATCAAAGCATTAAACAATTCCATTACTATGATGAACAAGTAAGAAGAAACGGGATCTCCCTGCCTAACTCCTCTTTTACTTTTGAAATAACCATGAAGCTGTCCATGTCTGGAAATTGAAAACGTTGGAGAAGAGATACATGTGTATATCCAAGCCATAAAAGGCTTAGGAAAATTCATTCTCGACATTATAGTAATAATAGATGACCAAGATACACAATCAAAAGTCGTTTTGATGTCAAGTTTAATCATACAACGAGGAGAAATATTTCCTATCATAACCATGAAGTAATTCCTGTGTAATCAGAATGTTATCACTAACAGTGCACCCAGGAACAAAAGCAGACTGATTTTGAGAGATAATTAAAGGCAGTACTGGTTGAATTCTATTAGCTAATACCTTTGATATGATCTCGTAGAAAACACTGCAACACGAAATTGGCCTAAAATCTGAAACACAGGAAGGATTCTCCAATTTTGGAACCAAAGCAATAAATGTGGCATTGAAAAAAGGAGGAAGAAAGTTCTTCATGAAAAAAATACTTAACAACCTCAATTATATCAGATCCAATAATAGGCCAACTCTTATGTAAAAAACAGGCATTAAATCCATCAAGCCCTCCAGAACTAGAAGAATCTAAACTAAAAACTGCTGATTTAATCTCTTCACTAGTTACCAGATTGATAAGCTTAGAAGCATGGTCAAATTGTATACAGGGCAAAACAATATTATACAGAGGATCTACATTAATAGAAGGTAAAATATCCGGAGCTAGCAAAGAGCTAAAAAAGTCAACAAATGCATGATCAATACTATCTTGAGAAGAAAGAGTTGTACCATCAGTATCCTGTATCATATGAACCATCTCCTTTATTTTGGAAACCTTCAAAGAATTATGAAAAAAAACTTTGTGTACCTATCAGCTTGCAATTCCCTCTTAGCATTAGATTTCTGCCATAAAGACTGAAATTCCACATCCAATAAATGCTTTATCTTATCCTGTAACTCTAACTCCAAAGCTTGCAAATGAGAATCATGAGGATTATCCACTAAACTAGTCTGCACTTGAACAAGCTGTAATCTAACTGAATGAAACTGTAAAGATGCATCAGCAAAAAATTGACTAGACCAGGCTTTAAGATGTATCTTTAGAAGCCTTAATTTGTGTATCAATTTCTCCAGAGGATTCTTAAAAGAATGAGTACTCCAAACCTGCAGCAATATACTAGTGTAATCAACATGAGAGCACCAAAAATTAAAAAAAATTAAAAGAGGACTTCCCTTTAACAATGGAATCCGAATTTCCCCAATATAAAACTAAAGGACAGTGATCTGAAATAGTAGAAGGAAGAATCTGGTAAAAGGAATTAGGCCATGATATGAAAAAAGAAGAGTTTGCAAAGATATGATCGAGTTTGCACAAGGTAGGAGGACAAGAATGACTCTTATTTGACCAAGTGAAAATAGGACCAAAACTATTAATTGGACAAAGATTAGAAGAAATTAAGGCTTGACTAAGAGGGAAATTTCATTTACTGTGAGAGCACAACCTCCCAATTTATGAGACAATGAAAACATACAATTAAAATCTCTACCCAATACCCAAGGTTTATTGGACTGATGAACATTGCTAAGATTAGATAAGAATGGGATTCTAAGAGATGAAGCATTATGGGCATAAACAGTTGTGAGAAAGAAAGTAAAATTGGAAGGCAAATAAACACATCTGTAATGAATGAACTGGTCTGAAGAGAAAATCTTTGAAAGCCTGAAAATAGAAGGATTCCATATAGTTAGGATACGACCAAAAGATGCATGATCAAGATTATGATCACAACTCCATATGGAGCTATAAAGAGAGAAGCATGAGAAGTTGAAACAATGTCAAGCTTTGTCTCTGATAAACAGAGCAAATGAATATTATTCTTCTTCAAAAAGAATTTGATCTCACTTTGCTTTGAGGGTAGATTCATCCCTCTAACATTCCAAAAAGATATGTTATGCTTCATAAATGGATATTAGTTTTGTGCGAAGGAGGTCCAGGATTATTCCTAGTATGTCTTTTTGAATTCTTAAGTTGATTACTCAATGGAAGAACATCATTCTGACTATAGGTAACTCCATCATCAATATCCTCCTTCCCTGCAGTTTTAGCACTAACTTTCTTTTTCCTTCCTTTCTTGGACTTAGTAACAAATTTAAAACCTTACTCTGAAGGAGACCTAAAAGCAGCATCAATATAGTCACTAACCATAGCTTTAGGGACATTTGAAGGTGAAAATTCATTGAGGTTATTAGAAGGATGTGAAATGATTGGAGGAGGAGGAAGGATAATATCATCAAGAGGAGATAAATGGGAATAAGGTGATGATGAATTATTTGAAGAGGTAAACAAACCAGAACTGAATTTTGATTGTGCATGAACATCGAACTCGAGAGGAGAATTCCCAGAGAGAGAATTACAATTTTTAGAGGATGCAACAGGACAAGATTGAGAATTATCAGATGAAAAGAATTTACTAGATTTAACAGGGACACTTGTGGAGGTAAAAGGCATGGTGGAATCATCAGATAATAACGAGAACGAATTGTGAACTTGAAACTCATCATAAATTCCTTGCTAATCATAATCATTGATCTTTTCCTTGCCTTTACTATCAGCATCAACCTTTTTGACTACCTTAAAAACACCATTCTCATCCACAACCATAATAGTCTGGTTACAATCACCATTTGTCTCCATCTGTTCTTCATTGTTCAATTCATCCTGCAAATTACCAGAGCCACCAATTTCAACAACCTCTTCCATTACTTTGTTAACCTCTTTTTCAACATTTGTACCAAACTTCCCTTCTATTCTCTTCCAAACCATTTTCTTTTTACTATTAACTCTATTCCAACCATTGCTAATATGATTCTGATGGTCATTGGGAAGAAATTTCCTACCAGGAATAGGGATTTCCTTTTGCTTAACTTCACTTACCTCATCCACTGGAGATTCGACAGTTTTATTGCCCACCATATGAACATCACAATCTCTAGTAGAATGCCCAAAAACCTTACAGAGAGTACAAATAACAGGCCTCCAATCATAAGAGACAATTACTGGTGGACAGTTATCACCTAATTCACCCAATTCAATGCATTGAGGTAAATCAGCTTCAGCATCAATCTCAACTAGCACCTTGGCATATTTAATTATGTGCATTCTTTCAATATTCAAATCAAAACAGATTAGTTTGCCAACTTGACAAGCTAACCAATTGATTCCTATAAGAGTTCAAAGATACAAAGGAATGCGATGCAAATGAATCCAATTTGGCACTCGTTTAATCTGAGACTGAGCACTTCCAATTGATGGATCCCATCTAGTAACAATGAACATTCTCCCTCTAATGAATATTGGATCTGCCTTCAACACTTTATCATGATCAACATCATTATAAAACTTAAAATAGAAGTTAATACCATCAGACTTGATATCAACTTCTCCATGAAGAGTCCAATAATTCCTCAGATAATTGACAACTGACAAATAAGATAAAGATCCATCAAGAAAAAAACCTACCAAATATTGGTTCCAATATTTAATCCCTTGAGCTCTAACTATTTCAGGAGGATTTTTCTTCTGACCATCCTTAATTTTTTCAAAAACAAGAGGTTTATATGATCCAGCATTCCTAGAAAGTGAGTTGAATAAAGAAAGATAATCCAATTTAACAGCAGAAGAATGATTCACCGATGATTTAATAGGAATTAAATTGATCATATTAGGTGGAACAGGATCTTGATTAGAAGAGGAAGGATTAGAGCCATAAGCAATACCTGATGGATCTATAGATAACTTTGAACCAAGCTCACAATTGACACCTGACTTTAAGGTGTTCGATGGAATGCCTTGTCCAGATTTAATAGCAGCGATAACATGATTATCATTACCAAAGTCAACAAGATCCTTAGAAACCTAGTCAACAACTCCATTCAAAACATAGTTTAGAATATCATCCAAAATATCAGAAGCAATCAAGGATGAGGGCAGATTGATCAAAGAAGTTGACACATCTGCTAGAGGGTTTAGGGGGAGAGGAGGAGGACGAGGGGGAAGTGAAGGGAAAGAGGACGAATCAAGGAAAGAGAAAGACGAGGCAAGATTAGGGAAAGAAGATGCCATTATCATGGGGATGCCATTGTCTTGATTTGTTGGAATTTAAGGTGTTTTGACATATATGACGTTATTTGGAAGATGTTATGCTATGATGGGGTTTTAATGTTTTTTTTTTATATTTGATGATGGTATGGTATGATGGATTGATTGTTGATGAGTATTGGTGAATTAATGGGATAATGGTGGTGTGGTATTGGTTTTTGGATTGAATTGTTGTTGTGTGTAATATTTGCGTTCACACTTGTCAACCAGTTTATCTCATCACAATAATTTGGACATAACGGCTAATCGTCATTTTAGGACATTGTCTCATTTACATATGTTAACGTTACATTATTTCTTCTATACATATCAGCACTATTTTCATTAGTCAATGTACATATATTATTCTCTCAATCAATAATACAATAATGGTATCTTCTCATATTCTTGTTTTGGTATCAGAGCGAATCCGCCGAGAGGCTTAACATCATACATAAAGTTTTTTTTTCTCTGCATGCATGCCAAGCATACGTCTCCCTTTTTTCCAGTGTTTCTTTTTGATCTGCCATCATTCCTTAAGTTTCTGCTGCATCTTCTTGCCTTGCTGAACCCTAAACAACCATGAAAAACAACGAAGCCACTTCAGTTGTCTCTGGCGACATGGGCAATGATGCTTCACCACACTGGCACAACCTGATAAAACCAAAAAGCCAAATTATTACCACATCTCTGGATGAAGACAATTATATATTATTGAAATACCAAATTGAGATTGCTCTCAGGGGATACGGCTTGCTGGATTATATAAAAGGAACATTAACTATTCCACCAATAATGATAACAGATCAAGGAAGAAAAACCATACCAAATCTTGAACATGCTAGATTTCAAAAACAGGATAGCTTACTTTCATCATGGCTTTTATCCTCTATCAGTTCGAATTTGCTTTCATAGATTGTGGGATGCAACTCATCATACTAAATATGGACGGCTATAGAGCATATTTTTAACTCACAGTCTACAGGTAGAGTTATGCAGTACAGAAGAGAATTGCAAAACCCGAAGAAAGAAGACATGAGCATGAAGGAGTACTTAAGCAAAATAAAAAATTTGTGTGACAAGTTAAGGGCTATTGGACACAAAATAAGTGACAGTGATCAAATATTATTTATCACCGGTGGTTTAGACGAAGAATACAAGTCCTTAATTACTGTTATTGCCACTCAACAAACCCTACCGGACCTACAGTTTGTTCGATCTGCTCTTCTCTCCCACGAAGGAAGAATAGAATAGAGAAAGACTACCCAAGGAGAATTCTCGGCAAATTATGAAACAGCCAAAAATAACCATAATCAAAGGAACAACAACTTAAATAGGCAAGATGGGCAGTATCAAAGAGGGTTTCAACCACAGAGGGCCTATCAACCACAAAGGGGCCGAGGAAGAGGCCGATGGAACAACAATAACAGAGTAAAATGTCATATTTGCCAAAAATTCGGCCATATAGCGTGCAGGTGTTATTTCAAATATAATAATGACAAAAATGTACAACAATCTGATCGAATTAACTCAATCCCAAAGCAAATGTTGTGGTTATGAGAAGTCAAATCAGAAATACTGGCGATGACAACAGAGGTCAACATAGCCACGATGAGGAAAACAACAGGACGGATGAAATTGATTTAGACGATTGGTATCCAGACTCGGGAGCTACACACCACGTCACAAACAATCTCCAAAACTTAAATATTGGAAATAAGGGCTACATAGGTATGAAATCACTACATATGAGTAATGGTAACATTGCACTCATCACACCAAAGGAACCATACTAGGCAGAAGACAACTCATATTAAACAACTTACTTAGGGTTCCCACCATTAACAAAAATTTATTAAGTGTTTCCAAAGTTGCTAAAGACAATAATGTTTTCTTCGAATTTCATCCTAAGTTTTGCTTTGTTAAAGATCTTCTAAGTCAAGAAATATTGCTACAGGGCAATCTACATGACAACTTGGCAATTTGAAGACTGGAAATGATTCAAATAAAGAAACTTGGTGCAATAATGTAGCCGCTAGTAGCAATAATTGCAGTCATAACTCGCAATAACGTTAGTTGTATTAGCAAAAGAAACAATTCTAGTAGCAGTAATTTCGGTAATAATGTAGTAGAATCATGGCATGTAAGACTTGGCCATCCTAGCTTGGAAACTGTTAGAAAGGTTTTGAATAATAATTGCATCTATTTTGAAAACATACCTATGAAACACACTTGCACACACTGCCAACTTGGCAAGAGCCACAAACTTCCATTCAGTAAATCTGAAACAGTATATAACAAGTCGTTGGAGCTTGTAGCAGCTGATCTGTGGGGACCAACACCGCTAAACTCATACCAAGGCCATAGGTATTATCTATCACTAGTTGATGCTTATTCAAGATATATGTGGATATATATGCTTAAACACAAATCAGAGGCACGCAACATAATAATTCAGTTTATAAATTTTATAGAGAAACAACTTAACAGCAATGTAAAAACCATGCAAACAGACGGTGGGGGCGAGTTTAAACCACTCAAAAGTTACTTCATTAAAAGATGGATAAATCATAGATTAACCTTCCCTCACACGTCTGAACGAAACGGTTTGGTTGAGAGAAAACACAGACATATAGTCGAGACTGGTTTAACATTACTATCACAAAGTGCGTTACCGATAAAATATTGGAATGAGGCATCCAACACTTCCGTGTTTCTCATAAATAGACTACCTACGAAAGTGTTGAATAATATAACACCCTATAAAGTGATATTTAATGTTAAACCAGACTATAGTAATTTAAGAGCTTTTGGGTGTCTGTGCTTTCCGTGTTTAAGACATTATAACCAACATAAATTCAGTATGCGATCAAGTCCATGCACCTTTATTGGCTACCCACAAAATCAAAAAGGCTATAAGTGCTTGGACAAAAGTGGTAAAGTTTACATATCAAGGCATGTTATTTTTGATGAAAATATATTTCCACTTGCAGTGAAGCAAACAGCTAACGAACAAAAGCGAGAAATTAAAATCACAGATGAACCAGCTTTGACAGAAAAAATAACATGGAGCACTAATGAAAGGAAGGACAAACAGATGATCACACACAGAACAATCCCACTGAAACATCCTTCATCTCAACAAACGACAGCAATGATATTACACACAGCAGCCAAAATGAACATGAAAGTGAAGGGAACAACAACAACACAAGTTCAACAAGGGTCACTAGTGAATGTCAACCACAACAACAAGCAACACTGACTGGACATCCAATGGTCACTAGATCGAAAAGTGGGATATATAAGCCAAAGGTGTACAATGTATCGTTGATTGAAACTAAGCCAAGCAACTCTGCAAAAGAAGAAAAATGGAGGAATGCAATGGATGCTGAATACGAAGCTTTAATGAAGAATAAAACATGGAGCTTGGTTGCACCACTTGCCCATCAGAACATCATAGGATGTAGGTGGACTTACAAAATTAAGAGCAAAGCTGATGGGACAATAGAAAAGTATAAAGCCAGGCTCGTCGCAAATGGGTACGCTCAGCAGTTTGGGTTTGACTTCAACGAGACTTTCTCACCAGTTATAAAACCCACTACCATAAGAGTTATGTTGACTATTGCCTTATGCAAAAAATGGATGATCAAACAACTTGACGTTAACAATGCTTTTTTAAACGGTGAACTAACTGAAGAGGTCTATATGCATCAACCAGAAGGATACAAGGTCTATGATGGTCAAAGACAACTTGTATGTAAGTTACACAAAGCCATATACGGTTTGAAGCAGGCTTCGAGAGCTTGGTACGAAAAATTAAAACAAAATTTATCAAAAATTGGCTTCAATCAAGCGAAATCAGATAACTCACTATACATGAAGAAAGATAATCAAAGTATCACCTACGTCATTGTGTGCGTAGACGACATGCTGATAACTGGGGACAATCATCAAGAAATTAACAGAATCATACACGTTCTTGACTACAGTTTTGCTATCAAGGATCTAGGTGAAGTAAACTATTTTCTGGGAATTCAGATTTGTAGACATGGTGAAAATCAACTGTTCTTATCTCAGCAGAATAATATAAGTGAAATTCTATGAAGGACCAACATGCATCATGCAAAATCACTGCCAACACCAATGATCACTAGTTCAAGGCTTTCAAAAACAAAAGGGGAAGCAATCAGTAACACAACACAATGCAGAAGTGTAATTGGTGCATTACAATACGCTACAATAACAAGACCGGACATATGCTATAGCATAAACAAACTCAGTCAATACATGCAGAATTCCCTGTCGGAACATTGGGTGGTAGTGAAAAGATTACTTAGGTATTTACAAGGCGCAAAACATTATGGATTAACTATAAAGGCAGATAAAGAGTTACACTTACAAGGCTTTAGCGACGCTGATTGGGCAAACGACATCGATGACAGAAGATCAGTATCAGGCTATTGCGTTTTCCTGGGCACGAATCTCATATCATGGTGCACTAAGAAGCAATCCATTACCTCGCGATCAAGCACTGTGGCAGAGTACAGGGCTCTTGCGGGCACGGCTGCAGAAAACTCGTGGATCGAGTCCCTTCTACACGAATTAGGGTTTAATTCCAGAAGAACGCCAACTATTTGGTGCGACAATAGAAGCACGGTTTCTTTATCCCTCAATCTGATCCAACACTCAAGAACGAAGCATTTGGAAATTGATTTGCACTTCGTTCGTGAGAGAACTCAAGCCGGTAGATTAACGGTGTGCCATATTCCGGCCTATAATCAAAAGGTGGATGCACTAACGAAACCACTTTCCATGAAGAACTTTATCAGACTAAGAGAACAGCTGAGAGTGGATGATGGCAGCAGAATAAAGGAGACAAGAAAACCCTAGATATGTTTGAGGGAGGCTAATATCTGTGTTCACACTTGTCAACCAGTTTAACTCATCACGGCAATTTGGACCTAACGGCTAATTGTCATTTTAGGACATTGCTTCATTTACATATGTTAATGTTACAGTATTTCTTCTATATATACCAGCACCATTTTCATTAGTCAATGTACAAATATTATTTTCTCAATCAATAACACAATCATGGTATCTTCTCATATTCTTGTTTGTGTGGCTTGATGGAAAGGAATTGCTGTGTGCTGTAATTTTTAGCTTCAGGTTTTGCGGCGGCTAGCGACGGCAGTTTGGTCATTACATAGCGACGGCTAGCAATGACATATTTGCAATGACTAGCAACGGCTAGCGACGGCTTCCCGGTCAAATACACAACTTGCCACGTAAGATGACACATGGACATTAGCCGTTTCTAGCCGTTGCTAAACAAGCGACGGAGCCGTCGCTATAACCATTGCTATTCCTGTTGGCGATAACAATAAAAGCAACGACATATAGCGACGGCTAGCGTCGGCCGCCGACGGCTATATGCCGTCGCTATTTACGCTGTGTCTTATAGTGAAAATTCTAACGGTTGCCGACTGACGTTGTCGCCGACCCGTCGAAAATGAGCCGACACAAACAGTCACCCTATTCTATCGAAAATAGCAATGTTTCTTGTAGTGCTTAGCCGGTTTTACACCTAATTACTTATGGCAATAGTTTTGACTGATAGATAATAAAAGCCAAGAGCAAATAAACCCATCTTGCCTATGGTACTTGGTGCACTCTTCATTATTAGTTACTAGATTTTCCTTTTCTCTTGTGAACATAGAAGGAAGAACAAGAGTTCTCATGATACAACCTTCACCATGTATGGCAGTTTCGATTTATGATTTCCATAAGTGATAATCGTTCTCCTTCAATTGAACTGTAATAAGATATGTTTCGGGGCTGATTATAGTTTTAATCAACTTATAAGCAGCAACAACGATTTCCTGAGGACCAGTCATATTATCTGATGCAGCTGAAGAGCTTTCGATATCCATGATGCAGTAACATTGAAAAAAATGAAGAAATGGGATTTAAAATAAAAAAACCAAGATTGTAGTTCAGCTATGAAAGAATATCTTCGAAAGGGATTGATGCAATCAGGTAACTGAAAATAATGAAGTTAGCTTTTCCAGATGATGTTTCTGTTATAGCACGGTTTTTATTATGATATTTTCTGACTTCTTTAACTGATTTTCTTAAATCTTGATTTTTGAAAAGAATTTGATGATAATCGTCCGATGCAGAAACCTGATGAATTCTGGCGAGGCAGAAACCTGATGATGCAACTGAGCATGAATTCACTGGCTTGGTACAGATGATCTTTATCGACTCACCTTCTTAAGTGATGAATTCTAAATCTGATGAGAAAGAAACAACTCATATGATGATAAAATTTGGATGAGTTATCACCACAAATCACAAGTTTATGAATTGTTGTTAGGCTCGTAAGTTGCTATGATACCGAGATACAAATGTTGATGATTGAATTTAGTTTTTTATCAGAGCTACATTGAGAGAATCTGATTGTAAATTGAAAATGCTTTATTATTGGTATTGAGCAATGGTACATTCGGCTGTTGGCAGTTTACACACTTCTACAAGTTGATAAATGGGCTTAATTATGTCGGCCTGTGTATGTACAATACGGTAAATATCACATGAGAGAAAACGATACAGCTGCATTTTCAAATTTTAATTTTTATTGTCTTCAAAACCGACCTATGTTATCAAAGTTAAACAAATATAGAACATGTTTATAACATTTTTCTGTAAAAAATTTCAATTTAATTTTCTATAATTTTATCTTCATAGATCTCTAATTTTAAATATTTTATATTATATTATTATTTTTTGATTTTCAACTAAGATGATTTTTTTTTTTTTTTTTTTTGAACTATGCAATCTAGCGGTCCTTACTGTTATACTTTTGTACTAGTTTATTAGTGTTGTCTTTAGAATTAAGATCTGATGTTGTCTACTTGTCATTTCTGCTTATAAGTTAGCCTGAGTTGGCTACGTTTCGATTTTTATTGGTGTATTGTCGGCGCGTGTAAAACCTGATAACATGACGTCCCATGCAAAGTTTGAAGTTATGGGTCGTAGTTTGAATGTTTTTTTTTTTAGGTATTTCCGTCAACATTGGCTTACTCCTGTCTTCCCAAGTACTTTGTTTGCTCATTAATTATGATCCCCTCTTTGATGTTTTTATTAGGGGTGTTATAGTTGAACCGTTCAACCATCGAGCCGCACTAACCGTTCACACGGTTGCCGTCTACTACTGTAACGGTAACGGTGACAGTTGTAAATTTTGATAACCACGGTAAACCGTACCAATCGCACCTGGATTTTTTTGTAGTATTTCATAAAAAAAAAAAAAAAAAAAAAAAAATTCAATAACTTAAGCTAGAAAAATAACATATATATAAATTATTTGCGTCTTTTTTCATAGACAACATGCACATTGATGTTTTGTTTCATAGATAAATAAACTAATTTTTAAAATTACGTTAAAACTTGAATTATTTATGGATAACAATGTAAATTTACGGTAATGGTTGCGGTAACAGTTAGACGGTTAAGATAACAGTTATATAATTTGTCAACCGTCAACAATGGTTGCGGTTACGGTTAAAGGTAAAATTGACGGTTGCCGTGACCGTAACACCCCTAGTTTTCATTGTATTGGTATTTTGGTTTGGAATTGGGTAGGACAATGTTAAGTTTATTATATTATAACATCAATGATCATTTTAGTAATGGACCAATGGTGATAATAAAATATCGCTGTCATCACCTACCAGCAGTATCCCCACGCGAATATACTTTTCTTTTTTTTGTTGCCAATATATAGAATTACGTAATTTTTTATTTATTTCATTTTTATATAATATCAGGGATGCAAGTTTCAGACTTGATGAGTTACTGTGTAAAAGTTCAACTAATTTGACTATATCTTACCTATTTTTGATCTTTTCTGGAAGGTGGTGGATTATGCATGCCAAAATTCAATATGTTAACCTTTCTGCCAATTTATACATGCCTTATTTTATTATTACGTATACATCAGTTTGGATCCATCAACAAATTTTTGTTTCCACTAACCCCACCTTCTCTTAAACGTGCACAACGAAATATCACTAATATGACAGCATGCAATGAATTTAAGGGATGAATTCTTCTATTTCTGTGCGCCATGCGTCCATCCAATGGAAGTCTCCTGATTTCCGCCTTTTGCAGTTAAGTTCTTTAATTGTCATAGAGACTTAATTGCAAAAGGTAAAAATTAGAGGACTCACATTAGGTGGCACACGTGCCACACGGGGATGGAAACAGAAGAATTGGCCCTAGCCATTTTCAAGATTCGCCGGTTTATCGGGATGGAAACCATTACCAACACATACTATTTTTTATTTAAAAAGACAATATATCATTATATTTGTAGTAGCTAGCTCATTTATTCGAAAATACAATATATTATCAATATATATTTTTATTTAATTTGAACCAATCTAATTATACTATGGCGTATTGTATTATATACATTATATACCGTAATATTGTTTTTGCCTGTGGTTTTTAGCAGATTACAATTCATTTTCAATGATATTTTTTGTTTGTAACGGATACCTACTATCATCTTTCTTCCTAAATCCGACTCTATCTGCTCCCAACAGGCAGTATATATATATTTGTTTTCATGGTCTATTGGTAAACACTCCTTGTTCTTCGTGCAACTTACATTAATTTTCTACGCAATCGTTGCAATCGTTGTATAGAAGTTTGTTGACACTATTTTTAATGACGTAAACAAAAGTACATCTCCTGATTGATGGAAATCTGAAGTACTCACATGGACCTCCTGATTTCTACCAATAAGAACCGGTGTTTTGTTGACACTGTTAGAAACAGTGTCAACAAACTTGGTCGTCTCATTGTATGCCATCCTATTCTCTGTCGACATTGATTAACTTTGTCCTTTGTGTATTGTACATTTGCCTTTCTGATGCACGGATCATGTGCGAACTGATTCCATATTATGTTGCAGTAGTAGTTTGTTCACCTCACTTTAGATGAGCCGAACAAAATGCTACCTCCTGATTGGTAGTAGTCAGTTGGTCACATACGGGACTCTCCTGATTACCATCAATCAGGGCCAGTGTTTTATTCACCTCACCAAAAAAGAGTTGAACAAATCGTCGTTGTAAGTTCATAATATTTTGTTTTAGTCATTTTATTTTGTCCTCCATCGATAAAATTTTAACTTTCCAAAAGGTAACCACTCAAACATCATAGATTTTAAACGCTGCATTTTTATAATTTCACTCCTCTCAATAATTGTTGACTCAAAATGCCTTTTTTATTTTATAAACAAGCATAATAAAATCATCCTAACCTCATTAATGTTCTTATAATATGCATGTTATTCTTTTTTCAAATCTTTGTTTCACGTTTCCTTGTGTAATTTTGAGTTAACACCTTCAAATTTTCAAACATAAGCAATCCCCACGGTTTTATTTAGTTGGTGTGCTGTGTTGAAGAATGAAGTTTTGATGACAACAAACTTGTTTCAATTGTTAATATTATTAATTATAAAATATATACCAACATTTTTATCAAGAATATATATATATATATATATATATATATATATATATATATATATATATATATATATATATATATATATATATATAGACACACACACACACATGATTTATATGTAGGAAGTAAATACTAAAGACTGTACAGTTTAGAGTGTGAGGTTCTTGGGCCATGTTGTTTCAGAGAAAGGTATTGATGTGGACCCTGCGAAGGTGGCTACAGTGCAAGATTGGTCTACGTCCAAGAATGCAACGGACGTGAGAAGTTTCTTGGGTTAGCTAGATATTATCAAAAGTTTATCCAAGACTTCTTCTCCAAGATAGCGGCACCGTTAACTCAGTTAACCAAGAAGAATCAAGCTTTTTCTTGGGACGAAAGGTGTGAAAATGCATTTAAGAGCCTAAAGGAGAAGTTAACGTGCGCACCAGTGTTAGTTATTCCTAAGGGGAACGTAGAGATGATGGTATACACGGATGCTTGTTGTACCAAACCAAGTGTTGTACTGATGCAAGGAGGTATGGTTGTAGCTTATGCTAGTCGACAACTGAAACCGCATGAGAAAAGATATTCTACCCATGATTTGGAATTGGCAGTGATTGTGTTCGCGTTAAAGATGTGGAGACATTATCTCTTGGGAGAAAGATGTGGAGGTGATTCTTCACAGAAAAATGCTCAAGCCAACACAGCAACCATGGGAGGATTAAACATGAACAACAATGAGCTGAACAGAAGTCAAATGCAAGCAATGATGATGTAGACAATATTGATGATACCAATCCTGAAAAGCGGTATCCAGACTCAGGTGCTGCCCACCATACCACCAATAATCACCAAAATTTAAACGTAGGAAGTAAGAGCTACTCAGGTATGAAATCTCTACACATGGGAAATGGTGAAACCACTAGTATAACTCATATCGGTAAGGGTACTATACTTGGTAAAAGACAATTCAAATTGAATAATTTACTTAGAGTACCCACTATCAACAAAAATTTATTAAACGTATCAAAATTTGCCGATGACAATAACGTATACTTCGAGTTTCACCCAAATTTCTGTTTAGTTAAAGATTCACTAAGCAAGGATATATTACTACAAGGTAATCTACATGATGGCCTATACAAATTCACCAACTTGAAGACCGCCAATTCTAGTAAAGGATTTTGGTGTAATAATCTAGATGTTAACAGTAATGATAATTGTACTAGGAACTTTTATAATAATGATAGTAATAGATGCATCAGAAATACTAGTAAATGTAATTCTCTTGAATCATGGCATGTTAGATTGGGTCACCCAAGCCTTGAAACTGTTAGAATAATTTTAAATAGCAATAATATCACTTTTGATAATAACACACTTGTCAAGCACACATGCACACACTGCCAATTGGGAAAAAGCCACAAACTTCCGTTCAGTTATTCTGAAACTATTTATGGTAAGCCACTGGAGCTTATAGTGGCTGACATGTGGGGACCAGCGCCGCTAAATTCATATCAGGGACACGGGTACTATCTTTCCTTTGTTGATGCATATTCTAGATATACGTGGATATACATGCTTAAAAACAAATCTGAAACATGCAATACGGTTGTACAATTCATAACATATGTTGAAAAACAACTTAATCACACTGTTGAAATTATGCAAACTGATGGGGGGTCAGAATTCAAACCACTTGCTAATTAGTTTTCCAAAAAAGGAATAAAACACAGGTTAACCTTCCCTCACACATCTGAACAAAATGGTTTAGTGGAAAGAGAACATAAACATATCGTAGAAACAGGCTTAACTTTAATGTCTCAAAGCACCTTATCTATGAAATACTGGAATGAGGCATTTTATAGTTCTGTTTTTCTCATTAATAAGCTACCCACTAGAGTGTTAAATAATATGACACCACATGAATTGATATATAATATAAGGCCAGATTGTAACTTCTTAAAATCGTACGGCTGCTTATGTTTTCCATGTTTGAGAGACTACAATAGACACAAACTAAGCATGAGATCAAGTCCATGCACGTTTATTGGGTATGCTCAAAATCAGAAAGGATATAAATGTTTGGACAAAAATGGCAGAGTTTATGTTTCAAGACATGTTATATTTGATGAAAATATTTTTCCCTTTGCAAGAAAACAAGAAACCAAGGACAGGAGTATGGGACACATCACTATAGCTAAGCAGTTCAAATCTTTATCACTGAACCACTTATAGACGATGCTTGCCAAAAATCACATAGCACCAACATGCAAGATGAACATGAGGAAGATAAAGATGCAAGCAATATTGAAGGAAACATTGATCAATCTTATCATGACATGAACAACAGCAATATGGAAAGGAACAGCAATACAAACACAAATGCTAGCTCAACTGCACAATAGGAGGCACAAATGCAAGCTTATCATGACGTGAACAATAGCAATATAGAAGGGGACAACAATACAAACACAAACACAAGCTCAACTGCACAACATGAGGCACAACAGACACATGCTAGACATCACATGACCATGAGATCAAAGAGTGGCATTTTCAAACCTAAAATATACAGTGTTTCCATGGTTGAGACTGAGCCTGCAAATTTTGGCCAAGCAATAAAATCAAATAAGTGGAAAGAAGCTATGAATATTGAATATGAAGCACACTAAAGAAATAAAACATGGAGTCTCGTGCCACCGCCAAAACACAAGAACATAATTGGATGCAGGTGGACGTACAAAATAAAAAGGAAAGAAGATGGAACCATTGACAAATACAAGGCCAGACTGGTGGCCAAAGGTTATGTGCAGCAGTTCGGGTTTGACTTTAACGAGACATTTTCCCTAGTAATTAAACCCACAACCATCAGAATAATACTAACTATAGCTTTAAGCCAAGGTTGGAATGTGAAGCAACTAGACGTCAACAACGCCTTTTTAAATGGAGAATTGAATGAAGAGGTGTATATGCAACAACCAGAAGGATATACTATTGGAGACAAATTTTGCAAATTACACCAGGCCATTTATGGTTTAAAACAAGCCTCGAGGGCGTGGTATGAGAAATTAAAAACAACCCTATCTAACATGGGTTTCAAGCAAGCAATGTCTGACAATTCCTTATACATAAAGAAGAACACACTGGGAACTATTTTCATACTGGTATACGTGGACGACATGCTTATAACAGGAGACAACGATCAAGAAATAACCAGAATTGTACACTTATTAGATAAAAGTTTCGCTATCAAAGATCCGAGTAGGCTAAAATATTTCCTTGGAATACAGGTGCTCAAAAGAAATAACAAAGATCTAATCCTGTCACAACAAAATTATATTTCAAAGATATTGCAAAGAGCAAATATACATCACGCAAAACATTTACCAACACCGACGATCAGCAGTCTACGGCTATCTAAATATAAAGGTGAGGCCATGGATAATGTCAAGCAGTACAGAAGTATAATCGGGGCACTGCAATATGCAACCATCACAAGACCCGACATATGTTATAGTGTGAACAAATTAAGTCAGTACATGCAAAACCCACTGAAAAAACATTGGATAGCATTGAGAAGAATTCTAAGATACTTACAGGGCATGAGACATCATGGAATAATTCTGAAATCAGAGAAAGAATGCAACTTACAGGATACTGCGTTTACCTAGGATCCAACATCATTTCATGGTGCACGAAGAAGCAACAGACTACCTCCAGATCCAGCACAGAGGCCGAATACAGAGCACTGGCAAGCGCAACAGCAGAAGTACTTTGGATAGGTTCACTCATGGAAGAACTAGGGTTTCCCTTAAAGAGAAAACCAGTTATCTGGTGCGATAACAAGAGCATAGTTTCACTGTCACTTAACCCAATCCAACATTCAAGGACAAAGCACCTCGAAATTGACCTCCACTTCGTAAGAGAAAAAGCACAAGCAGGACGATTGACAATTTCTCATCTACCAGCGTATTACCAAAGAGCCGATGCCCTCACCAAAGCTCTATCGACTAAAAACTTCATCAGAATGAGAGATAAAAATGGAAATGAGTGCGGAAAACCCAGATCTAATTGAGGGGGCGTAATAGTCCAAAACAAGTTTATCTATTCAATCGGTTTCACACGCATTTTTCATTTTAGGCATCTTTCTACTAGCCGTTACATTCATGCATCTTCCATTTCAGGCATCTTTCTACTAGCCGTTACATTCATGCATCTTTCATTTCAAGCATCTTTCTACTAGCCGTTACATTTATTAGCTATAAATCTGCTTACTATTGTATCCAATCTTGTAATCTATATCATTACATCTTCCTGAATAATAAAATCTTTTCAGTTATTCTTCTATACCCGATATACATCATAATGCCACCACATTTTCAATCTTGGAGCAAAGAATGTAGCTTTGACATTTATTGCCATTCCATTTCAGGTTTATCTTTTCCCATGCATATATTTATGTGTGATTAGTTCACATATATATTCATGTGCATTTGTGGTGATGGTATTTGCAAAACTTAAATTCGGTGCTTTAAAGTTATAATTTTAGCATTACATGTTAAGCTAATAAGACATGCTCTTTAAATCATTGAATTCCATTTAACTTTATACAGATATATGTAGATATTATATGATATTATGTACAAATAAAATGTGAAAATGGAGATCGTATAGGTGGAAATATTGTTGGAATTCCTTAAGGCCAACTCCATGCAACTTTGATCCAAAAGGCAGTTGCTTTGGTTAACGGATATAAATTTGATGAGGATTTTCTTTTAGGGAATTTAGCCGTCGATACATTTATGATAAAGGAAATTATCCCTTGCAAGAAGTGCCACAAAGTGGTTAAGAGTTTGAAACAAAGTTGTTTTCAAATGTTATAAGGTGTTTTATTTTATTTTTTCGTTTTATGCAGGGATGTTAAGGTATCATTATTCCAATTGATGGCTTTCCCTCTTTCTCGCTCTACATATAACTTTGAAGTTTTATTTAATCTTTATTATGTTATTCTTCGCAAAATATTTGATTCATACCTTAAGTTGTTGGCTCTTGCTTTGTATATTTAATGTTTAGTTCCTACTGGCAATTTATTTTCGTGTTTGTCCACAACAAAAATAAGACATTCACGTTCAGTCTTTGAAGTCATGTTGTTGTTTCATCATACTAGAACACTAGACTTAAAATATCAGATTTTAAAACTGCTTTTGTTGTAGTTATTTGGGCTGCATGTTTTAAATTTACTTACTAATTAGTTTAAGAATATTGGTCAGTTTAAGATACATTCTTAAAGCACATTTTTTTACAAGGGATTTGTTGCTTTTAAACTTTCTACCTATCCATAGAAGGTAGACGTTTTGGATAATTAAATGGTTGTTTATTTTTATTTTTCATGCATCTTTCTTTACTACCATGGGTGAACACCCTACTTTTTAAAATTAGGTTGAAAAAAATAGATAGCAGATTTAGATTTCCATATGACAAAAAATGCTTACTTATAAGTCAATCGTCATACCATCAAATCTATGTACATGGCATTGATTCATCCTATGTCTTGTTGGACATTTTCCATATTGCTTCACCATTGTTTTTTTTTCAAAGAGAGAAGAGGACGAAATAGAAGATGAATAGTCCAACATCTTAGGAATTTGAGGACCATATTTATTTAATTATGGGATTCTCATAAAGAAACAGGATCTTTTGTGCATCTAAATGTTTCCTTTATTGTGAGGAGGGAAGTCATGCATAACCATCACATGCATGCGGAATCGCCGCCGTTTGTCCGATCGGGTCAAGGTATGGGTTTTAGGTCCAGATCCAATAACATAATTTTTGGATAAAATCTAAAACCAGCAACTGGCCAATTTAAGTCCATTATGGACCTAACTCATATTCAGAATTTGAATTTAAACAAGGTGAATTGATGAGGTTTTTTACCATTGGAATTTCAAAAGCAGTAACAATTTGCAACAAATGGGCGTGATCCTTAGCAATAGTTAGGAACCATTGGAAATGACGCTACGCTTGACGAATGGACATCCCCTTATGTGCTATAAATAGTGATGCCCAGGTCAGTTGCAAAAATAGAGATGTTATTATTCTTCTTCTTCATAAGATCTGGAACACCATTATAGTGCTTAAAACACTTTCAATTCAAATGGATTTGTAGCACGTGAAGGATGTTGCAAACTTGGAGACGTTGCAGATTCTATCTCTTCCTCTGCTCATTCTATTATATCTTCATAATTTATCATTGTTACAAACCAAAACAAAGTGTTCTTGGCCAGATCAAGATCGTACAAATATTGAACTCGGTTACACTACTTCAAGGCTTCATTGAATCCTAAAGTCGATGGCCAGACAATCCTTTTAAACCTAGTGGATTGAACTATTGTTTGAATGAACCAATTCTATAGATCACTGATGTCAGACTGCTATTTGCATTATCTTCATTTGAATCATCTCAAACCGCGAATTTTCCAATAAATTTTTAGACAATTTCTTCAACTATGGAAGGTTCAAGTGTTCTACAAGTCATGAATTGATATTTAACTTGGTTGAAATGTTTGGTGGAGATAATTTAACTAATTGTCAAGAGACGATGAAATTCTTCATTATCACCATTAAACTATTGTATATTTTGAAGATATCTTGAAAGTGATACTAGAGGAAACCGACAAAGATTATGTTGCTACTTTAAAAGAAAACTGTGCAAAACGAAAAGAGGATAATTTTCTATGTTGATGACAAATACTGAATGCATTGTTTACTCCAATCTACAATGCATGTAGGACCTTGAAAACTGTGAAGGTGCTTTTGACTGTGCTAGAATGCACATACAACTTATCAAAGGCACGTAATAAGAAATTTTTTATTCATAATTTGATGGATTTCAAAGTGCTCTCCAGTAAGTCCATAGGTAGACAAGTAAGCGGAATCTTATTACTGATGAATCAACTTGTAGATGTTAAAAACGATCTCCTTGAATCTTTTGTTGCTAGAGTTAAAATTCCTAGACTCCCTAGTGCTTGGAATGATTAAAAGAAAATATTGAGGCTTGCGGAAATGGATTGTGATTTAGATGGTTTACAATGTCATCGTCACCTCGTTTCATAAACAATGTACTTTAGTTCACTGGTGCATTGCCCCTTATACACCACAACAATATGGTATTTTCGAAAGGAAAATTTGAAGTTTAGAAGAAATTGTTTATGTCATGTTTATAAGTTTAAATTTATCTTATAATTTATGGGGTGATGCTATGATATCTTCATGTTATATTTCAAATAGAGTACCACTACAAAAGGATAATGTTTCCACATATGAATTATGGTTTAAAAGAAAATCAAATCTTACAAGACTTAAAATTTAGGGTTGTTCATCATATGTTAGAAACCCAGATCCTGAACGACCAAAGTTAGGTAATAGGACATTAAAATGTGTTTTCATAGGCTATTCACTTAATAATATGACTTACATGTTCCAAATTATTGACACCTTAGAAGTTATAGAATCCACAGATGTAGAATTATTTGAGAATTAAGTTTCATTGAGATCATCTAATATAGAATCTAATATGACTGATGATATCAATGACAGTGACTACGTTTTCCCTCAAAACAGAGGATGTGTCAGTACTGTATAATAGTACTTAACAAAGGAGAAGTAAAAGAGTAAGAATAGAGAATGATTGTGATCCTAATTTCATAACATAACTTATAGAAGGCAGTAAGGACAAAAGTCTTTAATGTGACTATATATGTAATGAATTTAGATGATGATCATGAATTCCAAAGATTCCATTTTATGGAAAGAACCTATCAGTAGTGAAATGAATTCCATATTGTTAAATCAAACCTATGTTTTAACCGGTTTATCTCCTAGTGTTAAACCTATAGGATGTAAATGGATATTCATGAAAAAGATGAACATAAATGGATCCATTGATAAGTTTAAAGTCATATTAGATGCTAAAGGATATAAGCAGAAACATGTAGCATATTATTTTGATACTTATGCTCCAGTTGCTCGCATATCTTTTACACGTTATTTAATAGCACTAGCATTAATTCGTAAATTTTTCTTGCATCAAATGAATGTCAAGGCTATTTTTATGAATGGAGATTTATAATAGAAGTTATACATAGAACAACCTTAAGGTTTTAAAACCCCAAATCAAGGAAAGAAGATTTGCAAATTAGTCAAGTCGTTTTATGGCTTGAAGCATGCTCTCATGCAATCCATGAGAAGTTTGATAAAATAGTATTGCCATATGGATTCATTGTCATTAATGTTGTTAAATGCATTCATAGCAAACCGGATAACATCGATTATATTATAATATGTTTATACATTGATGACATAGTAATATTTGGTTCTAATATATCCCCTGTGAATGAAACTAAGAAGTGTATGTCATTTAAGTTTGATATGAAAGATCTAGGAGAGACTGACGTGATTTTGAAAATTAAAATCATCGGGAATGAGAGGGAGTTGTTACTAACTCAATCTCATTACATTGAGAAGTTCCCCAAAAATAATGGCTATTATAATGACAAAGCGGCACCAACTCTTTTACATCATGGTATTAAATTAGAAAAGAATATTAGCGTATCATTTCTCAATTTGAGTATTCTAATGTTATTGGAAGCATTATGTATGCTATGCATTGTACTAGACCCAATATTGCACACGTTATAAGCATGTTATATCGATTTATGAGTAATTCTGGTTTTGGACATTGGAAAGCTATTTCTACAATTCTAGCTTATTTGACATGAACAATTAACTATGGTTTATCTTTTCAATTATACCCTGCTGTAATAAAAGGATATAGTGATGCGACTTGAGACAATGTAGAATCCAAATCCAAGTCTATGACTAAATAGATTTTTATGTTAGGAGGTGATGCAATATCTTTGGGTTCCACAATGAAAAATTGTATATCTGATTCAATAATGTGTCAGAGTTGATTGGATTAGCATATGCATATAAGAAAGCAAAACAACTTAGAAATTTATTGGTAGAAATTTCACTATGGAAGAAGCCATGCATCCCGAATAGTCTTAATTTATCATGATAATCAAACTATGGTGTACAATATCTTTGATAAGGCATATAATGCGAAGTCTAGACATGTGATTTTATGCCATCAAATGATAAGACAACTAGTCAAAAGTGGAGTAATAATCGTTGACTACATAAAAACTCAGAAAACCTAAACCTTGGATGGCTCACTCACTATATGTCTTCTAAAGACAATGGTTTCTATAAAGTCGAAAGAAATGTGACTAAGGTCTGTGAATGAAGGTTGATCATCCTTAACTGAAAATCAACTTATGTTTTGAAAAGAATAGACAAAGTTCAATATATACCAACAAGTTAAGAGAATGATTATAGAACACTAAATCGTGAACTCCTATAATATTTAATGTTGAATTCTGGAATAACAAAGATAGATAAAATATCGTTAATAAGTCTAGATACCTAACAAGGTACATCATAGAAACACCTTTGGAGAGTTACATATATGAGTATAGAAATCAGGTCGTTTCCTAAAATGGTAAGACGGCTTTCTAAAGTGGATTCATGAACCCAGGATTAAAAGCACATGACGATTAACGTGTTGAGCAATACTGAACACTTTACCAAGAAAATCAAAATGTGCGACTGTTTCAATTTTATCATTAGGGATACTTGGTTCAAGATTCGTCATCATAGAATCTTAGTAAGGCTTTGAATGGTTTATACTAAATAAAGATTCAAATCCAAGATATGTTATCTTTCATGACGATGCAATTCTTGAGCTTTGAACTGCATTTGGCTTGATTCCTCTTGGGTACGTAGGCAATCACTCAAGTGATGCAGCTATTCTATTTTTAAACTTTTTTTAAATTAATCAATCTTGAAATTAGAGGGAGAATGTTAGATATTGTCAACATTGCTTCAACCTTTTTTTGTTTTTCAAATAGAGAAGAAGATGAAAGAGGGAAGGAAAAATGAATAGTACCATATCTTGGCATTTTGGGACTATATTTATTAAAATATGCGACTGTCCTAGAGATGTTGGCTTATTTGTGCAACCAAATGTTTGCTTTGTTGTAAGGAAGAAAGTCACACACAACCACCACACAAGCGTGTGTCGTTGTCCGTCCAATCGAATGAACCGGATCAGGCTAGTTGCGAGTTTTTGGTTTGAATCAAATATCATATTTGCTGGATAAAATCTCAAAATAGTAACGGTCTGATTTCGGTCCATTATGGACTCAGTCGAGATATAGATTTCAAATTTAGACAAAGCAGAAATTAACGATGGATTCCGACTGTTGGAATTTGAAGAGGCGTGACAGTTGTTGACCGAACGGACGTCACTGCTAACAATGGTTCTGAAGCAAAAAGAGATTTCATTATTCTTCTTCCTCTTCATACAAGATCAACAGTGTCATTATAGTGTTTCAAAGCACTTTCCATTTAGATAGACTTGTGGTTGTGGTGCCTGCACGGTGTTGTAAACACAGAGATGTTGTAGATTCTATCATCAGAAACTAAAATAAAACGTCCTTAGCCAGATCATGATTATACAGATTTTAAGGTTATGCTCTTTAAAGGTTTCATTGAATTTAAAGTCGATAGTTCAATAATGTTTTTGTATAAAATGAGTTGAACTATTGTTTGAAAGAATTAATTATATAGAATTAATTCTGTAGATCCTTAAATTTTGAAATACGATATTATCTTTATCAAAATCGTCTCGATCTGTAAATTTTCCAGCATATACAGAGAAAATTGGGCTAATATTGAGAAAAATCTTGATGTTAAACGCGTTCGACATCGAATTTTATTTGTTCACCTATTGTGACTCAAATGGTGCATTTTTTTAGATCAATGTCATATATATTTGATGCTTCATCTAATGTGTATGATGTGTCCAACTTGACGTAACTTAGCAAACATCGGTTATGAGTTAGCGGACGAAGAAGGCCAGACCAAATAATTGTTGAAAGTCATCAGTGATATATACTGTGCTATAAAAAGCTGTTAGGAGATATAAGTGCACTCTTTAGTGTTGGGATCACCTGGACTCAATTTTTCTTGATCCGGTGGTCCCAACCAATGAAATTACCCCATTTTGAAATGATTTACGCTTTGCTTTCCGGAATTACATTCAAATTTCGAAGAGTAAAATGCAAAATCCCCAAATGGAGATAATTTCATTGGTGCGGACCGGACAATCGGTTCCACGAGATCGGCACCCCTCTTTAGTGGAAATGTGGGCACCACGTCCATGCATTGTAGGGTTTTCTTCTTAGTTTCCTTTACATGCCGAGTAACTGACGTATTGTCATCTGCCCTACCCTTCTGTCTTTATAATTTAGTAACAATGATGCCAATATACAGAAATACGTAAACATATATTTATTTCATTGTTTATATATATATATATATATATATATATATATATATATATATATATATATATATATATATATACACACACAGGGAAGCAAGTTTCAGACTTGATGCGTTACTGTGCAAGTTCAACTAATTTGGCTGTATTTTACCTATGCATGCCATACCTGAATATGTTAACCTTTCTCTTTCTGCCAATTTCTATATGACTTATTTTATTATTACGTCGTATACATCAGTTTAGATCCATCAATATCATCAATTTTTTTTCTGAACTGACCCCGCCTTCCCTTAAACGTGCACAACGAAATATGATAACAAATACACCATGCATGCCATGCCATGAATTTTGAATTTACTAAGGCACGTGCAAGATTTCCCTATTTTTCATTTAGAAAGACCATATGTTTGTTGCAGCTAATGCACCAAACATGTAAAATAAAAACCAATAACAAATTATAAAGTGGAAAATTTATTTAGTCACCAGCCTGAATATTCCGCAACGGTAGCAATTAAATGATGGTATCAACTCTGTGAAATTCAAAGCTATAACGTCCGTGATCTACGATGGCTATGGAAATAGTGATGTAAATTTTGTGCGTCTGTTCGAAACCCGTTCCTATTTGTACAATTCTCATTTTTTTTTAATATGAAATAGAACAATAAATTTTGAGAAATTAAGTTAGTTCGAAAATATTTGATATATTTCTATTCTTTGAAAATTTTCCATCAATCTATCAGCTCGTCTAGAAAAAAAGTAGAACGAGCATTCAGTGTTTTACGATCTAAATTTGCAATGATAAGTGATCCATGCCGGTTGTCGTCTAGAAAAAAATATGTCTACAATCATGTTTATTTGCATTATTCTACACAACAAGATCATAGAAGATGAAAGAGATATGGATGAAGAGCAACGCCACTACGAATGCGAAGATGCTTTGCAAACACCGAAGTATTTCGACAATACATACAAATAACAGAAGAGGAATTCAACATTCATTTGGAACGTCAGTTTATGTTTAGAGATGCACAATTCCATATATAACAGGCTACAAAAAGACCTTATGAATCATTTATGCAACCACTATGACGATTATTAGTTATGTTAATGCCTATCTGGCATTAGTTAGTTATTTTCATGCCCTTATTTTACGATGTATGCATGCCTGAACTCGTGTTTTATTTTATGACTGTACGAAGTTATGCAGTAATTATGATTTAGTTTTATATTTTACTAGAAGCGTTCTATTGTATTTGTACGTATTATGAACATCTAAAGCTATCATATTTTGGGAACGGTCTGAAATTTATAAAAACACCCATTCCGATTTAAGAAAACATAATCGTTTTGGAGTACGAAAACAATAATGATTTTACTTCGCTAGAGTAAAATATCATCGTTGTAAAGCCGTTAGGATAAGGAAAAAAACATTGATTGTGGTGTAAAATGTGAATGTGGAAAAGCGTCGACTTTACCGACACTAGATGAAACGCGCCGATTTTTTCGATGCGCTTCAAAAGAATCAATGCGCTTCATCCAACGCTGGTAAAATCGGCGCTGGACCAATTCAAAATTCAGAATTAATCTCGTAATATTTTGCTGAATATTACGTTTCTCAACGTCTGTTGGGAAACAAAATCAGTGAATGTTAATGATTCAGGGAAGGGAAATGAGATGCTCTAAGAAGGCTACGTTTTGATTTTTATTGTATTTTGTCTGTGCGTGTAAAACCTGATAATTATGACGTCTCGTGCAAATTTTGAAGTTACGGGTCGTTGTTATATATATATATATATATATATATATATATATATATATATATATATATATATATATATATATAAACGTTCGGTTACATCCCAAAAATGGAGCACTCTATTTGCTTTCTGATTTCCACCTATTGTTTATATTAAAGAGTGTAGTGGACCGGGAAAGAGAGAAAGTGATTATGTGGGGAAAATAGAGAGGCTGAAGGGGTGCTACACTGTTTGAGGTGTCATTGAACATGCCTCATATACACACACACACACACACACACACACACACACACACACACACACACACACTCTTCTGTCAGCATTGATGTACTCATGTCCATCTCAAGTACTTTCTTTGCTCATTATGATCCCGGGGATTGTTTAACGGACTCCACTTTTGGTTAATTAAGGGGTGGACAATTTTTTGTTTCTTTTTGAATTGCTGAGGGGAGGACAAAATAAATTAGCATTCTCTTAAACATAAAATAAAATTTCCAAAACTAACCCTTGGCAAACAACACTGAAAATCAAGTAGTGTATATTAATAATAACTGAAGAAAGACATTCTACATGACATCTAGAAAGAATTTTTCAATGTCAATTTGTTGTTATAAACAAAATAGGACAAAAGTAAATTATTCTTGGTATATCGTCTTCGAACATGCAATATTTGATGTATTCATCAAGTGAGTGAAGAAATTTCAAAATTCTAACTCATGTTTACACTTGTAAATAATAACTGTAAGGACCAAGTCAAAATAAAAGAGGGAAAATAATCAGTAGCTACCTGTATAAATATGTTATGTTTATATTATTCATCACCAGCTTTTGTAATATTATTTCTCATACTTTCAGAGATAAGTCTATCTAAAACTCGAGTGTAACAATGGAAAATCAAGCAATTGAAAATAACAAAGTTGGAGCAACGTACAATATAAAATGAAGTCAATTGAATTACTGGAAGAACTATGCATACCAAAAGTGTAGATCACAAGACGTGTGTGTGTGTGTGTGAGATCTACACCTCCTCCCCTCCTCTAACAAATAAAAATTAAATTAGAATCCCTTTAAAATTGTATCTCTATTAGACGACAGTGAAGTCCATTTAACAATCCTCATTATCCCTGCATTGACGTATTCATTTTATCGATGTTTTTCTTTGGGCTACGGTAGGACAATGCCATGTTTATTATTATTGCATCAATGATCATTTTAGTAATGGTGGTGCTAATAAAATATCGCTGTCTCTACCTGCCAGCAGCATCTCCACGTTAGTACACTTTTGTTGATATATAGAAATACGTTAAAGATTTATTTATTTCATTGTTTATATATACTAAGGAAGCAAGTTTCAGACTTGATGAGTTACTGTGTAAGTTCAACTAATTTGACTGCATATTACCTATTTTTCTTTCCCAAACGTGGTGGATTATGCATGCCAAACTTGAATATGTTAACCTCTCTCTTTCTGCCAATTTATATGCCTTATTCTATTTCTACGTATACATCAGTTTGGATCCATCATCAATTTCTTTTTCTCTACTGACCCCGCCTTCCCTTAAACGTGCACAACTAGATATGACAATAAATATACATCATGCATGCCATGCCATGAATTTACTTTTAAGGCATGTGCAAGATTCCTCTATTTATCAAGACATCCTATTTTTCATTTAGAAAGACCATATGTTTGTTGCAGCTAATATGCACCAGATATGTAAAATAAAAACCACAGACAAATTATAAATTTATTTATTCACTAGCCTGAATATTCCACATGGACAAATTTTTGAAACGGACTCCTGAAAATAACTTGATGTCAAAATAGGTTTGTTTCATACTAAGTTATGAAACTAGGTTTGTTTTATACAAGAACAAGGGATCCAAGCGCGTTCTGAAAACGGACACGAACAAAATTGTTCATACGCATTTTCAAAACGTACAATGTTATGTTTTTTTTTTCATGAACATTCCACAAATACACATGAACAAATTTGTTTAGTTTCATGAGATCCAATCCGTTTATTCTCCTAGCAAACCACAAAATGAATTGAACCAAACAAATAAAAGCTTACTAATTCATTTCGTGGTTTGCATGGATCTGATCAATGGATATATACACAAAAAATAATAGAAATATTCAAGCCTGTCATGTGGGGGCAATTGGCATGATATGGAAAGCTGCCTTAAATCATGAACGCTTTTTTGGTGAGAAATGGGGTTACCACGCAACTTTTTGTGTTCCGCATGGTTGCCTACTCTAATTCATTTATAGGTATTAATATTATATTATATTGTACATATGGAGTATTGATTTTGTTTATGGTTTTGAGTAGATTACATTTCATTTTCAATGATATTTTGGAAGTGCACACTAGTACGATTGGATCACAATCAAATTGGCGGTTTATATGAACTTTGAAGTCATAAGCCATTATCAGAAATGACAGAGCATTGTTTGTAATGGTTACCTTCCATAATATTTCTTCCTAATTTTGGTTCTACCTACTTCGGACATTTCTTTCTTCCTAATTTAGGCTCTATCTGCTTCAAACGTTTTTTTGTGGGAATTAGGTTGAAATGCAATTTATTTTAAAATAATAAATTTCAAGGACAACACTACTGAATAATTAAATTTTAAGGACAATTAACAGAAAAAATATAAACTTATTTATCTTTTTCAGTTATACAGAAAAAAGATAAATTAATTTATTTTTATTTATACATAACTGAAAATGATAATTTTTTTTATATAAAGTGTCCTTAAAACTAGTTTTTCAGAAGGGTTGATCCCTTAAAACTTATTACCCTGAATAAATAAGCTCTCTAAGTGAAAATCCTCATTTCTTTTTTTATTCGAATATGGCAAACGAAAATGGAAAATGGGTAAATTCACGAAATGGTTATGCTTTTTTTTAACAAAAGCAACAGTGCGGAAGGAGCAATTATATTATTTTATTTTTTGTTTTTTTATCATTCTATTTATGTTAATTATTTAAATACAAAATACAAAATACAAAATATAAAGTACAACATATAAAATAAAAATTCATGGTTTGTAATTCACAATACAAACGCAAGAATCAAAGTACTGAATAATAAATGCAGAAAATAATTTCCTAACATAACCCAACAACAACAAGTTCAATTCATATGATATCTCGAAATAATGTCATAGCGAGTGTTGTTGTATTTCTTTGAACTTGTTCACAATCATTATTTCCACGGTTCTGCATGTTGTTATACTCTTCTAGATATTATTCGTGTGCCAGATTCAGATTACTGTCGTATTGTCATAAAGTCAGGATCCTCAGCGTTGTACCTTCGTATAAGATTGTGAATAACCATTGTAGCAGTGACAATCTGTACCTGAGCATTATATGGATATGTTGGCATGTGACGTAAGATTGCAGATTTTTTTTCCTTTCAATTTCCATACACAAACTCGAATGGTAGTAGTTGAAAATTTCATTTTATGTCTTTGGTTCATTCTTGACTCATTGAAATCTAGAATATGGTACCTTACAGTGAGACAACGTGGTAAATACCCGTCCAGTATCAGATACCATGAATCCACTAAATAATATTGTCCTCTCGGCAGATGCGAAAAATTCAAATTATGAGTATTTTTAACTTCACGAAAGATTCTAGAACCATTGGCAGTTCTTTCCCACCCTGCCTTGACGAACGTAAATATTAAGTCAAGACACATATAGCCATGATTTTTTGTGTAGTCACACATTTATGTCCAACGAATCGTTGTAGATCTGCTTAAGTAACATGAGCCATTACATATGTACCATCAATGACTCCAATACAATTTCTAAATAATGGATAATATCATGTGAAAGAACGGATTTGTTCTGAAACTTTATGAAATTGAAGATCGATCGGTCTAATAATATCCACATACGGTAACAAGATAAAATTCAAAATTGTATGAAAAAAATAACGGCTAACAATAACAACTGATCATTGTAATCTTTTAGCAACCTAACGTACATGAATAACCAAAGGGATTGAATATATGAAGATGACTATCATCTCTCTAACTGTAACGCACATTTCTGGCTACAATCCAAGCGATTCCAACCATTCACACAAAGACATAAAACAAAGCCTCTTCATTCGGAAATTTGGCTGGCACCATTAGGATGGTCTGGAAGTATTTATTAACTCAGTTTATATTGATTGTTTCAGAATTGTGTATCCGAGTCATGTGAGGTCGGCGTGTGGCATAGTACAGTTGAATGAACTGAATGTCTTGCAAATCTTCAACATCAAAATCATCACTTTCTGAGCTTGGATAAGTCATTCGATGTGAAGGAAGAAGTATAGGAGAATAGAATTGTATAAGATGATGAAGAAGGATGGGAGAGGGTTTATAAGGGAGTAAATCCGACGCATCTGACGCTTTTGATGCAAATGGCTTCCAACCAACTATTAGCTCCAACTGGGTAGTTTGGTGGGTCCCATGCCCGATGCGTCGAACGCGGATGCAGATACCAATGTGAACTGCCCTGCTTGAAAAAAGAACACTATCCAAGATTATTGTTTTCACGTTTATTGTTAGGCCCTCCGTATTTTGTGCGCAACTTACCTTAGTTTCCTACAAAATCATCGTATGCCTTCCTATTCTCTTGTCAACATTGCAGCAATATTGTCCGTTTTATATGGCTTGGACTCAAGAACTCTTCTTCTCTCCTCCGAGTTAGGGAATTTAAGTTAGAACATTTCATCTACATAACTCACTTTTAGACCTCCTTTAATCTTCCATACATGGCATACATTTGCGTATACATCAATTACAATAGGAGTTGGACTCAAGAAGAATCCCACTAAACAATTTGACCAAAAATCAACACCTGCCTTCACGACTTCCACTGGTAACTCCGTAGGAGATTCAACTATATTAAATTGAATAGGTATGAAGCACCTGCATTCATGGGAAACTTGTCAAACACAGGGACCCAGATGAAAGGCCTTGGAGACACAGCGGCAGGAATAGTCACATTTTTATTGTGCACAGAAGAAGACACAGCTGCACACAAACCTTGTCGATTCACAGCAGTTGGCATTACGACCACTTTTTCATTATTCACATTAGCATTTGGAATATTAGTGATAGCACCGAGCTAACAACATCTGTCGCCACAACAAGAATTGCAAAATTACTATCCTTATCAACACTAGTGGCATTGGCAAAGCCATGTCATTCGTTAACATATTTCCAGTTGTTGGTCCAACAATTGCAACCGGTGTACTGACCAAGGAAACAACACTGTCCATGTTCTGAACCCCAGAACTAACATTACCACCAACATTTTGCAAATTAGTACTTTCCATACTTACATCTATGTTAGGCAGCTTAGGAGCTGCGACATTTGCCTAAGCAATTAAATCCGATATTGGGTAAGCAGTAATAGATCTTTCCAAGATACCAGAGATAGGGGAGGCCGATGAATTCAGCAGCGAGGTAAAGGGGTTTACAGTTAAACCAGCAGAGATCCCGAGCGGAGGGAACTCAACGACACTTTAAACCCTAGGCGGTGCTGACAATTTAGGTTCAGGATTGGAGTACGCACGCCCGGATCTGGTTGACGATGGCAGACGAGGAGGTGAAGGAGGCGATGACATGAGGGGGTACGGAGGGTGGAGGAGATGGGGGCGGAAGGACGAGGAGAAATGAAATTAAAAATGATAGGGGTTAGAAATCGTATCATCCATGATAGAAAAGTTCTGATAATGATAAATATTGAATCTATTTTCATATTAAATTTTAATTTTTGGTTTCTATTTAATATAATTCCAATATCCTTTCTGGAAATAATTTATTTTTATAATTTCGACATAGTCGAATCCTAATCATAAATCCATATAAATTTATTTCAACTCAATTTATATTCCGAACATCGAAATAAATTTCCCCGTTTCCTTTTTTGGAACGATTCCAAATTCTGTATTTTAAATTCATACTTGAATTTAAATTTCGAATTATCCAATGATAACTTTTCACCTTCATTATAAACATTGTTTTTAATTTATACTACTTATTTTTATTTTAAACAAGTCTTTTATTTCAAATCCTTTTGAAATTCAATTTCTAGTCTAGGAATTTCCCTTTTTAAATTCACATTTGAATTTATTTCCAAATTATCCAAGGATAATTTTTACTCTTCATTTATAACATCGTTATAAATTCAACTACTTGTTTTTATCTAAAAACAAGTTAATACTTTCTAGCCCATCAGAAATCCAATTTCTATTTCGAAAAAAAAAAGTTTTTCCTTTTAAATCACAAAATTCACTTTCTTTTCATTCGAATATATTTTTATGGTATTTAAATAACAATAGTTTGGGCCAGTGTTATTCGAACATTCAAAACATCCAATAATCAATCATAGGTTATTTACCATATCATATAACACTATATATGGAAACAAACAATATTTTTTTTTGAGGAATCTAGTTGGATACCTCCAACCTAATTTTCCTACATCCACAGATTTAGGACAACATAAATAATACCAATCACGCTTCAAGGCAGGATGCCGCGGTATAGAAGGTCATCCACTATATATATATAGTTGGGCGCATAGGGTCTCATCCGCTAATAGATCTATGGGTAATATCCAATACCCAAGCCTAAATATAACTTATATATATATAATAATAATAATAAACACAATTGATCAACAATTATTCAATGAATCCAAACAGCCACAAACAACATATAAAAATTATATAATATAAAAAATATTTTAAAATGGATTATAAACGAATCCAGAGAGTGGGTTTACTCACATTGATTTTAATTCATAATTTATTCCAATCTAAATTCCACTGCTTAGTTATCGCTAGTACGAGTCCAACGTAGCTCGTTTAATTGAAATTGGTTATCGTATAATTAATTTAAAAAACTTATAAGTTTGAAAATAATTATACGTCATAAAATAAAATTAATTTAATATTTAAATTACCTAATTAACTTCTTCTCCACTGCTTGAATTCTTCTTCTCCTTACCGTGAACATGCCGTTCCATTGCCCAAATTTGTCGTTTGCTCATCGACAGTGAGTCGCAAACCACAAGTCATGCTACATAAATCATTCGACATCTTTAACTTCGAATATCCCTAGGTCGTCATGTAAGAGGCTATATGTCACCACGAGTTCAAATCCGCTGCCCTTTTTCTGGAAATACTGATTGAAATCCCTAAATCTGGAACCTTGGTCTTGTGGATATCATTGAAATCGCGACCTCGATTTTGTCGAGCTACAGGATACAACAGTTATTGACTTCAAATCTCACCAGACTCCTCAATTTTCGCCTCCGACATTACCCCGTTTACTAACAACCGTACCCTTGCGTCGATGTACGAAATCGACCCTCCCCCTCATTTCGATCGCACATTACAATAAATACAGGCTTTTGAAGATTGAGTCTAAGTGAATTCAACGAATACAGGATTAAATTATTTCGTTAGAAGTTCGATTTTAAATCGATTTTTGAAGTAAAGGGGGATTCACGATTTTGGGAAATTTCGTTTTCATGAAAGAGCCATGAAACGGGAATTTGGAGAAGATTGGAGGCAAAGGGGGTAATATAAATTAGATATTTTATTTTTATATTGAATTATATTCACGTATAGATTTCTTTTGAACCTTATTATTTCGTATGTCCACTTACAAAATCCGATTGTCATGAGAATTGATATCCTGTTATAATTTGACATTCCGGACCCATTGAAACTGATTTCGTCAAATTCCAATACTGTTTTTGAAATTAAAACGCTATTTTAAATATTAAATTGTTAATTGATGTGCATTTAAAATGCGCACGCTCACATAATAACAAAGATTGACACGAAACTTGAAATCTAGGCATAATTAATTATTATGAATTTAATAAAATTAGTTTCATTGAAATCCAAGGTCATTTGAAAAATGACTATTTTTAAAGTTGAATTAAATCGAAAAAATTCAAATCGATTTCAAATGATCAAGTCCTTTAATTATAAATCATTATTATCGCTTATTTTTAAGTAGAATTTATATTGATCATTTGAATTGTTTAGATTTAGTTTTAACTTTGAATTCAATTATTCTAATTTTTCGTATTATGATAATTTGATATACTCGAAATTAAATCGTATTCGATTATTAACTATCAAAACTTGATATAACATTCCATTTATATCATCAAATCAACAATTAAAACAATATAAAATGTTCAGAATTAATCGGGTAAAAATCTGGGTTGTTAAATTATTCCCCTTTAAAAATAAATCTTCCCCGAAATTATTAAGGTGGAAAATTGCTTGAATCCCATTAAATTTTCAAATATTCACTAAGCGATAATTCGACATCCATATATCTACAACTTCAGTTCCATTAGGAACTTTTAAATTTTCATGCCAATAATGGTCTTTCCATTTCAAATCCAAAACCTTTCAAATTGAACCCAATTTGAAAATCATCTCTTTTAACTTACTAGAATTTTCAAAAAAAATTCTAACCCACTAAATTTTGGAAAAAATTCGGTGGAGTCTCCCCTATACGGAGGAGCATTTACAATATACCAAAAGAGATAAAAAAGTTACATCGACCCATACGGTCGGAAAACGGTTCATATAACCTAATTAAGTATTTTGCGTAGGCGTATCTTATATAAGCATTTATTAAGCGTATTCGCTTAGTGTTTATGTAATCTATGCACCCAAAATTAAGCCAGGCGGCTCCATGTGCCTGTACTTACTCAATTTAAACCCATAAGTCACAAAACATAAAGGTTCAATAACTTTCATTCATTTAAATGTTTAAATGCGTTGATTCATTTACAAACAAGTCATACCATGTATGTTCAACACATACGCGCTAATACAAGTTCCAATATTTAGTTTATCCCTCATTTCATTCATATATCATATCATTATTCTCATATTTATTCAATTTGAATGATTTATAATCAATACTTTTATATTCAACCTATATTCCATTCGTATGCATTCAAATTTATTCAAATTGATTCTAGTCAATATATTTACTTCGTTTACAACAAACGAAAAAAAATAATCTATGCATATTTGGCATTATCCAGTTAATAGAATAACCACTTATATTTCTGGCTACATTTTAAATTGATTCAAACCAATTTAATCCATCTCAATTATATGTTATCCAATTCAATTCTAATCGCTATTCATTTTTATTTAATTCACGTTTCTCCAATTTATCTTAATCCATTTACTATTTAATTTCATTTAAATGATTCATAACAAAATTAATAACATACCATATCATATATACATAATATTTATGTATATGGATTCGATACAAAAGAATTTTAACTAATCCATTCACTATTATTTATTTGCAAAATTTGATTAGCTTCCCATTTTAGCCAATAACATAAAAATCCTATTCACTTCTTATTTTAACTTCTTTAGTTAAATTTAACTCATAATTGCTTTCGCAGTTTCTTATTTAACCCTTTCAAGTTATATTTCATTTCAAGTTAATATTCATATTGCCTTAAAATAAATTTGACTTCCGGCTACTTCAATTTCGTTAATTTCTACTATTCAATTTAGTTTATAAACTCATTCTGTTTAACTTGTTCACGTTAATTTCTTCATTTCCGTATTGGAATCAATATCCTAAAGTTATAGGCCCAAAACTTATTCTTATATGTCTTCATAACTTATTCAGTGAATTTCCAAAAATTCAAATACCCGGTTTTTGTTTCATTTCAAATCCTTTAGAAATCACATAAATATATACGTATATTTATAACTACTTTAAATTCAAAACATTTGAATTATCCAAAACAACTCGTTTTCGAAAATAAATTTTCACTGGAAACTTTTACTATGGTAGAAACCCATCACTTAGAAACTCGAAAATAATTACAAATGATGTGGCCGTCATCATCTAAATTATTTTCCAGCGACAGAAGTGAGTTCAGTTCTTTATCATTTTAAAAATCCATCTAAGTTGATTTTAATCCAAAAATCTTTCCAAAACAAAGCTATATTATTTTAATATACTTCGAAAAATATTTTTCCAACCTCCCGGGCTTTAAATTCCAGATCCCGGTTTGAATCCAATTCCAATTCATTTCATTTGTATATATTATTCATATACAAGTTATATTTGATTATATATAACTATTCCAATTTTATAATCTTATTGATTATAATAACAACCAAAACATACATATATTATAATAATTCCCAAAATATTCTTCATTTTATATCAAAATAGAATTTTGGGTAAAATCATTTCATTTGCTCACTTTAAAACAATATTATGTCGAATTCCTCTATTCAAGTGTTTAGAAACTCTTATCGACTCGTGGAGTCCCACGATTTGACCATAATTCACAAGTCACTCAACAGACATGCCAACACAATATAAAACCTTTTTTATATCAACTAACAAATATCTGCTCATATATATACACTCAAACTCATTTTAGGTTACTACTATCCCTATCTCTAATGAGTAATCCCTCATTAAAGCCTAGGTATAACGACCCGAACTTCCCCGGTCTTCGAAGAGAAAGAACGGATTGTTTGAGAACAGGACTAATCGGAACACAAACAGAAAAACATTTCATTGCTTATTACAACAATTTACATTAGGATACAAGAATATACAGAGTATGAATAAATATTACACATTGTAAAATATCAGAGATTAAAATACATTACATAGTAGCGGAAAATAATACAAAACACGACTGGTAGAAATACATGGATACAGAGCGTTCCGAATATAGCTCTAGCTGTAAACCAGGATCCTATGAATAAATCTGCAAACCCAAAACTACTAGCTGCCCATGTGGAAAATAGGGGCACCAAGAGTTTAGGTTAAAAAAATAAACTCTAGGTCTGTCATGTGGCTAGTGTGAGAACTGAAACAGTTATTAAATCTTTGCTTTAAAAATAAAGTAAATCAAGGGACTACGCCATATAACACGGAACGGGTTTCCTCCCAAGAACACCAGTGCATAAAACAAATAGCGCAATGCTTTTTGGAAAAATGAAGCTATTATAAGACCTAGGTCCCATCACACAATGCAACGCAAGCCGGAGGATAGGGTTTTCCCTTATAGTAGCCAAACATGCTTGGTACATTTAAAACAAATCATTTGAAACTATTATAAGTGCATAGTGTATAAAACAACTTCAAATATAAATGTATCAATCATAGACGGCATGGGTACCATATATCATGTCGCCATACTAGTTCTACAATCAAAACCGAAATGTCACGTATTGGAAGTTGGATTTCCGTCTGTGAACCAAGGCAAATGGATCATCCTGTGCCAATTCGAGACTCTCAAGCCCGAGCCTCAGGTCTCAGCCGCAACTACTCCCGGATCGTCAGGGCTGGTCCACATTTTAAGTGGAGTAAAAATCCCTGAACATGCGTCTCCCCACCCTATGGGTCTTAAATGAGCCAGATGACCTAATATCCATCGGCTCCATAGTAACCAGTATATCCGAGGTGCCTCGCTATCCATCAAATAATATGCAACATCCACATGAGTAAAATGTTTGGGCTCCATACCATGACACTACTCCTAGCCAGAAGGAAACGCATGCCCTCCCTGAGGTCCTTCCCGTTTCTGGTTCACACTGGGGTGTGAGGCTCGCGAATTAACGCTGTATACAAAGCTATGCTATATTAAAGCCATGCTTTGATCATCAACCACAAGACTCCGCTTTTCAACAGAAGCCTTGATCATTTGCATCTCAGCATGCCACACAGGCAATTCACGCCATGCGACTGATGTCTATCGATATACAACCTTTGAGCTCGTACGTCTCAAAGAAGGGTGTTAAGCAAGAGAATAAATTCTCCGCCACCAAACAGATATATATTTAATAGAGATCAATCAACACAGAATAAAATCCAATGTCAGACACCCATCCATTTACAAGTTCGTTCTGGGTCTGAGCGAAACCATTTACATGTACACAACATGTAACACCCCGAATTTTAGATAATACTAAAATTCACTAATTACAGGATAAATAATCTCAGATGTGGGAATTAGGGGAAACGGGCTGCGTCATTACGTTCGTCTCGGAAAAATACGCGAAATAGAGTCCGAGTTTTCGAAAATCGGAGTCCGTATGGCCCAGTTATGGCCCGATGAAGTTTGCAGAAAATTCAAAACTAAAACAGATTTAAAAATTTAAAATATGCAGATTTGGAATGGGCCAGGCGGGGTCAGGCGGGAAGCTTCCCGCCCAGCCCATGTCGACAGGGCTGTCGACAGGCCTGTCGACAGGGGTGTCGACATGCCTGTCGACTTGCCTGTCGACAGGGTCCAGGCGCCCAGTGAACCTGGGTGCACCAGGTTGGGTTTCAGGCTGGCTAGGAGGGCTGGTTCTAGAGATTTCCTAAATCTAAGGGTCCTAACCTAATCTAGGGTTAATCTAAGGGCCTAAAACACTCACCTAATCCTATAAATAAGACCCCAACCCTACCCTAATTCATTCATAATTAAGTCTTGTAACTAAACTATGGCAAAATGAAATTTGAGCATGGCCTCCACTAGTTCATGAAGGAGTTGCAAGCAAATCCCTCTCAAATCATTCTCTAATCCATTCTAAGTATCTTAATCTTCTTCATTAGCTTGCTAATTGTGTTTTGGTGAGTTTCTATCACTTTAACACCAATTGTTAAAGTAAGTAGATTTGGTGTAATGAGATCTATGGTCTTAAATGCGGATTAGTGAGTTTGAATCATGTATAATGATATGTTACTCTATGTTGTTCTATGATTATGCATATGTGATAAGTTGGTTTATGCATGCTTAATAAGTTGATTTATGCATGTTTAACAAGTTGGTATATGCATGTTTAATAAGTGGATTTATGCATATTTAATAAGTGGAATTATGCATGTTTAGCAAAGTGAGATATGCAAGTTAAGTGTATGTTTAAATGCAAGTTGAAAGTGATATGCAAGTTATGCATACTTATGCAAGTGTATGGATGCTTATGCAAGTCATGTATATGTTTAAATGCAAGATTTATGTGATATGCAAGTTATGCATGCTTATGCGAGTATATGAATACTTATGCAAGATATGTATATGCTTAAATGACATGATATTCAAGTTATGCAAGTATGTGAATGCTTATGCAAGTATGTGAATGCTTATGCAAGTTAAGTGTATGTTTAAATACATGTTTAACATGTTATGCAAGATTGAGAATGCCTATATGCAAGTTTAACATGTTATGCAAGATATGTGTATGATAATATGCAAGCTCATATGCAACATGTTATGCAAATCATGTGTATGATAATATGCAAGTTTGGGTTATATGTAGTTGGGTTAATATGCTCATATATGCAAGTTGACATCCTCTTAACCCATGACAAAGTTGTATGTTAAACCCATGATATTTGTGATGATCTTCCCCTTATTATGTCATGTAACGAGAACGATTTACGTGGGGAACGATGGGATTGGTAAATATGTTAATAAATGAATGTTTGGGTATGATTAAGCATACCATAAAAATAAATTACCATAAGTGGGAATTTACCTATTGAGTTAGGTCTACCCCATGGGAATTTACCTATTGAGTTAGGTCTACCCATGTTATGGAAAACTTGATATTAATTAGGGATAATTAATATGGGGGTGATTAATTAGGTGTAATTAATCGACTAAGACACGAGGTTGGACTCATTTGTAGTGTAAATCTGCCCGGACCCGACCGGCTTAACCAGTTGCTACAAATGTTAGCCCAATGTGAGAGGTCTTAGCCATAAATTAAATACGTGATTAAGGTAAAGACACGAGGTTAGACTCTGTTATGACGTAAGACTGCCCGGATTCTACCGGCTTAACCAGGCGGCCATAACAGCCAGTCTAATGTGGGAGGTCTTTACGGGAGATCACGGTCTTAATTAATTAAGAAACACTTAACCATAATAGCATGTAGTGGGACATGAGGGGTTAAGTGGGTGCCTTGGGTGGCATGAGGAAATTTGGTGGTTGCCTTGGGTGGCATGTGGAATCTAGTGGGTTGCCTTGGGTGGCAATAGAAAATACGATTAGAATACTTAACCAAGTGGAAACATGTAATTAAACATGATTAAAGGGTTAAGTGGGATACACTAGATATTTGACAAGCTTAAGTGGGTAGCTTGTGGGGGCCCATTTCAACCAATATCCCAAACGTATCTTTGTGGGCTCGACCCATGTCGAGTGACGGGACACGCATATTGGGCTTGATTATAAGAGGCCAAAATGGGTTAGCGGTGGCAACGCAAGTCCAACGGGCTTCATATGCGTGTGTGGGCCCGGGCTGGTAGATAAGCCGTTGTTGCATCGTGTAGATATAAAGCCGTGCACCGTTAGTATTGGGTAGCCACGTTAGGGGAGTGATACACCCCACTGTGGGACCAGCACGGGTATCTACGGTAGGGAGCCGATCGCTTGGGAGTAGTGGGTACACCTAATAAAGATAGGGGCAGACGGCACCTATGTAGGGGTACACGAAGCTACTGGGTAAGAATTACTGAGTACACCTAGTAGAGATAGAGGCAGACGGCACCTATGTAGTGGGCTAGGGGTACATGGAACTACTGGGGAAATTTTCTAAGTCCTTAGAAGGGATCAACCTTAAGTAGGAATGACTGGTGTGGTGCAGTTAGTAATTATCCTTGGGTGGGTAGATGCGTCCTGACGGTTATCTTAGTTCGTTCTAAGTCTACCAAGCTGCTTAGTGTAGCCATTCATCCCCAGATATTACCGTAGGTCAAGTTTATGTCTTCTCTGGTTACTTTAATGATTGTATTGTTAAAGTTATAGGACTCACTCAGACTTATGTCTGACCCCGTTGTTTTTATCTTTTTCCCAACCCTCAGGTCCTACGGTGGATCCTAGCGGTAGTAGAGCTTGATCGGATTTCTGTTTCCAGTCTTGAGGAGCTTGGGTAGATGTAAAGCTCCAGTTATCCAGTTATCTTTTCTTTTTCTTATGGCTATTGTATATGAGAGTGGGATTATGTACTTCTTTATTTTGACAGATGTTGTACTTGACTTTTATCATGGTTTTATGTTGTAACCAGACATGTTTATTTCCGCTGCTATGAGATGAGGTTTTAGAATTTCAAGTACTATTTATATCTGTCTTGTTGTAATTTTTCTGTTCTATATTCACTAAAATGCTCCACCGATGCTATGGCATTCCCTTGTGAGTGACCCTAGCGGGCGTGGGGTGTTACACGTGGTATCAGAGCAAAGGTTACCGGAACAGATAAAAGTTTTAGAAAACTATTTTTCTAAAACATTTTTGGAAAAGATATTTTCAAAAACATGTCTTTTAAGAGAAAAGTTTTTGAAAGAAAAGCATAATCCCCAATAGCCATATCTATATCCTTCGAATTCTCCGTTTTGAATCTTTCTTTTTTTCGTTTCAGCATGGCTGAGGATCTTAACTTTCCGGAGGGTGTGACGGTACCAGTATGGTATAGGAGATTGATGGAGGCTAGGGCCACCACTGCGGGTCCAGCAAATGTTCCTCCACCAACCGTAGCACCCGATCTTCCTCCTCCCCCTCCTCCTCGCACGGATACTTTTGCTAAGACTTGTAAGGAATTCAAAGCTATGGGAGGGAAACCTTTTCAAGGATCTGAAACTTTTGTGGAGGCTAGGGATTGGCTTAAGGAGGTGGAAGAGTTGATAGATATCTTTGAGATGGAAGAAGGAAAGAAAGTCAAGTTGGCTGCTTGGTTAATGAAGGGAGAGGCCTCATTCTGGTGGGAGGTCACTAATGGAGAACGCCCCGTTGACTCTTGGGCGGATTTTAAGCAAAGATTTGTGGCAAAGTTTCTCTCAAGGGCGGAGGAAAACTTGTATATGGAAAGATTCTTGACTCTAAAGCAAGGAAATCTTTCGGTGAAAGAATATGTTAACAAGTTTAATCAATTGGCAAGGTTTGGCCTAGATATGGTGAATACACCGGAGAAGAAGGCTTTGAGGTTCGTGAAAGGCTTAAATGAACCGATGCATGGGTTGGCTATGACTCACATCCCTATGGGGGCCACCTTTGAGAAGCTAGTTGACATGGCACTCATGTTTGAGGAAGAGAAGGGTCCTAATGCTAATAAGGCACCCGAGAAGAAGGGAGATCAAAAGAGACCTCAACAACAGCAAAGCAAAGGTGGGAAAGGCAACGGTGGCAAGGGCAAGAAGAAGAAGTGTTTCAATTGTGGGACACCTGGCCACCTAAGCAAGGATTGTCGCAAGAAGAAGAAGACCGGTTGCTTCCACTGTGGCGAAGCAGGGCACTTAGTGAAGGATTGCCCTAAGAAAGGGCAAAGGACGGGATCTACCTCAGGAGGACAGGTGCAAGCTCTTATGGCACCGGGTCAGGCTAGGGGGCAAGTACAGGCTCTCGCGGTTCCACCGATTCAGGAGAGAGGTAGAACTATTTCCGTTGAAAGTCTGGTTTTTCTATTTGACCATCCTGTCCGTACATTGTTTGATTCAGGCACATCGCATTCGTTTATTTCATCATCATTAGTTGAGTCACTGCACCTAGACACCAGTCTGGTAGATGATCCCTTGGTTGTTTCAAACCCAATTGGGGGCTCCACTTATTTATCCATGATATGTTTGGGTCTGAAGATTTCTATACTTAGCATTGAGTTTAGATGTGATGCTTTTGTATTGGGCTTCACGGGCTATGGGTTGATTTTGGGCATGGACTGGTTATCCAGTAATGGTGCCGTTCTTGATTGCGAAAGGAGAGTTGTTAGGCTCATGACCCGCTTGGGTAACACTCTCGAGATTTCTTGTAACCCCAGGGACTCTGTTATGCTAAGTTATCTTGAATCGCTTGACGCTTCGGTTGAGAGTTTGCAATCTGTGAGAGTGGTCCGGGAATATCCGGATGTGTTTGAGGAGGTGAAGGGCTTACCTCCGAAGCGGGAGATTGACTTCCGAATATATTTGGTGGATAATGCTAAACCGGTATCTTTACCAGTGCGCCACATGGCTCCTCGTGAGAGGAGGGAACTCCATAAGCAAGTAGGGGAGTTGCTTGAGAAGGGGTTCATAAGACGGAGCATATCGGAGTGGGGTGCTCCAGTAGTATTTGCTACGAAGGCGGATGGGTCCCTCAGACTTTGTGTAGACTATAGAGAACTCAACAAGCTCACAAAGAAGAATAGACACCCATTGCCGAGGATTGATGATCTTTTCGATCAGTTGGCTGGCGCTTCAGTATTTTCTCAGTTGGACTTAGCCACGGGGTTTCATCAGTTAAGGGTGGCTGAGGATAGCATAGACAAGACTGCCTTTAGGACTCCGGATGGTTTCTATGAGTGGCTGGTGATGCCATTTGGGTTGACGAACGCCCCTGCATACTTTGTTGATTTGATGAGTAGGGTGTTCAGGGAGTTCCTTAATAAATTTGTGGTGGTCTTTGTGGATGATATCTTAGTATTCTCTAAGAGTGAAGAAGAGCATGCCCTACATCTTGGGGAAGTGTTGAAGACTCTTCGAGCGCATAGCCTTAAGGCTAAATTCTCTAAATGTCACTTCTGGAGGAGGGAAGTGCGGTTCTTGGGGCATGTGGTCTCCAAGGAAGGGATAGCTGTGGATCCCGCGAAGGTAGTATCAATTCAGGATTGGAAGGTTCCGAAGAATGCTACCGAAGTAAGAAGTTTCTTGGGGTTGGCGGGTTATTATAGGAAGTTTATCAAAGACTTCGCGAAGATATCAGCCCCATTAACCCGCTTAACAAAGAAGAATCTTGTTTTCACATGGGACGTAGATTGTGATGATGCGTTCCGACGGTTAAAAAGAGCTTTAACCACCGCTCCAGTTTTAGTGTTACCAGATGGGAGCAAGCCATTTGTTGTCTATACCGATGCCTGTGGGACAGGCCTTGGCGCAGTCTTAATGCAGGAGGGAAGGGTAATAGCCTATGGTGGAAGGCAGTTGAGGGCACATGAGAAAAATTACCCTACCCATGATCTAGAGCTGGCCGCTATTGTTTTTGCGCTTAAGATTTGGCGCCATTATCTTCTGGGAGAGAGATTCGAGTTGTTCACTGACCATAAATCATTGAAGTACTTATTCTCTCAGAAAGATTTAAACTTAAGACAGCAAAGGTGGATGGAGTTCTTAGCATCTTATGATTTCGAGATAGCGTATACCCCTGGCAAGGGTAACGTGGTGGCGGACGCCTTGAGTAGGAAGAGGTTGTCCTTGAGTCCATTGTTCGTGGAACGACGAAGCTTGGAGTTTATCTCGATGTTTGATTTCAGACCTTCCGTTGACTATGTACCCGGTTTGCTAGCTTCTTTGGAAGCTAGACCTACTCTTTTGGGGCGGATTGGAGAAGCACAGAGGGACGACCCACAGTTGGTTGAGTTGATAGAGAAGCTCATAAGGGGGGAGTCGTCCAGCCATTTGAGTAGGTACACCCTAGACGGTAAGGGGTGCTTGCGTAGGGACGGTAGACTTTGTGTACCGCTAGATGAAGGGTTGAGGAAGGCTATTCTAGATGATGCACACCGTTCTAGGATGACCATTCATCCCGGTGGGGATAAGATGTACCAAGATATGAAGAGGGTTTTCTTCTGGGCCGGTATGAAGAAAGATGTGGCCGAATATGTAGCTCGATGCTTGGTATGTCAGCAAGTGAAGGCGGAGCAAAGGAAGCCAGGTGGGTTGCTTCACCCATTGGAGGTTCCGCAATGGAAGTGGGATAGCGTCTCGATGGATTTTATTGACGGGTTACCCAGGTCGAGGAAGGGTAATACAGGAATTTGGGTGGTGGTAGATAGACTTACTAAGAGCGCCCATTTCATACCTGTGAAGAGCAAGAGGACCGCTCCATGGCTAGCTTCTGTATATCTTCGAGAGATAGTTCGATTACATGGGGTACCCTCTAGCATAGTAAGTGATCGAGATCCCATCTTCACTAGCGAGTTCTGGAGAAGTTTGCAAGAAGCAGTGGGGACTCAATTGTGTCTGAGCACCGCATATCATCCCCAGACAGACGGCCAGACTGAGAGGGTGAATCGTGTTCTAGAAGACCTTTTGAGGCTTTGTATCTTAGATTTTGGAGGTACATGGGAAGAGCATCTTCCACTGGTGGAGTTCGCATATAATAACAGCTTTCAGTCCAGTATTGGTATGGCTCCTTTCGAAGCTCTCTATGGAAGGCCTTGTCGATCACCTACATGTTGGTGGGAGTCTACGGATAAGATCTTGCTTGGGCCTGATATGGTTAGGGAGACTTCAGAGAAGATCGATTTGATTCGAAGAAGGATGAAAGCAGCGCAGGATAGGCAAAAATCTTATGCGGACAAGAGAAGGACGGATCTTGAATTTGAGGTTGGGGATATGGTTTTTTTCAAGGTATCTCCATTGAGAAATGTTGTTCGCTTCGGATCCGTTGGGAAGTTAGCACCGAGGTTTGTTGGGCCATTTCCTATTAAGGAAAGGATTGGACGGATGGCATATAGGGTGGAGTTGCCCGACAGACTTAGTGGTGTTCATGATGTATTCCATGTATCACATCTGAGGAAGTGCTTACATGAGACCGCAGAGGTGGTAGAGCCGAGCTTGCTTAGAGATGTAGAGGTTGAGCGTGAGGCGACGATTCGACGAGCTCCTACTCGTATCCTTGGGTCAGAGACTAGGAAATTGAGGAATCGAGAGGTTCAGCTAGTCAAAGTGCAATGGGGAGAAGATGAGAGCAACGCAACTTGGGAGACGGAAGCGAAGATGCGTTCATTGTACCCATTTCTTTTTGAGGGTATGTCTTTACTTTCTCCTCTATCATTGTCTAGTACTTATCTTATCTTTAGTATGTCCTCTCGTTAGTACTGTTTGACCTTTAGATAGGGTAAACCTATGGTTGAAACATGTGTTTGAGACATGTTATGGTTGATGGATGCAAGTGGATGCAAGTGTTTGCTAGTGGTTGCTCGTGGATGCATATACACACACTCTAGGCACTAGATCGGCTCAGTCACTTCATATTGCATATTGCATAAAATTGTGTGTAGGAGGCTATATTTATGGATGTATAATGATTGTGTTATCACATGGATGATGCATTTTGGTGAATGATTGTGCACTCATGTAGATATTGTATGTGTCGATAGGGTTCTCTCGCATACATAATGGATGCATGGCACTATCATGGTTTGCATATGTTCATACATTAGATAGGGAACATATACACACACTCTTTGCATATGCTCATACATCATTAGAAATTGTTTTAAGGACAATGGATGCCCGTGTTTGATGGATTGAGTAGATGGTTGTTTGGATGGTAGGATATGCATTCTCCTTAGCTTAGAGATTTCGGGGACGAAATCCTTTAAGGAGGGGAGAATGTAACACCCCGAATTTTAGATAATACTAAAATTCACTAATTACAGGATAAATAATCTCAGATGTGGGAATTAGGGGAAACGGGCTGCGTCATTACGTTCGTCTCGGAAAAATACGCGAAATAGAGTCCGAGTTTTCGAAAATCGGAGTCCGTATGGCCCAGTTATGGCCCGATGAAGTTTGCAGAAAATTCAAAACTAAAACAGATTTAAAAATTTAAAATATGCAGATTTGGAATGGGCCAGGCGGGGTCAGGCGGGAAGCTTCCCGCCCAGCCCATGTCGACAGGGCTGTCGACAGGCCTGTCGACAGGGGTGTCGACATGCCTGTCGACTTGCCTGTCGACAGGGTCCAGGCGCCCAGTGAACCTGGGTGCACCAGGTTGGGTTTCAGGCTGGCTAGGAGGGCTGGTTCTAGAGATTTCCTAAATCTAAGGGTCCTAACCTAATCTAGGGTTAATCTAAGGGCCTAAAACACTCACCTAATCCTATAAATAAGACCCCAACCCTACCCTAATTCATTCATAATTAAGTCTTGTAACTAAACTATGGCAAAATGAAATTTGAGCATGGCCTCCACTAGTTCATGAAGGAGTTGCAAGCAAATCCCTCTCAAATCATTCTCTAATCCATTCTAAGTATCTTAATCTTCTTCATTAGCTTGCTAATTGTGTTTTGGTGAGTTTCTATCACTTTAACACCAATTGTTAAAGTAAGTAGATTTGGTGTAATGAGATCTATGGTCTTAAATGCGGATTAGTGAGTTTGAATCATGTATAATGATATGTTACTCTATGTTGTTCTATGATTATGCATATGTGATAAGTTGGTTTATGCATGCTTAATAAGTTGATTTATGCATGTTTAACAAGTTGGTATATGCATGTTTAATAAGTGGATTTATGCATATTTAATAAGTGGAATTATGCATGTTTAGCAAAGTGAGATATGCAAGTTAAGTGTATGTTTAAATGCAAGTTGAAAGTGATATGCAAGTTATGCATACTTATGCAAGTGTATGGATGCTTATGCAAGTCATGTATATGTTTAAATGCAAGATTTATGTGATATGCAAGTTATGCATGCTTATGCGAGTATATGAATACTTATGCAAGATATGTATATGCTTAAATGACATGATATTCAAGTTATGCAAGTATGTGAATGCTTATGCAAGTATGTGAATGCTTATGCAAGTTAAGTGTATGTTTAAATACATGTTTAACATGTTATGCAAGATTGAGAATGCCTATATGCAAGTTTAACATGTTATGCAAGATATGTGTATGATAATATGCAAGCTCATATGCAACATGTTATGCAAATCATGTGTATGATAATATGCAAGTTTGGGTTATATGTAGTTGGGTTAATATGCTCATATATGCAAGTTGACATCCTCTTAACCCATGACAAAGTTGTATGTTAAACCCATGATATTTGTGATGATCTTCCCCTTATTATGTCATGTAACGAGAACGATTTACGTGGGGAACGATGGGATTGGTAAATATGTTAATAAATGAATGTTTGGGTATGATTAAGCATACCATAAAAATAAATTACCATAAGTGGGAATTTACCTATTGAGTTAGGTCTACCCCATGGTAATTTACCTATTGAGTTAGGTCTACCCATGTTATGGAAAACTTGATATTAATTAGGGATAATTAATATGGGGGTGATTAATTAGGTGTAATTAATCGACTAAGACACGAGGTTGGACTCATTTGTAGTGTAAATCTGCCCGGACCCGACCGGCTTAACCAGTTGCTACAAATGTTAGCCCAATGTGAGAGGTCTTAGCCATAAATTAAATACGTGATTAAGGTAAAGACACGAGGTTAGACTCTGTTATGACGTAAGACTGCCCGGATTCTACCGGCTTAACCAGGCGGCCATAACAGCCAGTCTAATGTGGGAGGTCTTTACGGGAGATCACGGTCTTAATTAATTAAGAAACACTTAACCATAATAGCATGTAGTGGGACATGAGGGGTTAAGTGGGTGCCTTGGGTGGCATGAGGAAATTTGGTGGTTGCCTTGGGTGGCATGTGGAATCTAGTGGGTTGCCTTGGGTGGCAATAGAAAATACGATTAGAATACTTAACCAAGTGGAAACATGTAATTAAACATGATTAAAGGGTTAAGTGGGATACACTAGATATTTGACAAGCTTAAGTGGGTAGCTTGTGGGGGCCCATTTCAACCAATATCCCAAACGTATCTTTGTGGGCTCGACCCATGTCGAGTGACGGGACACGCATATTGGGCTTGATTATAAGAGGCCAAAATGGGTTAGCGGTGGCAACGCAAGTCCAACGGGCTTCATATGCGTGTGTGGGCCCGGGCTGGTAGATAAGCCGTTGTTGCATCGTGTAGATATAAAGCCGTGCACCGTTAGTATTGGGTAGCCACGTTAGGGGAGTGATACACCCCACTGTGGGACCAGCACGGGTATCTACGGTAGGGAGCCGATCGCTTGGGAGTAGTGGGTACACCTAATAAAGATAGGGGCAGACGGCACCTATGTAGGGGTACACGAAGCTACTGGGTAAGAATTACTGAGTACACCTAGTAGAGATAGAGGCAGACGGCACCTATGTAGTGGGCTAGGGGTACATGGAACTACTGGGGAAATTTTCTAAGTCCTTAGAAGGGATCAACCTTAAGTAGGAATGACTGGTGTGGTGCAGTTAGTAATTATCCTTGGGTGGGTAGATGCGTCCTGACGGTTATCTTAGTTCGTTCTAAGTCTACCAAGCTGCTTAGTGTAGCCATTCATCCCCAGATATTACCGTAGGTCAAGTTTATGTCTTCTCTGGTTACTTTAATGATTGTATTGTTAAAGTTATAGGACTCACTCAGACTTATGTCTGACCCCGTTGTTTTTATCTTTTTCCCAACCCTCAGGTCCTACGGTGGATCCTAGCGGTAGTAGAGCTTGATCGGATTTCTGTTTCCAGTCTTGAGGAGCTTGGGTAGATGTAAAGCTCCAGTTATCCAGTTATCTTTTCTTTTTCTTATGGCTATTGTATATGAGAGTGGGATTATGTACTTCTTTATTTTGACAGATGTTGTACTTGACTTTTATCATGGTTTTATGTTGTAACCAGACATGTTTATTTCCGCTGCTATGAGATGAGGTTTTAGAATTTCAAGTACTATTTATATCTGTCTTGTTGTAATTTTTCTGTTCTATATTCACTAAAATGCTCCACCGATGCTATGGCATTCCCTTGTGAGTGACCCTAGCGGGCGTGGGGTGTTACACAACAATAATCAAACATAGTCAACCATCAGCCAGAGTGCATTACACCACTGTATAAGCGTTAAATATAAATAATTAACGCTTACAACAGCATGTCAACTAAGCGATTGACATACAACTAAACAATTGGGATTAGTGTATGTCAAACATCATCCCAATACCCGTATGGGGTTTCAACCAACACACACAGATTTTATTTGTGCAGTTAGGCGATGTGTAAAATATATCATCCCAATCAACATCGATCAAATGTGTGTCCGTAAACAAATCGTCCAATTTGTAAATGAGTATTTATTTTCATTCATATACTCGTCTAAAGTTATATTTTTAACGATAAAATATTTATTTCAACATATGAATATTTTATACAGTTCATTTACACAATAAAAATGATATTTTTATTATTTAAATATTAAATTCATCACATGAATATTTTATTTTCCATTTCACAATACAATCAAAATCAATTTCTACATCATAATACAATCAAACAAGTCGTCCATGGTCTGTGGACGACGAGGAGCAGTTCATATATGCAGTTATAAAATAAATAACTGTACAAGAAATTATAGTGAGAAATCTCACTTTTGGTTTCCACTCCATCAGTTTTATTTCCGAATTTCTGCACCATTCATGTTTGAATTTTTCTAGATTTCCAACTAGCTCCAAATTGGACCCAGTCAGTTTTTTTGTGAAGCTCTCGTCCCCACGATCACAACGGATCCAGTTTCGTCGGATTTGGACCTCGTATGTTAAAGTTACATATTTTTAAACATTGATTACCATTCGAGAGAATTAAAATGTAATTAAATAAATTAATAGCGTATAAAAGCGTTACCATTTCCTAATTAAAATCCCTCTTCGTCATTCCCTTTGAAACCGTCGAACCCGACCAGCTCCCCCCCTAGGTCAAGATTTTTGCGCCGCCACATTAGCCCTGACGATGATCAAAGGCCAGCCTTCCCCCCGGCGTCGCGAGCGCTTCGAGCGCCAGGTGGCACGGCCAACTCGGAGGCCTCCTCCGATCAAAAATCGCCAGCAACGGCGAGCTCTTCCTGCTCGAAAAACGAGCCACCTACTCCACGAGAGAAGCCGATACAGGTATGGACGGAGAGATCGTTCTTAGCTCTTCGATTCTCCCTTCATGAACTCATGAAATCGTCGAGCGGATTGGCCATGATTTGTAGAAGAATTATTGAACGATTTTTAAAACGAATTAGGGCGGCGACAGATGAATAACGATGGCTAGGGTTTTCTAGGGCCCTTTTATAATAATTATCAAATTAATAACTAATTAATTCTCTAATTAACTTGTTCTCAATCCGAACTCCAAATCAAACCCAACGACTGTCGCCCCGAGCCAAATACCCCCATTCCAGACACAATGAAATACGTTTCGTAAGCCAATTCGACTGTTTCGATCAGTTTTTATCAAAACTAAAATATAAATCAATATATATTTAATTTGAACGTACATTTTAATTTACTGGGGCCACATACTGACTCCAAAAATTCCCGAAAAATAAATCTAACTATGTTTTGACCCAACAAAACTAATTTTATCGAATTTGAAGCATTTGAAAAACGGTCGTTTTCCAGTCGATTAAATTCAAACTGAATTGACCAAACACGTGTAAATCCGCCACGCTCACATATTGTTTCCAAAAATTATGAAAATTGGAATCTAGCAATAATTTAACATTTCGGATCCAACAAAAGTGGTCTCATCGAAAATAGAGGTCGTTTGTAAAATGCCTATTTTTAAGGGCTATATATTATATAAATTCCATAGCGACTATTCTGAATTTTCAACTGGACATAACTTTTTATTCCCGTGATGAAATCTGGATTTTCACATTCGTTGAAAAGATATTTTCAAACAGATTCAAATATTTCTGGTTTTACTAAAATCCGGTTTATTTTGAATCCTGTAAATTCATTTGAAATTTGAAATCGAATTTTCAAACTACCGCGCCATTTCTAATTCCTTTTATAATTAAAATAAATATTTATATTCTAACTTCGATTTAAATAAATTAATACGTTCTAATTCTATTCAAAATAAATTTTTGGTCATTATTATTTAAAATAAATCATTTTAAATATTCAAAATTCATTAAAATAGCCAAAATAAAAAAATTAAATTGGTTCTGATTTTCTGGGTTGTTACACTAGGTGTCCGCTTAACCTAAGCTTTGATACCAACTGTAACAACCCGAATTTCCTACTATTTGAGTTGACTAAATACACCATACATCCAACATAAATTATATGGAAACATGAATCATTATGGGTCAAGAAGAAAAAGATAGAGCAAGAACAGAAATAATCACACAAAATCTTACATCGCAATGGAAAAAATATAATACATATAATAACTTTTTGAATACAAAACTGTATCTGTACTTACATACATTATTAGAGTTATAACACCCCACCTCCGCTAGGGTCATTCACATAGGGAATGCACTAGGTTTGGTGAAGCATTATCGAGGTAAACATGCACAGAAATATTACAAGACAAAACATATAAAACAGCGGAAGTAAAGCAAATTTCATTACCTTATAAAATAGTAAGGTCAAAAAGCCTTTTACATCAGAATACATCAAAACCTGTCTTGCAATAGTAAAGAAGCATAAACCATTTCATAAATTATTCCCCAAGTAAAACAGTAAGGTAGCCATAGCCAAGAAAAGTCCAAGCCATGCATGATGACCTTCAAGCAGAGGAAGTCCGAACTAAATAACAGTGTTTCCTCCCTGAAAACTTGGGGGGGGGGAACGGAAGACAAAGAGGCGAAAGAAAACGGGGTCAGTCATAAAGACCGGTAAGTCCTATCTACTTCCAGCATAAAAACAGGTAAAGGTAACATGACATGCATAAACTGAAAATAAACATAAGGATGACGACAAGATAGATAAACTAAACCAAGATAACAAGGTGAACAACGGTATCAAGATAAACTAAGGTATCATGATAAACTACGGTGTCAAGGTAAATCAAAGTATCGCATCGTCAGGTTTCTATCAAGTATAATATCCCAAGGTATCTATCATGTATATTTGCTCTGCACCTCCCGTACTAGTATCCCAACCCGTGTTATGTGTTAACTATAAAATTCCCTTGCCCAATGTCATGAAATGGTCCATGTCGACCTAATATATCGCATACATAGGTTTCCCTAACTCGTATGTTTCTTTCCATGTATAAGTTTAGTCCTTTGCCGTAGGCCGTACGGGCTTTCCCATGTAAATCTATACCACCTCAACGTAGTACCATTTTATCCTTGAAGTTGTTTTGGACTTCTACCCTTGATCTGGTTATGTTTTCTTACCATGAACTATCGCGTGTTCACCTAGGATTTATGCCACCTAGGACCGCTAGGGATTATGCTGCCTAATGAATGTTTTCGTATCTCGGTTTGGGTTTTAGCCACCTAGGGCTACTAGGGATTATGCTACCCGTCAACCGCGCCCTTTTTCCCACGTAAGCACCGTGAATCGTTTTTCCATGTCTAACTGCACATGTATCTCAATGTGCCATCCGAGTCCCGTGCCAGGGCAAATAAAGAAATACGAAACTCGGTCGGGAGCTTTAAGTCATCTACCGATGCAGATATCAAGGTCTGTTTTTGTATCCGTGGCTATGGTCCCACGTGACCCCTCCCTCAACTACTGAAAGGCAAAACAAGAAAAGTCATGTATGAGAACTACACTAAGGCCATCGATGCCCCCTTCCCGGACGGCCAACGTCACCCATACCTAGATAGCAAGTATGGTCTGTTGGGTGTTCTCTGCCTTTCCGTACGTACACGATTGACTGAAGATGGTAAGTGGCCGACGATGTGCTATCTAGGGCTACCGTAAAAATATCGCCGACCCCACGCTAATCCACCCCAGTCTTTAGGTTGCTCGCATAGCAACCAAGGCATACCCTTGGCTCTTCTACCGCAGACCTTAACCTCTGTGAGGCTAGGTTTCATGGACCATCTGCCACCTCATAGAGGGATACCAAGAGTACCCTCACGTCCCCCGAAGCTACCGCTTCATCACCCAGTTCGCTGGAGCTTTATATCCAAGTCAGATAAGTTGCTCCTCCTCGTATACTAAGCGATGACCTACCGTATCAGGTTACTCATCTATTTATGAACTAGTCCCATGTCCTTGGCTAAGAATTATTACTTAGTTATTCTTAACTAAGGTTTACCACTTAGCTTCTTTTTCCGTTATCCTTGATTAACTACGATTTTCTACCTAGTTCCTCTAACTGGGGTTTTATCTATTGGGTTAAGTGTTGTTATTCAAGCCCATGACTTAACCCGCCTACCAACCATGTCATAATCGGCTAAGTGTTCAAGTTCAAGGCTTAGCCCTACAACCCGTATGTCAAATTGGCAAAGTATATCAAACGGTTTACGACTTAACCTTATCCACATATCATTTTAGATTGGTTAAGTATAGATTAATTTAACCTCATCAATTTATCGAGTTAAATCGGTTAAGTGTATTTAAGTGGTTTGTGACTTAGCCTTATCAAGTTACTATGTTAGATTGGTTAAGTATAGATTAATTTAACCCCATCCAATTACCGTGATAGATTGGTTAAGTATAGGTCGACTTAACCCCATCAAGTTATCGAGTCGGATTGGTTAAGCATAGGTTAGCTTAACCCCATCCACTAATCGTATTAGAATGGTTAAGTATATTTATTGGGACTTAACCCTATTAAGTTATCATGTTAGATCGGTTAAGTGTAGGTTACTTAACCTCATCACCTTACCGTGTTAGATTAGTTAAGTCTAGGTTACTTAACCCCATCTAATTACCGTGTTTAGATTAGTTAAGTGTGGATTACTTAATCCCATCGAATTTACCGTGTTAGATTAGTTAAGTCTAGGTTACTTAACCCCATCTAAGTACCGTGTTTAGATTAGTTAAGTGTAAATTACTTAACCCCATCCCCTAATTGTCTTATATGGTTAAGTGTCATTAAGAAATCAAGCCCGGTTCCACTTAACCTACCCATTCGTGTCATATCGGTTAAGTGTCATTAGTCAAAATTACTTAACCTTTTCATGTGGCATTAATTAGATTAATGCACCCCAACCTCTCACATTAGACTTCGTTGTGGTTACTAGTTAAGTCGGGCGGGTCCGGGTAGCTTTACACCACAACCTAGTCTAACCTCGGGTTTTAAGTGCTATATGACCAACTACTCACATTGGGTCCTATTGTTTGTAGCCACTAGTTAAGCCGGGCGAGTCCGGGTAGATTTATGCTACAAACTCAACCCAACCTCGAGTTGGCCACTTTCATGTTTGGTCTAGTGTCATATTACACTTACAACCCATACGTGTCTAGTTTCAAGTCCCATGTTTACCCCACATGTCATGTCCACATTTAGGTGTATCATGAGTGTCATATTTTCATGAAATCCCATGTCAAATTATCATGTCATAATCACGCTCGTCTAACCTACCCCAAATCGTGTTTCCAACCCAAGTAAAAGCGAGTCAACATAGTAAGGATACTATGCTACATATTGGCCTCAAAACATGCACGATGTCAAAAAGGGATTGGCCACAAACATGCATGGTATCATAAGGGGGTTGGCCTCAAAATATGCATAGCATCATAAGGGGTTTTTGGCCTCAAACATGCATAATGTCACAACGGGATTAGCCACAAACATGCATGATATCATAAGGGGGTTTGGGTTCATTTACATGCATAAGCCCCGAGTCATATTCATGTACATATTTCACAAGTCAAAGTGGTTTCAAGTATTCATGCCAACATTCCGCAAGTAAAGGTTCAATCTTTCATGATGGACTAAGTTAAACATAACATAAGTGGCATGATTTAGTCACTAAGCATAGCCCAAAGTCATAGGTTCAAGCAAAAGGGGAAAACTAGGTTTCATGTAGGTTAACATACTCATGTTCATCGCATTTTATTCCATGTCACATTAGATTTATCATTTAAATCTACAAGTAGCTAGAACTTACATAGCGTGGCTAAGGGGTTATGAGCATGAATCGTCATAGGATTTGTGTAGCAATGTTGATCTACTTCCACGATTTGATGTAGAAAGCTTGCACCTTTTGATTTGAACCCGATTTGAATGCATAAGCCCTTGGAGTTGGAGATGGAGGCCATGATCAAGATAGATTTTGGCAGCACTTAGTTGCTAGAATGATTTTTAGTGATTTAGGTTAGGTCCTAGGGTGTTTTTATAGAGATTAGGAGTAGTTTAGGCCCTTAGATTAACCCTAGGATAGATCTGAACCCTCAAAACTCGTCACAGGCCATCAGAACAGAGCACAAGGCCAAGCAGGTGCACCCAGGCCAAAGTGGTCGGACCACCCAGGTCGACACCCGTGTCGACTGGGCAATCGACCTGCCCCCTGGGCGTGTCGACTCCCCAGTCGACCTGGGGCTTGGGCGGGAATTTTCCCGCCCAATCTGTTTGGCTCCAGATTTGAATTTTCGAGCTGTTTTTGAACTTGAATTTTTCTGAAAACTTTGACGGGCCATAACTGGGTCATACGGACTCCGATTCTAGAAAACTAGGACTCTATTTCGCGTATTTTTCCGAGACGAACGCAATGGAACAGCCCGTTTCCCCTGATTCAGATTTTATAATTAAATTCTACCTTGATTCTTGTCCTAGCACGTTGTAAAAATCCGGGTTGTTACAAGAGTATATCACATAAACCAGACACAATGGAAATAAACTCTAATAACTAACGGTGAAGCCTTCTGCTCCAAGCTCCTCCAAGGATATCTCTAAACACCTGAACTACTTGGTTGCCCATACAAATTTTGGGCACCTAGGAGTTTAGGGTAAAAAAAAAAAAAACTCTGGGTCAGTCATGGGACTGATGTGAGTAAACTCCAATCACTTGATTTACCTTTCAAAATACTTTTGAAAGAAAAGATAATCGTAAGATCGACCCATACATAAACCTGTATAGTTTTTACCTTACTATAAACCTATTTGTATCAGAACTGTTCCGATATTATAATAGTGTCTAAATTAGATAAATAGTAATTTAGCGGAAAGCTTGCATCTCACACTCCACATAAATTGTACATAATCAAAAACCCGTTGGCACTTATTGGAGAATGGATTTACAAATATGACAAGGTATAGGACCACCTCCCGATCGGTGTACTCTAGAGAGTATACACTGGGGTTCAACTAGAATATCTTGCAACCCGGCCACACATGACCGACCACTCATTATACTTAAGTGTATAGAATGTATATGACCAACGGTTGTGATCAGCAACCGTTATTGAAAGAATACAACAACGATAGAATAAGAAGCAATTGAATTTTCTCAAGATCACGAGATAATACATCATAATGGGTATGAATCACATAGCCATGTTGCCTACCCGATTTTTGTCATTTTCGGTTGATGAGGTCTGAGGCTACGTCTTACCTTTAAGGACATCATATCATCATTTACTTTGAATGCCACATCGTTAATTTCATCAAATCACCAATTGACGTCCGCAAAAATACTCTGGGTGTTGGGCTAAGAGAAGTTTTCTTCTCTACCACCAACTATGGTACGTTTGAAGAAATCAACGTATGTGACCATCTGGAAATATTTATCAGACATTCGTCCATATACGTTGTCCTGAGACTGGACCAACTCAAGGCACAATTTCCATAAATCCATTTTAGGCAATTTTTACTTAGGTGTAATAGAATAATCCCTTGCACTTTTACTACGCCTTCAATTCCCTTCAAACAATCCGATTGGCAATGTTTATGTCAATACGTAGTGGTTTTTGGATAATAAATCCAACCGGTCTCTGCATATTGATAACGATAACGTTTAACTGACCAATACTTCGATAGTCGGTTATTTATCTATTGAAGAAACAAAATATTCATCCAAAGCCTTTGATTTCCAAAAAGAAATACTATTAAACAAATCTCCAAGCTCTTTCTATTAACATTTTTTTAATCATTTCATAAATTTCCGTTGAGTATCCATTACTCAATATTTTTCAAATCACTTGGCCTCTTATGATATTAGGAAAACATTTCCATACCCCCACATTCTTTCATTTTCTATACTTAGAAAATATCTTTTATTTATTAGTGGAAAACATTTCCAATTACTTATCCCTTCCATGAAACCACTCATTTCTTTACTTAGGAGATGTTCCTTATTTTATTTGGAAAACGATTCCAAATCACATTTACTTAGGTTAAGACGAATGTTGCATAAAACATCATTGCCAGAACCCAAAATTCTGCATTTAACTAACTATATATAAATCTCATATTAAATCTTAATCGTTTTCTTTCCGGAATCATTTACTATAACAATAGTGTTATAGTCCATGCATTGCCCGACACATCGGTGTTTTTATGTTGTCTATAGCAGTTTGTATGTTAGCAGTGTTTTATTAAACAGGGTACTCTATAATAAAAAATAAAAAACAAATTCAAATTTCCATTCGCATGTAGACAGTGCCCCCATTTAATAATGCATACACCTTTCTTCCATTCTAGCTTTTACCGTTTGTTCTGTACCTATCCTCTACTTGCCTATAAACATTACAATCCAAATTACTTGCCATTGAATTATCCAAACATTTTTTATAAACCAAAATGTTTAGCTAACCCATTCTATAACAATCTACCTGTATTTAGGTTTCCAGTCCAAAGTTTAAACCTAGTGGCAGTTCCAAACGGGCGCCATTGTTAATGGGTATACACCGGAATCATGCTAAAACAATTTAAATAATTGAAACAACAAACAAGAAGGAACCTTACCAAGCATCTTTTCTACACAGTAGTTTGGGTATGCTAAATCTTACAAACCAACGTATGTAGACCAATATCCCTCATCTAAACCTAATCACATACCTATCGTAGATACTTCTTTCCAAAGTAAAACAATTGCCATGAATAATCAAATCACGCAGACAGCTAGTCAAAGTGAAAACTCATAACTACTACCCTATTTGTTAATACATGGCATCCAAGGAATTCACCAATATAAATATAGAGGTCAATCTCCTCTTATTTTTCTCTTCTATAAGCTGAAAAGGATCGAAGCATTTAAATGGCTTCATGAAAACTTTGCAAAACCAAATACTCCACAGAATATTATAAAATGAATATGTACAAACTCGCATGGTTTTTTCTCTCCACAATGATGTGATTTCCGTGGATGTCGATGCTCTTTTGTCAAATGCGGAAAATCTCTACAGCTGTGCCAAGGTTTTGAGTAAATTGGAAATGGAGAAACAGGGATGCGCACACAAATTTGAAGGAGTGGTGATATTTTTTCTTGGGTTCCGGTAGTCGTGCTCCAGGCTTCTATGACGCAAACAATACGAGGAGGCCGAGCTTCAAGATACGGCGATGAAGTCCAGAAGCTCGCGGAGTGGAGTTCGATGATGGTTCCGGTTTGTGGAATAGTGAAGCGGTTGTGAGAGAATGACGCAGAGATGGAGTATGGAAAAATGTATGGAGTGATGTAAATTCTCGGAAGAGAAGTTACAGTACTGATGATATAGAGGTGCAGAGATTGAAGAGAGAAGTGAGGGAAAGTATGGGGTAGTTTTAAGCCACAGAAATGGGTTCGCTGTCACTATAGGTGACTGAGTGAAGGTGTTAATGCAATGGGGGAAGATGGCTCGAGCGGGTCGTTTTGGGTATGAAGTGAAGAAGGTTTGGGAGAGGAAGAGATGGGTGAAGCCCTGTGAGTAGATGAAGAGGAAACGAAGCAAGAAAGATTCAGCAAATGTAAACACTGGAGCGACATTTTTCATTAGGGAAGAAGGGTATGTGGAGCGGTTTGGTGAATTTGTTAGTGGGCCGATTAGGTAAAGCCCAATTTAAATAGAAAAAAATATAAACTTAAGTCGTGTTTAGCTGAACCGTGGGAGTGGAGAGTAAGAAAAGTCGGAAATGTTGGTTTAGCAACGTCAGGTGGCAGAAGCATAAGGATATAAAGGTTGGTTTTGGGCCGATAGAAGAGGTAAATCCCAATATTTAAAACTAAATTAAGTTATTTGAATAAAATGGTACATAAATTTAAAATATCGATATCATGCTCATATTTTATCCAAATCCAACAAAATAGGATCCGTTAGGATCGTATGGACACAGGCTACACAATGGAACTAGTCCGGAGTGTTTTGGAGCACATTACAATTTATAACAAAATAAAACGGCTGACTGAATTAATCCACCGACGTTAAACGTGTTTCAAAAATGACCAAGGTGAGTAAACTCACTAACTCTTTCCAGTTTTATAATTTTATAAATGTTATTTAATATTGATAAATAATGATTGAATAATGTGTAATGGTTGTTTTGAATGAATTACTTATATATTGGTTGAATATATATATATATATATATAACGTTGGTTAAATATATATGCTATTTATTTATAATATTTCATATTGATACGGAATTGGTGATATTTATGTTGATTAACATCTTTGGATGCAGGAAAACCGGTTGGAGGGATTCAACTGGATTCCTCAACATTATATAGTTGTATTTCATATATTGTATTATATGATGTGATGAATAATCTGTGGTTGATTATTGTGTGTTTGGGATGTTTGAACAACATTGACCTGATATAATTGGTATTTAAATACCATAAAATATATTAGAATATATTGGGAAATAATTCGAGTTTTAAAAAGGAAAAAACTATTTTTAAATGGAAATTGAATTTTGAATGGATTAGAATACGATAACTTGTTTTAATTATATTAAATCAAGAAGTTTGAGTTATAAACGATATATAGAAATGAGATGAAATAATTATTATAAAATAATTTAGAAATGTAAATTCAAGTAGGAATATTAGAAAGGGAAATAGGAATCGTTTTCAAAAGAAAATGATGAAATTTATTTTGACGTTCAAAGTGTAGATTTGGAATTATAATTCGACTTTGCCGAATGTTATTATTATAATTTATCTATAGAAATTATATATTATACAATTTAGAATTTGACAAGAGAAATAATATTTGGTTTAAAAGCCAATAATTTTAATCAAAGATGTAACTGAGTTTTTGTTATAAACTTAATATATAATTAACAAAGTGTTGACTTGAGAAATGGAATTTATGAAGTGGAATACAAATATGAATTTATAAAAAAGCTAGATAGATGGGAGTTTAAATTGTAATGGTAATATTTTTTTAAATCAAGATTTGATTTAATAAACTGAGTCCAGATTTCTATAGAAGAATAACATTCACATTATAAAGTGAATAATGATTTTAGAGTAAGCAATTTCCAAGATTAAAATGGTTATAAAGGGAAACGATTTGTGTGAATAAGAAGTTAAGAATGGAGTTAAGGAAATTAGAAACTGACCAGGGACTAGTTAAGTTGAACGACTTTCTAAGTATTGATCTGATGTTGGTTCCGGTCTTCGGGATTGATACTTAGGGAGTTGTTCTCTTACTTGTTTACGGTTAGGGACTGATGGATGTGAAAGAATAGTGATGCGTGAATAAGATATGGAAATGTTTTCCAATGTTAATAACGTATATTTTCGAAATACGGAGAATAAGGAGTTTTGAATATATGGAAATGTTTCCTGAAAAATCGTGAGAGGCCAAACGAGTTAGAGAAATATTTGGGTAAAGATATTTAAAGAAATTGGGAAATGAATTGATTATTGATAAATCTATTTAAAGGGCCTCAGTGTTAATTGATGATTGATCGGTAAGATTTCCATTTGGAAATACGACCGTTGTTTGTATGTATGTTTTCCTTTGATAGTTAAATAACTAACTATTAAAGTTTTTAACCATTTTTCCGTAGTCAGTATGGACATACCTGGATTTTATTTATTATCTGAAAACTACTCCGTATGGGCATTAGCGTTGCGAATCAAATATGATGAAGATAATTGAAGATGGAGTTTATGCAAGGGTTGTTCTGGGAATCCTAGGTAGAAATTTCCTAAGATGGATTTAAAGAATGGTGTCTTCGGTCTATCCTGACCTAGGACAACTTGAATGGACGAATGTATGACATAGCAAATCTAATAGATCGCGTAAGTTGATCTCTTCAAACATATTTACGTGTGGTGGTGGAGGAATTCGTTTCTCTTAGCTTTATACCCGTGGTGTTTTTGGAGAAATTAATTCGTGATTTGGCGGGTGTGACGATGTGCATTCAAAGTAAATGAAGGTGTGGTCTTTTAAAGGATACGTTATGACCTCAAGCCTTATCAATCAGGAAATGACAAAAATTGGGCACGCAGCATGGCTAAGTGGGTCGCACCCAATTAGGGTATATTGTCACCATCTAGAGAATATTCGTATTTATTACTTCTTTCATTTCTGTATCTCCCGGGAACGGTTATGTTGGTATACCAACCGTAAGGTGATAATATATTCGGAACATTCAAGCGAAATGAATGGCCGGTCATGTGTGGTTGAGTTGCAAGATGTTCTTGTTGAACTCCAGTGTATGCCCTCTAGAGTATGTTGATCAAAAGGTGGTTCCATACCTTGTCATAGTTGGAAATCCATTCTCCATTGAGAGCCAGTGGTTTTTGATTGTATATTATATATGTGGAGGGTGAGATCCAAGCGTTCTACTAGATTGCTATTTACTTGTATTAGACACTATTATAATATCTGGAAAGGATTGAATTTATTGAAAAATGTTTTGGGTTATCGTAAGGTAAAAACTATCCATGTTTATGTGTGGATCGTTCTTACGATTATCATTTCTTTTAAAGGATTTTAAAAGGTTAAACCAAGTGATTGAAGTTTACTCATACCAGTCCCATGACTGACCCAGAGTTTATTTTGTTTTGTTTTACCCTAAACTCTTGGGTGCCCAAATTTGCACAGGTAGTCAAGTAGTCGGAATTTTACAGATATACTTGGAGGAGCTTAGAGCAGGAGGCTAGACATATAGAGAGTTTACTTCCGCTATGATATTTATATGTGATGTACTCTAATGATGTATGTATGTAAGTAAAAATACAGCTTTGTATTTTCAAGCTATGTTATATAATATATTTTATTCATTCTGTTGTGAGATTCATGTTTACACTGATTCTGTTGTTGTGATATTCTTCTTCTTCTATACTAACTTTTTTTCTTTCTCTTTTTCTCACCCTCTAACTTCTTTCTATTAATGATATGGTATTTCCGAATCTTGAATATTCGACATTGTGTTTGGTGTCTATTTTCGGAGTCAAAAATTCTTGGGTCATTATAGTGGTATCAGAGCTAAAGGTTAAGTGATTACCTTGGCTCTGTGGTGTGACTCAATAGAGATAGGGTTAGTAATACCCTATATTGAATTTGAGTGTATCTACGAGAGAGCATATTTGTAATTGTATAAATGTTTTATATCGTGGAGATTTATTAGTTGAGTGGCTTATGAATTCTAGTCGATGGTAGGGCACCACAATATCGATAGGGGTTTCTAAACACTTGAATACGATGAACCGATACAATATGTTTTAAAATAAAAAGAAGGGTAAATGAATTAATTTTACCCAAAGAATATTTTTATATAAAGAAATGTTTTATATTGGGATTATTAATATGTATTGGATGTGTTGATTTGTTAATATAATCGAATCAAATTATAATCGAGATGGTTATAAATAACCAATCAAAATTCGTATAAGTATATATATGAAATCAGATGGATTGAATTTAAAACAGATTTGGGATTTAAAAATCTGAAAATTTGGAAAAGTGCTTGTAAATGGATTTTGGACTTAAAATATGGAAATTTTAAGATCTTGGGAAAATTTTAAATGTTTTCGAAGTGTTGAAAATGATAGTTTGAAATAATTTCAAAATGGAAGTGTTTGAAATTATGTTTTGAAAATGATATAGTATTGCACTCACTTTGATAACTGGAAATAATTCTGACGATGGCGGCTGCATCATTAGTGTTAATTTTCGAGTTTCTAAGTTACGGATTACTACCAAAGATTTGGTTGAATTATTTAAGTTGTTCAGAAATTCAAATGTTTTGAATTGCTATTATTATTTGTAAATATATATGATTTCAAACTGATTTGAAATAAAACCCAGGAATTTAAATTCTAAAATTAAAAATTTGACTTATGAAGTTAAATAGATTGAAACGGGAAATGTGAATAAATAAATTGGAATTTAACTTAAACTAAGTTAAACAAAATTCGGTTGGATTAGAGATAATGTTGAATGGAATTGAGTTGATAAGTTAGAAGTTGGTAATTGAGAATGGAACTGGAATTGGATTTGAGGAGAAAGTGATTGGAGATCAAAGTTGAGAATGCATGGATATATGCTGATTTGATAGTGAATAAAAGAGACAAAGTTGAATGCATAAGGAAAAGGTACAAGTTTATATTTTAATCGAGTATGAGATTTGTGAACCTATCTGGAAAGCCGCTTGGCTGTTTGATTTTTTTTTGGATTGAAGAGTTTCTAGAGAAGCGAGTTGTAGTTGTAATGATTGAGGCATTCAAAGGAGACACTAGCGAATTTTTTTGGAAATTTAAAGTGTTAGAAATTTTTAGAAATTTCGAAAATTTTCGTAACAAGAATGAATTAATATTTTAACCAAAATTAATTGGTTCTGTTGAAATTGAAGTAAAGGCGAAAACTAATGATTTTAAGCTAGTTAATAATGTCTATAGCATTATCTACCTTAGTAATTTCGGAGACGAAATTCTTTTAAGGGGAAGGAATGTAACGTCCCAGAATTTTTACGATTTAATAATTAATTAATTTACTTATTTTTATAATGGTTTAGGTAGTTTAAATGATTTGAATTCGAATATTTTGAATATTTGAATACTATAAATAATGGGATAATATAATTATTTCTGAAATAGTCAAAAAGGGTTTAATTTGCAATATTTTGTAATTTGAATAATATATGATATTTAATTAAGTTTATATTTGGGTTATAATAACGAATATATTATTTAAACGACAGCTGAACGTTTTAATTGTAATATAATTATAAATGAGCTCGTAACGTCGCGGTAGTTCGTAATTTAACGTTTTGAACTTCAACTAAGTATACAGGATTTATTATAAATTGGATTTCTACGAAACAAGAAACATTGGAATATATTGAATCATATTTTTCTAATGGAAGTGAAAAATCGATGTTTCGTCTTATAGATTATGAGTTATGTCCAAATCAAAATTTTAAATAGTCGATATGGAATCGTTTATAAACCATAGGGATTTATTTAATTATAACTAAATATTAGTTCCGAATTTGGATATGATTTGTTAGACGTATTGTTAATTTAATTTTATAGAATTTTTCCATAATTTTTAATTTGGAAAATAAGCGACTTTTTATTTAACGCATACTACATTCTAAATCAGCGCTTTTGGAATTTCACAAACTAAGCTATTTTTCTGTTTTGTTATAATTTTGGGATTGTAGCGCATTGCCCGACACGACGGTGTTTTTATTTTTGTCTGTAACAGTTTTTATGTGAGCGTAGTTTCATTAAACGGGGTACTATAAAATAAAATAAATAAAAAACAAGTTCAAATTTCTATTCGCATGTAGATAGTGCGCCCATTTAATAATGCATATACCTTTCTTCCATTCTAGCTTTTACCACTTATACTGTACTTGTCCTCTACTTGCCTATAAACATCACGGTGCAGACTACTTACCAATGAAGTATCCAAACATTTTTTATAAACCAAATGTTTAGCTAACCCATTCTGTAGCAATCTACTTGTATTTAGGTTTCCAATCCAAAGTTTAAACCTAGTGGCAGTTCCAAACGGGCACCATTGTTAATGGATATACACTAGAATCATGCTAAAATAATTTAAATAATTGAAACAACAAATAAGAAAGAACTTTACCAAGCAAATTTTCCACACAGTAGCCTAGATATGCTAAATCACGCAAACCAACGTATGCAGACCAATATCCTCCATCTAAACCTAATCACATGCCTATTGTAGACACATCATCCCAAAGTAAAACAACTTCCATGAATAATCAAATCACGCAGGAAGCTAGTCGAAGTGAAAACTCATAACAACTACCCCATTTGCTAATACTTGGCATCCAAGGAATTCACCAATATAAATACAAAGGTCAATCTCCTCTTATTTTTCTTTCTACAAACTGAAAAGGCTGGAAGCATTTAAATGGCTTCATGAAAACTTTACAAAACCAAATACTCCACAGAAAATTATAAAACGAATATGTACAAACTCGCATGGTTTTTTCTCTCCACAATGATGTGATTTCCATGGATCTCGATGCTATTTTGTCAAACGCAGGAAATCCCTACAGCTACGCCTAGGTTTTGAGTAAATTGGAAATGGAGAAATAGGGATGCGCAAACAAATTTGAATTAGTGTTGATATTTTTCCGTGGGTTCCTGTAGTCGCGCTCTAGGATGCTACGACGCAAGTAGTAGGAAGATGCTGAGCATCAAGATACGACGATGAAGTCGAGAAGCTCGCGGACTAGAGTTCGACAATGGATCTGGTTTGTGGAATAATGGAGCGGTTGTGAGAGAATGACGTGGGTATGGAGTTTGGAAAAATGTCTGGAGCGGTATAAATTCTTGGATGAGAAGTTACGGTATTGATGATAGAGAGGTGCGGGGATCGAAGAGAGAAGGGAGGAAAGTATGGGGTAGTTTTAAGGCACAAAAATGTAGGTGACTGAGTGAAGGTGTTAACGCAATGGGGGAAGATGGCTCGAGTGGATCGTTTTAGGTATGGAGTGAAGAAGGTTTTGGAGAGGGAGAGATTGGTGAAACCCTGTAGAACACTGCGCGAGTAGATGAAGAGGAAACAAAGCAAGAAAGATTCGACAAATGTAAATACTGGAGCGGCATTTTTCATTGGGAAAGAAGGGTACGTGGGAGCGATTAGGTGAATTTGTGAGTGGGCTGATTAGGTAAAGCCCAATTTAAATAGACAAAAATATAAACGTAAGTAGTGTTTAGCTGAACCGTGGGAGTGAAGAGTAGGACAAGTTAGAAATGTTGGTTTGGCAACATCAAATGGCAGAAGTATAAATATGTTGGGATATAAAAGGTTGGTTTTGGGCCGATAGAAGAGGTAAAGCCCAATATTTAAAACAAAATTAAGTTATTTGAATAAAATGGTACATAAATTTAAAATATTGATATTGTGACGGCCCGCCCCGCACCAACCGACATTTACTCCAAAAGTGCGTTGTACACATGTCCAGTCAGCACAGGACGGTCGTCAAAAGAAAATAAAGAAGACGAAGAATCAACAAAGAACTTGTAGAATGTCTCACAGCGCATAGAATAAAATATAATAACAACATACTTGACATAAAACAGGTGAGACAGTGCATAAGCTGAAAACTAGAACTAAGCATCATAGCAGCGGAAATCCAAAATACAGCTTATTACAACTTTTAAAATACTGTCTCTAAAGCAAAAGCAAGATAAAGAAGGTACACTACTAATGCCCAAGTAGTGACCACCAACGACACAGGGAGAATATATGTAAATATCATACGTGGAAGCATCCTGCTCGCCTCCGAATCAACTACTCGCGCATCACCAGCTAACCTGTCTCTAGTCTGCTCGTGTGAGCACCCAGAGTAATAAGAGAAGACATAATACTCTGGGTCAGACATAAAGCCTCGTATGAGCGATAAGCAAGAAAAAAAACAATAACAGGTATAATCCAATCATACCTGAACCTGGACCTGCAACCAAAGAGTTAGCACTACATACTGTACAACACTCTAAGGTGCCATTTCAAATGGTGTAAAGATAACGGGGGTGGGGGTGTGCATGTCATAGTGATGGCAACAATCAAACATAGCAACCATCCTCACATCTCTCACTCGGTGCGTAAAGTATACGATATCCACCACTTTGGTCACCTAATACTTTGGGCCATGACGGAATCCAATCCCGTGTAACTATCACTACAAGCCCACTATCCATCTCTAAGTGGTGAACCAAAGTTATGAATACCGATAACCCCTTTGAACACGTCCCGCAGCAAAGCCCAATCATGAAGTGAACTCATTGGTTCTCATCTGGATCCTGAGCTCTAACTTCCATTTGGACTACCGTTGCATCTCGGGTTTTAGTCATCATCTTCATCCGGGTCGGTGTTCACTTCACCTTGCTTCGGATCGTGGTCATCACCCTCGCTCGGGTCGAATCGTGGTCTTCACTTCAAGTCCAATCATCTCGGATCGGGTCATGCTCCTTCTAGCTCGTGGCGCCCCAGCTCCATCGGATCGGGTCGTACCATCGGTTCGTGGCTTCTGAAGTGGATCGGGTCGGAGCGTGCAAGTGCATGTTGTCCTCCTCTGGTCGGATCGGGGTGCGAAGCGCGAGAGCGGATCGGGTACGAGAGCTGTTGGCGGATCGTGGTCTCCGGTTCGGATCATGGTAAGTACCCACGAACAGTCCGGGTCGGGTAAGAGAGGGCCGATCCGATCCCTGCCTGCATTTCCTGCAACTTTCCAATGACTGTTTATACGCCTCTCGATGGCGTTTTCGACCATTCTAACTATTCTAAACAATCATAAAGCATACCATACAGTCATAGCAACATGTATAAACATCCACAAATAGCAAAACAACAATATGGTATGTCAAAACGGATCAAACATAGCCAAAAACCCCATATTTTCCCCTTAATCACGTTTAAGCAAATCTAATGATAGGATTAACAAAACTTCACCAAATCAGCCAAATTTTCTAACAGAGGCCTAAAATAATATTTAGCAATTTATAAATATTTTTCCAGATTTTTAACATGCATAAATTCGCTTATTAACACTAATCAACCTTAATCCCCCAAATTCCGGGATTTGCAAAATTAGTTGAAATTAACCCAAATTCATATCAGAGGCATAAAATAATGTTTTAGAATTTTAAGAATTTTTCTAGATTTTTCTGAGCCATAATTTCGCTAATCTTCGCTAATTACCATAATTAGCCGTAATTAGTGAAAAACAATGCAAATCACTCACCTTAGCCACAAACAAACTTTAAATCTGAAACAATCTCTGATTTGGATTCAATCCCTATGTGTTCCAGCAGCTCTCTCGCTGATTTTGTGCTACCCTCCCTTGATTTGATGTAGTTTTGCTTAATCTTCGATTAGAAAGTGATTAGAGACGATTTGGGATGAAATTAGAAGGTGGAGGCCATTACTAGGGTTTCAAGAATGAAAGTGGCGGCTCAAAACTGAAATGAAAATGATTTCCCAAACCCTATCGGCCTCCACATAACCCTAATCCCGAAATGGGTTATGGGCCTAGCTGTTAACTACCCGGTTTAGCCCAATTAAACTGTTTTTCACCTTCTAAACCTTGTTTCAGCCATATCTCCCAAACGGTAAGTCCATTTGGCTAATGTAACCACTCTACGGAAAGAGAAACCATCATTCGAATCCAATGGAAGTGGTTTCAGGTCAAAATTCCTTTCCAGTCAAAAGTTATGGCGAAAACAGTACCAACTAGGGGTAAAATGGTCATTTAAAAATCGACAAAAATCATGAACATGGGAAATGACCTCAATAGTCGTTTCCCAAATCCACATGACCATACGACTTCGTATAAGAAAGAAAGAAATATTCTACGATCCTCCGATGCGTAGAATGCGGGTTGTTACATTCCCCCCCCCCCCTTAAGAAATTTCGCCCCCGAAATTCCCTAACCAAAACACACAAAGGGTCCCGCATGCCTATCAACCATAAAACAACAATCAACATGCAAAACAAGTCTATCCTAGCATGCGGTTTACTAACAAGGGAAGAAACTATCACTACCAAAACCTTACCAGGCAAAGAGTTCTGGATACTTCTTCCTTATATCTTCCTCTGTTTCCCAAGTACAGTCTTTTTCATTCTCATCCCACTGGACTTTGACTAGTTTCTCCGCCTTCCCTCGAAGCTGCTTCGTATCGTTCCCAACAATACACATAGGCTTGCGGTTCTCAACCACCTCGGGTTCAACCTCGATATCGTCCAACCGATCTGGTGAAATAGCCACATCAGGGTCTTGCACAAACTTCCTTAACTGGGAAACATGAAATACGTTGTGAACTCCCGCCATCTTGTCAGGTAGCTCTACTTCATATGCCAAATTCCCAACTTGCTCGAGGACTGGGAATGGGCCAACAAATCTTGGTGCTAACTTACCTCTCCAACCAATCCGAATCACATTCTGAATGGAGAGATCTTAACGAACACCAAGTCGTTCACGAAGAATTCCAAATCTCTTCGTCTTTTATCGAGATAAGTCTTCTGCCTATCTTGGGTAGCCTTCATTCTTTAATATACAGTTCACTCAAATACCATCATGACCTGACCTAGTCCTTGGTAAACCATCAATGAAATCCATTGAGACTTGTTCTCAACGGTTGTGACAAACCACTAAGCTTCCTTTGCTCAGCTTTAACTAACTAGCAATTCATGCATTTGGACATAAACTTCCCAACGTCTTTCTTTATCCTTTCCCAGTAGTAGATCTGCTCCATGTCTCAATACATCTTGTTACCACTGGGATGTATAGTCAATTTCGGGTGATGATATGCTCTAAGCACTTCATCTCTCAGTCCATCTACGTTGGGTACAACTAGTCCCCCATCTTTTGAAGCCATCCTTCTCGATCAAATCCTTACTTGATCATTCTCTTTCCATCGATGCCCATCTCCACCCTAGAGATGGTTTCCAATAGATTAGGATCGTCCTTCTAACTGGAACAAACCCACTCAATCAAAATCGATCTAATCGTCAAGCTTACTAGTGTTTCTGAATCCAATTCACTCTTGGGCCCGAAATCATATCCTGTGATATACTTTAGTTGCTTCCATCCTAGAAACAAAACCCCTAAACTGGCATGTCTCCTACTCAATGCAACTATTACCACACCCAAATCCTTTACTATGATCACTCTGCCCCATGGAGTCATAGCGACTCCACTGCACTGATCCATAGTCACTAGTCCTTTGCTATGTCCACTCTGCCCCATGAAGTCATAACAACTCCACTGCACTAGCTCATAGCTTTACTAATCTTTTACTATGTCCACTTTGCCCCTCGAGTCATGACGACTCTACTGCACTGGCTCATAGTCCTACTACAATCACTTTGTTCCCCATCGCTGGAACCCTACAGGTGATAGTCTACTCAAGGGAAGAAAAATAGGAACAACATAGCAACCATAACATCCATCAAACAAGTCCTACCTATCACCTGCTAAATTCATAAACACATCGACACCTACATGATTGGTCTACCCAATCCCAATATGTCGATTCTAGTATGTCTGGTCCAACCAACATCAATAACTAATGGAAGCCCAGCCTCCATATATACACCGATGCCTACTTGACTGGTCCAACCAATCCCAGGCCAATGGAAGCCCCGCCTCCCAACGGACTACCGTACGTCCAACATACGTTTATCCTCCAAGGATAATTAAACTAATGGAAGCCCAGCCTCCAATCGGACTACCGTACGTTCAACGTACGTTTATCCTCCAAGGATAACTAGATCACGTCCAACGGATCCAAGGTAACGGGCGTCCCCAGATACCCCTTCTTTTAGTCCTCCTAAAATACTTGAGTCCAACCCAAGTCTATCCATTATTTTGCTGCCCTCTCGAGTCCAACTCGAGCTGAATCCAATTCCTTGCAGCCTTCTCGAGTCCAACTCGAGTCAATCTATAACTCAGACCCAGTCTTGAGTATCCATTAGTGACAAACTCTAGTCCAACGTGAGTCGTCTCCCTATTCGTTGCATCTCCAAGATCAACGAACACCCATTTTCTTTTACGAATTCAAGTCCAACTTGAATCGCCCTAATCTTCGTTGTATCTTCCATGATCAACGAACACATCCTATTCCTTCCAAGTTCTACTATCCAATAGAGAACATCAACATAGGGTCCTAAACAATCCATTACTTTGCATCTTTCTCGAGTCCCACTCGAGCAATCTCATAACCCTATCGAGTCTAACTCTGGGCAGTCTATACCATTGAACAGTCTTATCATGTTCCGTCTGCCCATCACTCCTCGAGTAAACCAAGATATCATCCAACGAAAAATCACAACAACTATTTACCCCTCACGCAAACCATCCTAGTCGAAATCGACATTCCCCAAGCACAAGCCCAAAAGGCCTAAACCAATATCAGACAAACACCCAAGGAACATCTCCTCCGAGTTCGGACAACCCACATGAGGTGATACTAGCAAAACAATCTAGCACTGGAGCACTCATTTGCCTCCCAGAGACAACTAGAACTTATTACAACGATAACCTTTCGGCTTTCTTAACTCCAGTTACTATCGCCATCACTAGGTAGGTACCTAATACCACCCTATTCTTTTAGAGTAAATCGACTCCCAAAATAATGCTAAACCCAGTAAAGCCCAAAACAAAGCAATCACAAGGAAACATACATCCATGACTCGATAAGACCACATTACAAAAAATCATGCCAAAACTAGTCGAACCACCAATCGGGTTCGTCACTACTAAAGGTCTATCGACTAACTCAGGTTTGTCAAACAAAACCCGATCAAAACATCTTAAATAGAAAGCATACCTTGAATAACGACACCTTTTTCCTTCTGCGCCGCAGTTGGGGCATTTGACGAAGAAGGAACAGCGTTGATAGCATACACTTTCACAATCTGCTTCTCCCTAGGAGGTTGTGGGCAATCATCCTTGTGATGTCCCGCCTGGCCGCAGTTAAAGCACTTCCTCTCCCCAGGCTTTTCTCGACAATCTCTGGAATAGTGGCCCTTCTTGCCACAACTAAAGCATTCACCATCTTTCTTATTTTTCTTATTCTGACCATCCTTGGTCGGGTTCTGCTTCCTCTTGTTCTGAGAATTCTTCTTGCCTTCACCGCCTGCTTGCGGCTTTGGCTCCTCTGCAGATGCAATAGCAACTTCGGCCTTCGACTTAGGGAAAAGGCTCTCTGACCTTAATGCCTTTCCTACTATAGATTCGAACGTCTCATCGATATGGTTTATAAGTCTTTCCCCCAAGTACCCATCCAAGCCAGTTATGAACTTCTCGTTCTTCTTTTCGACTGTATCGATAAGTGACCATCCATATTTCGATAAAGTTTCGAATTCTGCGATGTACTCCGAGACTGCCCTACCATTCTGCTTAAGCTCCAAGAACTTCCTGAACAATTCTGATTTATGAGCAGCTGGAATAAACTTATCACAAAAGCGAGTCTTAAAATGATTCCAAGTAACTTGATCCTCTGGAGTAGCTGTCTTAATGGCATTCCACCAATTCATCGCTCGCCCTTGCAGCTGACGAGATGCTAGCCTTCTCTTCATCGCATCCTCAATACCCAAGTCGTCGAAGATACGATCACAGCTATCCAACCAATCCTGAACATCTGTGGCCGACTCCGTTCCATGGAACGGCTTCCCACCAAGGTTAGTGTAATCCTTGCACAACTTGGCGAAATCGACCCTAGGCGCCTGCACTACTAGACCACCACCATTTCCGGGATTGGGAACTGCTTCTTGAACATCCCTAAGCATCTCCCTCATGAAGTTGGTGAACATTGTCCTTATGTCAGGAGCATTCCCATGGTTGGTCCCTCTACCAACACCTCTAGGATATAGGCTCATCGTTAATCTGTAAAAGAGAAAACGATTAACGACCCCATAGTGGTGCTAGTGCAGTACGACTTCATTCTGATACTACTAATAGTATATATATAGCTTTGAAAACCAAAGTAATCACAAATACGCGCTCTCATATACGTACAATCTCTCCCTAGTGTCTTTCCCTAGGTTAACTATGCAACCTAGAGCTCTGATACCAAATGTGACGGCCCGCCCCGCACCAACCGACATTTACTCCAAAAGTGCGTTGTACACATGTCCAGTCAGCACAGGACGGTCGTCAGAAAAAAAGAAAGAAGACGAAGAATCAACAAAGAACCTGTAGAATGTCTCACAGCGCATAGAATAAAATATAATAACAACATACTTGACATAAAACAGGTGAGACGGTGCATAAGCTGAAAACTAGAACTAAGCATCATAGCAGCGGAAATCCAAAATACAGCTTATTACAACTTTTAAAATACTGTCTCTAAAGCAAAAGCAAGATAAAGAAGGTACACTACTAATGCCCAAGTAGTGACCACCAACGACATAGGGAGAATATATGTAGATATCATACGTGGAAGCCTCCTGCTCGCCTCCGAATCAGCTACTCGCGCATCACCAGCTAACCTGTCTCTAGTCTGCTCGTGTGAGCACCCAGAGTAATAAGAGGAGATATAAAACTCTGGGTCATACATAAAGCCTGGTATGAGCGATATGCAACAAAACAGAACAATAACAGGTATAATCCAATCATACCTGAACCTGGAACTGCAACCAAAGAGTTAGCACTACATATTGTACAACACTCTAAGGTGCCATTTCAAATGGTGTAAAGATAACGGGGGTGGGGGTGTGCATGTCATAGTGATGGCAATAATCAAACATAGCAACCATCCTCACATCTCTCACTCGGTGCGTAAAGTATACGATATCCACCACTTTGGTCGCCTAATACTTTGGGCAATGACGGAATCCAATCCCGTGCAGCTATCACTACAAGCCCACTATCCATCTCTAAGTGGTGAACCAAAGTTATGAATACCGACAACCCCTTTGCACACGTCCCGTAGCAAAGCCCAATCATGAAGTGAACTCACTGGTTCCCATCTGGATCCTGAGCTCTAACTTCCATTTGGACTACCGTTGCATCTCGGGTTTTAGTCATCATCTTCATCCGGGTCGGTGTTCACTCCACCTTGCTTCGGATCGTGGTCATCACCCTCGCTCGGGTCGGATCGTGGTCTTCACTTCAAGTCCAAGCATCTCGGATCGGGTCATGCTCCTTCTAGCTCGTGGCGCCCCAGCTCCATCGGATCGGGTCGTACCATCGGTTCGTGGCTTCTGAAGTGGATCGGGTCTGAGCGTGCAAGTGCATGTTGTCCTCCTCTGGTCAGATCGGGGTGCGAAGCGCGAGAGCGGATCGGGTACGAGAGCTGTTGGCGGATCGTGGTCTCCGGTTCGGATCGTGGTAAGTACCCACGAACGGTCCGGGTCGGATAAGAGAGGTCCGATCCGATCCCTGCCTGCATTTCCTGCAACTTTCCAACGACTGTTTATACGCCTCTCGACGGCGTTTTCGACCATTCTAACTATTCTAAACAATCATAAAGCATACCATACAGCCATAGCAACATTTATAAACATCCACAAACAGCAAAACAACAATATGGTATGTCAAAACGGATCAAACATAGCCAAAAACCCCCATATTTTCCCCTTAATCACGTTTAAGCAAATCTAATGATAGGATTAACAAAACTTCACCAAATCAGCCAAATTTTCTAACAGAGGCCTAAAATAATATTTAGCAATTTATAAATATTTTTTCATATTTTTAACATGCATAAATTCGCTAATTATCACTAATCACCCTTTAATCCCCCAAATTCCGGGATTTGCAAAATTAGTCAAAATTAACCCAAATTCATATCAGAGGCATAAAATGATGTTTTAGAATTTTATGAATTTTTCTAGATTTTTCTGAGCTATAATTTCGCTAATCTTCGCTAATTACCATAATTAGCCGTAATTAGTGAAAAACAATGCAAATCACTCACCTTAGCCACAAACAAACTTTAAATCTGAAACAATCTCTGATTTGAATCCAATCCCTATGTGTTCCAGCAGCTCTCTCGCTGATTTGGTGCTACCCTCCCTTGATTTGATGTAGTTTTGCTTAATCTTCGATTAGAAAGTGATTAGAGACGATTTGGGATGAAATTAGAAGGTGGAGGCCATTACTAGGGTTTCAAGAATGAAAGTGGCGGCTCAAAACTGAAATGAAAATGATTTCCCAAACCCTATCAGCCTCCCCATAACCCTAATCCCGAAATGGGTTATGGGCCTAGCTGTTAACTACCCGGTTTAGCCCGATTAAGCTGTTTTTCACCTTCTAAACCTTGTTTCAGCCATATCTCCCAAACGGTAACTCCGTTTGGCTAATGTAACCACTTTACGGAAAGAGAAACCATCATTTGAATCCAATGGAAGTGGTTTCAGGTCAAAATTTCTTTCCAGTCAAAAATTATGGCCAAAACAGTACCAACTATGCGTAAAATGGTCATTTAAAAATCGACAAAAATCATGAACATGGGAAATGACCCCAATAGTCGTTTCCCAAAGACACATGACCATACGACTTCATATAAGAAAGAAATAAATATTCTACGATCCTCCGATGCGTAGAATGTGGGATGCTACAGATATTGTGCTCATACTTTATCGAAATCCAACAAAACAGGATCCGTTAGGATCGTATGGACGTAGGCTACACAATAGAACTAGTCTGGAGTGTTTTGGAGCACATTATAATTTATGGAAAAATAAAACGTCTGACTGAATTAATGCACCAACGTTAATCGTGTTTCAACGATTAACAACCAAGGTGAGTAAACTCACTAACTCTGTCCAGTTTTATAATTTTATAAACGTTGTTTAATATTGATAAATAATGATTGAATGATTAGTGATGGTTGTTTTGAATGAATTGCTTATAAATTGGTTGAATTTATATATATGATTATATTTTTTTTTATAAAAACATTAGTTAAATATTGATGCTATTTATTTATAATATTTCATATTGATACGAAATTGGTGATATTTATGTTGATTAACATCTGTGGATGCAGGAAAACAGGTTGGAGTGATCTAACTGGATTCCTCAACAATTATATTGTTGTATTTCATATATTGCATTATATGATGTTATGAATAATCTGTGGTTGATTATTGTGTGTTTGGGATGTTTGAACAACATTGACCTGATATAATTAGTATTTAAATACCATAAAATATATTTGAATATATTGCGAAAGAATTCGAGTTCTAAAAATGAAAAATCTATTTTTAAATAGAAATTGAATTTCGAATGGACTGGAATATGATAACTTGTTTTAATTATATTAAAACAAGAAGTTTGAGTTATAAATGATATATAGAAATGAGATGAAATAATTATTATAAAATAATTTAGAAATGTAAATTCAAGGAGGAATATTAGAAAGGGAAATGGGAATCACTTTCAAAATAAAACGATGAAATTTATTTTGATGTTCGAAGTGTAGATTTCGAATTATAATTCGACTTTGCCGAATGTTATTAAATAATTTATTTATAGAAATTATATATTATATAATTTAGGATTTGACAAGTGAAATAATATTTGGTTTAAAAACCAATAATTTATATTCGAAGATGTAATTTAGTTTTAGTTATAAACTTAATATATAATTAACAAAGTGTTGACTTGAGAAATGGAGTTTATGAAGTAGAATACGAATATGAATTTATAATAGAACTAGATAGACGGGATTTTAAACTGTAATGGTAATAATTTTTTTAAATCAAGATTTGATTTAATAAACTGAGTCTAGATTTCTACAGAAGAATAATATTCACATGATAAAGTGAATAATGATTTTAGAGCAAACGATTTCCAAGATTAAAATGGTTATAAAAGGAAATGATTTGGGTAAATAAGAAGTTAAGAATGGAGTTAAGGAAATTAGAAACTGACTGGGGACTAGTTAAGTTGATTGGCTTTCTGAGTATTGATCTGATGTTGGTTTCGGCCTTCGAGGTTGATACTTAGGGAGTTGTTCTCGTACTAGTTTACGGTTAGGGATTGATGGATGTGAAAGAATAGTGATGCGCTAATAAGATATGGAAATGTTTCCCAATGTTAATAATGTATATTTTCGAAATACGGAGAATACAGAGTTTTTTATATATGGAAATGGTTTCCAAAATATAATGAGAGTCCAAACGAGTTGGAGAAATATTTGGGTAAAGATATTTAAAAAAAATGGGAAATGGAATGATTATTGACAAATTTATTTAAAGGGGCTTAGTGTTAATTGATGATTGATCTGTAAGATTTCCATTTGTAAATATGACCGTTCTTTGTATGTATGTTTTCCTTTGATAGTTAAATAACCGACTATTAAAGTTTTTGACCATTTTTCAGTTGTTAATACGAAGAGACCGGGTTCAGAATTATTATCTGTAAACCACTCTGTATGGGCATTAGCGTTGCGAATCAAATATGACGAAGATAATTGAAGATGGAGTTTATGCAAGGGCCATTCAGGCAATCCTAGGTAGAAATTGCCTTATATGGATTTACATAATGGTGTCTTTGGTTTGTCCTAACCAAGACAACTTGAATGCAGGAATGCCTAACAGAGTAAATCTAATAGATCGCATAAGTTGATCTCTTCAAATGTATTTATGTTTGGTGGCGGAGGAATTCGTTTCTCTTAGCTTTATACCCATGGTATTTTTGGAGAAATCAATTTGTGATTTTTGGCGAGTATGACAATATGGCATTCAAAGTTAATGAAGGTGTGATCTGTCAAAGGATACGTTGTGACCTCATGCCTCATCAACCGGTAAATGGAAAAAATCGGGTAGACAGCATGGCTAAGTGGTCGCACCCAATTAGGGTATATTGTCACCATCTATAGAATATTCGTATTTGTTACTTCTTTAATTTCTGTATCTCCCAGGAACGATTATGTTGGTACACCTACTGTAAGGTGACAATATATTCGGAACATTTAAGAGAAATGAATGGTCGGTCATATGTGGCTGAGTTGCATGATGTTCTTGTTGAACTCCAGTATATCCCCTCTTGAGTACACTGATCGGAAGGTGATTCCATACCTTGTCATAGTTGGAAATCCATTCTCTATTAGGAGCCAGCCGTTTTTGATTGTATATTATATATGTGGAGCGCGAGATGCAAACGTTCTGCTAGATTGCTATTGACTTGTATTAGACACTATTATAATATAGGAAAGTATTGAATTTATTGGAAAATGTTTTGGGTTATCATAAGGTAAAAACCATCTGTGTTTATGTGTGGATCGATCTTACAATTATCATTTCTTTTAAAAGGACTATTAAAAGTTAAACCAAGTGACCGAAGTTTACTCACACCAGTCCCATGAATGACCCAGAGTTTATTTTGTTTTGTTTTACCCTAAACTCTTACGTGCCCAAATTTGTACGGGCAGTCAAGTAATCAGGATTTTACAGATATACTTGGAGGAGCTTGGAGCAGGAGACTTCAATATTAGACATATATAGAGTTTACTTCCTCTATGATATATGTGTATATATATATGATGTAGTCTGATGATGTATGTAAGTACAAATACGGTTTTGTATTTCCAAACTATGTTATATAATATATTTTATTCACTCCACTATGAGATTCGTGTTTCCTCGGATATTGTTGTTGTGATCTTCTTCTTTTATTCTAACTTTCTTTCTTTCTCTTTTTCTCACCCTCTAACTTCTTTCTATTAATTATCTAGTATTTTCGATTCTTAAATATTCGACACTGTGTTTGGTGTCGATTCTCAGAGTTGAAATTTCTTGGGTCGTTATGAAAAATTACTTCATATCATTTATAAAGATTATTACAAATTAACCTCCTTATTTTATATATTTAAAAACATCCATTTTAAAAATCCATTTGAAACTCGATTCTCATTTTGGAATATTTTATTATTATAACTTATATATATATACATATAGAATCTATTCTCATACTAAAATTTAAATTTTAGTTTCTATTTAATATAATTCCAATATCATTTCTGGAAATAGTTTACCTTTATAATTTTGACATAGTTGAATTCTAATCATAAATCCGTATGGATTTATTTCAATTCAATTTGCATTCTGAACATCGGAATTAATTTCAACGTTTCCTTTTTTCGAAAGGATTCCAAATTCTCTGTTTTAAATTCATACTAGAATTTAGATTTTGAATTATCCGGTGATAGTTTTTCATCTTCATTATAAATATCGTTTTTAATTTATGCTACTTGTTTTATTTCAAACAAGTCTTTTATTACAAATCCCTTTGAAATTCAATTTCTACTCGGGTAAACTAAATTTCCCTTTTTAAATTCAGATTTAAGTTTACAATTCCAAATTGTCCAAGGATAGTTTTTTTTTCTCTTTATTTATAACATCGTTATAAATTGAATTACTTGTTTTTTTAAGCAAGTTAATACTTCCTAGCCCATCAAAAATACAATTTCTATTTTGCAAAAATAAATTTTCGTTTTAAATCTTAAAAAAAAATCCCTTTTTTCATTCAAATATACTTTTATGGTATTTAAATACCAATATTTAAGGCCAGTGTTATTCAAACATTCAAAACACCCAATAATCAATCAGGTTATTTATCATATCATATAACACTATACATAGAAACAAACAATAAAACTGTTGAGAAATCTAGTTGGATCCCTCCAACCTGTTTTCCTTGCATTTATAGATGTTAGACAACATAAATAATACCAATCCTGCTTTAAGGCGGGATATCGCGGTATAGAAGGTCATCCACTATATATATTGTAAGGCATATAGGATCACATATGCTAATAATGTTGTAGGAAATATCCAACTGCCAAGCCTATATATATATATATATATATATGTGTGTGTGTGTGTGTGTGTGTGTGTGTGTGTATACATATATATATATATATTAACCACAATTGATCCACAATTATTCAATGCATCCAAATAGCCAACAAACAACATACAAAAATTATATATTAAATAAAAATTCGTTTATTTTAAATTATAAATGATCCAGAGAGTGAGTTTACTCAACTGATTTTAATTCATAATTTGTACCAATCCAAATTCCATTGCTTAGTTATCGCTAGTACAAGTCCAATGTAGCTCGTTTAATTGAAATATATTATCGTACGAATAATTTAAACAACATACAAGTTTGAAAATAATTATGCGTCATTAACTAAAATTAATTTAAAATTTGAATTACCTAATTAACTTCTCCTCCACTACTAGAATTCTCCTCCTCCCTGTCGTGAACATCCCGTTCTATTGCCCATATTTGTCGATTGCTCATCAATAACAAGTCGCAAACCCCAAGTCGTGCTACAGAAATCGCTCGACATCTTTAACTTCGAAAATTCTCTAGGTCTTCATGCAAGAGACTACATGTCACCACGAGTTCGAATTGACTACTCTTTTTCTGGAAATACTGATTGAAATCCTAAAACTTTGAACCTAGATCTTGTGGCTATCACTGAAATCGCGACCTCCACTTTGTCGAGCTACAGACTACCACAGTTATTGACTTCAAATCTCACCAGACTCCTCAATTTTCACCTTCGACATTACCCAGTTTACCTGCAACTGCACACTTGCATTGATGTACGAAATCCACCCTCCCTCTCATTTCGATCGCACGTTACAATAGATACGGGGTTTTGGAGAGGAAGTCTAAGCTAATTCAGTGAATCTAGGATTAAATGATTTAGTTAGGAATTCGATTTTAAATCGAATTTTGAAGAAAAGGGGGATTCATAATTTTGGGAAATTTCGGTCTTGTGAAAAAGCTGTGGAACGAGAATTTGGAGAAGAGTGGAGGTAGGGGGTTATATAATTTAGATATTTTATTTTTATATTGAATTATATTCATGTATACATTTCTTTTGAACCCTTTTCATTCGTATGTTCACATATGAAATCCGATCATCATGAGAATTTACATCATGTTATAGTTTGACGTTCTAGGCCCAATGAAAATGATTTCGTTGAATTTTAATACCGTTTGAAATCAAAACGCTATTATAAATATTAAATCATTAATCAGTATGCATTTAAATTGCGCACGGTCGCATAATAAATTTGATTGACACAAAAATTGAAATCTAAGCATAATTAATTATTATGGATTTAATAAAATTTGTTTCATTAAAATCCAAGGTCATTTGAAAAATTACTATTTTTAAGGGTTGAATTAAATTGAAAAAATTCAAATCAATTTCAAACAATCATATCATTCGATAGTAAATTATTATTATCGTATATATTCAAGAAGAATTCATATTGATCATCTAAATCATTTCGATTCAGTTTTAACTTCGAGTTCAATTATTCTCGTTTTCATATTACGTTAATTGTATATACTCTAAATTAAATCGTATCTGATTATTGTAAACTCGATATAAAAATCCATTTATATCATCAATTCAACATTTAAAACAAAATTAAATGTTCAAAATTAACCGATTGAAAATCTAGGTCGTTACGAACCAAGAAAGAAGCAGGGAAAGGAAACCCCATATAAACGTATGTATTATTTACCTATTATCCCTAGGATTCAAAGGTTATATATCTTATATAATCGAGCATCATATGAGATGACAAAGTGTGCAAACATATGAAAAATGTACATTAACACACCTAACTGATGGGGAAGCGTGGAAGCATATTTGATCAGAAATATTCCGATTTTGCATTGGAGAGCCATAATGTTAGACATCGTTTATGTACGGATGGATTTTCACAGTTTGGTTTTAAATATTCATCATGGCCTTTAATTATTACACCTTATAATTTACCTTGATTTATGTGTATGAAAAGCCCATATATGTTTCCTACGGTTGTCCTCCATCATCCCGCTGATCCGACAAAAGGAAAATCCGCTATAAGGAATCGATGTGAACTTATCATCTGAAAGTGCTACGTATAATGGTAAAGGCATTGACTTAGACGATTGTCAAGCGACTTAATCTATTTTTAAAAAACGTGGTTGACCTGCTGGTATATATGTGGAAGTATGCTTGGATGATAGATTTTACTATGTAGCACACACACACATATTCTTCTCAATTATGTTGAAGTTGCACAGTTTGTTAGGCAACGTAACTATATTCTTCATAACGCATTATATCATATATATATGCATATATATAAATATGCACATATGTATATTAATTATAATGCAATATTTCTTATATAATTGCAGTGCTTACAGTTCATAACATCCAAACAACAATGTCTGCAAAGATTTCACTACTTGGTTTCCTAATTACGTTTTGATATGACAAATTGAGTGGTAGATGAAGAATTGAAACATTTAGCAATGGGTCCAAAAAGGAAAGTCAAGATCTATCCAATATTCTTCATCAATGGATATAAATTTATACCAACGAATACAGTGATGAAAAATTGACTAACAATATTACTTATTGGTGTATTTGTAAAAGGCAGTGATGATCCAGACAATTAGATAAATGATTTTTATAGCGTGCTAACCTAGGTTTTGCAATTGACATATTTTACAAGACTTGCGGAAGAAGTACCTTTGTTTAAATGCAAGTAGTTTAGCAACATTACGGGTTCTAGATTCTATATGCATCCAAAATACAAGCTTATGGAATAAAACATACTTTGGGTTATTTTAAGTACGATCCTTTTGTACTAGCCAAACAAACACTTAAACGTTTTTTATGCTCCTTACCCATCTCTAAGTGGAGATAAACATATTAGTCGGCTGTTTTTAAAACAAAGGCAGTGTTTACAATTGATGGATAGAATATTCTCGATGAACAAGCTTACCACGTAGATATCGAGAAAAATAGAGAAATAATAATAATCGATGTTCAAACTGATTTTGGTCTTCTGAACGACAAATCGAATGCACTAATAGATGCTGAGACTACAGAGGAACAAAATATAGAGTACGAAACAGAGTCTGAATCTGAAAGTGATGGGGACTGATCAATAATCTATATTCTGGTGGAAGGAATTTTTTTTATGTTACTTTGTTCTCATTAATTGATATGTTATGCTAATGATATGCTTCACATAATCCTTTTATGCTCTTTCATAATATTTGTTTCGCATAATCTTTTTATGTTTTGCCATAATATGTGTTTCACAAAATTAAATGATATATATTTCTTATATATGATATATTTGTCTATAACAAGTTCTACATATGTCGTCATGTATACGTACCTCCTCTCATTCCAGATCCCTATCTTCCTCTCAGAGAAGGGTTGGTCCTCCTCCAATAGGTGGTGACTAGAATGGTCCATTACAGGTGCTAGTGCGTCTGGTGGTCTGGATGCAGCCCAAAGCCAATAGGGAGTAAGTACTAAGCTTCAAAATTAAATTTCAATTATGTACAGTTTATTATATATATTGTAGTCATGATATATTAAATGTTTTTTCTTCTTAATACAGTGGTTTTGAGCTTGAGCCATATGGTATAGAGACATGCATATATGATCTGCGTGACTACCTATTGGCTGAAGTGGTCGAAGATTCTGGATAACATGAGATAGACCATTTGTTCGGACTTCTTGGTAAGTATGAATTTATATTGTTAATTTACAACTTATATTTTAATAGACATGCATGTTACCGTGAAAAAAATTCTTCCTTAAATTGTGATATATCATTTACTCCAGTATGTAGGCATGAACAATTTCATACTCTTGGGATCATGATGGTAAAGCAATTACCGCATATGTAAGTATAATATAATTAACTTAAAATTTATAAATTAATTAAAATAACGTTATGTAAAATTCAACTATAGTTTTCATTACAACATAAGTTCAAACAAGCATGGGCACAACTACTGGAGAACACTAGACAAGTTGATGGTTATAAAACAAGATTTTCTACAAATGATCGAATCTGTACTTGGGACAAGTTCTAATAAATTCGGATTATTCGTTACATGAAGTATATGTATATGGATCACTATATTTTGAGTTCATACTAATCGGTTGTCAATACGGTCTCGATATACGCGTAGTTTATCATTTTGGGAGCATAGTATCGGATTACGATGAAGCTTATTTTTTTAGAATCGTAGTGGTTAATTGTTACATGCCATTAAGTTTCATAGCAATCAGATGTATCGTTTTATCGTGTAGTTTTGGAGTTAAAACCCCGTTAAATCCCTACAAAGTCCTCGTTGTAGCCTGTAGCGCGCTTCAACCACTACGCTATTTCTATTTAGCTGATGAACAGTAGATCCGCTTTAAGCACCTTATTTTCCGCTGTGCCCGCTAAATCAATGCTTTATAACACTCGCTTTAGTAAAATTAATATATGAAGCTTGATCTGACTAGTTTTCTTTTAAATCAAATCAATAAAGTTGTGTATAAAGATAATTTTAACACCTGAATGTCTAATATATGGTAGAAATCTATTATAGTCATCAATTCTAATGTATGCAGCCATAATATTCTTTGATTTTATTATATAAGATTAATATATATATATATATATATATATATATATATAAAGTTTCTTCTATATAAATGATGTGAGAATGATAATTAATTAACTTTAAAATATTTACTTTTACATCTAATGTAGCTTTTCGGACCCTCGCTATATCTCCACTATTTTACCATTATATCCCCACTAAACTTTTTTGCACCTCGACTTCTATAGAATCGCTAAGCGCTTTAACTGCATAGTCGTGTATAAAAACATGTGTCGATTCCTATAAGGAGTTATATTTACATAATTTAAGTTTTAAAGGCTTGCTTCTGCGTACAATCGAATGTGGTCCCGAAACAAGTTCAATTGTTTCTAGAAGTCTTTTTACGTAGATAACATCAAGTGGTACGTGTTGATTGAAGATTTTTGAGCCTTATTGCGAGTTAAAGGATAGAATAATATTATAGCCTACATGCTATAGTAATAATCCCAAAATAAATTACATTCCCTTCAACTAAATTACATGATATTGTTCCGTCGCCAAGAGCAAAAGGAAATGGCTGCCTCCCTATTGTTGCATCAAAAATCCAAGTCTCTCGGTTCACTCAACGTAAAATTGTGAAAACAAGTTGCTTTGATTCGTGCTTTGATTCTCCTTGCACCCATATCATTTTTAAATGGCATGATACTAGATTTGGGAATGACCATTTGTAGAGGCCGATCTAGGATTCCCTCTTGTCATCGATTGAAGCTCAATGACCAGAACGAAGTGCACCATTAGAATCTCCTCCACGATATTCACTTATGAATATTGAAGACTGAAGCCTTGAGCCACTCATGAGAATCGCGACCTGTGCCCGGAACAATCATGGGTTGTAGACTCATCTTAAAGCGAGGGGACGTGTTACATCATTTCCATTAGAGACAACGAGCTTGCGTGGATTAGCACGTTGAGGTTTTATATTCGTCGTTTCGCTCAGAATCGAGGGAGAAAGGAGAAGAGAGGGAGGTTGAACTAATGAGTTGTTTCTCTATACGTGTACATACATTGAGATAAGGAAGAAAGATTATGGATTAATTAGGTAACTAGTGAATTAATTATCATCAAGTTAATTGCAATGTCTATTTGGATCCGTGAAACTAACTTATGCGATATCTTTTGCATATAAGGTTGTATTTGGATCCATTTCTTGCGAATAAATTGTATTAACGAGCTCTACACAGTGGAGCGTGTTTACGCTAATTTAGCTTAGGTGAGTGATATTGCCTTTCACTAAACTATAGTTGTTCATAAAGTATTTAATTGACATTTTAAAATGATTTCTAATTAAAACATAATATTTAAGATAATCACACATAGTAAATAATAAATAAAAAGGTCAAATGTGATTTAATTAGTTTTAACCTAAATATCACGTTTTTTGCCTCTTTGCATGCTATTACGCATTATTTATTCATTTACATGCTATTATGTGCTACTTTGGCTTCACTGTTAGATTTAGGATATTTGGACGCCTATTTCACTTAAATTGACGTAGATAGGTTATATTTAATTTATTAATGTTATTGCGGATGCTTGTAGTCTGGTATAGGGATTTGTATGACCATTGGCCACACGGTTGAATTTTTTGCTTAGTTTGGCATAAATATTATTCGCAGGATGTGAAGGATGTGATGCTTCGACGCATTGATTCATTATGGGTGCGATCTATTCTGTTCTGTCCACCATCTTCAAGCCAACCATGGAAAAAGATTCGAGGCCAAAACCTCAAGTGGTATAACTTTAAGAAAAAACAAGAACAAGTTATTCATTCAACAAAGAATTGCGTGAGGGGCCCAAATTGACAATCTACTAGTTGAGGTCCGACATAACTGCGGATGGTCACCGAATCTTGGCCTAGGACCCAACTATCGAATAATGCTAGTAAGCCGACCTTTTAGTCTGCCGGTGTCGTGGAGCTAGTCTATGATGTTGCAAGTGGAGAACCATTTCCCAGTGTCTTATTCGGCTGATTCCATGATGGAAAGCAATTGATTATGCAATGGATAACAATATTATGGGATGCAAAGTAGTGATGATGGATCGAGAGGGAGATACTAAAGATATTCATGGTATTAGTCCTAGGATGGACTTTGCTACAGATTGCACATGCAAAAGGATCATCGATGCGCAGGTTCGATGGATGCTTAGGAAGAAGAGATGGCGGATGTGTGGTTTATTTGGACCTGGTGTGTGCTCGTTTTCTCCTGGTGCGAGGAGATTGTTTCCAGGTTCTACGAAACCACTTGGATCGGGTGCGGGGTCCTCGTCCTGAGTTGTACCAATCGGTATAACTTAGTTGTTGGTCGACTGAGTGGCATGGATTCAAGTACCATGGAACAAAGGCGTTATCATAGATCCAATGCACTAAATGAATGAATGTGAAGATGAACAATGGATGCTATAGATGTTTATGTATTTATCGCCATTTAGTACTTAAACATATATCACACCCTCTCTATATTATGTTTATCGTAGTATAACATATAACGAATGTTATGTGCTAACTCTATGGAATCAGAAACATGACATATATGATTCTCCATACCCCCCGTGTCATATGTTCTATTATGATTTTTATAGTACTTTGAGATTTGTTTATTGTTCACACTAGACTGTTGTCTGACCTAAGGTTTTTTTTAACTCTTATTATCTTTGGTGCTTGTCGACGATGCTGATGAGAAGATCAGGTGACAGGTATGAGCATTGCTCAGAGCTGTGCAAGTGGATTAGCAGGAGACAACGTCTTTTCATACTTATACTTGTATTACTTTATTTATCCCATTGTGTGACATTGTGGAGCCTTGATAGTGTTATGTATTCCTATTACAGACAGTTTATCAGTTGGTTTACTTACCTCTTATGTAAACTCAAATATATTATGTATAACTATACAATCCAGTATATTCTGATTATATGGTTTATATAGTTATCACTATCTCCTCTGTTTTATATTTGTGATTGTTACTATTATATGTTATCTGATATGCTACGAGATATACGATAGGTTCTATGATTATGTTTATGCTATGTTCTCTTCTTTCTCTTTTTTTCAACTTTATTATTTTCTTTCATTTCTTCCTTCTTCTCTATTATTTCTTTCCCTGGAGAATCGGTTTACATTGATCAGGCGCATGTATAACACATTTTTTTTTACTATTTGAGCATCAGTGGTATATGGATGTTGTCACATTTGGTATCAAAGCTTAGGTTGCGTTTTCTAACTTAAACAATATCGAATTTGAAGGTTACTACATACGAGAGAGTACATGTTTGTATATATATTTTGGTTTTCAAATCTATATAGTAGTAGTGTATATAGCATAGGTTGTTTTCCACACAGATGCTATTAAAGTAGTTTTCTTTACTAGTGACCAATTGTCCTGATCACTTACTTGAGAGATCCAGTGAAAGGGAAATATGTTTAATTACTCCATCTCTAGGGTTGAGAATGAGACTACCGGCCTCAATTTACATTTTAATTTTCAAACAACGATATGAACCATATCTAGGATGCTCTAATATCTCTAATTAGTTTTGCGTCTCAAGTGTAGTGAGTTGACTATATTGCGCCGTATGGACACTTACGTCTCTATAAATGGAGCGTTCTATGGAATGGAGTCGACTTTTGTGGTGCGAGAGTTATTTGGGTTCTTGCAAGGATTTCTTTGATGGCTTCAAATCAATTGTTGAATTTCTCCAAAGAGACTCAAGGTTGAATCTGAATTGGTTAAAAGTCTTTACTGTTTCGGGTTCTCGAAATCAATTCACTCGAGGACATTTCATAGTTCATTTTGTAGAGATTCTTATCAACTTCTTATAAGATGATGAGTAGTTGGTCGATTTAGGCGATATATCTACGTTCGAGAGTGTAACCGAATTCGATGTGTTAACAAAGTACGATTATTCCCTATGTTGTCACCCCATGTCTAGAGTTTGTGGCTGGGTTGAGAAATCGACTCGGAAGGTGATTAATTTCATTCAAGGAGTGAATGATGGATGAAAGGAGTTGATTAAAAATGCTCATGATGTTCGAGCTTGTACTCAGTGTAGAGGTTTTCCCCGCTTTGTTAGAGGAAACAAGGAAAACATATGTATTGATCATCGTTCCCATTTTTCGAGTGTTCCCTCAATTAGAGAGAAGGGAAGCGACGCCACACTCAATATACATTCCCATTCATAGCATGTTCATATGTATTTTAGCTTGACATCGAAGTTTCATTGGATTTCATGGTTCAATGAATGGACCGAGACTGGACTGATGATAACTTGATGCTTTTCTTGGTTGTGACTTACCGTGTGGAGGGCTAAGTTTGATTATACAAGTATAACATCTCGTGTTTAGTCGATAAAAATCAATACATGGATGACTATAGCTTTCATTGCAATTAATTTCGGGCCTTCATGTGGGGAAGTTTTATGGTATAACTAGTCTATATTCGGTGTTATACATGGTTCGTCAAAACTTAATTTCATCAGGTCATAATTAATTATTTACTAGTTTATTTTCTTTTTGTTGATTGTTGAACTTAACTGAACTTAATAAATGAGTCCCGTGCTTCAAAAACTGGGAGGATAGGAAATATCGATGATAGCGAGAGGTTGTTGGAGATGACAGCGGGCTTGGAAATTTTCTCTTCAGTCGTGAGTCCTCCTAGATATAGCGATATTGGGCTAAAACTTAGATCTTTAATAGGAGAGTCGCTTATGACTGAACGACAACGGGCTGAGACAGTTCTCTAATAGAAAGTCTTCATTTGAGCTTGTAACATAAGAGTATCCGATCATATTAGATGAGGTGGCCAAATTGCCCCATGTTTGAGTCTCGTGCTGTATCGACCTGGTTATGGATGTTCTTTCGATTGGGAATTATCAGAGGATTTTAGCGATTGTACGAAGTGGGTTTCCATTTGCCAATTAAAGCTACTTATACGTTGTTTTGATTTTGATTAGTTGGTCGTGCCATTAGGGCCTACCAACGAGTCGACATACTTCGTTGATTTCTTGGACCGTGTTCCAAGATATCACTTGAACGAGTTGTGTTGATGCTATCTGATTATTGTTTTGTTTTCCTATGAACAAAAAGAGAGCATAAACACAATTGGTATTCGCATTGCTGGTGTTGGGAAAACACCATTTGACGGTTGCTTGTTGAAGTTTCACTTGAAGTGCTTGGGTCATGTTGTCTCAAATAGGATGTCATTATGAGTTCCATGAGAGTTCCGATGATTTGAAAGTTGAGGTTGACACATAAGTGTGTTGATTTCTTGTTCCAAGTAGGAACGAGAGGCCGACAATACTCACTTGGTTGTGTGGACAGTCTGGAGTGGTGTTTTTGAATGAAAGGTTGTCGTGTTCTAGTGGATAACCAAACCATGTGAGAACGAGTATTCAAACTCCCAACTAGGAGTCGAGGGCGATAGAGTTCACTTTAGTGAGTAATAGGAATGACTTATTAGCAAACAGGTTAGAGCTTTCTAATAATGCCGTATTAATGGGATTTCTCTTTTCCACGAAAGATTTTGGCTGTTGTTAGTAACAACGTTTAGAATCCCTGGCCTCTTACTACATTCTAGTTTCCTATATTTACATATAGGAAATTTAGTGGGTTGTGTGTCGAGTTAGAGATGTGCTAGTCCAAAAGTTATATCTCCCTCGTGAGTGTTGTTTGTGCTTATTACTGGTCATGACCCTATAACTCGACATGAAGTATGGCAGACTCAATCGAGGTGTTTTATTCCGTATGGAAGAGGTGTTGTTTATTCCCTGCATCATTAAAAGGGGTTGTTTGAGTATTCATTCCATAATGAATGCGATGTCAGTTAGCTATAGCTGAATAAGAAGAATCAAATAGTTATATATAACTATTCAAACTTCCCAAATGGATGAGGGAATAATTATCAATGGTTTCCATCGATAGGTTGCCGTAGATTTGGGAATGGTGTGATAACACACGAGTTATACCTAACTCATAAAAGATAAATGCTGGACTACCATTCCTTGTTTTAGAATGGCAACTAAGTGTAGAGTCATATATGAATTTCATATTATATTTGATGTGCCATATTAGTTAGTTTAGTATCCTGCACACTAGGATAGATATGGATATTATTTTACATATTTGCTATTGTTTTTCTTATACATGTTTGATTATTGATGTTTGACATGACTATTTATGCCTATTTGATTGACAAAAATGCATGATAACTGTATTGTTCTATAATTCTTTTGTTTGAGTTAAAATCCATACATGACTTAACGTGCTTATGTTAGATAAATGTTATTTATTTAACAATATCTTATTTCCCTTATTGCTATATATCTTTTATTATGTCCAATCCTCTTTGTTAAGTGCACGCCTAGGTACACAGAAGCAGGATTTGATTGTTTGGATGCTAAGTTCGCTTTTATTTGCATCTAAATGCAAAACTTGTTTTTAAAGAGTTATGCAGTAGATGTAGAGTTGTGATTTTTTCCGTTTGATGCATTATTAGTGATTTTATGCGTAGTTAGGGGTAGCTACTTTTGGGCTTCCGTTTTCTTTTATTGGGTTGAGCTATATTTGGTCAGTTATAGTCTTTTTGGAACGAGCTATGCAAAAGAGATGCTATTGAAATTTTCCATAAATTTTACCAAATTTGGAAAGAAATTTAATATGCGATGTCAAGTTGAATTATCTTCCAATTAGTAAGTTGTCACTTATGTTTTTTGTTATCCATTTGTTTGGAAAATAGTGTATGATTTGTGTTTGGCATAGCTATATCAATTTCGAACCTGATTGGGGGTTTACTTAGGAATGAGAATATTGACTTCATGCCAAATACAGTCTATTTCCTTTGTAGTGATTGCTTGAATGGTTATTGTTAAGAGCAATAAGTGATGATTTCTTTGTACTATCTCTCACACGAGTGTGTTGAGTTATGTTGTTTTGTCCTTAAGGATTTTGGGAACGAAATCCTTTAAGAGGGAAGAATGTAACGGTTCTTATTTCAATGATTGGATATTTAAATATTGATCATTAATTATCAGATTATCAGTTCCAAAAAGGATTTTTCATAAACAATTGTATTAGGACTCAGGACCAGTTCCAATAAATTCGAATTGTTCATTACGTGAAGAATAAGTATATATATGGATCATAATTTTTTGTGTTCGGACCAATCAGTGGTCAAAACAGTCTCGAAATACGCATAAATTACCATTCCAGGAGTACAGTATCAGATTGCAGTGATGCTTATGTTTTCGAAATCTAGTTGTGAGTTGTTCCATGACGTAATGTTATGTAGAGATCGGATGTACCGTTTGACCGTGTGTAAATAAAAAGCATGTCGATTTCTACAAATGTTATAATTATAGAATTTGAGTTTTAAGGCTAACTTTTGTGTATAATCGAATTTGGTTTCGTTCCATTGTTTTTAGAAATACATTTTACATAGATAACGTCAGGCGATATTTGTCGATTGATGATTTTTCATACCTTATTTATGAATTGAAGAATAAAATAATGTTAAAACCCACATGCTACAGTAATATGTCCAAAACTCGTTATCTCCCATTTATTTAAATTGCATGTTACTGTTCCATTGCCTGGAGCAAAAGGAAATGGACGCCTTCTAATTGTTGCAATCAAAGTTCCATCTCTTTTGATTTACTCGACGTAAAATCTTGAAACCAAGACCCTTTGATTCATGCATTGATTCTTTATTTATCATATCATTTTTAAATGGTGTGATACTAGATTTGGGAATGGCCTGTAGAGGCCGATCTAGGGTTCCCCATTGTAGCCGATTGAAGCGATGCTGACAAAAATGGAGTGCGATATTGAATCTCCTTCGCAATGTGCACTTATAAGTATCAAAGACCGAAGCCTACGGCCATTCATGGGAATCATAAACAGTGCTTGGAACAGCCATGGGCTACGGACGCATCTTGGAGCAAGGGGTCGAGTTACATCATTTTCATCTGAGGGCGACGAGCTTGCAAAATTGAGCACGTAGTCCTTTTTACATTCGTCATTCAGATGAGAATCGAGGGAGAAAGGAAGAGAGTGGGAGGTTAAACTAATGGGTTGCGTATCTACGCAGGTAAAGGCAATGAGATGGTGAAGAAAGATTAGGGATTAATTAGGTAATTAGTTAATTAATTGTAATTAAGTTAACTGCAATGTCTGTTTAAATCTATGAAACAAAATTGTGCAATATTTTTGGCGTATGAGGTCGGATTTGGATGTCGTTTCTTGCATTGGACTCGTATTGACATGTAGTATGTTTGGACTAATTTGGTTGAGAGTAGTGATATTATCTTTTACTGAACTGCAGTTGTTCATGCAGTATTTAACTGACATTTTAAACTGATTTCTAATTAAAATGTAATATTTAGGATAATCGAAAATTGTAAATAATAAACAAAACAATAAAGTGATATTTGAATTGTTTTAACTTGATTATCATATATTTACATGTTTGCACGTTATTACATGCTATTTATCTATATAATCCCTATTACATGCTACTTTGAGCGTACTGTTAGATTTAGGTTAATACGACATTTATTTCACTTTGATTGTTATAGTAAGGTTCTACCTAATTTATTATTTCTATTGTGGATATTTGTATGCTAGTTTAGGGATTTGTATAACTATTGGTTGCATTATTGAATTATTTGCTTAGTTTAACTTAAAACTCTATGCGTAGGCAATCTGGTATGAGGAAATCTCGTTTATTAGAGTTTGAGGTTCTTATGTATCAAACACACATGTCGGTGTATATTTATTAAATGCACAAGGATTATAGACTCAAGTGGTTGAGATAAATTCTCGAAGGAGCTTCGGAGTGCATGGTTGGATTAGATAATGGAGCATCATCTGTGTTCAATGACGGATTTGAAGATAGAGGGACACTAAAGCTTGGTGGCCGATCTGAAGACGGAGGATGGACCTGATGACTAACTGGATTTTGTAACAAATGCCAGACGTTTTCCCTGGATGTGTACTTAACAAATTTTGGTTAAATAGGTAATATGAGTAGTCATTATCGACTACGAGGAAGTGATCGATCTTTGTTGCTATTGCTACTAGCCATTTAGGCCAATTTATAATGGTGTGATTTCAAGGAGCATGATATGATATTCGTTTGATAGTAGATTCGACATGGTGGATCTACAATCAGAGGCTTGGCATGAGGCAAGAATGTAATGCTTCGATGCATTGATTCCTTATTCGATGATAGTGATTCCATAATGGGAAGCGATGGCTTCATTAATGGATAACGATATTCTGGGATGTAGAGTACTAATGATGGATCGAGAGGGAGCTACTAAGGCGAAGTCACGGTAGTCCCAGGATAGATTCTGATACGAATTGTGTGTGCAAAGGGATTATCGATGTGCACGTTTGACCGGTACTCGGGAAGAAGTGATGACAGGTGTGTGGTTCATTTGGACCAGATGCAGAGCCCTTTTATCTAGGTGCAAGGAGATTATATTCGGGTGTGAGTAAACTGGTGACACATACTTGGACTAGGTGTGGGGTCCTTGTCCTAGGTTGTAACAATTGGTATAACATAATTCCTGATTAACTGAGTGGCATGGATTCGAGTGCCAAAGAAAAGGAGTATAATCGCATATCTAATGCATTGAGTGAGTAAATGTGAAGGTGTATGATAAACTCTATGGATGTTTACTTATTTATCACCATTTAGTGCTTAGGCATCAATCACACCATATCTACATTATGTTTATCATAATATAACATGTATCGATTGTTATGTGCTAATACTGTGGATGTAGGGGAATGAAAAGTATGATTCTCCATATCCATTATGCCATATGGACCATTGCAATTTTTACTTCACTTTGGGATTTGTTTATCGTTCAAACTGGAATGTTCTCTGACCTAAGTTGTTATCTCCCGCCTATTACTTGGGTGCTCATCAGTGAAGCTGGGGAGCAGACCACATGAAAATTATGGGCATCACTCAAAGCTGTATAGGTGGACTAGTAGGGACGACGTCGGTTCATACGTATACTTATATTATCCTTATTTATTCTGCTGTGTGACACAATAGAGCATTGATAGTATTATGTATTTTTATTAGAGACAGTTTTTCAGTTGGGTTTATTTACCTGTTGTATAAACTCTATTACTATATAACCTATGAGCCTGTACACTCTGATTATATGGTTTATATAGTTACTACTATCTCATCTGTTTTATATCTGTGATTATTTCTATTATATGTTATATGACACGCTAGGTGAGATATAAGATATGTCTATGATTGTGTTTATTCTGTGTTTTCTTCTTTCTCTTCTCTTCTGTTTTCTTCTTTCCTTTCCCTTTTCTCTTCTTCTCTGTTATTTCTATCCCTTAACAATCACTTTACATTGATCAAGCGCTTTTACATCCCAACTTTTTGTCATATGAGCGCCGGTAGTATACAGATGTTGTCGCAAATTGTAATATACAAAATAAAAAACTAACTAAATAAATGTTTTGAAAATTTTATTTTCACTAGCTATTGAGATGATCCCTTAATTTTACCTTGAATTTTACTTTGTTTTTTCCTAGGTCATCTTTCTTTCTAAAAGGGTCATCCCCTTTTAAACCTCTTCTAGGATCCATAATTATACCAATATAGAAATATTAGTTTAATTTAATCTACTTCGTAGCTTGTACTTGCGAAGATATACAAGCCCATTTTTTCTTCTTATCAGAGTTAAAGTGAAAAGCAAAAGAAAATTGGTTATTTAAATTTCATCCAATCACCACACAACAAAACTGAGCCTAAATGTATAATTTTTACAATATATTTCCTGATGTAATTTTTCCATGCATTTATCTTATTTTTAAGTTATTTAATGTATCTGATTTGACAAAGATATAAAAATTCAACACTTTAGTCAAATTATAAATCTGCTGCAAAAGTGTTACAAAATCTCCTTTTACATATAAATAAACCTGGACATACTTTCTTTTCCTTCTTATTTTTAATCTCCAACTCGTACTTAAATAACCTGGATTTAAGGTATAATTCATGGCATAACTCTCCTTCCATTAATATAAATACAATAACCTAGCACTATTTTAAAATATATTTGTATATGAGTTTGTACGTATGCATAAAGTTGCCTTTTAAAAATGCATTTCTATTATGAAAATGGGTTGGGTTTTATGCAATAAAACTGGTAAGCTGTGTACTTATAACCATCATTTTATATTATCACTTTCATAAAAAAAAATTGCTCTTACACGCATAAGTAATGGCCATGCATTTTGAGGTAAATCAGGTTACTTCCCTAGTGCATGTGCATTAATTATCAACATATACTATAGAATAGTATAGATGGCATTTGAGCTGTTTTATGGCATGCTTATATAATATGCACACAACTTCTAATACAAGTAAGTTGCAAATCTACTTTGTTACCAAACTTATAATCTTTGCTACAATATTTATGGCTATTCTCTTACCAAACAACTTGACTAATATAAAGTTGAAAATATACTAAAAAATATGTATCTGTTGGTCACTTTCAAAAGCATTCATTAACTTCTAGTTCAGTTCAGAATTAAGTAGGAAATAGTTAAACATTACATATTCTGCTAAACCGTCTTGGCAACAAATAATCCAGAATTAACACAATACATAACAAGAAATACATCAGTTCTATTTTGTAACACCCCTTAATTTAAAACTGTAACATCCCGCATTTTGTAACAATTAAATAATTAAATAATGCATATGTGTATATATATGCATAGACATAAGCATTTAACGAAAAATATAATAATGATAATATATGATTGCATGTAATAAATACATGCACTGAAAAAGAAGAAAAAATTTAATGTAAATAAAAATATAATGCATGCATTAAAAGAAAGAAAGGATTGGTTGCATGCAGTGTAAACATGTTGCATGCACTGATTTACAAATATTATGCATTAATAATAAAAGAGAAATAAAAGAAAAAGATGCATGCAAAATGATAAAGTTACATGCAATGGTTTAAATAAAAGATTACAACAAATGAAAAAGAGGAATGAGAAAAGAACAACGACCACCATTGTTCTAATCCTTGTGAACAATAGCCTAAGTAGTCCAGTTGCTTAGAGCATGTGGCTTTTATATAAGAGGTACAAAGCTCGATCCCCGCCGGTGTCATATTTTTGTTTTAGGGGAACGACTAAAATAACACATGTTCTAAAGAGAAAATATGTATAAACGCACATATAAGGAAATGTATACATAAAAGGAAGTGTAGAAAAATATATGTATACATGTATATGTAGATATATGCGTATATATGTGCAGAAATATATATATATATATACATATATATATATATATATATATATATATATATATACAAGAGAAAAGTTCAAAATAAGGCTGCAATCAAAGAAATATGGTAAGAATTAAATAACGGTACAACACCGTTTGAATTTTGAAAACGAAATAAAAGTTGTGCGTATATATATACCTTTAAAATGGTCATTAGAAGATTTGTATACATATAAGGAGATTATATGTAAATATAATAGTTAAATAAATTCCCAAAATTCAAACATTCGAAAATTAAACTTCTGCGCTAAAACAACTCGCGGGACTCATGGGGGGGGGGGGTCTACCCTAGGGTCGACACACTCATAGCGGGGTCGCCCCACCACAGATACGGGCAGATTCATCAATGAATCTAGACTGTTTTCTTAATGACGTTCGTTGTCGACTCAGCGCTGCGTGTACGATAAGATTCTGAACAACTATAAATAGGCTGGTAGAGCCTAGCCTAAATCTCACACTTTCTGAGAAGCTGCCTAAGCTTTGCCATTATTCTTCCTTCTCAAATCTCTTTAGAAAAATAGAATAATTAGTTTAGGAAAATTCTGAACCAAAATCTAGAGGAAAATGATGTAAATTAATAAAGAAGGTGTTCATAATTCTATTCGAAGTAAGGTAATTTCTTGGATCTGGTCAATTTAATTTCTCCCCTTTCTTCCCTTTTTCTTTTAGTAAGAATTGTGGATCCTTGTTTTTTAGGTTCAAAGTCCAGTTAGGGGAAACAATGGAATGCTAGATCTGGACCAGGTTCAGGAATTGGAAAGCAAATTAGGTGAGTGGATTAAAGTTATATCATTTTTGATAATGGTATACTATCGTTTGACATTCCCCGTTAATATGCAATGTAAATCTGCTAGAATGATTAAAAGTGTTGAAATGTTAATATGACATGTTGAAATATTAATATGTTAAAATATTAATATGTTAGAAAATTCAAATGTTGAAACGTTTAAAGTGTTAAAATGTTCATAGGTTGAAATATAAACTTGTTAAAAATATGTGTAGCGATTACTGTTGTATACATACATGTTCTAATTACATGTTAACTTGTGACATTTATGTACTTGAACCCTTAACTGTAGAAATTGGAATAATTACATGTCAAATTGGAATAATTACATGATTTGACGATTACATGTTATTTTGAGATGAAGTTAACTACATGTTGGGAAGAACATGCGACATAAAATGGGATTAATATGATGACATGTAAAAATAGATTACGGTAAAACTTAAAAGAATGAATATGCCTAATTTTACTATAAATAGAAAACTATAACGCACTTAGACACGAGATTCTGCACAGGCATCATCTACTTGATATAAGGCAGGGCCTCGGTCAAGGAGGCATACCTTACAAATACGTGCCTCCGGTTCAAGTTCCTACAACTCCCGTGGAGGCCGGTAATCAGCCTCCAGTTGAGGGGCAAGTTGTAACCTTGACTGAAAAAAGGAGACAACTCAAAATGCCAAGAGATCACGAGTTCCAGGCAGTAATTGCAAACGGAGATAAAAATACCACCGAAGAAGGAAATCCAATCATACTTCCAAGAAGTCCTTCTCCACTATCGGTCCAAGATGATGAAGCTTTAAATGTTCTCGCTGGGGATGAGCAGCAAGACACTACTCCAAAAAATGCTTCCATTACCGAGAGGCAGCCCTCTCCGAAAACTCCGCCGCCAATTAAGATTCGCGTTGATGATCCTCAATCATACGATTACATATTCAGAAATTTAAGCAAGCTTTCTTTGCCTTATGACCTCTACACTTCACAGAATTTCGGGACTGACCCCTTCTTCCCTATTTCTGAGGTGGATGTCACTCCTGCGAATGCTGAGGAAACTACGCAGACAAGCCTAACTCCAGGTTCTAGTCCATTGGGGGGATCACCTAGGATATACGCTACACTTGCACTACACGTCACAACACTTGTGCACCATATTGACCCTAATTTCTAATGTTTGTTGATGCAATTTCATTTCGTAGGAGAGATGCCGTGTTGCCATTACTCCCTTAAAGATGTTCGTTCAAGCATGCCAAGATTCAATTCAGATACAGAGTATGATCGAGGTGATAACCGTGGGGGGATAGTAGGAAACACTATGATTCACACTGGCCTTACTCTTCACGTTCTCGTTCCCCTCGCAAGTCAGATACTGACAAGCATAAGAGTCATCAGGTCCGTCGAGAAGGGGATACCATTCATGGCTCCAACTCTTCCGAAGGAATCTCATCATCAGGAAAGGCTACCATCGAAGTGCTCCTACTCACAGGATAAAACCAAAGTTCTGACAAAGAGCAAGAAAAAGGCGAAACGACTCTCGTGCCTACTAAGCGGTGAAATATTGAAATCTCTACAATGAAACCCGTGATACTCGACTCTGAGAATGAGGCTAAGATGAAGATTCTAAAGAAGCAATTTCTAGATCATCTTCGCGAATATGCCTTTCGTTCCTGCTCATGAGCCAGTACTTTCGAAGTGGGCGGACGAAATTAAGGCTAAGATAGATCTAGTGGATAAGCAATATAAGGAAATGCACAAGTACTTGCGAAATCTTTCCAAAATCATCCGAGGCTTGCTAGCCAACGTGAGTCAAATGTTGGAGATGGATGATATGATGAGAAAGCCATAAAGAACACAGAGAAAGATCTTGAGGATGCATGAGCCTAACTTGCTTTAGCGCAGTGAGACATCGATAACTATAAGAAGCAATATGAAGAACTGCAAAAGTGCTACTATACTGAGCTGGATTCCCATAGTTAGGAGCGTGCAGCCTTGAAAAAGCAAGTTGAGGATGCTTAATCAGAGAGAACCGATGCGAAGTTATCTTAGTCTCGCCTCGAACAGGAAAAGGTAGAATTAGTAAGGAAAAACACCGAACAGGAAGCTAAGCTAGCAAAGGCCGAAGAGAGGGAAGTCTTAGCCGAAGGAAATGCCAATATCGTTATCAAATCTGCTACCGATACCAATGCATACCTTCCCTAATCTCATAAGGAAATAGAAGGCTGTGGTGAGCTTATGATCGAGTTCTCAGGTGATTCGAACTCGAGACATTTCTTGGATCAAGAATTATCCAACAACTCTGGTCGGTGTGTGGGATCAGATTGTTGACGATGAAAAGTGGCGGCTTAAATTTGACACCATCAATGAAGAAGAACTTATGTGGACATATTTGAGAGGCGAGGAGCAAGAGCGTTTGGCTGAGGGGAGGAGATTGATCCACACAGCTATGGAGGAGGAGAAACGCCAAGCCAAAGGGAAGGAAACTCCCTAAATAAGCTCTAGTTCTTCATTCGCTGCCCTAGGGGGTACCGAAACAGAAGGGTATAATCCTGATCGCCTTGAGATTCCAAAGGAAGCTCTCCTTTCTCCAATTACCGAGTCAGTTCCTGAAACCTCTATTACTCTTGCTGACAAGTCATCTAAAGGTATCTCCACCTTTTTGCCTCAATTTACTAAAGCTATTGTAGTCCATCATTGTGCTATAGAGAAAACAATAGAACACCCCATGTTCTCTCTTGAGATAATAGCTATTGGTTCTTTTTCTTTAGGTTCAAAGCCTACTGAGGAGACCGAAGAGAAACAAGAATAATTTGCTGAAAAAACCATCGTGCCATCCAGCGCTGAAGTTCCCAATGACGGAGATATGATAGATGCTTTAAAAGACGACGACAATGATAGAGGCGAGGGAGATGACGATGTTGTTGTGACTAGGGACCCGGGAGAGGCCAAAAACATGACTTTGGCGGAAATTAAGGAAAAGGATGATAACACTACAACAAAACTATGTTTCCACAGCTTATAATGTCAGCGTTTTAAGGTTGAAAGTCGTAGAAACTTTATTGGTCGGGATTGACGTTCCGTGGTAACGTTGAGAAAAAAAATATTTGTTTTGCCTCGCAATTTTCAGTTCCCCCCATAAGTTAGAAAAAAGTTCCAGCCACCACGTAATTTTCATTTCCTCTTCCTCACTTTCCATTTTCCCCAATGTCGATTTCGATTTTCAGCCCTTTATCGTCCACGTAGATTTGGCTTAGCTCGAAAATCACCTTTTCCTCTTCGATTTTCGTATCGGCGGTTGCTTCAGCCTATCTTCGGTTTAGCTTCCTTCCCCCTTCGCCCTATCTTCAGTTAGGCTTCCTTCGGCGGAGCATAGAAACTTTTGTGAGCGCTTTTACCCTTATTTTCATTTGGATTTCGAATCATTGCTTATTGTTAGATCTGAGTTCAAAGATACCCTATTTTTTCACAAACTTATTTCTGTTAGTGCAAAAATTAAAAATCTGGTAATGATCTTAGATTTCAGAAATGTCTAAGAGAACTGCATTTAGAAACGATTCTTGCCTCTGTGTCTACCATAATCCATTTTGGTTGTGCGGCAGTGTTTTTAATTTATTTCATACAGTGGTTAACACAGTTATATAACACATTGCACATTTAGCGCTGCTCCGTTATTTTGAAATAACACATTGTTTATGCACATGAAGGGGGAATAGAATTCTGCATGTATGAATTATTGTCATTAGGAGTTGACAGGCTTTCAGTGGGCATGTAAATAATGTGTATTCTGCATGTATGCAATTATTTGAACCTGTTGTGTAGAACTGTATCTGGCTGTAATTTTAAATGCTTAGATTATGGCGATCTGTGTTTTATATAATAATTTATCTAAAAATGCAACAATTGCGAGAATATATGAGCATGTGTTTTGCTAGTTTCGTCCTTGGTTGAACGTTATTTTCTTCTAGTTCAGTATCTATAGTTAATGTTTATTAAAATATTTATGGTTTAAATTATGCATGGTATGCAAATTTCTTCGTCGCCAAATTACACAAAAACATATACTCTAAACGAGAACATTAAGTCTACATTTTGATTAAATGTGTTTCAGCATCCAAACAATTGGTTGCTGCTTGAGTGTTAAAGAAAGCACAAACAAATGGCTATTCCATGACCTTGAAGAGCAAAACATTAGTGGAAAAAACATTTTAGTTTTTCCAACACATCAAAAGATAACACAGTTATCTTTTTTTTATAAAAAAAACCCACAAATTTCCTGAAACTCTCAATATCAACATTACTATGACTTATGAATATGCTGGAAACTTGCTTTAACTCTGGAGTCTAGAAGCGAAGAATTATACATTTAGCAAGTGTTCAGTGTTTGCACGAGTGTCAAGTTAACTTGTTTGGTTTAAGTTTTTCAAGCATGCATATTTAATGTTTCAAATTCATTTTTATTTGCGTGCCTAAATGGAATACTTGATCATTCCATAAATTTCAAAGTCATTTATATTTGCGTGGTTTCATTTTTATAAATTATAATAACTTGTTTTTGTCTTCTTTTTTAATTGACACTCAATTCAGAATGTCGTCCCAATACTCAATAGAACTGGAACAATGACCTAGATTTCAATGCAACTGCAATATGATCAAGTGTGGATTTAAACACAACTGCATTTAAAATGACTGCAACTGCATTATCATTAAGTAGCATATGAGTGATAAGCCAGGGAGGATTGGGATTAAGTAGCGTGATTGTGCAGTTTGTCATTAGGAAGCAGTGTTTTAGAGGAGAGTCTGAATGGTGGTGATCAGTTTATGATTAAGTCGGATGGAATTGTAGGGGAGCAGTCCAGGCAGTGATGATGTTTTGAGTTAGGTTTGCAAGTGTGCTTGTTTGAGGTGGAGGACAAGTGATGGGTGTTTGTTGCAATCGCTGGTTGGGAAGTGTGGTTCGTTGGTAGGAGGGATGGAGATTACATGGTGGAGAATGGTTATTGCTGGTTTGGTTGTGAAAGACGATGTTGCAATTCAGTGATAGCAAACTTGAATCCAAATTTGAAACGAAGATCAGAAATCCAGACTCGAACAGAAATCAAAAATGAAATGTAGCAGTTCAGTTGTGGTTTAGGGGTGATGGTAGTAGTTCGACGGAGAATGAAATGAAGATCAAAAATGCTAAAATGAGATTTAACAGAAATCCAAACTTGATCATATTGCAGTTGTGTGTGTGTATGTGTGTGTTTTAACTTTTTTTCCCTTTTTAATGACTACAACTGCATTGTCGTTTAACTTATCCAATAAGAAAAGTGAATAAGGATATGTTTTTAAACATTAGTATTGAAACAGTTTTATGTTGAACCAAATTACCTTTTTCCCCCTTTTTAGATTTATTAGTTAAGGCCCTATGTCTATAATCACCACTGAAAATATACAAATGAAATTTGACTCGATCTGCATTTAAAATGAGCAACAATTTGATCAATTCATAGCTGTCCTATA